>OZ004697.1:43124990-44329641 GCA_963924545.1 Pogonocherus hispidulus | reverse complement strand
CAGAGTGAAGTACTGCAGGATTATTTATTATCTGCCAAACTTGGGCGCCATCAATTGATCTTTTTTGATGGTATTGGTAAAGGTATAGCTCCTATCTAAGTGAAGACAATTGCAAAAAAACACTTGACAAGAACAGTAGGTTATTATAGCCGGAATTGAGACTCCCCCCACCCCTTTTGACCTTGAATGACCTTTGGATGACCTTGAATGACCTTTGGATGACCTTGAAGTGACCTTTGGATGACCTTGAGATGACCTTTGGATGACTTTTACGTGACCTTTGGATGACCTTGAAGTGACCTTTGGATGACCTTGAAGTGACCTTTGAATGACCTTGAAGTGACCTTTGGATGACCTTTGAATGACCTTGAAGTGACCTTTACATGACCTTGAAGTGACCTTTGGATGACCTTTGTATAACCTTGAATTGACCTTTGGATGACCTTAGAGTGACGTCATTTAGTAAACAGACACGACTCCTCCCCCACTCCCCAATTCCATATTTAAAAGGAGGGAATGGGCAAGCTGAAATCATTTTGAAGTAAATTCTCGTGAGGAACGTGTAATACAACAAAAAAAAAAAATGCATTTGTGTAGTAATTGTGGTAAAACGTTTACGCGCAGTGACAATTTACGTCGTCATGAGATAATGTCTTGCAAATCGAAAAAGACTAGTGATGATGGACCCAGTGCTAAACGTGCTAGAATGGATTCCTCAAGTACTCAAACCATTATTTGTTGTAACAAAAATATACCTGCTAATCAAATAAATTCGCATCGCAGAACCCTCGAGCATAGATCAATGTCTTGTACTCCTAAATGCGATGGCGTACAAATTATTAACAGTGCCTTCAAATGTAGAATTATTAGTTATCGAGTGCATAGTCAAAATCAGCATATAGATTACAATTTGTTTTTCGACGAAGTAAAGGAGAAGATATTGAAATTGTTGGAAGAAATTGTAAAAGTCCACAAATCTGCAAAAATGAATATGGAAACATTTGCTAAATACACATTACCGAAACAAGAAACAACGGATGTTAAGACTTTCAATAGTTCTAACAAGATTATAGACGAATCCAAAGATCTGAATAATATTTATCAAGAATTTGTCGATAAAATGATATCTCAAACATCTGAATTTGAAGAAAAAGATTCTGGTATGTAATTCATAAAATACAATTAATTAGTTTTATACATATATGTATTCAATGTTTCAGGTTGGGCTATCGTTGAAGTTTTATATGTGGAAGTAAATATAAATAAAAATAGTCCTCTGTGCGCATCGTCATACATGAAGTTACCAAAGTTTATCGAAAATAAGAAAGCTGTAGTGAACATAAGAAACGATGATCAGAACTGTTTTGCATGGGCCATTACTTCAGCACTATATCCACCTAGAGGACCAGTTCAGGAGGTCTCTTCGTATCCACATTATTCTACAGTTTTAAATGTGACGGGTATGGAATTTCCAATTAAATTAAAAGATATTACGAAATTTGAAGTGATGAATAATATATCAGTTAGCGTTTACGGTTTAGAAAAGGAATTTGTTGATAATAAAATGAAATACGAAATAGTAGGACCGCTGCGCTATGCATCAAAGAAATTACGTTATCATGTAAATTTGTTACTTATTACAGAGGACTGTGGAGAGAACCATCATTGTAGAAAGGAATGTATAAAAAGTCACTACTGCTGGATAAAAAATTTTTCAAAATTAGTTTCCAGTCAAGTTTCACTTCACGAACACAGAAAATATTTTTGTGACGGTTGTTTAATGTATTTCAGTAGTGAAAAAGCGTTATTACAACATCAAAGTAATGATTGCAATCATGTTTATACGACGACGCCTTCAAATAAACTTCGTATAGATAAGTTTGGAAATAGCGTTCCCGAAAACATATTAAAATTTGAAAATTTCGAAAAGCAATTGAAAGTACCTTTCGTAGTTTATGCCGATTTCGAATCAGTTCTAAAACCACACGACACTTGTGAACCCGATCCTACAAAATCTTTTAGTAACAAAACGTTCAGTCACGAACCGTTCTCATTTGCATACATAATAAAATGTTCATTTGACGATTCTTTATCTAAATTTGTATTATACAGAGGGGAAAATGCCGGTAAAGAATTTATAAAGCGCATCGAGGCGGATTTAACTGATATATATAATAAACATTTGAAAGAGTTCGTTCCAATGAATCCTTTATCTGCGGAGGAAGAACAGGACTTTTCGAATGCAACCGTTTGTGGTATATGTGAAAAACCGTTTCTTGAAGGGGAGGTAAAAGTCAGAGACCATTGTCATTTGACGGGCAAGAAAAGGTTCGGAGCTGCTCATTCTGTTTGTAATTTAAATTATAAATTACCTAATTTTGTCCCAATTATATTACACAGTATGAGTTCTTACGATTCCCACCTTTTTATTAAAGAGTTGTGTTCTAATAAAGATAGAATAGAAGTAATAGCTCAGAGCAAAGAAAAATACATATCTTTTACTAAAAACCTGTATTTGCATGATTATACGGACAAAGAGGGAAAAGTAAAGAAAAAATATTTGAAGATGAGATTTATCGATAGTTTTAAATTTTTATCCACTTCACTAGAAAATTTAGCGCAAAACTTGAGCGATAATCAATTTCAAGAAACGGTTAAACATTTTCCAGATTACGAACAATTTAATTTAATTAGGCAAAAGGGCGTTTTTCCTTATAGTTTCTTAACGACATTGGATAAACTAAACAATAAAAATTTACCCGCGAAAGAAGAATTTTATGACAATTTATCAGAAGAGCATATATCAGATGCCGATTATCGTAGGGCGCAAAAAACTTGGAATATATTTAAGTGTCAAAATTTGGGGGAGTATTCGGATACTTACTTAAAATCAGACGTACTTATATTATGCGACGTATTTGAAAACTTTCGAAACATTTCATTAGATAAATATCATTTGGATCCCGCACAATATTTTACTGCCCCGGGATTAGCTTGGGATGCTATGTTAAGACTCACGCAAGTAAAATTAGAATTACTGACAGATATTTCAATGATTCATTTTATTAAAAAAGGAATTCGTGGCGGTATTAGTCAGTGTTCGGAGCGAAAACACATCGCAAATAATATTTTTGTTCCAAATTATAACCCACAAGAACGTTCATCTTTTATAACATATTTGGATGCAACAAATCTATACGGCCATAGTATGTCACAGTATTTACCAACCGGCGGATTCGAATGGTTAAACGATCAAGAAATCGGTAATTTCAACGTCATGAATATTCCAGATGAGAATCGTTACGGGTATATGTTAGAAGTTGATATTGAATATCCGCTGGAATTGCACGACGCACATAGAGATTTACCATTTTTAGCCGAAAGTATGATTCCACCCGGTTCAAGATCAAAAATTCCTAAATTGATACCCAACTTGAATAATAAAAGTAAATACATAATACACTTTAGAAATTTAAAACAAGCCATAAGAAACGGTTTAAAATTGAAAAAAATACATCGCATAATAAAATTCGAGCAGAGTTGTTGGTTAAAAGTATACATAGATTTAAATACCGAAATGAGGAACAAGGCAACAAATAAATTCGAACGGGATTTATACAAATTAATGAATAACGCAGTGTACGGAAAAACAATGGAGAACGTGGATAATAGAAGAGATATTAAACTGATAACTCATTGGGAAAGGAGGGGGAAATCCTTAGGGGCAAACACATTAATCGCTCGTCCTAATTTTAAAACTTGTACAGCATTTTCAGAAGACTTCGTGGCTATACATATGGGGAGAACAAGAACTCATTATAATAAACCGCTCTATCTGGGGTTTTCAATTTTAGAGTTATCCAAGACAGTGTTGTACGACTTTTACTATGACACCATAAAGAGAAACTATAAAGATGAGGCCTCTTTGCTATATACGGATACCGATTCGTTAATTATAAAAGTGTATACAGATAATTTTTATGAATTTATCAAGTCAAATCCGAGCATATTCGATACGTCAAATTATAAAGAAGGTAATAAGTTCGGTATTCCCGTAACGGCATCCGTATTGGGAAATATGAAAGATGAATTCCCTTCGGATCCCATAATGGAATTTTATGGAACAGGTGCAAAAGCTTATTACGTAAAGTCGGTGAATACTGAAGTCAAAAAAGCTAAAGGCGTAAAGAAATCAGTAATAAAAAAGAATTTAACAGTCGAAGATTATAAGAAAATCGTAGAGCAAGGCGGTACCATATTCAGAAAAATGAGTTCGTTTCGGAGCGAATTACACAATATATACACAGAAATAAAAAATAAAGTGGCATTGTCTTACTTCGACGATAAAAGATTCATAATACCAAATACAACACGAAGCCTACCGTGGGGCCACAATGATATACAATATTATTTAACGGATGCGGAGAAAAATTTTGAATGGTTCGTAGCCGCTTTAAGTCAAACAGCTGGGTGCAATATCGATAATAGTCAAATTAGATTGAGATATTTGATAAACGCGCTAGAAGAATTAATATGATGATTGTACATAGAGACGAAACGAATATGTGTGTTTACTCGTACCATAAGTAATTAGAATAAAGTTAAATGTAAAAGTATGTATTATGACGTACAGTGAAGTAAGAAAAGATGTAATTATAATAAAAAAATATTATATAAAGTAACTGTAACATATCATAATATTCGAACGCATGTAATAGATGTATGTATAGATGTATATGTATGTAATCTCGCATGAGCTCGGTACAAAAAAAAGTATGATATTAGCATTAAAATAATTAGAAACGTAGTAAATGTTTAAGATTATAGAAAATAATTATATTATTAAGTACAATGTAATTATAGGCTATCGAAGAACAAATGTAATGATTATATGTAATGTAAGCAATGTCGTATTAACATGTGATTACTTGTACAATAATTAGAAATGTAACGAACGTTAAGGATTACAAAAAAAAATAATTATAATTATTAAGTACAGCGTGACTATAGGCAATTGAAGAATAAACTTGTAACATTGGTAATGTACACAATGTCTCATTAACGCGTAACTATATGTACAGAAAAATAATTATACTTATTACATACAATGTAATTTGTATTTGTACAGAGAGTAATTATAATTATTACATACAATATAATTACATGTAATTGAAGAACAAACTTAATAATTATATATAACGTAAGTAACATAGGTAATGTACATGTAATGTTTTATTAACGGGTAACTATTTGTACAGAAAATAATTATAATTATTACATACAGAGTAATTATAGGTAATTGAGAAACAAACATAATAATTATATGTAACGTAAGTAATATACATGCAATGTCTTATTAACATGTAACTATTTGTACAATAATAATTAGGAATGAGAATAAAATAATTATTAAACAAGTACTCTTTCATTCGTACAATGTCATTCACGCTACCTCATCCACACTGAGCATCAGAACGTACTTTAAGGTATATATGATCTCTTCGTGGTAGAGTGGGGATGGTGGGGAGAAAGTCATATCCTATAGAACGTTAAGAAGGATAGGAGGAGCTAATACTCGTTCACTGTAGTACAGTGGGAGGGTGGGCGGAGCGAGTCGGATCCTATAAAAGCTGAAGTCGAATCGGAGGAGTTTGTCACTCCTTCAGTCGTCGTCGAGTGTAACAGTGCTAGTAACAGTTTGTCAAAGTACTAAGTTTAATACAATGGGTAATTGTAGAAACGTTAATCAAAAAGTACATGGAAGTCGAAAGCATCAATCCAAGGATAATTCAACATCACGCAGAGCACCGCAGAAGAACATAGAAACACTTAAAGTATTATCCAATATAATAATACCAGGGGTTAATATGCAAGACAACCAGTTGCATTCATTATTTACAAACCCAGGTAATGGACAACAACAAAACGCAACATACCCCACGGCTTCGACATCACAGCATCCGGGCTACTTCACAGAACCATATCAAAATGTATGGCGGCAAGCAGAATCGTTGAACGGTCAGGAGACATCCCACGGCGAGGCCTCAATTCCAGTGGATATCGTACACCAAGCTCTGGCCGAAGTAATCAATGAAGAGGGTCATGAGAACGTAAGCAATGCAGTGATAGCGGATATGATCCATCAAATGTCACCATGGAGCGAGGACGACTTTATAAAATCAGAAAAATCGACAAGTGAAAAAATTAAAGATAAAGGACGATCCACAAAAAAGTCCCGTCGCACCACCGAGAAAGATGGATCATCCAAAAAACCAAAAGTGAAGGAAGAAGAAGGAGCAAGTACACTAAAACACTTGCTAGGTGAAGTCTCTGCTATACCGATAGGGAACAGAAGAGAGCAAGAACAATCGGCAGCAACAGAGAACCCTATCACCATACCCGACGACGAGGAGGAGAATCTCAACATGTTTTCTCAAGAAACAGACATGACAATAATTAGACAAGCGATAGCATTAAAAAATAAATTGCTAAAGGAAAAAATGGATGCGGATCGGGAGTTTACAAGTACCCAACAAGAAGCGAACGGGTTGGAGGAGGAAATCACTCGTTTAAACCATCTATTCACAGCCACGACTAGTCGACTGGAAGAGATAAGTAACCGTCGCGACAGACTCACACATAAAGTAAACTGGATAAGACAATCCTTAGGTTAACAATAGTATTAAATAAATGTATACATATAATTAATGTTAGAGCAGTAAGAATAGTGTAAGATAGAAAAATAAATAAAGGTTGAAAAAAATAAATTGAATCTTGAATGGAATGAAAGAACAGAATGTACAGAGACTGAAGTATGTAAAAGGGAGCAAGTAATAAAATTGAAAGTTGGTAACACTGGTAATAAAGAAAGATGGAATGAATAGAAAATGAGGTTGGTAACATTGGTGAGTTGGTAACACAGACAAACGGGGCGCATAATCAAAGGTGGAGGGAGTCCAAATCTAACCCAAGCTGCGTAGAATCACTGCGCAAGTTGAGAGGGGGAGTGGAAGCCATGAACCACGCTAGAGACGTTTGTGAAATTCTTTTCCTTCCAGCCTCCGCCGGGTACAGACGTGTGTCTTCGTGAAGAGTCTGAGTAATTGTTGTTAAATTAGCTTCACTCGTTTTTCGCGTTTTCGTGTTTGTGTTGTCATTTATTTTTAAATATCTGCGTTAACGATGGTCGGCTTAAAACGTCCGAGAAAGCGTACCACCGCAAGGGCTGAACATCAAGCCCAACCGCTGGTGACGCCGGCCCAGCGGATCTTGCATCGCCAGTGGTTGCAGCCGGCAATTCCGCAATTGCCACCGCAGGTTCAGCTTCCCCAGGGCACCGAAATCGCCCTGGTGCCGGTGGCCAAGCGGCCAAAGACTTCCACGAAAACCGGGACTCGGAGTGAGCAGGCGGTGGTAGTTGCGGGAAAAGGCAGCGAGGAAGAAAATACGGTGGTGCCGCCGCTATTGTCGCCGATGAGCAGCGTCACAGAAGACGAGATCGTGTGTGACGCCATTGTGGGGGGACCAAGCACCAAGATGGCGTCTCCCTCGTCGATTAAGGCGGCCGATAACAACGCGGCAACTACGTCATCGGCGAGGGAGACGCCATCTGACGGGGCAAACCAACATCAGGCCCCCATAAGGTTGGTTACCAGCGCCGATGTTCACGTGTCGGCCGAGCCAAGACGTGAACAACCGGGCGGTAATCAACCTCAGCCCATCGGAGATGATAGCGGAGACGACCTGCGGCAAGTCTTCTCGCAGGAGTCCCAAATCCAGATGCTTGATCTAGTCAAGCAATGGAAACGGGACAATAGCGAGGGGCTGATAGCAGCCAATCGCGAGGTCGATATGCACGCGCAAGTAGTGCAGAACATCCGCGATAGCTTGCGCGATGCGGAAGCGGCCTGGGAAGCTTCAAAGCGAAAGCGCGATCGACTGCTAGCGCAGCAGGAGCATATGAGGAGCATCGTTAACGAATAATGTTAAATTCGTGCGCGAAAACGGAGACACCGGAGGTTGTGACTATCGGAAATCCTCACCCCCTAACCCCACTCCACTCCCAATTTTCCCTCATCCTTCCCACATCTCAAAACCCATAAAAAAAACACATATAACCCCCCTCCCCCCAACCACCCCCCTTTGGGGAGCCCCCCCTCCCCCCCCCCCCCCAAAAAAAAAAAGATTGCTTGTGGAACTTACTGCGCAGGGATAACTAGAAAGGGAAAGGAGAGCGCACTGTTTTGGTCGATTTCAAGGAAGGGAAATAGCTAGAGCTGCGCGAAAAAATTTTTGGGGGGAGGGAAGGGAGGGGGGTTTGGATGGATGGCTCAGGGGGAGGGCCGGTGGTAAAAGACAAAACCAAAAATATTCTAAGTCGCTTAGCCTTTTTTTTAGCCTAAATTTTTAAAATTCATTTTCTCGTCTTCTAAGAATACGTAGTACCCCGTGTAACGTATCAAATTACTCGTCTTGACATTTCCTATCGATTGATACCGCTTTTATTAGCATCCGAGAAAATTTCAGAAAAACCGTATGTAAAATTTCTAAAAAAATTTTTCTAAGTTGATTTAAAAATGAGAAAAAAAATTTCTTTTTCAATTACGATATTACGGATACATGTATGACCTTTCCAATTACCCATCTTTACATTTTCTATCGATTGATACCAACATTCGTTCGCATCGGGAAAAAAATTCATAATTCGTGTCACCTTAAAAAAAATTAGAAGAAATTGTTAAAATATTATTTTATGCGATGGTGATTTCATAAATTACATTTGTATATATGACAATGTTACCCCCTCCACTCGATGATGTCACACACTATATTTAAACGGAGGAGGACCCTACCTTAACTCAGTTTCATTTGATCTGCGAATAGTAAAGTATTAAGTAATAGAAAATGGCTGTAGGGCAACCTCATATTGAATTCCTTACCTGGTTAGCTACCACGAATTTTCAAGAAAACAGCTATGAAGAGAGTGATGAGGTAAGTATTATAGTATGTAATTTTCCATTTTAATTGAAGGTAAATTATATATTTTTGTGTCATTTAGGCCGATCCCCTTAACGCTGCTAACGTTCCTCAAGCGAATTTGTCAATAAGACAATTGGTCGAGGCGGGATTGAATGTATTCCAAGAGAAAGATGATGAAGGTATGGAAGCTGATGCCGACCAATGGCTTGCTCGTGGGGTATATGTGGAAGCTATAGATATCTTTACAGGACAAAAACAGTATTGCAATACGGTGTCTTGCATCGTAGTGCCAGGTGATAGACTTTATTTCCTGTGTTATAGATGCTTTGAGTGGTTTACCGTTAACGTTACCCCCACCTCCAGATACCAATACATCGAATCACATAGGACAATCAGACTGGAGGATGCTGTATTACATACCTGCGACTCTTGTCAATTACCCCTTAATCAACTGAAACTAACAGACTGTTGTATACTTTGCAATAAATAGTGTTAAGTAGTTTTTGATAGATTAAACGATGCAATTTGTAAATAAACTGTATATGAAGAAACCTCATCATTGATTACGCGGTAATTGACATATAGAAAATACAAGCATAATGTTAATCATTACCCGTAATGTAACGTGTAACGTAAATGTTTAACGTGTAACTATTTGTACAGAAAAATAATTATAATTATTACATACAATGTAATTTGTATTTGTACAGAGAGTAATTATAATTATTACATACAATATAATTACATGTAATTGAAGAACAAACTTAATAATTATATATAACATAAGTAATACAGGTAATGTACATGTAATGTTTTATTAACGGCTAACTATTTGTACAGAAAATAATTATAGTTATTACATACAGAGTAATTATAGGTAATTGAGAAACAAACATAATAATTATATGTAACGTATGTAATATAGGTAATATACATGCAATGTCTTAATAACATGTAACTAGTTGTACAATAATAATTAGGAATGGGAATAAAAATAGTTATTAAACAAGTACTCTTTCATTCGTACAATGTCATTCACGCTACCTCATTCACACTGAGCATCAGAACGTACTTTATGGTATATGATGTCTTCGTGGTAGAGTGGGGATGTCTTATATTAAGTAGGAGGGGTTAGTGGCCAACTTTAAAACCTACCATTCAATAGTAAGTGGAAGGGAGGTTCAGATTATCTCTCTCATTCAAAATGCGAGAGGAGGGATGACTTTTGCCTATATATATCCGTAACTTGAATCTATTTGACAGTTAAGCTCAACAGTTCAGAGTTAAAGAAAATAAAATGAATATCTTAGAATCTGAAAACTGGGATGGAGAATGTGTAGAACCTGGGATGCCAAACCCAGGGAAAACACTTATTAATCCACATATAGGACCAGAGCCGCAGCCAGCAATGGAGGAGAGCTGGGATAATGAATGCGTCCCAGGACGCACATACAACCCCAGGGAGGCGATCCAGGACCGGTTGGTAATCCGGAGCTGCCATCCGGTAGTCAACAAGACCAAGACGGAGAAGAAGGCATATAGATATGCCGAAAGAGCGCGATGGCTCCACCTGATGGGTCGCCGAGAGGAGGAGAAGAGCCAACAGTTCTTAAGTAGCAAGAAATAATTTTTCTTGCTACTTAAGAACAATTATATTTTTAATTGTATATTTTTATTTTTTTAATTGTGTATTTTATTTTATTATTTGTATTATATTTTTAGTTGTATATTTTTTAGTTGTATTATTTTGTATTTTAATTTTTAAATATAGTGTGTTTTCTGTCCAAAGTGTGTTTCTTTTTATTCCAAGTTCTCCTCTTTTGTGCAATATGCATAAAAAAACAAAAAAAAAATAATACTTGAAAAGTAATTTTATTGTGATAATAGAAAAAAAATATAACTATAAGTGTTACATACAACTGCAAATATACTAAATTAAGCATATATTTTACCATATCATTTTACAAAGCAAGATAATTACTATATATATATTAAACTATATCAGTCTTGTTGATCCAACCATTCTGATCTGGTGGTAGTCCGAGCCATTTGACAAACAATTTATTACCTCTTTTCTTTAAAATCTTTTCCACTAAGTATACATCGGGGTGTTTAGTCTTCTGAAGTTCATAATCATAAAAACATCCTTTAATAGGTTGACCTCTCACATCTTCTATCATGTATGTGACGGGATTTGTTACATTAACTTTAACAATTTTAAAAAGTTCCGTTGAATAGTTGGCTGTATACCCCTTTTCAAATATTCCTTTGTATTTGCTAATCCGAACCATGTCACCAACATGGAATTTTGATTTTAATGCGACTTTGGGATGATTATATACACTTAACTTTGTTGTATATTTTACATCTATGGGCTTCATCCCTATTGTACGATGGACTTTATTATTGTACAACTTTATAATATCAGGAAGTATATCAAACCATTTGTAATTGCCTCTGGCCGAGAATTCTTTATATAACCAATTTTTTAAAGTTTTAATTACACGTTCCACGATTGCTGCCTTTTTTGTACTGAATGTGGAATAATGATTTATGCCATATTCATGCATCACTGTGGAGAACTGGCGATTGTAAAACTCGAGTCCTTGATCGCTCTGTAAGTTTGTTGGGGAATAAACAGCTTCTTGAAGAATTTCTTTCATCGCAATAGAAACTTCCATAGCAGTTTTTTTCTTTAGCGGTTTGGCCCAAACATATTTAGAATAGCAATCAATTACTATGAGTATATAACGATAACCTTTATTTTCATTTGCAAAATTCTGCATTTCTGCCAAGTCAATCTGCCATAAGTCTGCCAAACCTTTTATTACGGTTCTTCTCCTTCTAAAATTTTTTCGTGCTGGTTTATGTAATTCATTGACAATTTGTCGTTTTGTGCCACTAATGAACATTATACCTTTTTTATTATTCAAGTTTATTAATAATAATAGTAATATACATTTAGATGTTCCACGTTCTGTTTGAAATGACTTATTGTGATGAGCTGCTCCTTGTTTTATTTATATAAGGCATAAAATTTTTTACTCAACTTGTGATGATCTTAGAATCGGTTGGTCGTAATGAAATACCTGGCCATGCTAATCCTCCTGTGTCTCTCGGGGGATGATATTTCGCAATAAGTTGTTCAATTTTTTCTACATCAAGTATGAAACCAGTCATATTTTGCACCAACTTAGTATGAGCATCCGAGTTTCTCTCACTTGTATTTTTTAATTCATCTATTTCAGTTTTCATATCGCTTATCGTTGTATCTATTTTTAGTTGTAAATTTTGAAACGTTTTTGTTATTTCATCCACGATTTCGTTCCTTTCTCTCTTTATGTAGTTTACTAAATTATCGGTTATAAGATTAGCTGATTTTTGTAGAGCGGAAAGGATATCTTTTTTGCAGGCATCCATAACTAAATTCACGTAGTTTAATGTTGCACCATCATTTTCATCTCTAGGATCTCCTATATTCTTTAATTGCTTTCCTTGGATGTCATACTGTTTTTCAGTAGTAAGTTTAAAACCGATGCCTTGCGGACCACGATGACCTTTACAATTAGGTCCTTTTCGGCGTCCAAATTTATCAATGGAGCCCATCGTTCTATTGCGTTCAAATTACAATTGACAAAATAAACTGATATCTGCTTTATATATGTATTTATGGTTGATGAAATAAAATGCGATAGTTATTTCTCTAATAGATGATTCCTTCTTCCCTTAATTCATCAATTAGGGATATTATTTCATTCTCATGACCTGAATGTCCAGCCATTTTAGAACTCCACAATAATCTTAAGCGGTCGATTAATTCTTTGGGCTTATTCCAGTATATGTAATCCACCTTTTTGCCTGTATATATTTTCTGAGATGACATTAGACCCGCACCTTTCTTGGATCGAGTTGACATTCCACGTTGTAAAAGTGGTTTTATAATTTCGACATACTTTTTTGATTTACTAGGATTGTATCCCAATGTTACATTGTAATTTTTATATGCCGCATTCGTTATATTCAATATGTCTCCAAATATATTTTTATTTTCATCGGTGATTCCATAACCCGCACTGTTTAGATCTGGGGGAAATTTTAAAAACAGTAAATCGTATAACTGAGAATTTCCTTTATATGTTCCGAGTTTCTTATTATTTCTCCAAAATGATATAAGGTCACCCTGAAATCGCACTTCGGAGTTGCCCATGGCTAACTTTCCAGTATCGACATCAACTCGCACCCCATACTTGTTATCGAACGTAGATTCACCAGCTTTAACACCATTGATGTAGGTTGAAACGACATCAGTTAAATTTCGCAAATTACTACTAGACGTGGTAGAACTTGAAGGTGTCCCTACAGACGATGGTGGCGGCGTTTCCATATAAGAATTACTTTCCCTAATTGTTTCATCTGATTCGAATTTCGGTGTTTTGATTACTGCAGAGGGTTTTTTAGGCTGTGTTGTTAAATACTGCTGTGTGGTTTGAAATTTACGATTTGTTTCCTGCGTTGTTTCAGAAATAGTTTTTAATGGCTTCGTTAACGGTTCATATATTTTTTCCAAGGCCATTTGACTTTCTACATGTTTATTTTTTATGTAATTGAATTTTTTGCGAACAGCGTCCGTGGCTTCTATTAATTTACGTTTCAAATCTATTTCACTATCATTATTTTCGTCCTTATCAACTACTGATCTCTTCATTTTCTTTCGATGTGTACCCACCATCACTACCTTTACAATTGATATATATATTGGCATGCATTACGGATATATGTAACTGTCCAAACCTTTTCTGTATCTACCATCTTTTAGTTCTCTATCTTTATCGATTACTAAAAATCCATATTTATCTTCCCAGCATTTTGCACACATATCCAAGAACTCTTTGAAGGTAACGTCCGGTGATACATGATCTTGAAATATATGATGCAAATTCATTTCATCTTGCTTAAACATTATAATAAAATTCGAATTGTCTCTAATCAATTGTTTTGGTACTCGGGAATATGTTTGAGCCAGATAAAAACTATCTATGGATTTGTGTCGGCCCATACTAAAATATGACCTAATAATATCTTGTTTTTCACATATGATATCGTCGAAAATGAAAACGGAGTCCGGTTTTGCTTCAGATGGTTCCACAATTTCTACGTTATTATTAAATGTGTAAAATCCTAATCCATCAATGGGTTTTAAAATCTTCTGAAGATATTCATATTTTGGTTGATACAGTGACTTGGAATATAAATAAATATTAGCAAAACGTAAACCGTGGGGATGTGTAATAAGGGAAATCATAACATTTGTTTTCCCACAGTTCGAAGGACCGATTAACAAACCCCGAATTGTTGAAGGCAACAAGGGTCCATGGCGTCTATTGTTGATATTTACACCACTTCCTACACGTTCATCGAAATTATCCACTACAAATGTTTGCTTTTGCTTTACAATCCGCATTGTTTGAGGGTTGGATACAATATAAATAGATATAAATAGATATAAACGGTGTATTCAATATTTTAATCGATAACTAGCGTTCCTAGTGTTACCATCGAAGTAATCGGTGTTATAAAGAAAGTTTTACTACGTTTTGTTTATTTTAATGCCGTTCGTCAGTCAGTCTAGACGTAAAGTGTCTAATTCGCGAACAGGAAGGGGATTTATAAATTCTTTAATAAATAAACTACCCTTTGAATTACATTTACCCGGTGGCTACCAGTACTGTGGACCGGGTACAAAATTTCAAAAAAGGATTGCCAGAGGTGATCCAGGCATTAATGGTCTGGACCAAGCTTGCAAAGTTCACGACGCTGCTTACGAAGATCATAAAGATTTACCAACACGCCATAAAGCAGACTACGAATTAGAACAGCGCGCCTGGGAAAGGGTTAAATCTAAAGACGCCAATTTTAGAGAAAAAGCATCCGCCTGGTTAGTTACAAATATCATGAAAGCAAAACGTCGTTTAGGTATGGGATGTAAATCTAAATCAGTTCCCAGAAGAAAGGCAAATAAAAAGAAGAATATTAAGAAAAAGAAGGTCAGCTTTGGTGGTAATATTGTTCATAAAGTACGAGATGAAATACGTAAAGCTGGCGGTAAACGATTCGTTTCTAATGATACAAAAAAAGCAACACATTTTGCTTTACAAGCAGCACGAAAATTTGTGAAAACATCAGGGGGTAAAAGGAATATTCGTACTCCGCGAATTATACCTATACCGAAAGTTGGTGGAATTTTACCATTAATTCCTATATTTGCGGGATTATCGGCGCTGGGAAGTTTAGCCGGCGGTGCTGCAGGTCTATATAAAACAATAAGTGATGTAAAAAATGCAAATCAGCGCATGGCTGAAGGGGTGCGTCATAATAAAAAAATTGAATCTATGCCTCTTGGAAAAAAAGGCGAAGGATTGTATTTAAAACCATATCGAACTGGATTAGGACTTTATCTGAAGCCGAACAATCCAAAAAACTTCTAAAGTCTCTACCTCGAAGAGCTCTCAGCGACATTGATATTAGTTATTATGCTAATATTTTTAAAATTCCATATTTTCGAGGTGTATTTATGCGAGACAATCTTCCTGAGAGTGGTGCCCTACATACTGAATCTGCAATTTTGAATTTAGACGGTATAAATGGTAGAGGAACACATTGGGTAGCCTACAAGAAAATTGGTAATATTATTAACTACTACGATAGTTTCGGAGATCTTCCCCCACCCAGGGAACTCTTAAAGTATTTCTACATTAAATCAAATCCGATAATCTATTACAACTACGACCGTCAGCAGAACTACAATACAGTGTGGTGTGGACATTTGTGTTTAAGATTTCTAACTAACAATGAATTTTCCAATGACTCCAAAAGAAGAACGTGAAAAAATTAAAAAGACGGCGGATTCGTTGCGAGCTTTCTCAAAGTATAGGACTCTTACAAAATTGACAAAGGAACAATTAGCTGATTTTCCTAAAGAAGTGATGATCACCTGTGCTTCAAATGAAATCGCATGGGTGTGGGATAAATTACCTGAGCATTTAAAAAGCGATATTGATGTAATGAAGTATCAATATTGTTTGGAACATTACAGTGACGATAATACATCACAATCTATTGATGTGAATGACGGACCTCCACCACGAAAATATTTGTGTTGCTATTGCAATATACGCGATGTTACTGTAGCGTCCGAAAATAAAGTTTCTGCAAGGTTTAATATGGTACCATCAAATTCAAGACAGGAAATGTGTCTCAACTGCTGCTGTAAGCAACAATAAAACGATGTGTTAACAAGTTATATGTGTTAGTCATGTCTCGTACATTCACGTTCTCAGGACAATCTAGTGTGTTAAGCGCTAACTTTTACCCTCCAATTGAACTCGATACAAGTTGTCGATATGGATTGGGACTACATGGATTCTATTCTTACAATTCAATATTAAATGTTGATGAGAAAAATAATATTATTGGATTCAAATTGAAGAATAAATCACCTACTACTTTCTTTCAAATTCCTCCAGGAGCATATGAGTTGAATGAAATCAATGGAGCAATTCAAAGTGCTTTGGAATCTATAATAAAACGCAGTGTTAAGGATGACAACTTCAATATTAATAAATATTTCACATTAAAAGCCAACAATAATACGCTGAAATGTGAAATAGTATCTAAATATGAGATCGACTTTACTCACAAGTATTCTATTGCAACTATATTAGGATTTGAAAACAAAGTATATTCTGCAAATAATTCACTTGAATCTACATTACCAGTTGATATAATGAAAGTTAGAATTATTCGTGTTGATTGCAATATCACTTCTGGAGCTTATATGAATGGCGAAGAAGCACATACTCTCTACGAATTTGATATAGATGTTGAACCTGGATTCAAACTCTCCAAGGAACCACAAAATATTATTTATATGTCTGTAAGACCTGAAGGACGTCAGTTTATCGAAAACATTACATTACGTATATTAGATGATAATGGTATTCTGGTAGACTTTCGTGGTGAGAAAATTATTGTGAAGCTAGAATTAAAAAAGCTATATTAAACTATCAGGATATAATGGGCTTTTGTTTTAATCAAAGAAAACATTTTCCATCTCTGTTACATACAAATAGTAATAAAGTTTTGAACAAGTGTGACAAGCCATTTATTATACGAAAGAACGTTAAACGGTCAACATCTAAATTGTCTGCTAGAGATCGTATCTTTCTTCAGTCAATTGGATTAAAGCTGAAACCTTAATATTTGTAATCATGACGTCAACTAGTGCAAAGTTGGATGTGTTTGATGAACCTTTCTTTGATAATTCACTTGTTAGTCTACATGAGCACACTTACAAACCATATGGATCACCGTACTATAGAAATTCGGATGAAATAAGAATTCCTATTCACTGCCAAGATCTTATTCTCGATATTGCTGAAAGTTATATATATATCGAAGGTAAATTTACCCCAAGTGATGCCACTAAAATGTGTTACCTATCCAATAATGCGTTAGCATTTCTTTTCGATGAAATTCGTTATGAAATGGGTGGAGAACAAGTAGCTGTTATTCGAAAACCTGGTATAACAACAACAATGAAAACCATGGTGTCATGGGGACAAACACATTTAAAATCATTACTATCTTGTGGATGGGGACTAACAGTGAAAAACCAGGACGTTTTGGATACCAACAGTCACTTTTTTAGTGGCAAATTGCCTCTAAAGTATCTTATGGGTTTCGCCGAAGATTATACAAGGGGCATTCTCAACACCAAACAAGAGCTTATACTAATAATAGCTCGATCTTTTAAGAATTGTTACATTGGAGAAGTTGATGCAGATCTCGAAATTAATAAAATCGAATGGAGGCTAAGGCACATCATCCCTGAAGATACACAAAAACTGAAGTTGCTGAATCGCATTAAGAAAGGTGGTGTAAATGCTACGGTTAAAATGGCCTATCGCATGTGGGATTTATATGAATTACCGACTCTAAGAAAAACAGCTACTGATATATGGCCTATAAAAACCACAACAAGTTTAGAAAGACCTCGATATATTATTATCGGCTTTCAGAGTACTGACAGTTCTGATAATATAAGCAAGGACGTTACTCAATTCATTCATGCAGATGTAAGTAACATCCGACTATACTTAAACTCAGAAGTATATCCATATGAACGCTGGAATTTAGATTTTGGAAAGAAATTGTATTCTTCAGCTTACTATGCTTATGAAAAGTTTCAATCCAGCTTCTACGATAAAGATAATTATGAACCGATGATGGATATTGGTGAATTCCAAAAAAATCCATTATTTGTTATCGACTGTTCACATCAACAAGACGCCATGAAGTCATCCACTGTAGACATAAAACTGGAATTTGAAACTCGAAAGAAACATTTTCCTGAGAATACACGGGTTTATGCATTGATAATTCATGATTCTTATTTGGCTTATAATGCTTTGGATGGGTCTGTACATAATGGATTTAAGTAAACTGATGAACATTTTTTTTTACATCTTCCAATTTTTATATGTTAATGTACTCTATTTTATAAGTATAATCTATTTTTAATACATTTTTTTTTGTATTTACTTATTATATTTATATAGTGTGTTTTTTTTTTGTACTTATGTGACAAATAAATAGAAATAAAAGATTTAAAATTTTTTTTTATTTATTTTTTATTTACACTACATCGTTTTTTTTTTTTTGTTTTACAACAAAATAAGAGAAATATTTAGTACAATACAATTTATTACTATAATATACAATGTATATAATAATGTAAAAATAATGAAAAAACTTATAAAAAAATTAATTATATTACTTTTGATCATCATTATCTTGATCATCACTACCATATTCTTGAGATGCTAACTTATATTTCACAACAATTGCATACGGTAGATAATCGAGCAAATTGGAATTGAGAAAACATTTTAGTCCTTTCTCCACCATTTTCTCACAAAAATTATTCAAAGTTAAAGTGTTATTTAAATAACTATCACACAACGAAGCACCAAGGCGATAGTTTTCAATATCTTCCTGCAATTGTTTAACCAATTCTTCGGAAAAGCAGTAATCCCTGTCATAATTACAAGCATGAAGTCTATCCATTACCAAGCAATCCAACTCACTCTTCATTCTTTTCACAGCTGACTGGATGTCGATAGCTTCAGTCCAGTGTTGGCTAGCATAATGCATCCACATTTTAATAGTTTTCTACAAAATAAACGTTATTGTTAAAACTGATAGTATAATATAGCAAATTATTCATTACCTTTTAGACTTATAAAACAAGAAAGGCAACCTTATATGAGATACTGCTAAATAGTGTAAATAGGTAAATATACTAAGATATGATCTACAAATTATATTTATTACTAATAGATATATGTTTTTAAATAAAATTAGTTGACAATACCAAATTTTATCAATGCTTTAGATCTAATATCTTTATATGTAGGCTCGCTTTGACCTAAATAAGTTATCGTGTACTGTTCCCAAGAAGAATTCATTTTATTCATAACGTCCTCTGTTATGTGTTCTATAACCCTCTTTGGTAAATAACACTTAAAGCTTACATTGCTCTTACTATCGAGCAGTATAGCCAAAACGCACTTTCCAAAACGTGTATTGACAAATGACATTTTTTTAATCAAATAAGGGGTATCAATTTCTAACGAGGAAATTGATCGTCGAGCAATATCAATAAAGTCTCTGTTAATGTTACTATTAATTTTGTTTAAATCAACACTTGGTAATGCCATTTCTTGTTTAAAGATAACTAGCTGTAATATCTAAATAGTAATAAATACAACAATTGTTCTCACTTGAAAATATTAATACAGGACAACACACAATTTGCACTATTGTAGACGTTGACTATAAGGTTGGCAGTGAACGAAGTGTGATTCCTTGCTATAATCTCCTCTCTATATATACATATTATAGAATACCCCTTCCCTAAACACTCGATTACGTCATGTCTTGTGTTGACAATTACAGAGGTCAAACGAAGGTCAATTCAAGGTTATACAAAGGTCATCCAAAGGTCACTTTAAGGTCATGTAAAGGCCACGTAAAGGTCATCCAAAGGTCACATAAAGGTCATCCAAAGGTCACTTTAAGGTCATATAAAGGTCACGTCAAGGTCATTCAAAGGTCATCCAAAGGTCACTTCAAGGTAATGTAAAGGTCATTTCAAGGTCATTCAAAGGTCATCCAAAGGTCACTTCAAGGTCATCCAAAGGTCATCCAAAGGTCATTCAAGGTCATTCAAGGTCAAAAGGGGTGGGGGGAGTCTCAATTCCGGCTATAATAACCTACTTAGGTATACCTACTCTACTGCGAGAACGCGGACCTTAATATTTTGCATATTCATAGAACGAGAGAGAGTCGATGGATTATCGATTTCTTTTTGTAAAGTCTAAAACTGTATTCCCCGGCATGTTCCATCCTACATCACTGCACTGTATTTATTATGCCCCATTAATTACCAGAGCCAGTGGCGGAGACAACTCAAATTTAGTAGAGAAATTAAACGCTGAATAAATGACTTTCAGGAGTGCAAATTAAAAATCACCCGATTGAATATGCGAAAGCTAATATTTTATTTTAATTAAAAATTATTTTTGTATAGTCCAAGGATTAGCATAAGGCAATGAACATATTTAACAATGATATGTATGATTCTAAAATTTACTGCTTCAGTTTTATATTAAACAAAATTTATATTTACATGGATGTTATATGTAATATCTATGCACTTTGTGGAATAATTTCATTCAGCTTTACTTAATGTTACGCAACTATAAATCTTATCTTATTATTCACATGAAATCCAATAGCTTACTTATTGTTGTCTCTCCATTCCCAAAGTAACTTAATACAGCTACGTGCTATAAACTGCGTTTATGCACGTCCGGTAGCTATCTTATTAAACCATTCTTATGAACCAAATTGCGACTTCACTGTCGCTGCTGACAAAGCTTTCATAATGTTATAAAAAGCAGTAAGATACCTCCCAACAGTTAGTTGTAGTTAACTTGTAATAGTTGTAGTTTTACCACAGTTGTAACTCGTTCATAATATTATAAAACAAACTCTTCGAAGAGTCTTTAACAAAAATAAAGTGTTCAAAAATCATTTGTTATGATATAACATAGATAACATCTCGGGTAAATAAATTATCCAATATTTTGCCAACATTAGACACAAAAATAAAATAAACAAAAAATAAAATGATTTGAATGTAGACTAGGTGAAAATTTATCGTAATTTGTTTTGGGATTATCCCATATTTAGAAAAAAAAGTCGCTAGACTGGATCAGAGAAACTGAATAACCTGATTCAAGAAAGTTATAAAAATGAAAAATTCAGGTAGAAACAAAATACTTTCGTATTTAACTTTTGTCTGTACCATTTATAATTTTTGAGATAAGGGGATAGAGGAACTTATTTTGGACACCCTGTGCAAAGCTGCACCGCAAATAAGTTACCGACAGTAGGTATATTAGCAAATATCTGAAATTTTATGGGATATTAGAAATCTAGCTTAATAACGTACAGTATATGTGAACATAATCAAGTCACTAGGTCGATATAAAAGCAAATTTTCACATTCTCTCTGTTCCATAAAGCTTTTCTGAAACCTATCAACTTTTAAAAGAAATGGTATTATTTTTATTGTGAAATCAACGTTCACGGGCTCTCCACTTCCACTCCTACTTAGGCATCCACCATGTTGAACTCTGGTGATAACTGTTACTCGTTTAATGTAATCATTATCGATTACTAACCAAACGGATAAGTTCAGTTATAGTACACTATTATTACTAGAAAAACTTTAAAGCCGTAACTTTCGCCCGTGCCGCATTACGTTAAGGTCAAGAGGTCAGTCGGTCTGGATAAACCTTTTATTAGGTGGTAAGGCATCAGTTAAATGTCAAAAATCAATCAAATTTGACTAAGAGTGATCTTGCTTAAGGTGAAGTTAGTGAATATTAAAATCAGTAGAACGTTTTAAAACTGTTTATATATTATGGTACCGACAGATTAATTGTTTTTTGTATTAATATGGTTTAAAATTTAATTACTAATTAAGTTTTGCAATTATTTTATTATTAAGCTATGAATAATTAATTTACTAGTTACTTTTTAATAAGATTTCATAACTTTACGCACAATGATTATAATTGGATCAGGAACAAAAGAACAAGAGTGAATAATGCATATTAATAGTATACAGATATTAGGTATTCTCATAGACAAAAGTATTATTTCCTCTATGGTATGGTATAATAAATACTACCATAGGTAGGTATATTGCAAGTCCCTTGCAATAATACTATATGCTTTTTATAGTATATTTTTAATATTATTTATTGGCTTATTTAACTGTTTACATATGTTTTCTTTATATAGGAATTAAGCCAAAAAGTTTACTAAAAGATAAATTATTAATGAAATTATCAATTATGGTTCAATAGTGGTTATAGGAGCTGCTGCAATTTTTATTTTATTAAAGCCTACTGGGATTAAAAAACAGTTGCTGGTAAGGCTCCTATATATTATTGGGTTATAACTTTGCCATTTTTAAAAATAACCATATCGAACTATATATTTTTGAAAATCTGACAAAATAAGGTTTCCAACACGGCTCAAGCCAACTATGGTTTCCATTTAAAAAACCATAAGTTTGGTTCGTAATTCAGTAATCACTTGGTATATAAAAAAAGTATATCACCGTTAAATTATGCGATCAAACGTGGACGAAAGTTGATTTTACATTTATTCTGTATCTCTTAAAATAAGCGAGATATAGAGTCCACCCAAAGTTACGAAAAAAATGAAAAACTCGAAAACAGATCAACTTTCCGGATTTCTGTTTTGACAGTTGAATTTGTCTCAAAAAATTTGCCAAAATTCGTCCTATCCATTTTTTTCTGTCACTCATAGCAACCGAGATACCCCCGAATCCTATCGAAAATGTACCTCTCTGTATATTAAAATAAACGATATAATACATTTTGTTGAATATATTAATGTTTGTGTTAAAAACATTGACATATTTAAAAGAAATGAATCTCGGGCTACACCTAATCATTGAGGCTTATTTTTCTTACAATAATTTTATTTCCTTCTTTTTCTAATATGTTATATTTTTGTTGTAGACGCTTACCAGCTATACTTTACTAAAAAAGTATTTATTACATAATTGAATTTGACGGCGAGTTAATTATAAAAACGTAAACAAATACTTTGCTTGGTGTAATACGTAAGTGTGTCCCAAACGTGCTTTTACTTTTTATAACGCATTTTGACATGGTATATATACCAAATTACAATGTCACTATTCTCTTATACAACGCAAATGAATATAAAACAATGTTTACTAACCTTTTCATTGCACCTAAAACCGTTTGTTCAATGTTTTCAAACAATTCTTCCAATATAAATGAAGTTTAATTCACTGCACTGTACCCAATACTGATAGTTCATAGTACTAGTACTAACAGTTATTGTAGTACCTATTTATCTTTATTTTATCAACAACAGGCAATTTATTTAATTAATCGACTATGAAATCAACTTAATTATGTTTGACAGTAGAACACCGATAACTCTAGGTCCTCTGTGCTATAAATAGTAGCTTGGTATACTGCAGAAAAAAGATAGTAAAAAGCATTTGACGAGGCGCATCAGAATATAAACCTTATCGCAAGAATTAATAGAGACATTTTTATAGTTTTGTTAATTATAGTGCCTTAAGTTTGGTTAATTTTAGTTACCTACTCAGTTGGTTTATAGTTAAAACCGAATTGAAAAACCGCATGTTAGAAACAAATCTTGTGAGGTATTTTGCAAAGTATTTAATCGATCAATATTTGTATTATTTATTTATTGTGACCATACGTTCAAGAAACTTTACGCTTTTTATGATTGAAATCATACTTTTCTTATTTGACTAGGAATAAAAATGTTTAATAGAAAATCCCACACAAATATGGGTTAGTCATTATCTGTATAGACTTCGTAAACGCATCTGTATAGACCTGGAACATTTCTGTTAAGCATTTGGCGAGAAAACAATTTGATTTACGTAAAATTGCAGGTTTCTGTATTCATTTGCAGAAGAATAAAATTTCGTTGAAATACCTCCTACTAATTTCTGCGTTCCTAATACAAAATGTGAAAATGTAAGATTTCTGTGAACCATTTAGCGAAAAAACAATTTGATTTACATAAAATTGCAGGTTCCTGTATCCATATTCCGAGAATAAAATTTCATTGAAATACCACCTACTAATTTCTGCGTTCCTAATACAAAATGTGAAACTGGTAGATTTCTATTAATCATTAAGCGAGAACACAATTTGATTTACATAAAATTGCAGGTTTCTGTATTTATTTGCAGAGAATAAAATTTCGTTGAAATACCTCCTACTAATTTCTGCGTTCCTAATACAAAATGTGAAAATGTAAGATTTCTGTGAACCATTTAGCGAAAAAACAATTTGATTTACATAAAATTGCAGGTTCCTGTATCCATATTCCGAGAATAAAATTTCATTGAAATACCACCTACTAATTTCTGCGTTCCTAATACAAAATGTGAAAATGTAAGATTTATGTGAACCATTTAGCGAAAAAACAATTTGATTTACATAAAATTGCAGGTTCCTGTATCCATATTCCGAGAATAAAATTTCATTGAAATACCACCTACTAATTTCTGCGTTCCTAATACAAAATGTGAAACTGGTAGATTTCTATTAATCATTAAGCGAGAACACAATTTGATTTACATAAAATTGCAGGTTTCTGTATTTATTTGCAGAGAATAAAATTTCGTTGAAATACCTCCTACTAATTTCTGCGTTCCTAATACAAAATGTGAAAATGTAAGATTTCTGTGAACCATTTAGCGAAAAAACAATTTGATTTACATAAAATTGCAGGTTCCTGTATCCATATTCCGAGAATAAAATTTCATTGAAATACCACCTACTAATTTCTGCGTTCCTAATACAAAATGTGAAACTGGTAGATTTCTATTAATCATTAAGCGAGAACACAATTTGATTTACATAAAATTGCAGGTTTCTGTATTTATTTGCAGAGAATAAAATTTCGTTGAAATACCTCCTACTAATTTCTGCGTTCCTAATACAAAATGTGAAAATGTAAGATTTCTGTGAACCATTTAGCGAAAAAACAATTTGATTTACATAAAATTGCAGGTTCCTGTATCCATATTCCGAGAATAAAATTTCATTGAAATACCACCTACTAATTTCTGCGTTCCTAATACAAAATGTGAAAATGTAAGATTTCTGTGAACCATTTAGCGAAAAAACAATTTGATTTACATAAAATTGCAGGTTCCTGTATCCATATTCCGAGAATAAAATTTCATTGAAATACCACCTACTAATTTCTGCGTTCCTAATACAAAATGTGAAACTGGTAGATTTCTATTAATCATTAAGCGAGAACACAATTTGATTTACATAAAATTGCAGGTTTCTGTATTTATTTGCAGAGAATAAAATTTCGTTGAAATACCTCCTACTAATGTCTGCGTTCCTAATACAAAATGTAAAATAGTAGATTTCTGTTAAGCATTTGGTGAGCACAGAGTTTGGTTCACATAAAATTTGCAGGTTCCTGTATCCATATACCGAGAATAAAATTTCATTGAAATACCTCCTACTAATTTCGGAGTTCCTAATGCAAAATGTGAAAATGGAATATTTCTGTTAAGCATTTAGCGAGAAAACAATTTGATTTACATAAAATTGCAGGTTTCTGTATTTATTTGCAGAGAATAAAATTTCGTTGAAATACCTTCTACTAATTTCTGCGTCCCTAATACAAAATGTAAAAATAGTAGATTTCTGTTAAGCATTTAGCGAGAACACACTTTGGTTCACATAAAATTGCAGGTTCCTGTATCCATATACCGAGAATAAAATTTCATTGAAATACCTCCTACTAATTTCTGCGTTCCTAATACAAAATGTGAAAATGGAAGATTTCTATTAAGCATGTAGCGAGAACACACTTTGGTTCACATAAAATTGCAGGTTCCTGTATCCATTTAGAGAATAAAATTTCGTTGAAATACCTCCTACTAATTTCTGCGTTCCTAATACAAAATGTGAAAATGGAAGATTTCTGTTAAGCATTTAGCGAGAAAACAATTTGATTTACATAAAATTGCAGGTTTCTGTATCCATATATCGAGAATCAAATTTCATTGAAATACCTCATACTAATTTTTGCGTTCCTAATACAAAATGTGAAAATGGAAGATTTCTGTTAAGCATTTAGCGAGAAAACAATTTGATTTACATAAAATTGCAGGTTTCTGTATTTATTTGAAGAGAATAAAATTTCGTTGAAATACCTTCTACTAATTTCTGCGTCCCTAATACAAAATGTAAAAATAGTAGATTTCTGTTAAGCATTTGGTAAGAACAGTTTAATTCACATAAAATTTGCAGGTTCCTGTATCCATATACCGAGAATAAAATTTCATTGAAATACCTCCTACTAATTTCTGCGTTCCTAATACAAAATGTGAAAATAGTAGATTTCTATTAAGCATGTAGCGAGAACACACTTTGGTTCACATAAAATTGCAGGTTCCTGTATCCAATCAGAGAATAAAATTTCGTTGAAATACCTCCTACTAATTTCTGCGTTCCTTATACAAAATGTGAAAATGGAAGATTTCTGTTAAGCATTTAGCGAGAAAACAATTTGATTTACATAAAATTGCAGGTTTCTGTATTTATTTGAAGAGAATAAAATTTCGTTGAAATACCTTCTACTAATTTCTGCGTCCCTAATACAAAATGTAAAAATAGTAGATTTCTGTTAAGCATTTGGTAAGAACAGTTTAATTCACATAAAATTTGCAGGTTCCTGTATCCATATACCGAGAATAAAATTTCATTGAAATACCTCCTACTAATTTCTGCGTTCCTAATACAAAATGTGAAAATAGTAGATTTCTATTAAGCATGTAGCGAGAACACACTTTGGTTCACATAAAATTGCAGGTTCCTGTATCCAATCAGAGAATAAAATTTCGTTGAAATACCTCCTACTAATTTCTGCGTTCCTTATACAAAATGTGAAAATGGAAGATTTCTGTTAAGCATTTAGCGAGAAATCAATTTGATTTACATAAAATTGCAGGTTTCTGTATTTATTTGAAGAGAATAAAATTTCGTTGAAATACCTTCTACTAATTTCTGCGTCCCTAATACAAAATGTAAAAATAGTAGATTTCTGTTAAGCATTTGGTAAGAACAGTTTAATTCACATAAAATTTGCAGGTTCCTGTATCCATATACCGAGAATAAAATTTCATTGAAATACCTCCTACTAATTTCTGCGTTCCTAATACAAAATGTGAAAATAGTAGATTTCTATTAAGCATGTAGCGAGAACACACTTTGGTTCACATAAAATTGCAGGTTCCTGTATCCAATCAGAGAATAAAATTTCGTTGAAATACCTCCTACTAATTTCTGCGTTCCTTATACAAAATGTGAAAATGGAAGATTTCTGTTAAGCATTTAGCGAGAAAACAATTTGATTTACATAAAATTGCAGGTTTCTGTATTTATTTGCAGAGAATAAAATTTCGTTGAAATACCTCCTACTAATTTCTGCGTTCCTAATACAAAATGTGAAAATAGTAGATTTCTATTTAGCATTTAGCGAGAACACACTTTGGTTCACATAAAATTGCAGGTTCCTGTATCCATATACCGAGAATAAAATTTCATTGAAATACGTCCTACAAATTTCTGCGTTCCTAATACAAAATGTGAAACTGGTAGATTTCTATTAATCATTAAGCGAGAACACAATTTGATTTACATAAAATTGCAGGTTTCTGTATTTATTTGCAGAGAATAAAATTTCGTTGAAATACCTTCTACTAATTTCTGCGTTCCTAATACAAAATGTAAAAATTGTAGATTTCTGTTAAGCATTTGGCGAGAACAGAGTTTGGTTCACATAAAATTTGCAGGTTCCTGTATCCATATACCGAGAATAAAATTTCATTGAAATACCTCCTACTAATTTCTGCGTTCCTAATACAAAATGTGAAAATAGTAGATTTCTATTAAGCATTTAGCGAGAACACACTTTGGTTCACATAAAATTGCAGGTTCCTGTTTCCATATACCGAGAATAAAATTTCATTGAAATACCTCCTACTAATTTCTGCGTTCCTAATACAAAATGTGAAACTGGTAGATTTCTATTAATCATTAAGCGAGAACACAATTTGATTTACATAAAATTGCAGGTTCCTGTATCCATATATCGAGAATCAAATTTCATTGAAATACCTCCTACTAATTTTTGCGTTCCTAATACAAAATGTGAAAATGGAAGATTTCTGTTAAGCATTTAGCGAGAAAACAATTAGATTTACATAAAATTGCAGGTTTCTGTATTTATTTGCAGAGAATAAAATTTCGTTGAAATAAATTCTACTAATTTCTGCGTCCCTAATACAAAATGTAAAAATAGTAGATTTCTGTTAAGCATTTGGTGAGAACAGAGTTTAATTCACATAAAATTTGCGGGTTCCCGTATCCATATACCGAGAATAAAATTTCATTGAAATACCTCCTACTAATTTCTGCGTTCCTAATACAAAATATAAAATAATAGATTTCTGTTAAGCATTTGGTGAGAACAGAGTTTGGTTCACATAAAATTTACAGGTTCCTGTATCCATACACCGAGAATAAAATTTCATTGAAATACCTCCTACTAATTTCTGCGTTCCTAATGCGAAATGTGCAAATGGAAGATTTCTGTTAAGCTTTTAGCGAGAAAACAATTTGATTTACATAAAATTGCAGGTTCCTGTATCCATATATCGAGAATAAAATTTCATTGAAATACCTCCTACTAATTTGTGCGTTCCTAATACAAAATATGAAAATGGAAGTTTTCTGTTAAGCATTTAGCGAGAAAACAATTTGATTTACATAAAATTGCAGGTTCCTGTATCCATATATCGAGAATAAAATTTCGTTGAAATACCTCCTACTAATTTCTGCGTTCCTAATACAAAATATAAAATAATAGATTTCTGTTAAGCATTTGGTGAGAACAGAGTTTGGTTCACATAAAATTTACAGGTTCCTGTATCCATACACCGAGAATAAAATTTCATTGAAATACCTCCTACTAATTTCTGCGTTCCTAATGCGAAATGTGCAAATGGAAGATTTCTGTTAAGCTTTTAGCGAGAAAACAATTTGATTTACATAAAATTGCAGGTTCCTGTATCCATATATCGAGAATAAAATTTCATTGAAATACCTCCTACTAATTTGTGCGTTCCTAATACAAAATATGAAAATGGAAGTTTTCTGTTAAGCATTTAGCGAGAAAACAATTTGATTTACATAAAATTGCAGGTTCCTGTATCCATATATCGAGAATAAAATTTCGTTGAAATACCTCCTACTAATTTCTGCGTTCCTAATACAAAATATAAAATAATAGATTTCTGTTAAGCATTTGGTGACAACAGAGTTTGGTTCACATAAAATTTACAGGTTCCTGTATCCATACACCGAGAATAAAATTTCATTGAAATACCTCCTACTAATTTCTGCGTTCCTAATACAAAATGTGAAAATGGAAGATTTCTGTTAAGCATTTAGCGAGAAAACAATTTGATTTACATAAAATTGCAGGTTTCTGTATCCATATATCGAGAATCAAATTTCATTGAAATACCTCCTACTAATTTCTGCGTTCCTAATACAAAATATGAAAATGGAAGATTTTTGTTAAGCATTTAGCAAGAAAACAATTTGATTTACATAAAATTGCAGGTTTCTGTATCCATATATCGAGAATCAAATTTCATTGAAATACCTCATACTAATTTTTGCGTTCCTAATACAAAATGTGAAAATGGAAGATTTCTGTTAAGCATTTAGCGAGAAAACAATTTGATTTACATAAAATTGCAGGTTTCTGTATTTATTTGAAGAGAATAAAATTTCGTTGAAATACCTTCTACTAATTTCTGCGTCCCTAATACAAAATGTAAAAATAGTAGATTTCTGTTAAGCATTTGGTAAGAACAGTTTAATTCACATAAAATTTGCAGGTTCCTGTATCCATATACCGAGAATAAAATTTCATTGAAATACCTCCTACTAATTTCTGCGTTCCTAATACAAAATGTGAAAATAGTAGATTTCTATTAAGCATGTAGCGAGAACACACTTTGGTTCACATAAAATTGCAGGTTCCTGTATCCAATCAGAGAATAAAATTTCGTTGAAATACCTCCTACTAATTTCTGCGTTCCTTATACAAAATGTGAAAATGGAAGATTTCTGTTAAGCATTTAGCGAGAAAACAATTTGATTTACATAAAATTGCAGGTTTCTGTATTTATTTGAAGAGAATAAAATTTCGTTGAAATACCTTCTACTAATTTCTGCGTCCCTAATACAAAATGTAAAAATAGTAGATTTCTGTTAAGCATTTGGTAAGAACAGTTTAATTCACATAAAATTTGCAGGTTCCTGTATCCATATACCGAGAATAAAATTTCATTGAAATACCTCCTACTAATTTCTGCGTTCCTAATACAAAATGTGAAAATAGTAGATTTCTATTAAGCATGTAGCGAGAACACACTTTGGTTCACATAAAATTGCAGGTTCCTGTATCCAATCAGAGAATAAAATTTCGTTGAAATACCTCCTACTAATTTCTGCGTTCCTTATACAAAATGTGAAAATGGAAGATTTCTGTTAAGCATTTAGCGAGAAAACAATTTGATTTACATAAAATTGCAGGTTTCTGTATTTATTTGCAGAGAATAAAATTTCGTTGAAATACCTCCTACTAATTTCTGCGTTCCTAATACAAAATGTGAAAATAGTAGATTTCTATTTAGCATTTAGCGAGAACACACTTTGGTTCACATAAAATTGCAGGTTCCTGTATCCATATACCGAGAATAAAATGTCATTGAAATACGTCCTACAAATTTCTGCGTTCCTAATACAAAATGTGAAACTGGTAGATTTCTATTAATCATTAAGCGAGAACATAATTTGATTTACATAAAATTGCAGGTTTCTGTATTTATTTGCAGAGAATAAAATTTCGTTGAAATACCTTCTACTAATTTCTGCGTTCCTAATACAAAATGTAAAAATTGTAGATTTCTGTTAAGCATTTGGCGAGAACAGAGTTTGGTTCACATAAAATTTGCAGGTTCCTGTATCCATATACCGAGAATAAAATTTCATTGAAATACCTCCTACTAATTTCTGCGTTCCTAATACAAAATGTGAAAATAGTAGATTTCTATTAAGCATGTAGCGAGAACACACTTTGGTTCACATAAAATTGCAGGTTCCTGTATCCAATCAGAGAATAAAATTTCGTTGAAATACCTCCTACTAATTTCTGCGTTCCTTATACAAAATGTGAAAATGGAAGATTTCTGTTAAGCATTTAGCGAGAAAACAATTTGATTTACATAAAATTGCAGGTTTCTGTATTTATTTGCAGAGAATAAAATTTCGTTGAAATACCTCCTACTAATTTCTGCGTTCCTAATACAAAATATAAAATAATAGATTTCTGTTAAGCATTTGGTGAGAACAGAGTTTGGTTCACATAAAATTTACAGGTTCCTGTATCCATACACCGAGAATAAAATTTCATTGAAATACCTCCTACTAATTTCTGCGTTCCTAATACAAAATGTGAAAATGGAAGATTTCTGTTAAGCATTTAGCGAGAAAACAATTTGATTTACATAAAATTGCAGGTTTCTGTATCCATATATCGAGAATCAAATTTCATTGAAATACCTCCTACTAATTTCTGCGTTCCTAATACAAAATATGAAAATGGAAGATTTTTGTTAAGCATTTAGCAAGAAAACAATTTGATTTACATAAAATTGCAGGTTTCTGTATTTATTTGAAGAGAATAAAATTTCGTTGAAATACCTTCTACTAATTTCTGCGTCCCTAATACAAAATGTAAAAATAGTAGATTTCTGTTAAGCATTTGGTAAGAACAGTTTAATTCACATAAAATTTGCAGGTTCCTGTATCCATATACCGAGAATAAAATTTCATTGAAATACCTCCTACTAATTTCTGCGTTCCTAATACAAAATGTGAAAATAGTAGATTTCTATTAAGCATGTAGCGAGAACACACTTTGGTTCACATAAAATTGCAGGTTCCTGTATCCAATCAGAGAATAAAATTTCGTTGAAATACCACCTACTAATTTCTGCGTTCCTTATACAAAATGTGAAAATGGAAGATTTCTGTTAAGCATTTAGCGAGAAAACAATTTGATTTACATAAAATTGCAGGTTTCTGTATTTATTTGCAGAGAATAAAATTTCGTTGAAATACCTCCTACTAATTTCTGCGTTCCTAATACAAAATGTGAAAATAGTAGATTTCTATTTAGCATTTAGCGAGAACACACTTTGGTTCACATAAAATTGCAGGTTCCTGTATCCATATACCGAGAATAAAATTTCATTGAAATACGTCCTACAAATTTCTGCGTTCCTAATACAAAATGTGAAACTGGTAGATTTCTATTAATCATTAAGCGAGAACACAATTTGATTTACATAAAATTGCAGGTTTCTGTATTTATTTGCAGAGAATAAAATTTCGTTGAAATACCTTCTACTAATTTCTGCGTTCCTAATACAAAATGTAAAAATTGTAGATTTCTGTTAAGCATTTGGCGAGAACAGAGTTTGGTTCACATAAAATTTGCAGGTTCCTGTATCCATATACCGAGAATAAAATTTCATTGAAATACCTCCTACTAATTTCTGCGTTCCTAATACAAAATGTGAAAATAGTAGATTTCTATTAAGCATGTAGCGAGAACACACTTTGGTTCACATAAAATTGCAGGTTCCTGTATCCAATCAGAGAATAAAATTTCGTTGAAATACCTCCTACTAATTTCTGCGTTCCTTATACAAAATGTGAAAATGGAAGATTTCTGTTAAGCATTTAGCGAGAAAACAATTTGATTTACATAAAATTGCAGGTTTCTGTATTTATTTGCAGAGAATAAAATTTCGTTGAAATACCTTCTACTAATTTCTGCGTTCCTAATACAAAATGTAAAAATTGTAGATTTCTGTTAAGCATTTGGCGAGAACAGAGTTTGGTTCACATAAAATTTGCAGGTTCCTGTATCCATATACCGAGAATAAAATTTCATTGAAATACCTCCTACTAATTTCTGCGTTCCTAATACAAAATGTGAAAATAGTAGATTTCTATTAAGCATGTAGCGAGAACACACTTTGGTTCACATAAAATTGCAGGTTCCTGTATCCAATCAGAGAATAAAATTTCGTTGAAATACCTCCTACTAATTTCTGCGTTCCTTATACAAAATGTGAAAATGGAAGATTTCTGTTAAGCATTTAGCGAGAAAACAATTTGATTTACATAAAATTGCAGGTTTCTGTATTTATTTGCAGAGAATAAAATTTCGTTGAAATACCTCCTACTAATTTCTGCGTTCCTAATACAAAATGTGAAAATAGTAGATTTCTATTTAGCATTTAGCGAGAACACACTTTGGTTCACATAAAATTGCAGGTTCCTGTATCCATATACCGAGAATAAAATTTCATTGAAATACGTCCTACAAATTTCTGCGTTCCTAATACAAAATGTGAAACTGGTAGATTTCTATTAAACATTAAGCGAGAACACAATTTGATTTACATAAAATTGCAGGTTTCTGTATTTATTTGCAGAGAATAAAATTTCGTTGAAATACCTTCTACTAATTTCTGCGTTCCTAATACAAAATGTGAAAATAGTAGATTTCTATTAAGCATTTAGCGAGAACACACTTTGGTTCACATAAAATTGCAGGTTCCTGTTTCCATATACCGAGAATAAAATTTCATTGAAATACCTCCTACTAATTTCTGCGTTCCTAATACAAAATGTGAAACTGGTAGATTTCTATTAATCATTAAGCGAGAACACAATTTGATTTACATAAAATTGCAGGTTCCTGTATCCATATATCGAGAATCAAATTTCATTGAAATACCTCCTACTAATTTTTGCGTTCCTAATACAAAATGTGAAAATGGAAGATTTCTGTTAAGCATTTAGCGAGAAAACAATTAGATTTACATAAAATTGCAGGTTTCTGTATTTATTTGCAGAGAATAAAATTTCGTTGAAATACCTTCTACTAATTTCTGCGTCCCTAATACAAAATGTAAAAATAGTAGATTTCTGTTAAGCATTTGGTGAGAACAGAGTTTAATTCACATAAAATTTGCGGGTTCCCGTATCCATATACCGAGAATAAAATTTCATTGAAATACCTCCTACTAATTTCTGCGTTCCTAATACAAAATATGAAAATGGAAGATTTCTGTTAAGCATTTAGCGAGAAAACAATTTGATTTACATAAAATTGCAGGTTCCTGTATCCATATATCGAGAATAAAATTTCGTTGAAATACCTCCTACTAATTTCTGCGTTCCTAATACAAAATATAAAATAATAGATTTCTGTTAAGCATTTGGTGAGAACAGAGTTTGGTTCACATAAAATTTACAGGTTCCTGTATCCATGCACCGAGAATAAAATTTCATTGAAATACCTCCTACTAATTTCTGCGTTCCTAATGCGAAATGTGCAAATGGAAGATTTCTGTTAAGCTTTTAGCGAGAAAACAATTTGATTTACATAAAATTGCAGGTTCCTGTATCCATATATCGAGAATAAAATTTCATTGAAATACCTCCTACTAATTTCTGCGTTCCTTATACAAAATGTGAAAATGGAAGATTTCTGTTAAGCATTTAGCGAGAAAACAATTTGATTTACATAAAATTGCAGGTTTCTGTATTTATTTGCAGAGAATAAAATTTCGTTGAAATACCTCCTACTAATTTCTGCGTTCCTAATACAAAATGTGAAAATAGTAGATTTCTATTTAGCATTTAGCGAGAACACACTTTGGTTCACATCAAATTGCAGGTTCCTGTATCCATATACCGAGAATAAAATTTCATTGAAATACGTCCTACAAATTTCTGCGTTCCTAATACAAAATGTGAAACTGGTAGATTTCTATTAATCATTAAGCGAGAACACAATTTGATTTACATAAAATTGCAGGTTTCTGTATTTATTTGCAGAGAATAAAATTTCGTTGAAATACCTTCTACTAATTTCTGCGTTCCTAATACAAAATGTGAAAATAGTAGATTTCTATTAAGCATTTAGCGAGAACACACTTTGGTTCACATAAAATTGCAGGTTCCTGTTTCCATATACCGAGAATAAAATTTCATTGAAATACCTCCTACTAATTTCTGCGTTCCTAATACAAAATGTGAAACTGGTAGATTTCTATTAATCATTAAGCGAGAACACAATTTGATTTACATAAAATTGCAGGTTCCTGTATCCATATATCGAGAATCAAATTTCATTGAAATACCTCCTACTAATTTTTGCGTTCCTAATACAAAATGTGAAAATGGAAGATTTCTGTTAAGCATTTAGCGAGAAAACAATTAGATTTACATAAAATTGCAGGTTTCTGTATTTATTTGCAGAGAATAAAATTTCGTTGAAATACCTTCTACTAATTTCTGCGTCCCTAATACAAAATGTAAAAATAGTAGATTTCTGTTAAGCATTTGGTGAGAACAGAGTTTAATTCACATAAAATTTGCGGGTTCCCGTATCCATATACCGAGAATAAAATTTCATTGAAATACCTCCTACTAATTTCTGCGTTCCTAATACAAAATATGAAAATGGAAGATTTCTGTTAAGCATTTAGCGAGAAAACAATTTGATTTACATAAAATTGCAGGTTCCTGTATCCATATATCGAGAATAAAATTTCGTTGAAATACCTCCTACTAATTTCTGCGTTCCTAATACAAAATATAAAATAATAGATTTCTGTTAAGCATTTGGTGAGAACAGAGTTTGGTTCACATAAAATTTACAGGTTCCTGTATCCATGCACCGAGAATAAAATTTCATTGAAATACCTCCTACTAATTTCTGCGTTCCTAATGCGAAATGTGCAAATGGAAGATTTCTGTTAAGCTTTTAGCGAGAAAACAATTTGATTTACATAAAATTGCAGGTTCCTGTATCCATATATCGAGAATAAAATTTCATTGAAATACCTCCTACTAATTTCTGCGTTCCTAATACAAAATATGAAAATGGAAGATTTCTGTTAAGCATTTAGCGAGAAAACAATTTGATTTACATAAAATTGCAGGTTCCTGTATCCATATATCGAGAATAAAATTTCGTTGAAATACCTCCTACTAATTTCTGCGTTCCTAATACAAAATATAAAATAATAGATTTCTGTTAAGCATTTGGTGAGAACAGAGTTTGGTTCACATAAAATTTACAGGTTCCTGTATCCATACACCGAGAATAAAATTTCATTGAAATACCTCCTACTAATTTCTGCGTTCCTAATACAAAATGTGAAAATGGAAGATTTCTGTTAAGCATTTAGCGAGAAAAGAATTTGATTTACATAAAATTGCAGGTTTCTGTATTTATTTGCAGAGAATAAAATTTCGTTGAAATACCTTCTACTAATTTCTGCGTTCCTAATACAAAATGTAAAAATAGTAGATTTCTGTTAAGCATTTGGTGAGAACAGAGTTTGGTTCACATAAAATTTGCAGGTTCCTGTATCCATACACCGAGAATAAAATTTCATTGAAATACCTCCTACTAATTTCTGCGTTCCTAATACTAAATGTGAAAATGGGAGATTTCTGTGAACCATTTAGTGAGAAAACAATTTGATTTACATAAAATTGCAGGTTCCTGTATCCATATACCGAGAACAAAATTTCATTGGAATACCTCCTACTAATTTCTGCGTTCCTAATGCAAAATGCGAAAATGGAAGATTTCTGTTAAGCATTGAGCGAGAAAACAATTTGATTTACATAAAATTGTAGGTTCCTGTATCCATATATCGAGAATAAAATTTCGGTGAAATACCTCCTACTAATTTCTGCGTTCCTAATACAAAATGTAAAATGGTAGATTTCTATTAAGCATTTAGCGAGAACACAATTTGATTTACATAAAATTGCAGGTTCCTGTATCCATTTACTGAGAATGAAATTTCGTTGAAATACCTCCTACTAATTTCTGCGTTCCTAATACAAAATGTGAAACTGGCGGATTTCTGTTAAGCATTTAGCGAGAACACAATTTGCTTCATATAAAATTGCAGGTTCCTATATCCATTTACCGAGAATAAAATTTCGTTGAAATACCTCCTACTAATTTCTGCGTTCCTAATACAAAATGTAAAATGGTAGATTTCTATTAAGCATTTAGCGAGAACACAATTTGATTTACATAAAATTGCAGGTTCCTGTATCCATTTACTGAGAATGAAATTTCGTTGAAATACCTCCTACTAATTTCTGCGTTCCTAATACAAAATGTGAAACTGGCGGATTTCTGTTAAGCATTTAGCGAGAACACAATTTGCTTCATATAAAATTGCAGGTTCCTATATCCATTTACCGAGAATAAAATTTCGTTGAAATACCTCCTACTAATTTCTGCGTTCCTAATACAAAATGTGAAAATAGTAGATTTCTATTAAGCATTTAGCGAGAACACACTTTGGTTCACATAAAATTGCAGGTTCCTGTATCCATTTATAGAGAATAAAATTTCGTTGAAATACCTCCTACTAATTTCTGCGTTCCTAATACAAAATGTAAAAATAATAGATTTCTGTTAAGCATTTGGTGAGAACAGAATTTGATTCACATAAAATTACAGGTTTCTGCATCCATATAGGTACCATATAATTCTAAAAGAAATAATAAGGCTGCAATTTTTGTTCCGGATAAAACTTGATTTTATATACAAGGTGTCAGGTGTACATTCTAAATCAATATTTGACCGTAGATTCTGGGAAAATACCATTTAAAGAAGCAAATTACTCTTAGAAGCTGCTCTAAATGTTATCATTAATTTTAATTTTTATATGGAGCACGAAGTTTAAAAACGTTGTAACAACAAAGCAACATCGCTGTGACTGCAATAACTTCTTTCTTTTAAGAATATCTGTTTACTGAAGTTCTCAATTTCATAGTAACCAAAAAAACTAATATTCACACTATCGATGTTAACTAAATTCTTTTCGCTTGATAAAATTGAAAAATCCATCTACCAGGCGGTTTTGAAAATAATAAAAATATATTTGGATTGGTGGCATTCAATGGTTGTAAAAAATGGTACATTTTTTAATATACAGGGTCACCTAAGACGACTCGGTCTATTACTAAATTGCTATAGAATATATATTTTTTTCTTTGTCTTTGACATTATGTATACCACTCATTTTAAAAAATTATTTTGAAACATACAGGGTGATCCAGTGCAGAGGGGTGAATCAAACTTGTATTTTTTGTAATTGAACACCCTGTAGGTATTTTTCAAGCGTATTTAATTCGCCTTTATTTTACCTGCAAAATGATATTTTATTTATGAAATTTGGATACGGCGTTGCCAGGTTATCTTCAAAAAAGGCATTTTACAAGAGCGCACTAAAAAAATCAACGAGAGGTTATCTTCAGTAATTAAGAGAAAAATATTTCACAGACACATAGTACTATCTTCGTTCTTCATCGCTACGGTTCTGAAATATGCATTCTTTTGTATAGTGTTTTTTACAGATAGTAATTTATCGATTTTCAGACAGCTGAAACAATTTTTTTTTAAGTGGAACACCCTGTATTTCTTGTCTACATTAGAAAGGACAGATAAATATCATGAACTTGTTTGCGTTGCGTCACATATCTCAAGTTTTTTAGAAAATTTAGAGAATTTCAGCTGTTTGAAAATTGATAAATTATTACTCATGTGAAAAACACTCTGTAGAAAAAATGGTGATTTCAGAACCGTAGCGATGAAGAACAAAGATAATATTAAGTGTCTGCAAAATACTTTCCCTTATACATTGAAGATAACTTCTCGCCGATTTTTTTAACGTGCCTCTGTAAAATGCGTTTTTTGAAGATAACTTGGCAACGCCGCATCCGAATTTCAAAAATAAAATATTGCAGATAACAGAAGGGCGAATTAAAAATACAGGGTGTTCCATTTAAAAAAATATAGGTTTGGTTCACTCTGACACGAGATAAGTGACAAGCACATTCTTTTAATGTTCTTTCAACTGATTTTTCTTCTGTTTCCATAATATTAACCTAATAATGTAGACTTATTAATTTGATAATATCTAACATAATTTTTGTGTTCACGGACTCTTATTTGTAATGGCTTGGATGTCTCACCAATATAATATTTACCAATTTAATATCACCCTTTTGTTTCACCATTTTCTTCATGTTAAACATACTTTTTCTATCAATTAATAATAATAATCTAAGTAGTGGTGAGAAACACACCGTAGTGCCCTCTTTGGATCTTTGCGTGTTTCTCACCACTACTAACATTCACGATGCCCATTAGGCAATCACGTCGCAACATCGTTCATCGATTCTACTGCCTATGGCACTCTGATGAGCGCAAAATAAGTGAGAAACCGATCAGTATCTGGTAGAAGGTCTCGATGAACGATGTGACGACTCCTATGGAGATGCCGATGTAATGCAATGCCAGTCGAGGCATATTGGCCGTGCAGTAGTTGTTTTCGGCATCTCCTTCAAAAAAAAAATAGTAATAATAAAATGTTTTTCTTGTCAGAAAATCGTATAATCTATGATTTATCGTATAAAATGTTCCGACTTCTTTTAGCATGCTAATCAATTATATTTCTCAATCCCAACCTATTATGGAATTTCCATGTTAAATGTTTTTTTTTCTCAATGATTTCAAATTTAGCAAGATAGTCCATTCAATACCTACATAAAACGTGAAAAAACATAATTTCTACAGCATTTAAGCTTGAGCCCTGAGCAACCTTAGATTAGGTACTAACTACGCCACACTAATCTCCTCCACCGAAAGGGTGAATCTCTACGTCCGCAGACACGTGGGCCACCTATCGCAATTCGCCAATGACACCAGACAAATGACCCGGACTTGTCTAATTGATGATCAGTTTGTCATATCTGGAGTGGGATGCATGTTTCCAGAGTGTTAAAGACTGGGGCGTCCGGGTGGTCGACTCTCGTCAAAGGATGGGGCTCAGTGGCGGCCCAGGTGGGGTACAAATCCCAGAATTTTTTATACCTAATGATACATCGGATCTAGGTATCTATATTTTGACCCTTTTCCAATGTCTATAATATTAAAACTGTTTGAGATATTGACTTATACTTAGTTAATCTTTCTATTTCATTTTTCATTTTTCTTGGTGAACTATCATTAGTCAGTAGTCGTCATACTACTGGTTTAACTTAAAATAACTATTGTCTATTTCAGAGATAGGTTCAGAAATATAGAGTTCTTTAAAAATTCAGGAGAAGTGCCAGGATATGAGCAATACACAAACGAGAGATTCAGTTGAATTTCCACCTTGTTGGTAGGGTAGGAATATTTTACTTGCCTGTTATATTCTAGACTAGATAAGGGGACCTACGCCTTTACATCCATCCGAGGGATGGTAAGTCTTCCGTACAAACCTCGCCTGTATAAGTTTGCATACCTTCTGTGAATTCACCGACATACAGACCACTACTCGTAGATGGCAGACTCGTGATATCTGCCCGCACCTTGACAGACATCACGAGTCTTGATTCCTGCAATTTCATATCGATGGTATATGAACACAAAGTGACTAATGATTTTATTATTAAATATATTAAACATTCACTTTATTAAAAGTTTAGGTTTAGTCGAATGTTTTGCATCTTGATAATAATATTCTTGTAATAACAAAAAGACAAACGTTCAGCACACTTTTGACTAATGATTATTTCGATTTTGACAATCATAACGATAAAGAGCTTTTCGCACTTCGTAAAAAGTGATTGAAATGAACCAAAGCCCGATAAGATGGCCTGCTAGGTCACCGGACTTCACTTGCGTGAAGTTATCTAAAACCAAAGTATATGCAAGATTGTATCAAAATGCAAAGGAATTACGTTACGAACTCCAAACATGTTTCATATTTTCTTCATTTTTGAATATATCAGACATAGAAAAAATCAATTTTACACATGGTGGACACAAGAAAAACACAAGTTAAGTATGCTAACTCAAAATCTAGTACACATACATTTTTTTAGAGACCAATTTTGAAGTCCTTGATGACTGCTATCCCTGTCCTGAAAATTTGATGAATGTATTTTTTATAATAAACGTTTTGTATGGATGTTTCCAGAAAATGCACACATTTTTTGTTTTCACCCTGCATCTACTTACGGTAAGGAATTCTTAGAAATATAACCTTGGATTTTTCTGGGGTCTAAAATGACCCAACTTTTTCCCAATTTAACCAACTCTCTAGGAATGTCTAATTACGGAAAATTAGCCAGGTAATGGAAAAATATTAAAACATAATTATGAAAGGATCACTTAAAGATCACTATCAGAAAGGATCACTTAAAATAATACTGATATTTGTGAATACAGGTAACTTTTTTAATGTTATCTAATTATCATATTTTATTTGCTTCTATCAGTTAGAAAATTAAACCCCATAATTTTCAAGTAGTAGATAGATTACTCCATTTTTATTTTTTTAAGTCTGCGAAAAAGTAAAGTCAAAGAGAGTATTCAAAATACGTACTATTTTGTTTACCAGTATTTGTCAATCACGCATCCGTACGCCACTGACCGCAGAACCAGATATTATCATCTGAACGCGGCGTTTACACCCACACCTTGCCCATTGTATCTGCTGGAGATACTCCTTGTCTTTCTAACAATAATCCATCGTTAGTCATACGTTTCGGTTTATTATGATAATGGTCGTATTAGTATCCATCTGAAGAACGGTTTTGCTGGGTACGATACGCAGCCGGCAATAATATGCGTTGGATATCTTGATTTATGTATTTATTTATTGCGTTTGATCATGTTCTTTGAAATAATGATACAAAAGATTAAGTAAATAATATATGCTTTTGGCGTATCTATATGCAAGGTATACATCACATGATACACCAATTTGTTCTGACATACATCTTTAATATTAGTTTTATTCGTAGTAGTGGTAATAGGAGGTATGAATAAAAATGAAGTACTGCTGATACTAGAAGTATTAGCAGTATTTACTGTGAATACGAAGTATACACGAAATAATCCAAGCGGTGTACGCCATAAAGAATCCACAACGTTATTTGACAGAAATATAAAAATTATATACAATTTTGATGTACCTCAACATAGCTTAGACTAGTATGATTTACTATGATTACATAATTACAAGGAAACACATGTTTTTGAACTTTTAACGTCATATATGTATACGTATGTTAATTTCCGGTAGTACCTACTTCATTTTATATAGAGAACTCTTCACAGGGACGTAGATAGTTCTTCGTATGAACTATCTACGTCTTTTGCACAGTATATGTTTTAATGAATACCTTCACTGCTACCTAGCCACTTCCGGAAACAATTTTCTTGTTATGATAAATTTCTTTGTGGTTCTGGTACCTGATGTAAAAGATTAATATTTGACATATAAAGTAAGGGTAGATAAAAGTGTCAGAAGCTAGTTGTATTAACATGTCTTCCAATCAAGAAATTACTCAAGAAGAGTCACAAAAGAATATTTACAGTACTGGTGAGAAACATACCGTAGTGCCCTCTTTGGGTCTTTGCTACTACCCGTCTGACATATTGTCTAATTGACAGACAGACAGCGACCTCCTTTTCCGCAGCCGACATTATAGCAGTGACCTCTATTGTCTTTGAGGAAGACAATCCTACTTATTTATCTGAAAGAGATGGTAAAAGCAACTACTCCACGGCAAATGTGCCCCTATCGGCCTTGCATTACTCCGGCATCTCCATGGAAGTCGCCACATCCTTCATTGAGAGCAACCACCAGAGTAATGCAACGCCGGTCGGGGCACATTGGCCGTGGAGTAGTTGTTTTATGCATCTCCTTCAAATAAATGAAGATTTACAGTTGTCATTTGTCATTATGGTAGAAGATTTTAAAATAATATTAGATAAAACAACGATACCCAAAAGGATAGAGCACTGGACGAACTAACAGAACATTTTAACAAAAGTATCAATCAGAATTTGGATGTCAGACAAAAAAATTAATAACATGAAAACTTACACTTTTAAACCTCTGCAAAAATAAACACTACAATTGTAAAGTATCTATAGGTACCTTCTTATTTTTGAAGTACGTACTGGGTACGTAGAAGATAAAGTTGTAGTTGTAGTAGTAAGTACTTCGTTTTTATTAATACAATCCATGCAATAAATACTTATAATAGTATAATTTTATCAGTCGTGTATAAACGTATATTTTTATTAAACCGTATATTTTATTAAAAATATGCGAAAATATATTTTTTATCAGTAGTGGGAGTGATACGTTTATGACAAATAAATCTTCAAATTTGCAAATGGGAACTGTTGGGATGTGTACTGTTTCTTCAAACTTGCAAATGGGAAATCAGTCGGTGATTCCGATCTGATAAAGAAATTGGAAATGGCGTTATCGTTATTAGGTATGAATAAACGTTGTTCTTGCTGATATTGGTCGTTGGCAGCAAGAATGCGGTAAAATCTTAGCGCCATGTATTTAGTCAATAATGCCAATTATTGGGGGGTGAATCAAGGAAGGTTTTTCACCTCTCATGTAGATTTTGTTCCGCAAGATATACCATTTAAAATAGGTTAGTGCCTTTTGGACCAAAAATTGCATCCAAAGAAACTAGAAAAGATTTTCTATCACTTCAGACTTGAACAAAAGTAAGCTCAATTTTAGATTAATTAAATGAGACACCATATATCTTATGGACTATTATGACAAAATATGTATGGAAGATAGGAAATATGATAAAATGATGTACCTACCATAATAAAGGTTACCAAATATATTTAACAAAAAGTTCCTGCATTGCATAATATATATCTATTTAATACGATAGAGAACGAAAGGGTACATCTAGTGGTTTGATGTAGTAGTGGAAGATCTAAAGAAGGAAAAGATTAAATAAACGATAGACAAAGCAAAAGTTCGAAAGGAATGGACTAAGATTGTATAGCAAGACATTCATGATTTAAAGAACATATCTGATGTAGTGGAATGTATTTTTTTATAAAAATACCCTTACTATTAGAGATAGATCTATTAAATAACCCCCGAATTTTTGCGCATCATTTCCGGATATCGTGTATATAAATACACAAAAGTCTTGATACTAAGGAATCAAAAACACTGAGTTACAGACATTCATGTTTCGAAGTATCTTCTTCTCTTCGGTATAGCGTCTTACTAAAACGCCATTCTGAATAAATGCAAACACTCTCTTTTTATGTCGGTAATCTGTAAAGACCTATTAAAACAAGTGCATTGAACTTGCACGTGCTCAGAAAGCACAACTGCAGATCAAATTTTCCAGTAAAGTAGGAAGTGACAATTAAATCTTAACTTACTTAACTGGTATATTTCTTTAAATTTTGGCACCCACGTGTTCCCGGTATTCAGAACAAAGCATTAAACCGAGTTTTACCACGCTTATTATCCATATTTCTGTGACGATCCCATTGTCATAGTTTTGCACTCGATTAAGGAAACGGACACATTGATTTTCTAACAAAGAAACCAAAATCAACAACAAACTATATCACCTTGTAGTTTAAAATCGACGGTCATGTTTTTTAATAGCATATTTTCCGATGTAAGTACATACAAACTGCTAAAAAATGATTTTTTTACTTCAGTAACTCCTAAAAGATTAAGTTGTTTTCTTTCATATTATTTATTGATAGTGTGTATTCACATCTGACATCTGCATTTATTCACTGACTGCAGTGGTGACAAGCATTTTTGGAAATCAATGGAAATATGTCAATAAATTAAAAAACCATAAAACCTCATGACACACACTTTCTATTTATGGTATTGTTGTATTGTAATACCTATTTTCATGTTGTGGCGCGTGTATATCCATATGTCATATAAATATATACGGCTTGTGTATTATAATATAGTTTTATTTAATGTCTGTAACTTATTTGTAGTGCGTTTTCATGATTCATAGTTTCTCTTGGAATTACACCACTTGTAAAATAACAAAAAGCAGGAAACCAGAAGCATACAAATTAAATATTCAAAGTGCAGTATCAAGGCAAACTTCTAAAGTTTGCCCCAAAAACCACTGGATAATATGCAATAAAAACAGTTTAATAAAGACAGTAGAACAAGTTATCAGACATTTTCTAGTGCATATGGTTCACTCGCTGGTGATTCTCTACAGCAAATCCAATCCGTCTGGTTAGGTAATGACCACCTTAGATTTATGGTAACATCATAGAAAAAATCAAATAGACTCAAATCCTGTGAACGAGCAGGCCACTCAAGAAGTCCTCGACGTCCATTCCGCCTGTTACAATAAAAGTTATCAAGGAAATTCCTGACTTTTCTAAAATAATGTGGTGGCGCACCGTCCTGTGGATGCAGTTATGACACCCAGGGATATTCTTCTGAAATAAATAAAAAATAAAAACAAAATAACTCTTAAATAAAAAATGAGTAAATCCGTTGACACCCTGTATATTCAACAGCTGGAATACAAAAAAGTCCAATAGGTTAAAAGTAGCCAATCAATCTAAAATTAAACCTATGCAAGTATTTCGTATTGGTTTTCGAGTCTTGCCTTTGAAGCTATAAAAGGAAAAAAAACATTTATGTTCTGTTTGACTATTTTGTAAATTACAATGAAAAATAATATAGTACGTATTTGTACAATTAACACGAACATAGCAGTATAAACAAATCATATGTTTAACATATTAAATTATACAAAATTGTTGAAATGCTATTCTGTTCGTTTTTAATCTACAACACAAAGTATTAAAATTAAAAATAATCTTAAGCTCACTATTTGAATTACTGCCAAATTAATTAATTATGTACGAGTTTGTTTGATATTGTAGAAAGTTATAGTAAGTATTGGTAGCAGTAGTATTTTATAGAGACATCCCTGAAGCAACATTTTTAAGAATTTTCTGGTACCTTGTGTTATTTTTGTTAATTATGTGGGGTTATAAAGAAACAATGGATATAAAGAAAAACTAATAGACATGATAAAAAACAAAAGGAGAAACTTAATTCGTCCGGAGTTTTACAATATTCGGGAAAAAGAAGCCACCTATAGTTATATTAATCACGTCCCAGGTTATAGTGAAAAAATAGCTCGCAGATTAGAACGAAACGGGTGTAAAACGATTAGTAAGTGTCAATAAGCGTAATATTGGGAGGATTTTGATAAACAACAAAGAAAGGGTTAATAAATTAAAACAATCGGGAGTATACCAAATTAACTGCGTGGATTGTAATGCCGTGTATGTGGGTCAAACCCGTAGAAGTATTGAAGCTAGAGTAAAAGAACATAAAAAATCCATACTAAATAACGCAAACAATTCAGGATTTTCGACGCATTGTATAAAAAACAATCATTTTTTAGATCTGAAAAATGTAAAGGTACTGCATCGGGAAAAGAAGGAAAGCGCTTGTATCTGTTAGAGCAATTAGAAATTAAATTTTTTTTAATTAGAAATCCTCGAGGAAATCCTTGTACTACGAATGATCAGATTGTGATTTTACACTTTCGCCCATCTTAAAAGGTACTAAAAACTTCTGGCTTGACCAGATGGGAAGGATCAATCGGTGAAGGTAATTAGATAAATAACTAAAATGCGCTTGGAAATATTTAGTAATATGTCTAGTTTAGTAGACATTTACTCTATTGAGAAAGGCCTAACAAGCCAAAATATTAGTATACAGTGCGGTCGTAAATAGTCCCCCCCCAGCTAAGTTTCGAACCAGATAAGATAGAGACACCGGACTAAAACTGAATTAAATGGCATGAAGTATGCTACTTCTTAGTTCAAAATTAAAACTGCAGTTTTTAAAGATGGCGCTAGTGGCGCCATCAACTTTAAAACTTTAAATAGCAAGGGTGGTCATGTGATACCTCATTTGAAAGGTTTTTTAATTCTCTATAAAATGGTGGCTTGATTTTTAAATTTCATTGACTAGTTCCGGAGTTATTAAAGTTGATGGCGCCACTAGCGCCATCTTTGAAAACTGCAGTTTTAATTTTGAACTAGGAAGTAATATACTTCATGCCATTTAATTCAGTTTTAGTCCGGTGTCTCTATCTTATCTGGTTCGAAACTTAGCTGGGGGGGGGAAGGACTATTTACGACCGCACTGTATAGTGTTTTCTATATATTTCTTGAAACATCTAAATAAGAACTGTGTTTTTTCAAAATAATTATTTTCACGATGTTTCATAAAGAACCAACCGCTTCTAGTATTCACTTTATTGTTCATTATGTGGCTCCTAAAGCTATAACATATATTTGAGATTAGTACAATTATTATATTTTATAGAATAATTGTACAATTCTATAGTACTTAGAAAATAAAATATGAGAAATATAACTCACGAACCACAAAGTAAGACACCTACAAATATTTAATTTAGCATAAACATAACATAAAGAAACTCCTGTGATACAACGGAATGCATGTCAAATTGCCTATTAAATATTAGACCATATTAGAAGCATTTCTGTGGGCAGATATTAAAATCTTGATCAACGGGGGTCGATCTAACAGATACGGTATCACTTTCAGAATAGATAAAACAGTAGGTAAGGTAGGTTACCTATATCTTGATATGGGTATATGCTCAGCGGGAGGTACCACACGGTTCAAGAACTACCAATGCTGCAGTCGTCCTCTGTCATTCGGTGGAAAATCAACTCGATGGATGGTGTTCTACATTAAGGAATTCATCCCGCATACGAAACTGAATAGATAGCTAAAATACCAATGGCTATTACAATAATTTTTTATTATGGTACAGTTGACAATTTTTTATTCTAATATTTTGATATAAATATATTAAATTAACTATACTTAATCAAGTTTCACATATTCAAACGTAATTTAGTCGAAAAGCTCACAGAGGATTTGGCTCAATACACAACAAAATATAAACTACCGATTTTGATACAGGTTCATGTTGAAGGTACGAGTTTATGAAACGTATTTCACAAAATAACCTAATATTTGTGAGTGAACGTCTCAGCTACAGATATCGATGTGTCGAAGTTTTTGCTACTCTTCAGTATACTGCAACTAAATGAAGCGATGGAGGATGTCGCGATTGGTCCTCCTATAAGCAAATTGGACTACATCAGATTTATTAGCTTTTACTTGTCTGGGAGTAGGAAGAGTACTTTAATGACCAATAAATATTAGGCAATTCTAATTTTTTCCTAGGTTGAGGGTGCATATGTTGGGTAAGCCAAGACTACGCCAGATCCTGCGCTGGACATGGGTGACATCAAAACCAATGCCCCCGATCTTGACAGATCAACACCTTTAATGAAAACACCATTTTGGCAAGGCCATTATGAATTTATCAGTACCAGAATCAACCCTGCTGATCTCAACAAATGAAGGTTAAGTAGAAGCCTTGTATATTTTGATAGAAAATACCGTCAATGGTTTTTCTATATGAACCTGGGGAAATGTATTTTGTGTTATGTTATGTATGTGTTTGTGTCATGTTCCCATAGGTATTTTGTGTTATGTTCTCTCGCTTCGCATAGAATACCTATGGGAACAAATTTTTCGGTTGCTCTTCGCGTGGCCTTGAAATAAAAATGCTTTTACACCTACATACTCATGATCTCGTACTACGCAGAGATGATATGATCTCTGAAAAACTTAAAATCAAGAGTTCGGGACGTCCCATTGCCGTGGGAGGTATAACCGGGAAGGGACGAGTTAGGATGCAAGCTCCTAAGAAGGGGCATCACCTTCTTAAAAGAGAATCACCTTCCTAAAAGGGCATCGCCTTCCTAAAAGGGCATCGCCTTCCTAAAAGGGCATCACCTTCCTACATCCACGGTGGCTGCTTCTCCCATGTTCATTTCAATACTCCGAATGAATGAAGGAACATAAAAACGGAAAAAATATTGCACACTACGCCATCCCTGACTACTTGAATCAGATCAGTCGGAGGTGTGCTGATAGCTGTCGTGGATAGTATTTTTCACTGTATTCACTGGGTGGTGCGGACCGTTGCCAGACAAAGTCCATAAATAAGTTGAACTTCTTCTCCGGTTACGCCCTTGTCATTACCATTATCAGTATCAGTATTAGTATACGTATATCTTGTATTATTTATTTATTTAATTAGAATACACAATCCGACAGCTATGTTGATTGATGGGAGGAAGTGATGTAAAATATATAAAAACGTGTAGAATAAAATCGTCCAATATTCATAAAAAGTATGCATAGATTCATAGAGTATCATTACTAATTTGAAAACACGCGATTCCTTTTGAAGGACGCCCACCAAATCAGCGCGAGGCAATGGCGCAGGGATTTTTTGACACCGTGGGCCGGTAAGCTGTCAGTCAGTCATTTCGATCCCACATCAAACGTCTCACACGCCGCTTATATTCGCTTCATTTCATTCCTCCGGATTTTTTTTGTGGGCATCGTTGCGATGTTTAGCGTTTTGTATCTCTTGTGTATCGTATCAATATGAAACGTTGACTGACACGTTTAATATTGAGAAACACAAAACGTATTATTAGCCATCTTGATATTAATATTTAATACATATTTATTAGTTTCTGAAGATGCAGCGCTTGGGGAAGATCAGCCGGGCCCTCGGGTGGAATAATTTTAATTGTCTCGACGAGGCAGAACACGAAAAAAAGTCGAGGGAATGGTCTGACAATTCGATGGTAATTATCGGTAGATGCGGTGGGTTCGCTTTGATTGAAACAATGTAAAGTTATTAATGTATTCAGTGACTGCAGAAAGCAAGAGGTGGTATTAAATAAATACAACGTTGCATTGACGTATTTGTCGTCTGTCATTATAGATTAGGTTAAGACTTAGAGAGAAATCTGCAGCGTTGCAAAAAAACATCTAAGAAAACGACATCTGTAGAGATGTAGTGGAACTTTTTCAAAATTTTCGGATACAGGACAAATGCCTTACAGGTCGCTCCTGCGGATACAGGAGCGACCCGATTTTCCTGACCTGATCTTTGAGGAAGACAATCCTACTTATTTATTGGAAGGATATGCCGAAAACCACTACTCCACAGGCAATGTGCCCTGACTGGACATTACTTCGGCATCTCCATGAAAGTCGCCACATCCTTCATCGAGATCAACCAGCAGACACTGACCGGTTCCGCGCTTGTTGGTCAGAGTGCCATAGGTACCGGAATCGATGAACGATGTTGCATAGACCCAAAGAGGGCACTACGGAGTGTTTCTCATGCAAAACCGGTCAGTGTCAGGTGGTTGGTCTCGATGAAGGATGAGGAGACTTCCATGGAGATGCCGGAGTAACGCAAAGGCAGTCCCGGCACATTGGCCGTGGAGTAGTTGTTTTCGGCATCTACTTCCAATAAATAGTGGTTATGTTATATAAATAAAGGTGTTCCCTGTTATTAAATTGTTACATGCTTTTTGGAAAAGGGACTGTTTCTTATTGGCGATTCCAAAAATGAATGCGCCCTCTGCATGCAAATATTTGAACCTACTTAAAAGGTAATTTTTGGAGGCTTATTGCTGATATAATGATAAATAACAGGTATTTGGGTTTGTTTAACGTAATAATTTAGTGGTGCTTGTGATTTTCTTGTATTGCAAAGTTAAAAACGACGTGATTAGTATTTGTACATCTTTATTTTTACATTTTGAAATGACATTCAAAGAAATTAGCACAACACAAACTGCCGTGTTTATGGGTGTCATTCCACAAAATGTATCAATAGAAGTGTTTAAGATAAAAGATAGGTAGAAGTTTGCCCCTAGCATAAGAAACTGTTTCTCGCGCATTTCTCCAAAAGGCATGTAACAATTTAATAACATGGAAAACGTTTATTTACACAACATAACCACTTTGTTGCAGTTTGTCTAGACTTTTCTATTATTAGTGTTATAAAAACAGAATATACCTATTTTAATTTAAACATTATTTAACAAAAAACAAGCACTAATACGGTATCACCATATAGTTTATCACACTTATTTTAGCCCAAAATGTAAGTAAACAAAAACTAGGGTAGCGGTTTCAACCCAAAAAATTCATATAATTAGCAATGAAGCACTTATGGGACGTATGGCTGTTTTTACCACTCTTTTTATCCTTTATTTCACCATAACTAGCACATGAAGTCACTATATTTATGGCAGTTGAATGCTAAATTGCTAGATGCTGTGATATGAAATGCAAAATTTTTACTCGTCTTCCTCCATATTTGTTTTCAATTTGCAGCGCCCTCTTCGGTAATTTGAATCGCCAATACCAAAGCCAAACTTCTGTCTCAAACACTTCAAAAACACCTCTATATTAACACATTTTGTGGAACGACATCAATAAAAACGGCAGTTTGTGTTGCGCTGGTTTGTCTTGAATGCCGTTTAAAATGTAAAAATAAAGATGTACAAATACTAGCCACGTCGTTTTTAACTATGCAATACCAATAAGTTACAAGCACCACTAAATTATTGCGTTAAACAAACCCAAATACATGTTATTTATATCAGCAATAAGCCTCCAAAAGTTATCATTTAAATAGGTTCAAATATTTTCGTACAGAGCACCCATTTTTGGAATCGCCAGTATTGAGGAGCAATTTGTATTTACCCTGCATGAGGTAACATTATTAGAAAATCGTCACACCTTGTTGTTTTTCACTTTTCAATGGAATTTCAATCCGCCCCCCCTTCGCCCGAATTAATAAGTCCGCGACCGGTCGACTCCTACGCCGCCGTCGACGACGTCGTTTGTATGCAAAACAAATAAAATAAAAATGACTGTCTGTTGTAATGAAATATTCAGGGCCCGAGTATTTTTCTTTAATTTTAACTAGAGAGCACACCCGGATTGTTAATTAACATTTTGATTTTGTTATCTCAGTACAAGGCAATTAAAAAATTCGCGATATCTGGAGAGAGCGCACGTCTCCCACGAATGGCCAGCACAATAAAATGACAAATTAAATAAAACAGAGAGAAAAAAGGGTTTCTTTAAACAAGCAGAAAGCTAAATTAAAAGAATTTTCAATCGAGATACGGAATAATTTTGACCCTACAAACGTGCCACGTCGTTCCGTCTCCCAGTTTTTTAAACGGACGGGGCACAAAGGCTGATGTGTTGATAAATAAAAATATAATTACGGTCCTTATTATCTCGCCGGGTTTGAATGAGAAATCAAACAAAATAGTTAATTATGCAGAATTACGTTTTTTGTTCTCTAATTGCGAGATACAGGTGCGGAAATATTACGGAGCCAGAGGAATCATTCAAATTTTGCTCGTGCAAATACTTTGCATTCTTGCAAAAGTAACTAATTGTTTACCTAAACTGTACAACTACAAAATAATTTTAATTCCTGCTCTATTTGCATGAGGCGAGGAGGAAGAGAAAATAATGTTATGCTATTACAAGTTCCAACTAGGAATGGTCAAGCTCAGGGCCGTGTCTAGCCATTTGACTGCCTTTCGAAGCTTCGTCATCTTCGTTAGCGTCGAGCTAACCCTCAACAAATGTATTGGTGCTTCTAGTTTGGTGACGTTTTACTATAGTTACATTTTCAAGCTGCAAGAAGCTACAAAGTAATACTTTTGGTATCTAAGGCGAAACAACAAATATTCATCTTTTCTATTATAAATAACTAGACTTGTTACCTATATCTAATATTTCATAAAGTGACATAATATTTAATTAATTTAACATAATATATTTAACAAAGATAAAGGCATAATATATTAATCCGGCGTTAGATTCGTCTCGTCTTCGCAGGCAGAATATCTATTTGTGCAATAAGTTAGGAAAAGTGACCTTTTCTCAGGCTTAGATTTTTTACGCCTTCACCTAGATACGCCTTATGCGGAAAAAGCACTTTTCCTACGAGTTGCACACATGATTTTTTTAATAGTGTTTGGAAAATAGCTCGAATAGCTATATTTATCATAATTATGTATTGAAAATTGTGAATTTCGAAAATGTGAATCAAGAATTGTTGATGTAGAAACGAGTTTGTTTATTAGGTTTTCGTTTCGTTATTATTGTGTCCATGATTTATAAAAATGTCCGAATCTTCTGCTTCAAACGATAATATGGAAGATGATATAGAAGAATCAGCAAAAATCCAATCATTATTGCCCACTAAATCCAAAGATAAATATAAAAAAGCGTATCGCTTATTTGAAGATTGAAGTCATCAAAAGGGAGTAACTATTATCACTGAGGCAGTTCTACTAGTCTATTTTGAACAAAAATCCAAGAGGATACTAGAGTTCCACGCTGTGGAGTCTTTACTCAATGATACGAACAACATTGGCAGTGAAAAAGAATATGACATAAAGAAATTGCCAAGTTTAATAGCTTTTCTAAAACGTAAATCGGTAGGACATAGATCCAGAAAGTCTAGTGTTTTAAGAAAATCAGAAATTGAGAAATTTTCAAAAGAAGCAGATGATAAAACCTACTTGACGATGAAGGTAAAGTGTAATTTTTACATTTCTCTCCAAATATTGAAATTGTTTCCTATTTTAGATGGTGATGATTGTTGGTATTAGTGGAGCATTCCGTTAAGAAGAACTAACATTTCTTCAGGTTGAACTTATAAAAGGCATGGGAGAATATAGACTGATAGAGATTCCCAACAGAAAGACCAACGTGAGAAGAAAATTTACTATTTCCAGCGGAAACATCGAAGGAGTCAATATTGTCGAAATGTTTCGAAAGTATTCCTCTCTTCGTGCGTCATCAATTGAGCATCTTCCTAGGATATAGAAATGAAAAATATACAAGACAATGCGTTGGCATAAATTCTATAGGGGGTTTCCCTAAAAAAATTGCAGACTTTTTGGAATTGCCGAATGCTGGGAATTACACCGACCACTGTTTCCGGAAAACGTCTGCTACCATACTAGCTGATGCACGAGCAGACATCATCACTCTTAAAAGACATGGTGGATGGAAAGCAACGAACGTGGCAGAAGGATATATAGAGGATTCCGTTCAACAACACTTGAAGTAGCCTGAATATTGGGTGAAATAGAGATCAATATAAATACAAACTAGGCCTCTACTTCATCAAATACATGCGTAGGGCTCCCCATAACCAATTGTAAAAAAGTTATAGTTAAAATTTATAATAATGATAAGAAATTATTTAAGTTGACGCATAAATGAATAGTTGGTTCAAGAATTTTCTAGAAATTTTCCTAACTCAAATTAGTGACTAAATGTACAACTTTTCAAAGCACTATTTAAAAAAATTACAACGCTGTTTTCCAACAACTTTTCATCATTGAAAGCTAGGTCAGACCACGAAGAAACAATTCTGCCTCTTTTGTTCCTCTTCGCAGTCAAGAAATAAAATAATTTGCGATTGATGCCAACGATTTTAGTTAGCATCATTCTGATACTGCCAAATATAACGATGTATGGGTTCATCTGTATAGTTATTTTATCTGTTATAAAGGTAAACATTTGTTAATTGCTACAGGAGCAATATTAATTGCTCGGCCTGTAAATGATTGGGTTTTACTTATATTTGGGTAATGAACATTATAATATCAGTAAAATAACGAAAAATTAGGAATAGAGAAACTATCACTATTAAAAATATATATGATAGTCTTAATTACTTAAAAGAGTTAGAGACCACAGAACCAGAGGACTCATCAAGGTAAAAATTAACGGTATACAGTTTGGAACTAGTTAAGAACCATGCATTCATAGAACAAAGTTAATAACATATAATTTGGAGCTCTCATCAGTATAGGAAATACACTTGTTTATTTTCTGATTAGTATTCCCTAACACGAATACTGTAAATTATCGGACCATTAAGGGATTATTAACAACGTTTTGTTTAATTCCGATTTATTACAGTAAATTGTTGCCGCCAACTGCCGAGGCATTAAAAATTTGTCATGCCTGTTCATTTAATCGGAAGCCTTTTAGCAGTCGAAATGCCGCTCTTTTGATGAACGATGGATAATAGTCTTTCTTTTAGAAAATCCTGAACAATAACATACACAATCTAACTAGTTATTTATACAGGGTCTTTGAGCGAAAACATGACTCCCCCCTATAATTATAAAACCGAAAAAAAGTTAGAATTTCACGTCGATTTCAAGCCAACTTGATATATTCAATATTCATCCTTCTAACTCCTAGCAGCCCCAACTTTAAAATTTCAAATGGAATTATGCTATTTCTCCACATCATTTTAAGCCCTTTCCATTGCGAATACACTGGTACATCGAGTTTGGGAATCGATTGAGATTTGACAAGAGTTATTGAGTAAAAACGAAAATTTGACAAACCGACATTCGTGTAATAATTTCCACAGAAATGCCCACCAATAATAAGTTTTTTATTTACTACACAGCCACATTATTTTTTTTTTGATGTGTCGATAAGTTTACAAAAAAAAAACAGTCTCAAATTAAAAAAGCTAAAGTAAAACAAAAACAAGTTTTACTTAATCTATTGCTCAAAATAACCCCCGTTAACTTGCAAACAATAATACAGTCTGTTTTGAAATTTTGTTCGAACATTATTACCTAGACATCCGGTATCATTAATCGGCATTCTACCAGAATTCTCAGGCTCCAGGTGTTTCAGGCTTCTTGGTGTCCACTTGCGATTTCAAATGGCCCCACAGGAAAAAGTCCAAATGAGATAGATCAGGTGATCTTGGTGGCCATTCTGCGGGACCTCTTCTACCAATCAAATACCCTGGGAAATGGTCATCCAAAAATTGCCGCACAGCAACGGCATAGTGATGGAGTGCGCCATCTTGTTGGAAAGTTTTATTTAATTTTCTATTAAATTGTCGTCACTCTCTAAAATTTCTGTTATCCTAGGGTCAATCGTGTCTTCCAGTAATTGTAAATAGGTGTTTCCATCGAGATTTCCTTGAATAAAAAACGGTTCAACAAGGTGGTTGCCCAAAATTCCGGCCCAAACATTCAACTTTTAAGGAGTCTGAGTATGAAATTCTCTGATTAACTGAGGATTAGTATCACTCCATTGTGTCTATTCACTTCGCAATTCAATATAAATGCAAATTCGTCTGAAAAACACGTATTATAGAGAAGATTTGGGTTCAGTAGAAGTCGCTCAATAAAATATTCGCACAGTTGGGTACGACGATCAAATCATCTTCATGTAACCCTTGAAGCAGCATAATCTTAAATGGATGAAACTTGTATTTTTTCAAAGTTCGATGAGCAGTTGAACTGAATACGCCGGAAGCTTGAAACACCGCTTTGATCGACTGATTATTGTCCATGTGCAAGTGACCCAAAACTGCCACTTCAACTGCTTCATTTAGAACTGGACGATTTACTTCGCGTTTTTTGTTTAGAAGCGGACTCGTTACAACAAATTTATCCATTAGATGTTTAACATACTGATGGCTTACAATCGTGATTTCGATACCAAATTGTAACAATTTCTATTCTTTCTGCGATAGTATATACCATTTTGAAAGTGTAAACGTGTAACACTTTCAACAACAGACTGAAACTAACGATTTGATGGTCACAAGCAAAAAACAGCAGTGACTTTTTTGTTATTTGAGAAGAAATAAGGTTTGAATTTGTCTAAAAAATGGATATATGCCTCGAAAATAGCATACATAGGAGAATAGTCTTTAGAATACGCATCAAAAAAGGTAATGTGGTTGTGTATTGGTGGGAATTTCTGTAGAAATTAGTACGCGAATGTCGATATTCGCAATGGAAGGGCTTTAGAATGATGTGTTAGAAGTAGGGTAGTTTCATTTAAAATTTTAAAGTTCGGGTTGTTAGGGGTTACGGGGATAAACATACCAAGTTGGTTTGGCTGTTAAGAATGCTCCCCCAAGGACAGAAATCGACGGGTCTCGGCGAATTATATATATTTTTATTTCGGTTTTTTCGGTTTATAGGGGGGGATCAAGTTTTCGTTGAAAGACCCTGTATACAGGGTGCTTCAAATTCGATGCAATACATGGGGATCTCGGAAACGGTAAGAGATGCGAAGTCGATTAAATGAAGGCAAAGTTGCGTATTCAGGGGGGCAATATAATGAAGTAAAGAAATCAAGGCTAACTTGATTAGTTTTCGAAATATTTTGAAAAAACCGAAAATTTCGATTTGCGTTTTTATTTTTTTGCGGGCCTATTCGATGAGGTATTCAAAAATAAAGAGCACTTTTCTATAGCAACTTTTTGCCATTTATCGAATGGTATTAGCGAATTTTCCGCAAAACGTTTCGTTTCCCGGAAACCAACATCAACTTAATATTTTTAAATACGGACCTGGAATTTTATTCAATTTTTTCGAAGCATTTTTGTAACTTGATAGAATGCCACCACAAAAGGAACCAGATTTAAACGTTGTGATTTAGATTATTTCAATATCTAGAATTAACAAAAGTCGAAACAAAAATACTAATGATGGATTTTTCTTAGACAAAACGTTTAAATCTGGTTCCTTTTATGGTGGCATTCTATCAAGTTACAAAAATGCTTCAAAAAAATTGAAAAAAAGTTCCAGGTCCGTATTAAAAAAAATTAAGTTGATGTTCATTTCCGGTAAACGAAACGTTTTGCGGAAAATTCGCTAACACCATTCGATAAAGGGCAAAAAGTTGCTATAGAAAAGTGCTCAATATTTTTGCATACCTCATCGAATAGGCCCGCAAAAAAATAAAAACGAAAATCGAAATTTTCGGTTTTTTCAAAATATTTCGAAAACTAATCAAGTTAGCCTTGATGTCTTTTCACCATTATGTTGCCCCCCTGAATACGCAACTTTGCCTCCATTTAACCGACTTCGCATCTCTTACCGTTTCCGAGATCCCCTTGTTTTGCATCGAATTTGAAGCACCCTGTATGCCTAAACAAATATCACCAATTCGAGTCCACATACAGGGTTAACAAACTGAAGACGGCTCAGTTTGTTCACATTATTCACTTTTCATTATTGAAGCTCGATGTCGGTTAAGTTAACAAAGTTGCTTGATTTTTTGTGTTAATTTTCTAATGCTCATTTACAAATTTTACAGGAAATTGACTTGATATACTATTTTCAATTTACGTTGTCTTTATGTTTTTATGACAATTGCTCATGGTCATGGTGCTTGAAGAAGGGAACGTAGTACCTAAGCCCAGCACATTCAAAAAGTGCTTCTTCGCATCAATCAAGTCATCGCAGTCCTCAAATGCAAAATCAGCACCACTTTCATCCTTAAGTAACAAATAACTAAGCTTTTAATTCCGTACAAATAATTCATACGCACTGACCGGAATATCAGACAGATTAGAGCTCGATATTCAACCCAAATTTATCCATCTCAGTAAACGTGGGATACATATATAAAGGTCTACATTACAGCACACAAAAAAAGGGAAGCAACGGTAATTGAAAGATGACTTTTTAAGCGTCTATATCCAGCCAATTCAATATCCTCGACGTCTCTAACGGAAATATGTCGTTGATGTTCACCCCTCGAGTTGAACAACTCTCCCAGACTTCTCCTTTGCCGTATGCATGCCGTGTGTATGTTTAAGCCCGTAATCAAATGATATGCTCGCGATTTTTCATTGATAGAGACCTTAACGAGGCTGGATATTGCCGCGACAAGAAGGGGGTGGGGGAAAAGCCGAGTAACGATCGAATATGGAATGGGCCTTTTCCACTAAATTGAATTTTACTATTTTATTAATATCAAACGTTATACTAGTACATAAGTAAAGGTAGAATCAACTCAATTTATTAAAGAATTGTAATTAAGCGAAGTTATCCAAGTACAAAGTGACCGGTCTTCATGAATCATTTCAAACTGTGCGGTTTGCTGACATCACACTCCAGCAGCCAGTAAAATATAGACAAGTTAAAGAACGGCCCTACGTTGCCGCATATAATTTTATTTTTTTCTTGGCAACGATTAAATTTACATTCTGGTAATCTTAAAATGAAAATATTATGTATTTTTAGGTGAAATGGTAATTTTGAAATGAAAATATATATTTTTAGGTGAAATATTCTCTATCAATTATTACTAAAGCAAATCAACATGATTATTTTACAATTTATCACTTGAGCAAAATCATTTTTAGGTATTTTTCGCTAAAGGTGACAACACTGCACAATCTATGCTAGAATCAACTAAATGATGATTTGATAACTTAGGTTATAAAAACTAACCTTCTTGTCTTAACATTGCGCGCTTCAGCACTTAGAAATTTCATATTTGTGACGTAGAAATCGTTAACTATTTCACTGTCAACTCTTGGAAGGTTGCCTGAATCAGCCTTAAGATATCCCTCTTCAATTTTATTCATTTTAAATCAAATTAATCAAAACACAAAACGAAAGTTAGGTTAAGCACACTTCACTTGACAGAACACAAAATGCAGGGCAGCCAACAGACAACAACGCACTGGAGTATGACGTCAATGGCGCGTTATTTGAAATATATGGTAATTTTTTCAAAATATATCTGGCGAAGAAAAAAATTTAAAAAAACACTTTTTAGGCATAACTAAGTATATATTTTATAATAAGCAAATAAAAAAAAGATGTTGAAAAGGCCCATTGAGATGTGTAATGGTGGTAAATGAGATATTATATGAATATAAACAGTTCTTTATTTTTCTTATAGGATCGATCGCAACGTTATGACAAATTTTTTACGATAATACCTCTCATCCAAAAATCTATAGTAATCCCATCTGTCCACACGAGTTCTAGCAACTCAACTTCACCAGACGATCCATTTATTACTTTAATTTAGTGATAATTCATTCTCTTTAATAAAACATTGGCAAGCAGCCACAATAGTTTAGTTATTTTAATAATTAAACAGAATTTTTAAATTGTTAGAACCAGGTCATCGGCCATTGACATTTTTAATGCAACCTAATATTCTGTTTTTGAAGACAACTTAACTACCTGCAATGTAACAGGTATTAAACGATCCTACTTGTGAAGAGTCAGCGAAAAGTAGATCTTTATTTTGTTGTTATTATTAGGTATTATTTTATTTTTTTTTATTATTATATTAACTTATTAACTTATTTTTTATTATATTAACTTATTATTATTATTATTTTTTAAACCATAGGTATTCAAAGTTGGTAAGAGACCAATTTAAAAAACTAACGAAGTTCTTTGAAAAATTTGTCATTTACACTTTTCTATATCTCTCAGAATACAGAAGATATAGGGCCTTGTTGAAATAGACAACATTTTAAAAACACCCTGTATTTCGAAAATATGTAACAATCGAATTGATCTGATAGCATCATCAAGCTGGCCTTGAAAAAGTAGGTCGAGACTGTGCAATTCGTTTGTCCGTAACTTTTAAACGTTTTGTGTTACTTTGGATTCACATCAAAAATTGACTGCTGTGTACACAAAAACTTACTACAGGACCCAGATGTTACTGTCTCAAATTTAGATAATAAAAAATATGACACATGGTAAATTTAAAAAAACCGTTACGTTGCTATTTTTCTGTTGCGAAAATATGGCTTTATTTTCGGCCAGTTTCTAAATTTCCAAACAATAATAAGGAATTTAATATAAAAAATAATTAATATTTTAGGTGCGTGTTCTAAAAACACAATATTCTCTTATTTTACAGATGATAAAATATGTACAGGGTGATTCACTATCTTTTGACTCCCCTGTTAACTCTTTTATTTACAGAATTATAAAAAAATGTGAAATATAAAAGTTGCACGAGTAGTAAAACAAATGGAGTCCAAATAAAATGGCCGCGGATGTTAACTTTGTTAATTTAAATGGAACACCCTGTATATTTTAACATATTTGGATAGAACGTTATCTCACGAATACAGTAATATAGATATTGATGGGTCTATCTTTAATAATAACGGAGATTATTTTAGAGGAGAGGAGGAGGAGGAGGAGTGGAGATATGACCAAAAAAGTGCGCCATAAGAGCGATGTATTGGAGAAAGACTGTGCCTAGCAAGGAATCGATATTCTCTTTCTCTCTTATTGCTGTTATGGTGCACTATTTTGGTCATATCTCTGTTATTATTAGAGATAGATCCATAAATATCTATATTACTATATTTGTGAGACAACGTTCTATCCAAATATGCAAAAATATACAGGATGTCTCATTTAAATTAACAAATTTAACATCCGCGGCCATTCTGCTTGGACTTCATTTGTTTTTCTACTATCATTTTCGAAAACTTCATAAAAAATCGTGCTTATTATATTTCACATTTTTTTATAATTCAGTAAACAAAAAAGTTAACACAGAGTCACAATATAATGAATCACCCTGCACCTAGACATATCTAGACAATATACAAAAAATATATCAGCGAGAATTACCACCACACCCCATTAAAATAAGACAAAGATGACTCGAACTTACATCACGCAGAGTCGTCCATCGCGCGGGCCGTCAAAACCCGGCCATCTAATAAACAAAAGATTAAAACGGTGCGTGCACATCATCATCCGACGCCTACTCCGCATCCTCGCAAGAAACTGGTAAACAATGGCATGGAGTGTTAATTTAAGCGTATTAAGTGTAATGGAGCTTAAGTAAAGTAGATAATGTACCAATACTATGCCGCTAAACGAATAAATGAGTCAGTGCGGCGCACTGCGGGGCGTCAATAAGCCGATCATTGACAGGAAGTGACGTCACCATTGACAGCTGCCGTCTGATGAGCGCGAACCGCCCGCCGGTTCGAGTTAATGGGTATTAATTGGTGCGTGCATGGATGTCTTGGATGTATACGTGATTGCTTTCCAGTGCAAACATGTATTTATAATTAGTGTTCATTTCAATTACGGGCTGAAGACAATAATACGTACAGGGTGTTATTTTAGTCTGCACAGACAGAAAGGTTGAATTCAGGGAAATCTGTCAGATTTTGTATTTTTAATCATATATTTAACTCAATTAAATAACCTTATTAAATTTTATTATTAAGATTTAATAATAAGAGTAAATATATACTGAGTGTTCCAAATTGGCAGTGAATGTATGGGGACTTCGGGTAGGTTAAATTGGGGTAAAAATGCACTAAGGGAAAAATTTTATCTATGGCTGATAAGCCATAGTTTTTTTTAAAACATTAATATTTATTTTTGTATATATTTATTATAGATAAATAATTATTTTTTTAAATTTCTTTGTAGAGAGAATATACCTACCGAGAATTAATATAATTGCAAAAACTGTATAGTTTGTTTCAACTATTTTTAAAATATTGATTTTCTAAAATTAAATAATTATTTACCTACAAAATATTTAGTAGTAGATATACTCTCAGTGCCTGGAGTCAGTCTCAGTCAAGTATAAATAAGTATTTTAGGAATTGGAAACGTTTGACTTTTATTACTTAGGTTAAGAAAAACTGACATCTGGCATGTGCATTTATTGCACCTTCTGCACTGAAGCTCCTCAGCCTCTACTCGTCAGAGTAGAGTCCGTGTGGACCATTCAGTACGTTGAACTTAAATTAGCGGGTTGGAATGGACAAGGTTTTCAGAGATAATTTCATAGCCTTCAATTTTTACAAATTTAAAAATTTTTCCCGATAAGTTTAAAAAATATAAAGTGGATGAATTATAAAACATCATGAAAATAATTGTTTTGAAAAAAAAACACAGTTCTCATTTAGATGTTCCAAGAAATATATAGAAAACACTCTATATACTAGTATTTGGGCTTATTAGGTCCTTCTCAATACAGTAAATGTATATGACTAAATATTTCCAAGCGCATTTTAGTTATTTATCTATTTACCTACATCGGTTGATCCTTCCCATCTGGGAAAGCCCTAATTTTTAGTATCTTTTCTAAGAAGGGCGAAAGTGTAAAATCATTCGTAGTACAAAATGTCGTTTTTCCATAGTTTAATACATAGACTTTTAATGTTTAAGTTAGAAAAAGCAGATTTTGAAAAAGAATTAAGTATAATCAAGCTAATTGCAAGAAACAACGGATATAAAGAAAAACTAATAGATAACATGATAAAAAAACAAAAGGAGGAAATTAATTCGTAGAGAGTTTTACAATATTCGGGAAAAAGAAGCCATCTATAGTTCTATTAATTACGTCCCAGGTTATAGTGAAAAAATAGCTCGTAAATTAGAACGAAACGGGTGTAAAACGATTAGTGTCAATAAACCTAATATTGGGAGGATTTTGATAAACAACAAAGAAAGGGTTAATAAATTGAAACAATCGGGAGTATACCAAATTGACTGCGTGAATTGTAATGCCGTGTATGTGGGTCAAACCGGTAGAAGTATTGAAACTAGAGTAAAAGAACATACAAATCCATACTAAACAACGTAAAAAATTCAGGATTATCGATGCATTGTATAGAATATAATAATTTTATAGATCTGGAAAATGTAAAGATCATCGGGAAAAGAAAGGAAAACGCTTAGATCTGTTAGAGCAATTAGAAATTAAAAAATCTTTAATTATAAATCCTTGTACTACGAATGATCAGATAGATACACTTTCGCCATTCTTAGAAAAGGTATTAAAAACTCGGGCTTTCCCAGATGGGAAGGATCAACCGGGGTAGGTAAATAGATAAATAACTAAAATGCCCTTGGAAATATTTGGTAATAAACATTATTTACTCTATTGAGAAAGGCCTAACTAGCCGGAATACTAGTATATAGAGTTTTTTCTATATATTTCTTGAAACTTCTAAATGAGAACTGTGTTTTTTCAAAAAATTATTAAAAAATATCTTTGCAACTTATAGCTTACGTAAATATTTTAGCTATATACATCGAATTAAAGCTATTTTTGTACTCATATTTACATATTTGCAAATATTTATACAAAATAAGTAATATAATATATAAAAATCTGGAATCCAAGTCAAAATCTAATTATTATACCACTCTTATTACAAGTCGTACACATATAATATTTACTAAACGTATTTCGGAGTTATAATCAATGTCTCTTGTCGATTTTAAGCGTTCTCCGCGTAGGCTCAACACTCCAAAAAAATAAAGTACGAAAGTCACGCACATTCGATGACATAAATATTTAAATGAAGTGTCAGTCGCTATAAACGTATGGAGCCACTCTCTCTCTTTGTGAAATGTCACTTACGTTATATACCTTTCTTTCAATATTATATGCGTTTAAATATTCTTATACATTTCGCCGTACACGTGACTACTCCGCCGCCGTCTCTTTAAGAGTATTGAATAATTCCGGGACGCGCGAGAGGCGCTCCTGACTCTAAAAATCGTTCTGTTTTATTCATAGGCGAGTCGATTTTTCTTGTAGCTGCCATAAAGTCGAAGATAAATTCAGTTTAACCGCCACATTTGAATGCCGAGGCCCGTAAATGGGGTACGTTTTACTCCCGCGGCTCCCGTACGTATTCTGCATATGCTTCCATTAACTTATTGTTATCTCCTTCAAGATATACGTCCATACGTACAGACGCGACCGTATAAAAATAATTCAATTATATCGCTACTAAATGCGAGACTTTTCTATTTATTAAAACTGATAACAAAATTGTCAAATAAAGTGACATGACTTTCGTTGAATCAACAATTCGTTTATTAACATTGTAAGGTTAGGGCGTTGTGTCAAAATTAGCGACAAATTGTGAGGTTAGGACAGAATTTTTAGTGTCAAACACGAACACGAACAGCGCTCCTCACTGACCACTAAAACATTGCTTTTGTTTCAACACGTGTTTATGTGTTTAAGTTTCAAGAATTTTCATACAGAGGGCGCGTTCGTTTTCGGAATCGCCCATTAGATTACGATTACGATTATACGCGATTCTTGCTAAGCAATACACTACCTACTGGCGGCACGCACAACTAACGCTGGTTCAGTTTTGCGTATGTATGTCTATTGTGAATTTTGAAATATCCGTTGTTATATTAGTTAATTGCTTTGAATAGATATGAATCATTATTGTTGTGAGCGCCATTGTTCCTCTTGGACAAAGAAAAACCCCGAGATCAGTTTCATACTTTTCCAAAATCGGGAAAATCTGGAGCTATCGTGGAAACTATAAGTTGCGCATTAAAGAGTTACAGGAGACAAGTATGGATAAAGAAGCTAAAGAACGCAAAGTAGAGTGTGTACTCTTTTACTTTTCTCTAAGAATGACTATTTCCATAAAGGTATGTTATGCCGTATGTCCAATAAAGAATTTGACATATTTTCAGGTTAGGTTTCATTTTCAGTTTGAACGCTCGAAAAATATTGAAATATATTTTAATTTTATATCACTAGTTACCCCTTTCAAAATAGTTTCACAAGCTTTTTACCTGGTTTAAAGTTCTCGACAACAAATCTTTGATGAATACAATTTCAAACGTTAGTGTCAGTGGCCCAAGGTTAGTATAGGTTACTGCCGTTTTGGCGCTACGATCTTAAAATGAATCGCGTAATGAGTAATATTGGTCGTATCCCAACAAAAGAACTGAAACGCAAAATCTTATGTTGGGTCTGCTACGACGGGGAAGAGAATTTTAATAACTATAATGGCTTCGCGATCATCGACGTCGAGATTTTCATTGAAGCCGCGTGATTGCGATTGTCATTTCTGATCCATTTCACCCGATGTTCATTTGTTCGGGATGATTCTTTTCAGAGGAACGGGACATCGATCGTCAGACGTCTCTTTGTTGCGGTTTTCATATATTTTAATGGATATCGAGTATCTGAATACCGTGCTCTGGAAAAAAATGTGAAGTGAATGCTGTGAATATGTATCCATCAGTTATTTTTCGTATCAGTCTAGTTCATCGTAACTTCTTTCCTGTTCTCATTTTACAGAAGTTATCCCACTACACCACTAGTAAAATAATAAAAACGGGAAGCCAGAAGTATTAAAAATAAATAGAAAACCTCACTAGACACAATCAACATTAAGTTTAAGAAATGGGACTTTCTTCCAAGAATATTTTATTTGATATCTTATGCTAATACAGACATATCCATTTGGTAATTTATAACATAATTCTGTACTGACAATGTAAAAAAATAAAATGCGATCTTCCAAAAATATTATGGTCTATTGAAAAGGGCTGGTGTGTATATTGAAATAACTCCTTTATTTTCCTGTATACTTAACTCTATCAAACTAGTTATACATTTTTGAAAAGAGGAAAAGTGTCTCTATCGAATAATAATATAATCTACAGGGTGTTCCATTTAAAAAACTTTTTGTAAAATTAAGAACACCAGTGTAAACCGCTCGTCTCTATCTCAATTTGTCTTGCAGTTATAAGCCATTAAAATTTGTCACATTATCTTGGGACACCCTGTATAATGAAACCCCATTACTGCCAATAGTTTGTTGATTAATTTTTCCCTAAAATCAAAAGATCTTAATTTCGTTAAGGCTATTATTAGGGGAAGATTTTAGACTTGTACAATGTTTTGCAAACATCCAGTGCTTTTAGGTATTTACTATTGAGTTTACTTATACATATAGCTCAAAATTTGGCACAGACAAATCGATTCCAAGGCGCTAAAAACATTTGTTCGCAAAAATTTTTATTCGGTTCAAAATTTCCTTCCAAAAATCAACCTATAAAGCAAAAACGTTAAGTTTGAATATCGCGCCTCTCCTCTGTCGATAAAACAGGAATATGTTTTATCTGAAAAAAAATTTAGGAATATGTTTTATCTGAATAAAATTTAGGAATATGTTTTATCGACACAAAGTATTAGTTCAGAAACCCCACCTTAGTGTCACATGGATCAGCCATTGTCAATTGTCATTTCACGTAGTGTCAATACGGAGAGGAACCCTCTATTTTTATATTTCTCTATGGAAGTTAATCTCGATGAAGGACTCCTGAAGGTCGTGGCGACCCCTTTGGAGATGCCTGAGTAACGCAATGCCAGTCGAGCCATATTGCCCGTGGAGTAGTTGTTTTCGGCATCTCCTTCCAATACACAGGGAGTTAGTATTCTTTTTGGGCTCAGTTTAGAGACTATCGTTTTCAAGATGCAGTATATTGAGCTATGGGATATGGGTATCCATACAAAGGTATAAAGACATAACAGACGTATACGTCGACATAGTACAAGCCTTAGTAGTTAAACAAAAATCTCAGATAGCCTCTCACAGATGTTCTCACCCATTTGGACAAAATAGGCGTTTGACATATCTTCAAGTACTCCTAAAACAACTCTCTTCATATCAAGATCCTGAAGATCCTGAAGACCCCAAGATCTCTTCATATGAGCTAAGGCGAGAATAGTTCAATATTAGAAAGAACAACCTGGATTAGTTAGTTCATAGGTGTTAATAATTAACCCATCGAAAGCATTAACTAAAAAGGTCTTCGAGTAAAACCTGTGACTTCAATTAATTGGTCTAGATCTGTAGTTGTATATTCTTAATTATTTTTAATAGAGCATTACAAATGTTATATATATTGCAGTTATATTGGTAATAACCTATATATCAATACTTTCAGAAAATCATGTATAGCAATAAACTTCACGGGGAGCGTAGCGATATCTGTGATGTCAATATTTCCGAACCCCTACTGATCCGAAAGAAACCGAGCCAGCCACTTTAATGAAATCTGATAAAACTTCAATAAGTCTGTTCTTTTATTGACGGCGCCTCATCTCAAATTAATTGAAAAATTCAAAGTGATAAAAGGTATCTGTAAACAAGGGGATCGTCGAGATCAAATAACCAATACTTTAATTAAGCCAATTCTTCTACTGTGGTAGTCTTACCACCAATTTCTTGCAGTCTTCCTTTCTAATTGATACCGTTCTGGAGATTTTTATCGCTCTTTTAGTCGGGGAGAGATTTGATGAACTTATTGAAGGGGGACAAAGGCCTTGTAATTAGTCGAAAGGAGAAAGGCTTCCTATTATGTTAGAAACAATTTATTGTTAGGAACAATTCATGTATTATTTATTTATTTATTTATTTTAGTATTTGCGACAGATACAAAATCCAATTACATGACAAAACTTGAAAAGAAGTAAATTATATGACCATGTAACAAAAATTATATCAAGTAAATGGTAACAAAGAAAAAAATACAAAGAATAAAAACTTACAAAAAAATTACACTAAGTATTATTACAAAAGTAAATGAATACAATTATTAATTACTTACAGTGATGTGTGGAGAAAATTTCAAATGTTAAAATAAATATAATGTTTAGCTACTGTAATTAATTCTTTTACATTAATATGGTTAATGTCGCAATAGGGTGAAAGTTTAATAAAATTATTACAAATATCGGTGACTTTAACAAAATATTTGTTCTGGCAGTTGGCAAGTGAAGGTATTAGCCTGACGAGATGAAGGTCTCGGAATTTGAAAATGTAACATACTGGTAATTTGGATACTATCAATCTCATTAAGTAATAATTTAACTAAAAAAATTACGGAAAATAATGTTCTTCTTATATGTAAAAGTGCAATGTCAAATTCCCGCAAAAGTAAATTATGATCAAAACCCCTTTCGAGATATATGTTAAACTTCCTAAAATATGGATAATATATTTACAAACCTCCTCTGAACATTCGCGATTGCCAAATTGTCAACTTCATAATACGGATACCAAATAATTGATCCATATTCTAATTTAGATATAAACATAAAGCGCATTCAAAGCGGCAATATTACGAAAATTCCTGCAGTTCCTGATAATAAATCCCAACATTTTCAACGCTGGTGAAATTATGTTTGATGAAATTATTTTATTAATGTGGTCTTTTAAAGTGATTTTTTTTATCAAATTGAATACCTAAGTTCTTAATCTTGTCACATCGTACTAGTGTAGTTGGGTGCAGTTTATACTTGTATTCAATAATTTGGTTTTTAGTTCTGAAAGTCACTACTTTACATTTGTCTATTTTCAAATTTAATTTATTGTTGTTACACCATTCCTCTATTTTTAAAAGTTGTTGCGGAACAAAGTAGCAATCTTGTACGGCTTGAACAGAATATATTTTGAAGTCATTGGCAAACAACAGTTTTTACAGTCAATTACATCATTTATATCGTTTATAAAAAATAACAACCAACCAAAAATTATTACCAACAAATAATAGTTTTTTTAAGAATTTTTTTATTCTTGTCCTTTTGAAAAATGCTAAATGCAAAAGTTTTAGAATGCTCTATGAGAATTCTTCAAAATATACATGGTGTTTATAACCATATAAAAACTTAGTTTTGTGTATATGCGTATAGGTGAGAAAAAAAATTCGTATATCTTTTGTATTTACTATCTGGGACTGGAGAAAAATAAAAAAAAAATAAGATAGGGTTAATGTTACCTGCATAAGTGCATAATATTGTACATAATGAATTATTTTCAATAAGACTCTAGTATTTTCTTCTGATAACGTTAAGAAAAATAGACAGAACGTTTTACAATTTTTTTAGACAAATCAACCTGTTGAAACCCGTGTTCCTCGACATCTCAACAAGCACCTTAAGACTATCGGCCTAAGTGACACTACAAGGTGCGGACACGATGACGAGGACTCCATTCACATCCTCTGTCGCTGTGCCTGCCTCATGGTCAAGAGACACAAACATCTGGATACAGCATTTTTTTCTGTTCCAGAACATTAGAGAGCTTTCTCTAGAATGGGTGTTGGCCTATGCGCATAGCACGGGTCTCTTCCAATAGCTCTCGACTAGCGGCAGGCACAATGGGTCGAAAGACCTGAGTGCTGCGGGTAACCTCGCCGCCTTCCAACAACAACAACCCGTGTTCCTGATATAAGCAGGTACACATACTACTAGCATCTAAAAATATGTTTGGTATAGCTAATTCTAGCTAATATAATTTGGAATAGCGCAGTCTTGCTTCGCCATCGCCTTATACGAAAACTTCTTGACCTTGAACTCATTATGCAACCCATGATCTACCTCTACTCATAACAAAATTAGGTAATTTAAAATGTCATCAACTGCAGAGCACACTGCCTTGTTAATTCCATAATTGCGAATGTGCAAAAGCACTAAAACTATACATTTCCATCAGCGCCCGGTAAAATACGAAGTAACAACAGAAAATATGATACCGAGTTCACCATTTTGTTGATAATAATTTCGCTGAAACGCCATAAACAACGGCCAACAACAGTTTAAACTGTAGTTCCCTGTAATGCCACCGGGCGATATCCGGCGATAAAGCGAGATAACTGAAAAGTGATGGCCAATGATTCTATCAGGCAATAACTAATATACATTGCAGTTTAAGAGCGATATACAGAGAGATAAACCTCATCGGGTGATGCTATAATGGCGGAATCTCACGCGAGCGATAAGCCGTTTGCGCAGATATATACCGATTTGCAAAAGCCTTTGATGCATGGCAACCTAATTTATTGTGATATGAAACTTAATATGTGCGTAGGTGCACACAAGGGTCTGCTGGCTCTTCTACTTATTTCTGGGATTATATATTTTCCGTTTCCTATTGCAAGCCCTACTAGTCGCAAATAAAAATAATATTATAAGAATAGAGCAGCGCGCTTAGATATCTTTTATAAATTAAGAAAAATATATATCATCCCACTTCTGATGCTCTGCAAATCTGACATGAAATAGTTTTCAAGTGGTAATTAGTTTTCAATAATAGTGGTCAGTTACTAGTGGTTCAGAAACTGTTATACGGAAGAAACCATTATTCATAAAAAGTAGTTGTTAGTTTTCCGGAAAAATATAATTGAGAAAATTTTCCGGTAAATTCTGGAAAATAATCTAAACTAGTAGGTATATATTTATTATATATACAGTCTCTACCTCTAGAGAGCAGTTTATGTTGTTCAAACCCATAAAATCTTTATTTTTCAAGATAATCGACTAAACTTCTTTTTTTGTTTCAAAGGGCATTAAAAACTACTTCTTTTGACCCTACTCTTGCTTTAAGACGGGCATGCAGGACCTGCTGCGATTTTTTTTATACCACCGAAATTCAATATAACCGTTTAGGGATTTTTCAATTTAAAATCTGGCATGATAACGTTCATCAGGACCCCTCAAAACCCCCATATGCGAAATTTGAATAAAAATATACAGGGCGTTTCTTTTTACACAATATCAAAGTTAAGCAAAATATCGAATTTGAGAGGCATATGTCATACTCTCGAGCATTAAGTTAAGAAAAAGACTTTTAAAAGAAAATACTTTAAGACAGAAAAAATGAAACTATGGGTTTTAGGGTATACTGAAGATTCAAAAAATACTATCAGAAACACATTGGACATCTGAAACGATAATTACTTGACAAACTCGATTTCTTTAAATAGAACATGTTATATATTTTCATAAATCTTTAAAGATGCGTCGTGTGTTTTCAAAAATATATAATTCTAATAAATTATCTCTATTCCTTTTCGAGATATTTAATACTAAAAAATATTCATTATTACCTCACATTATACATTTAAACGCATTCTCACTCGCCCAATGGGCCTTTTCCATATCTTTTTTTATTTACTTATTATAAAATATGTACTTTGTTATGCCTAAAAAGTATTTTTTTAAATTTTTTTCTTCACCAGATATATTTTGAAAAAATTGTTAAAATTACCATATATTTAAATAACGCGCCATTGACGTCATACTCCAGTTCGTTGTTGTCTGTTGGCTGCCCTGCATTTTGTGTTCTGTCAAGTGAAGTGTGCTTAACCTAACTTTCATTTTGTGTTTTGATTAATTTGATTTAAAATGAATAAAATTGAAGAGGGATATCTTAAGGCTGATTCAAACAACCTTCCAAGAGTTGACAGCGAAATGGTTAACGATTTCTACGTCACAAATATGAACTTTATAAGTGCTGAAGTGCGTAATATTAAGACAAGAAGGTTAGTTTTTATAACCTAAGTTATCAAATCATCATTTAGTTGATTCTAGTGTAGATTGTGCAGTGTTGTCACCTTTAGCGAAAAATACCTACAAATTATTTCGTTCAAGTGATAAATTGTAAAATAATCATGTTGATTTGCTTTAGTAATAATTTATGGAGAATATTTCAATTAAAAATACATATTTTCATTTCAAAATTACCATTTCACCTAAAAATACATGATATTTTCATTTCAAAATTACCAGAATGTAAATTTAATCGTTGCCAAGAAAAAAGTAAAATTATATGTGGCAACGTGGAGCCGTTCTTTAACTTGTCTACATTTTATTGGCTACTGGAGTGTGATGTCAGCGAACCGCGCAGTTTGAAATGATTTATGAAGACCGGTCACTTTGTACTTGGATAACTTCGCTTAATTACAATTCTTTAATAAATTGGGTTGATTCTACCTTTACTTATGTACCAGTATAACGTTTGATATTAATAAAATAGTAAAATTCAATTTAGTGGAAAAGGCCCATTGTATTTATGGTAGCATATTCTGATTCTTCAAAAGACACCTTAATATTAGCAAAGTTTTTTTTGTAAAATCAAAGCTTACTGAATTAGAGGCTAGTTCAAGATAAGCATGAAGACCCTGTACATAGAAACAAAAAACCAACTGTAGGATCTCCCGTACCTCATTAGTTTAATAAATATATCTTTTCAGGAATCCCACACAGACCGATCCGTTCGGCAACATGGAGTATTTTTGTTGAACGCGGAATTCAAGAACACTTGTGTGAAGCCCGCCGGAGCTGCCGAGTTATTGAAATGCTTCTATATCATATCTGATTTATTTTCTTTTCAATAAAAAGCACTCCAGAATTCCAAATGGTATAACGCTGCATATCCTTGGCTTTTACGCGAATATTTTCTCTCAATTCTCTATAGATACAGACCCGGAAAATATTTTATAGCTGAATAAATATTTCAAATAATACCTACCTTCCTTCATAATTTAGTTTGTGTGGTTGCGAGCTCCTCCATCGCGATTGGATACTGTGGATCGCGTGGTCGTCATGTTATTACATTAATTTATAACGATTTTTTTAGTAAAATTGATATAGATTATGGGAATTTCCTAGAAATACTTGCATAATAAGTGAACGAATAAATACGTAATGAAATAAAAAGAATTTATGAAGTAAAAAAATTCTTATAAATGGTCTTATTTTTCGAAGAAAAATTGTTCGTAATAAAATATAATACGCATCGATTCAAACTAAAATCTTTATCGTATTACCTACTAAAAGGTCATCTATGAAAATTTTATATTTTACCAAAAAAGGGTAGACAGATGCATTGTTATTTGATAATTCGGGATTATTTAATAAAAATATTACAAAAATATTATAAATATATGTTAGAATGTTGAAATAAGAATAAGATTAAAGATTAGATAAGTTAATTGTTTTGAAAAGAACACAGTTCTCATTTAGATGTATGAAAAAATATAAAGGAAACACTCTATATCAAGTATTTCGGCTTGTTAGGCTCTCAGTGGAGTAAATTTCTATTACTAAACATTTCCAAAGGCATTTTAATTATTTATCTATTAACCTATCCCAATTGATCCTTCCCCATCTGGTAAGGCCCGAGTTTTTAGTACCATTTCTAAGAGAGGGCGAAGGTGTAAAATCTATCTGATCCTGTACAAGGATTTCTAATTAATGATTTTAATTTCTACTTGGTCTAACAGATCTACGCGCTTTCCTTTCTTTTCCCGATGCAGTACCATTACATTTTTCAGAACTTTAAAATGGTTGTTTTCTATACAATGCGTCGACAATCCTGAATTGTTTACGTTATTTAGGATGGATTTTATACGTTCTTTTACTCTAGTTTCAGTACTTCTACCGGTTTGACCCACATACATGGCATTAAAATCCACGCAGTTAATTTGATGTGTAATTCCGTGTATGTGGGTTAAGCTGGTAGAAGTACTGAAACTATAGAGTAAAAAAATATAAAAATCCATACTAAATAATGTAAAAAATTCAATCCAAGCCAATAGAAAACAATCCAGTTTAATTTTCCATTTTAATTTCCAACAATTTAATTTTCCTGGTTACCTATAACCTAGGTACGTACGCAAAGCAATAACTATTATTTTTAAGATATGCCGAAAACAACTACTTTGCGTCCAATATGCAGCCCCCAACATTAAATTACAACAGCATATTATGTTAATATAACCTCAAGTTGTTGTCTTTAATACATTTTTTTTAATAGTGTTATCTACATCTTTTAAAAAATGAAATATTAAACAAGCATCTACATTACATTAAAAATAATTATTTTTGATCACATACCTTTTGTATTGAATTAATTACAAGAAAGAGATGACAATTAAACTGAGTTTAAAATCAAAATGATTTCAATGTCAATATTGTCAGTTTGTAGATAACTTAGATGTTTTTATTAAAATTTCCCTAATTTCCTATATACCTATATAATCTAAGTTTTGCTATTTGTTTATCTCATAATATGTTTTAAACATAGAAAACACTTGGGTGAAAATAGAAAATTGGGTCATATTATTCCTACTATTCCATTGTTGTCCAAAACTTTAATTTTTACACAACGATGGAGCTTTTTGGCGCAATATATACCGACTCATAACCAAGTATTAAAATTTCAATATCTCTCCGTGAGATGTCGAAGACTATGGCCCTCGTTCCAAATTAACGCTTAACAGACACCTATAAATTAATTAAAAAACGATACTACTCCTCCCCACACAACTGAGTATCCCACTCCTGATTTCTAATAAGACGTCTCGGAATAAATATCACTCTCTCCTTTGCTTAATTATTCACCGGAGTTAATTACTTTTTTCTTGTAGTGACGTTCGGTTGGCACGCTCGAGAGTTTTTTCTTAATTTGTAGATACTCCAATTAAAGAACGTCTTCATAAATAGGCCCTTTTGGGTTTCTATTATTTATTCGCGCGTCTTTTTTTCCCGGGAAGATGTCAAATCAATATTCATTAGGGCTGGGGTGGGATCCGGCCCTTTATGAGGGCAATTTAAATTAGACCAATTATGAATTTTTCTGCTGATACTAAGACGTACGGTGTTAATGAAAAAAGGGCGTTACTTCTAACACAATTGGTAGGTAATTTGTAAGTGGAATTTATATTGGAAGCTCAGTAGAAAGTTTCAAGTCATTCCGTAGATAAAAATGACAGATTTTTATATCTATACACTTAATGTCTGAAGACTTATTTTTAAATAGTAAATTAGATATGTATGTATACAGAGTGCCCCACAGTGACGGTCTATTAGAAGTTTCTGGAGAACCAACAAAGCTATTAAATAGAAATTGTAGGTGGAGTCAAAGTGAGCCATGATCTACTTGATGAAATAGTTTGAAGTTTCTAGCACTTCCGGTTATATCGGAAGTCGGCATTAACTTCTTTATTTTAAATGGGACACCCTGTATATTATTGCGTTTTTTGATTTTCCATCCATTTCTGGAGGAAATTCATTAAGAATAGTATATACTTATCTTAAACGGTTTTCGAGATATGGCTTATTTCATAAAAAAAATTGCGTTTGGCACTATGTGATATATCGTGGTACTACTTCTTTCAACTTGGACTTACAAGTCTGAAATTATGGTGCAATTATGTGAAGGTACTCAGGCATCGTATAATTAACAGAAATCGAACTTACGATATACAGGGTGTTCAGAAAATAAATTCAAATTAATGCATAATACAAATGATAAAAACTAGCTTATCTTAAATAAAACACCCCGTATCATACCGCTGAATATTCCTATACATTATCTATCAAATAATACCACATTTCTCTACCTCTAAATCTTATTGGCGATTCCAAAAATGAATGCGCCCTCTGCTAGAAAATATTTGAACCTACTTAAAAGGTAATTTTTGGAGGCTTATTGCTGATATAATGATAAATAACACGTATTTGGGTTTGTTTAACGTAATGATTTAGTGGTGCTTGTGATTTTTTGGTATTACAAAGTTAAAAACGACGTGGTTAGTATTTGTACATCTTTATTTTTACATTTTAAAATGGCATTCAAAAGAAATCAGCACAACACAAATTGCCGTGTTTATAGGTGTCATTCCACAAAATGTGTCAATAGAAGTGTTTAAGATTGAAGATAGGTAGGAATTTTGCCCTAGTATAAGAAACGGTTTCTCATTCATTTCTCCAAAAAGCATGTAATAATTTAATAACAGGGAACACGTTTATTTACACAACATAACCACTTTGTTGCAGTTTGTCTATATTTTTCTATTATTAGTCTTACACAAACAGAATATCTTCTAATTTAAACATTATTTAACAAAAAACAAGCACTAATATGGTATCACCATACAGTTTATCACTTATTCTAGTCCAAAATATATAAGTAAACAAAAACTAGGGCACCTGTTTCAACCCAAAAAAATCATATAATTAGGAATGAAGCACTTATGGGATATATTACTGCTTTTACTACTCTTTTCATCCTTTATTTCACCCTAACTAGCACATGAAGTCACTATATTTATGGCAGTTGAATGCTAAATTGCTAGATGATGTGATATGAAATGCAAAATTTTTACTCGTCTTCCTCCATATTTGTTTACAATTTGCAGCGCCCCCATCGGTAATCTGAATCGCCAATTGGGTTTGCGATTTGGTCGTGAGTATTTGGTATTGAAAAAACAAAGAAATACTCAAATTTGCCAGGGCGTTTTCAACTATGGCTTAAAATGATACATTTTTCCATAGGTTTCTGTGATTTCCCCATTCTGTGATTTCACCACCGCCTACGTTTCTTGTAACTTATTCGTTTATTTTCGGATATACAAAGAAGAGATAGAAGACAAGAGAAATATTAATTTGATAAATTTTCTATATATTTCACATCCGCCATTGGTGATTCAACTGAATATTTGCTTGGTAGTGGTAAATGGCGTCAGGTAGGTATTCTTATCTACGTGTAAAAAACTATTTGTACGACTTGTAATATAATAAATAATTATTTTTCTAATATATACTACTCACTCCCGCATATACTCACTTTATAGCCCACAATCAACAGTCCGCCAGCTTACTGTTTAAAAGGAAACAGCGTCAAACTAAAACCAAAGTCGCTCTTCATCCCTAAATCCATATCCGACGTACATATTAAAACCGATATCCGCTCGGCGCGTCTCACGACAAGGAAAAAAGCGACATTGTTCTTTTAATAGTCGAACGGATAATGCAAGAAGGGTTTTGCGGAAAACAGCTAACGTACACCGTGGCCAAATAAAATATGAATCGTTTAATCTTAAACATGTTTGTAATTAGCAATTCCAAAAATGAATGCGCCCTTTGCATGAAAATATTTGAACCTAGTTAAAAGGTAATTTTTGGAGGCTTATTGCTGATATAATGATACATAACACGTATTTGGGTTTGTTTAACGTAATAATTTAGTTTGCTTGTGATTTTTTGGTTTTATAAAGTTAAAAACGACGTGATTAGTAGGTATTTGTGCATCTTTATTTTTACATTTTAAAATGGCATTCAAAAGAAATCAGCACAACACAAACTGCCGTGTTTATAGGAATCATTTCACAAAACGTGTCAATAGTAGTGTTTAAGATAGAAGATAGGTAGAAGTTTTGCTCTAGTATAAGAAACTGTTTCTCACTCATTCCTCCAAAAGGCATGTAACAATTTAATAACAGGAAACACGTTTATTTACACAACATAACCACTTTGTTGCAGTTTCTCTATACTTTTCTATTATAAATCTTATAAAATCAGAATATATTTTAATTTAAACATTATTTAACAAAAAAACAAGCACTAATATGGTAGCACCATACAGTTTATCACATTTATTTTAGCCTAAAATGAAAGTAAACAAAACTAGGGTAGCTGTTTCAACCCAAAAAATTCATATAATTAGCAATGAAGCACTTATGAGACGTTTGACTGCTTGTACCACTCTTTTTATCCTTTATTTCACCCTAACTAGCACATGAAGTCACTATATTTATGGCAGTTGAATGCCAAATTGCTAGATGATGTGATATGAAATGCAAAATTTTTACTCGTCTTCCTCCATATTTGTTTACAATTTGCAGCGCCCTCATTGGTAATTTGAATCGTCAATACTTACTCTATTCTTATATAAAACCCTTGTTTATATAAAATATAGTTAATCAACCGCAGTAGTGACACCTTGTGGAACAATCTAATATTACCAAGGTAGTTGAATCTGATTGGTTATTTCTATAAATCCACGAATTTCATTGGTCAATTGCACACATTATCCACCATGACATCTGTACGCCATCCACTCGTACTAGTATGGTTGAATAACTATATATCTCTATAAACAAGGATAAAACGTTGCTATTATGTATAGAATCCTTTTCGAACTTTTGCCATACTTGTGGAAATAGATCCAGCGTCAACAGCATCAGTCGCAGGTGGTTTTTTAAATCCTAGTTTTGCATAACTAATAATAATAATAATAATAATAATAATAATAATAATAATAATAATAATAATAATAATAATAATAATATAATAATATCTCTATCCCTTATTCTCATCTTAATGATGAGCCCGGAAGTCACAGACTTGTATGGGAGAGGGAGCTGCATATTATTATTTTACGGGCCGCGAGTGCACCCAGCAGGAACGACTTATGATGTTATAACTTTAACTACCATTTAGTACGAGAATAAGGGAAAACTGGAAAACCAATGAAATAAATAATTGCAGAAGATATATCTTCACAAACCCTTTCTTTTTAAACTGATAGAGCCAGAGGCGTACGCCAAAATGAATAATTCGTTAAGCGTCGTTGTAAGAAAATCAATTAAAAGATGTAGATATCATTTTTTGGCAAATAACTACGAATAGTGAGGACATCATTAAGACTATCCTCCATCTGCAAACGCCTTATGTAAATAAGGACTAAAACAAATCAAGCCAAAACAGCCATTCTCCTGGCTATATGCCGCGCCGAGCGCTGAATTACAAAGCAAGATTTGCCGTATTTTGGTCCAAACACAGTTAGAATCAAAAATACAAGGATTCGGATTGCAACGAAAACTACGAGGAAATACTGAGACCACACATCGTAAGATGCCACCAATTGCAGACCGGTTTCGACCTTTTTATGATCTCTGATATTTTATGATTTTTTATGATAATATTATATTGCACTGATGAGATTATAAAAAGGTCGAAACCGGTCTGCAATTAGTGGCATCCCTACGATGTGTGGTCTGAGTATTTCCTCGTAGTTTTCGTTGCAATCTGAATTCTTGTAATTTGATACTAACTGTGTTAGACAATATACGGCAAAATTTTTACCTTGTAATTCAGCGCTCGGCGCGGCATATAGCCAGGAGAGTAGCTGTTGTGGCTTGATTTGTTTTAGTCATTATTTAAATAAGGCGTTTGGAGATGGAGGATAGTCTTAATCATGTCCTTACTATTCGTAGTTGTTTGCTATATGCATGCCATCTGACAAGTAGTAGAACTAGTTTCTACAACCTGTTATTGTATCATTTTTTATAATTAGTATACAGGGTCCTGCACCAGAGCTCCCTTCTTTTGTAGCTCATGAACTGGTGCCTTTATAAATTTTGTTCAAATTTGACTGCAAACTATTCGTAGCGAGGCACATTTTGAAAATATTTTCAAATATACAGGATGCTCTAAAAACATGTACCATACTAAAGTTATATTTTTTTAAATGGAACACACTATATATTTTTGCATTTTTGGATTCTGCATGCAAATTTGGTGTCAGTTTGTGTTATATTCCCTATAGCAAAACTTAGCCGTTTCGAAGATATTTGACATTTTATAGAAAAAATTACAGTTGTTAGAACTATTTCAAAGTTACATACCTTATACAATTGAACAGCGTTTATTTTAATTTTTATATGTCAGATAGTTTAGGCATTGGCCTTTCTGAAAATAGCTCACAGAAGTCTGTAATACATACAGAGTGTTTAATATTTACTGAGCAACACGTCAATTTTGAAACGTGCAAAACTAATTTTTTTCAAATGGCACACCCAGTATATTATTCTACAGTTGAAGGTACCATTCAATTCTGAATTGAATGATATAGCACTGTTCTTTACCTATCTTTTAAGGTGCTCAAGATATAATCAATTTTATAATAAAGTTCTCGAAAATTTAAGTTACCCCGTTTCTAAGTGGTCTTCGAATAAAATAAAACAACTAGAAACATTTTAAATTTATTGTCAGTTGCTTTGACTATAATTATGGCTATGATTAAACACAAAATCGTAAAAAATTATCAACAATCATCAAAAACATCAATATTAAATAATTATTCACAGTCTACAATCTTATAATAAATTTTCAAAAACTTTGACGGTTAAATTCTATTCGCTAAGAGACAGTTGTTTCATTCAGACTCAAATAATATAGAAATCATGTCAGCTAGCTCTTCTTTACTATACTTCATTATAAAAATAAATTGAAACAACTAACTAAACTAAGTACTTAACTAACTATAACAACTAAACTAACAACAAAATTATTGAAATAAGTATAAATATTTGTAATTAACTTAAATTGTCGACACCAAGTTTGACAGCAAACAAATTAGACAAGTTGTTTTGTTGTCTTTACCAGGTGACCCGATTTCTTAAAGCATAATTTGATGTACAAAATTAGACTTCTTCTTATAGGTTTACGTAACAATTAAATCTGTAAACAATTATTTAACATTGACGTAATTTTTTACATTTTGTGCTTAATCATAGCCATAATAAGACTCAAAGCAACTGACAATAAATTTGAAATGTTTCTAGTTGTTTTATTTGATTCGAAGCCTAGAAACGGGGTAACTTAAATTTTCGAGCACTTTATTATAAAATTGATTATATCTTGAGCACCTTAAGAGATAGGTATAAGACAATGCCATATCATTCAATTCAGAATTGAATGGTACTTTCAACTGTAGAATAATATACAGGGTGTGCTATTTGAAAAAAATTTGTTTTGCACGTTTCAAAATTGACGTGTTGCTCAGTAAATATTAAACACTCTGTATGTATTACAGACTTCTGTTAGTTATTTTCAGAAAGGCCAATTCCTAAACTATCTGACATATAAAAATTAAAATAAACGCTGTTCAATTGTGTAAGATATGTAACTTTGAAATAGTTGTAACAAATGTAATTTTTTCTATAAAATTACCACACCACAGCTGCACCACAGCTCCCTGCACCACAGGGAGCTGTGGTGCAGGACCCTGTATAAATTTTGTACGGAGTGTCCTATTTAGGATTAAAATATAATAACATTTATTAAATACATAAACTATTTATTTATAACATATTATATACCTATTCAACATACGCATATCTCATAAAAATTAAATATAACAAAAAACATTCACGGAATGAGAAAAACGAAGCGTTACTTTGTGAGAGTTTGGCTCACCGTGTAGTAGGCCGTGCTCCCCTGGGAGGATTCAATCTGTAGGGGGCGTACGAGGAAATGAAGCAACAAACTTACAAATGGCCCGGAACGGCATTAAACAGCAGCAGCCGATCGTAGAGTGCCCTGGATATTCAACCGCGATCTGTTTTTGGTTTACCGACCGAATCAAGACGCTTCTGGATTGCCATGTTGATAATGAGCCCCTGAATGTGCGTTATATGGGAAAGTTTTGCGGGAGGAGTGAATGTCACAAGGTTGGGGGGTTTATACGGAAAATAAGGCGCTAGTAAAAATATGCAGGGTGAATTAATTCCGGGGGTCGTGTAATGGGGATATGGGCGACAATGAGTTAATGAAATGGAGACAAAGTTGTGTAGAGAGGGAAGTGAAACCCAAATTCTGGAAATTAAGTTTGCTATTAATCGAGCTACTGAAAACGAACAAGTAATCTTTCGTAGAACCTTTATTTTAGCATTGAAAATGCTTATAGGATCGCGAAGGTATATGGGTATGTTTCGATGAAGAGTGTAACGCGATGAGCATGTCACACCGACATGGTTAGGTAGTGGGGGACCGAGTAGAGCGGGCGGCGTGGGCGCATAGTTTGACATTCGTATTCGTATATTGCAAATTGCAAGTCTGAGAATCTGAGCTCTCATGTGAATGTGATATACAAGATGGCAAAGCCTGTACTTACGTCGCAAATGGTAAGTTCTCAAATTAGAAGGTAACTTCTGCAAGCTTTTTATAGTTCCAAATTTCCTTAATTCATTTTCAATGCACTCCGATGGTTGCAAGAATTGCGAAATCTGTGAATTTTTCTTTTAAAGAGTAGCGTTTAAGGCAAGTATGGTATCGTTAAAACAGATATACTGTAATAACATACAGAGCGCCCTATTTAAAATATTCGAGTTGATGTCACGTGACCGGAAATGTGAAGTACAAAGTGCTCTCTGGTGGTGTACGTCGGTTGGCGGTAAGGCGGTTACTAGCAGTCACAACTGTGGAGCGGTATCTCCTACGCTGTGAGCACTTAGTGCCTTCGTCTCGGCTTCTGGCAGGTTTATTAAGAATGCTGGTACCTAGTTGCAGAGCTCTTAAAGCAGTATTTCCCACGATATGTTCGGTTGTCGATCTCAACAGCGACTTTCTTTCCTAGGAGCTTCTCAACGGTTAAATAGATCGCTGCGAGACTATCGGCATTCGATTCTGCGCCCCTGATTTAGTGACAAAAGAGGGGTTACAAGCTAGGTAAATTTTGTCACCGGAGTCCCGAAATACTCCGGGCAAAATCCGGTGAAGCGATGAAAATCTTACTGACAGGTGCGATGGATTACGGAAAACGTCCTGAACGCCTTATTTCATAATTTCAACTTACCTACCTCGCTGAGCTACACTTCTTGGCGGAATGGCTGCTCGTATCGAATTACTGGTGTTCGCAATCGATTCCTTGGGTCCGATTACCCTGAAAATTATTCAAAAATGGTTATTTTATACCAATAATGCACAAACTCGTAGTTCAAATATTTTTCGAGACCCCAAAACTTTGTATTCCACCCTATATACATATATACAGGGTGTCCCAGTGTGAACGTACAAAAACTTACCAGGGGGTGGACCAGACCAAAATAAGAATAAAACTCTTATAAAAAAAATGTCTGATGCACGCCTAACGAGTTACAGGGTGTTATTTTGAAAAAAAAAAAACAATTTTCTGCAATAACTTAAAAATCGTTAGGTAATTTTTGGGTGACGTGTACATCTATTAAAGTTCATTAAAACTACATGGTGTTTGTTTAACTCTGACACCTGTGGTGGCCTAGGCCTACTCTTCCTTGTGACTTCCTTTGCATGTATTTTTCTGCATAAAGGAATATAGTCTGTACTTTACACTCAATTTACTCGAAAATGGTTGATTTTAGAGCTGTGTAACACGAGACCTTTTTTGTTCAGAATTGGTGGCCGATTAAGGAAAACTTAGTTAATCCACACGAAAAAGTAGGATATGCAAGAGTTATGAAGACAAATTCATAAGGAAGAGTAGGCCTAGGCAACAACAGGTGTCAGAGTTAAACAAACACCATGTAGTTTTAATGACCTTTAACAGATTTTAAGTTATTGCGGACAAATAATGAGGTTTTCCAGGTTTCCCTCATTCCAGCACTGAATGGTGGTTAGGGCCTACTAACGTAAGTCGTTCCTGAGGCGCAAATGCGGCCGCGAAATAATAATATGCCGCCCCCTCTCCCACACAAGTCTCAGACTTTCGGGATTATCCTTGTGATTAGAATGAGGGGTAGAGATATTATTATTATTATTATTGGTTTTTTTTTCTCCAAATAACACCCTGTAACTCGATAGGCGTGCATCAGACAAATTTTTTATTCTTCTATAAGAGTTTTATTCTTATTTTGGTCTGGTCCACCCCCTGGTAAATTTTTGTATGCTCACACTAGGACACCCTGTATAGCTATTTTCAAATATTATATACTTTCTCAATATTTTCGTAAATGGAGAGCATCACATTTTGACGGCCATTTTCGTTTACAGTTCTTCGCCGTAATTTATTTTAACTACATGTAGATGAAATAAATCATTATATACGCAAATCTTCACTTAAAAACTGACTGGTGTCCATTTATTTTATTTTGGCTTTCCCACTCTGTACAGATTTTAATTATCGATTGATTCGCTATCTGCATTGAGCATTAGCCGATGTTCGGTCTTGCTATCTTCAAGAAATATCGTCAAACGTTAAACGAAGTCTTTGACGAATCGTTGTATCGCATGACTTCGGCTAAGGTGAACTTAAGGAACGATTTCCTATATTTAACGCGACCCCGCCAGGCCAATCTCGACCCAATACGCCGACACGCACGATACTAATTAGGAAAAATCATTAATTATGCCATAAATATACAACAATTATTTTCTACAGATTTACAGCCGACTGTGTAGAAATTAATATTCACGGGGGCTTTACGGTTCTTCCAAACTATGGATTTGTTAGGTCGATGTTTTTCGCCTCAGAAAAAATGCAGTGATTTACGTTTGCGTTGCGGTGGTGGATATAGATAGACGTCATATTGTTAATTTTTGACGCTAAAGATAAGAACAGATTAATGACAGGTGTTATTTTTACAGGTATATCTTTTAAAATGTTGAGTAAATCATATAATCTGTGGGAAGAATGAGATATTTAATTTAAGTACAGGGTGTCTCAAAAACATACCACAAACTTTAAGGGTGGGTAGGCGAACCAGTACTCGGGCTTCCACCTAGTTATCTAACGGTCTATTGAACAAAAATCAGAGGAAGAATGGTCGAACGGGACTGGGCTGCGACAAGCCAGGCACCTAATTGAAAGGCCTTGGTCGAACGCAACTCGATCAATACTTGTCAAGTCGTAACAGCATAAAGATTATCACAGGTCTGTTAATAGGTCACCAGATCACGGCCATCTCAACAAGCACTTTAATACTATTCGCCTTAGTGACACTAGAAGTTGCGGGTTTTGTGGACACGATGAAGAGGACCCCATTCACCTACTCTATCGCTGTGCTTGCATCATGGTCAAGAGACACAAACATCTGGGTGCAGCACCAGCACATCACAGAGCTTCCACTAGAACTGCTGTTGGCCTATGCGCATAGCACGGGTCTCTTCCAATAGCTCTCGACTAGCGGCAGGTACAATGGGTTGAATGGCCTGAGTGCTGCGGGTAACCGCGCTGCCTTCCAACAACAACAACAACAACAAGGGGTGGTAGGGAATATGAAAACAAACCTTTTTTGTTTAATGTATGTATGTAATGTATGTATGTCCGCAAATGAGCCTCCACCCTGTATATCTGTATATGACACCCTGTATATCGGATGTTTATATAAAGGGTGTCCCAAAGAAATGCAGATAAATTTGACAGGATATAGAGAACAGAACCAGTTTCTTAAAATGTAGACATTTTACTTCTATAAATAAAAAATTAAAACAAAAAATGCGGACAATTGACCGATGTAAATGGTGAAATGATAATTAATACAAGGTGTTCCATATTGATTGTTCATATCCATGTAGTTGAATTTATAAATTAACTAGTTAATTTGCTTTAAGACCATAAGGGATTCTTTGTGACAAGATACTTTTAATTTCTAGTTATGAATATATGTATTTTTTCGATAATTATTTATATAAAATATTTGTAATGAAAATGCTTCCCTTAAACTCAAACAAGACTTGTCTTTAAATTTAAAATATGGGTAGGTATATTTAATAGAAAAATTTAAGCATTATTTGAATTTGTGAATTATTCAATAGGTACACAGCAAATATCAAAATTATATAAATGTTTTTGTTTTAAGAATATGTTCTATTTTTTTATTGGTTGAACTATTAGTACAGATTTTCTTCAAGGTTGAAACACCCACTTAGGCTAAAATTAAAAATGTATATATTTTAAGAAATAACTTATCAGTACGAGATATATTTTTAACTTAATACTGTATGTTTAGACTTTATTCAAAAAATATTAAATGTCACTTTCTATAGTGACTTTGTGATAAATTATTTTTTATTTGAATCATTTGGCATACCCTTAATTAGGTAAATTTTATTAAAAGGCTTTTGTAATTTGCAGAAACTGGTAATTTTGACATATTTTGAATAATGCTACCTTCCTGCCACATCTGCCTGAAGACGGCGAAAGCAGAAACACTACTTGTAAAACGAAAACTTGCACTAACAATGGCATCACAGTAAAAAAAGACAAACAGTAAAATTACTAAATGGTAATCGTAATTTGCTGCAGTGTTATTTTTAACCCGAACTGGGTTGTATAATAACTAAACCTTTAGAACTCATATTACACGAACGATATACCCGCCAAGTTTGTAGAAGTACTCATAAATTGTAGTAAAATTTACAAAACCCTGTGTTAAAAATGAATCAATCCGCTATAAAAACGGAATAATTACACGGTGAATAATTAACTATTACACATTACCGTGTAAAATCTACTGTGTTAAATTACTTTTATGTAATGTAATAATACACCGATATGTCTAACACTACCAAGTGTGGACTATATACACACTGATGAGTGTGGATTCAGTGTTAAAATCAGTCGGATTTTTTTACTGTGGCAGCGTATAAAACGCAATGGCAGTAATGGCACTTCGTTGGTTAGTACCATTGGTTGTTAGCAGATGGATACAGTGTTTTTTCTTTTTTTTTTTTTTTTTGTCAAAAAGTGTGAAAAAACACTTTTTTCAGTGTATATATATTTACACAGCCAATAATATAATATAATATATAATATTAATATAAAAGAGACTCATATAAGATATATTCAAAGCTCTATAACATTATTTAAATTAAATAAAAGATTCAGCCTCTTGAAGTTACGCCACTGACTGCGTCATCTTCTCGTTTCCTGCTCTTTGTCGTGTCACCAGAATATCAATATCGCGTCCTCCACTTTATTGCCTTTAATATGTACACAATATAAGTTTGACAAGTTGCAGCGGCATGATATTCATTTTGAATATTGAGAATTTTACGCGAACGGCACATCAGTCGCTTCGTTACTCGTCGCACCCGCTTCTTCTTCTTCGTTGTTTGTCTCCAAGCCGCAGTCTGACTCGAAATCAAGAAAGTAATATGTACAAGATATAAACAGTATAACTTATATTAATCCCTACAATGCATTATGTAGTGTATATGCTGCAAAGAAATGATTGATTACTTTTCAGTATGTACAGCTTGTACCAAGATAATGTGACATATTTTAATGGCTTATAACTTTAAGGCAAAATGAAATAGCGACGAGCGGTTTTCACTGGTGCTCTTAATTTTATAAAAAGTTGTCTTTTGTAATTGGTATTAGTTTGTTTTACTTCTACAGATGCTTGAAAAAAAATTGCCACTTTTTAATTCAAAATTGTGAATCATATTTTAAATGGAACACCCTGTAGATTATGTTATCATTCGATAGAGACACTTTTCCTCTTTTCAAAAGTGTAGAGTTTGATAGAATTATACCAAAAAATGAAGAAGTTATTTCAATTTACACACCAGCCCTTTTCAATAGACCATATTTTTTTTGGAAGATCGCATTTTATTTTCTTTACATTGTCAATACAGAATAACGGTATACATTAACTAAAGCTGTTATTAAGAAAATAACTAATTTAATACAAATTTATACAAATTACACTACAGCATAAATTTCCAAGTTATTAAAACAAAAACACCAATTAAGAATAATTCAGTTTTAATATACACACATATGTATTGTACATCTTTAATGTTTGAGGTTAAATTGGTGAATATGCCCACCGTTTTCTTCAATATACTTTTGCAATCTAAACTGCATATTGTCGAAGGCAAAATCTAACATTTCCGGTGTTATGGTCTGAAAAAAATTAATTATGTTATATTTTAGTTGTTTTATATTTTGTACAAAGGACTATAACAACGACCCCCAACTGAAATAATCAGTTACCGTTGTTAGTTCGGGAAAATGTACAGACCGTTTTATTGGTCCGGCTCTACCGATCTATCATTTGATGCATTCCTTTATTCTGTACTGACAATGTAAAACAAATAAAATGCGATCTTTCAAAAAAATTACGGTCTATCGAAAAGGACTGGTGTGTAAATTGAAATAACTCCTTTATTTTTTGGTACAACTCTATCAAATTATACATTTTTGAAAAGAGAAAAAGTATCTCTATCGAATGGTAACATAATCTACAGGGTGTTCCATTTAAAAATGATCACAATTTTGAATTAAAAAGTGGCAATTTTTTTTCAAACACCTGTAGAAGTTAAACAAACTAATACCAATGACAAAAGAAAATTTTTTGTAAAATTAAGAGCTTCAGTGAAAACCGCTCGTCGCTATCTCGTTTTGCCTTGAAGTTATAAACCATTAAAATGTGTCACATTATCTTGGAACACCCTGTATATTAATTTATGAAAGGTTGATGATGATGCTATTTAAAAAAACTGCAGTAGATGGTACGTATATTATTTATTGTTATAGCTTTCAAAGAGGATCTCCAAAAAAACTTGATACTAAATTCCATTCGACGTGAACAACTTATTTCTATCAGGCAAACACGTAACCAAATCTCGTGTATCGATTATTTCCAATGCGAAAATCGCGTTTTTCTGATCAGCCGATAGCATGTTTGAAAAACAAGAAACAAGAGTGAAGGGGTGGGTGTGATTGAGGGTGTATTTGTAGGGTGGAAAACGATTTAAAAGAACATTGCGGGGCGGCCTAATCGATCCCCTTTTCCTTTGTAGCTGATCTGTTACAGATGTCGATTTTATGATACCGGGAAGAGCCCAAGAAACCGTTCCTTTATCCCCTTAATGTCGCTGTCAATAACATTCAAAGAAACATTTTGTATTTTCGAATATCAAATAGACTGCGTGTAACGATACAAGCGATTTGGGCGGCTTAGATTGCAGGTGGAATGCGAAATTTGAATTGAATATAAATTGACGGTTTTATGAACGTTTCAAAACGTAAATGGTGTGTTTAGTGTTACACCAAATATGTCTTTTTTATGTTGAAAACACTGATTATATGTATAGTAGGGCTGCTCGAAAAACATTGTCCAATAATATATTTCAACTCTTGTCTTATAATAATTATACACAAAAAAGTGCATAAAACATAAAAAAAGTAACAAATTATTGTAATAGAAATAGAAAGGTGAAAATATAAAAAAATGAAAATATCATAAAATGTTTTTATAATATGGGTATTTTACAATAGCTCACTTGCGTGGTAGATTGTTGTTGTTGGAAGGCGGCGCGTTTGCTGTATACAGGGTGTCCCAGTGTGAGCGTACAAAAATTTACCAGGGGCTAGACCAGACCAAAATAAAAATAAAACTCGAATAAAAAAATTTCTCTGATGCACGCCTAATGAGTTACAGGGTGTTATATTGACAAGAAACAATTTTCCGCAATAACTTAAAAATCGTTAGTTAATTTTTGGGTGATGTGCACATCTATTAAAGGTCATTAAAACTACATGGTGTTTGTTTAACTATGATACCTGTGGTGGCCTAGGCCTACTCTTCCTTATGTATTTATTTGGATGTATTTTTCTGCATAAAGGAATCTAGTCTGCACCTTATACTCAATTTACTCGAAAATGGTTGATTTTAGAGCTCTGTAACAAGAGAACTTTTTTGTTCAGAATTGGTAGCCGATTAAAGAAAACTTAGTTAATCCACAAAAAAGTAGGATATGTAAGAGTATGAAGACAAAATCATAAGGAAGAGTAGGCCTAGGCCACCACAGGTGTCAGAGTTAAACAAACACCATGCAGTTTTAATGACCTTTAATAGATGTACACGTCACCCAAAAATTACCTAAATCTACGAAACGGTTTTTTAATTATTGCGGAAAGTTGGTTTTTTTTCTCCAAAATAACACCCTGTAACTCGTTAGGCGTGCATCAGAGAATTTTGTTTTATAAGAGTTTTATTCTTATTTTGGTTTGCTCCATCCCCTGGTAAATTTTTTTACGCTCACACTGGGACTACCTGTATACATAGGGAAATTGAAGAATATATCTATACGGTATTGTTGAAAAACTTCCTGACAAATATATAAATATTTTTTTTTTATTTTAATTAACAACGAAATATTAACATAAAAGTATGAACATCTAACTTGAAAACAAAAGATGATATACGATGTTTCAATGTTCACAAATCAACAAATTTGTCTCAAAACTGCATCATCCTATTCTTCCATATATTTAGTTTAGTTTAGTAGTAACCGAGTCCATATAAAAACATCCAAATTTATCCACCTTGCCTCGCAGATACGAGTATATTGATGTAACTCGTTCAGCGAATTTTTAAGGAATTTGATACAGAATTCCAAGAAAGGGAAAGTAAACCAATTCCTCTAATGAAAATATGTAAATACCGGATTTGCCGGCGGAAAAATGCCGGTTATTCGAGCGGGGAGGTCCTGTCAATGTGGTATTCCAATATATTTAAATGAGTATAAGGAATCTGAGTCGGCGGCGGCCAGTGGTCACCGCAATAAAATACGGAAAGATCTCTGATATTACTCGGATATTTACATTCCTTCAAACGGTTTTATTTCGCTGCTTCTTTATATGTCTCGTATGCCACTGAGAGGACGACTTTCAAGAAAAATGTATTATTGGAGGAATATTTTCGTCTTTAAGTGCTCTACAATATTAAACTAAGGAAACACTGGGATCCATCGGATCTGCTCATACTTTAAACCGGTATTACACAGTCTAAGGAAAAGGTATTGGCTCCACAGCTAGGCTATTAAATAAAGTTATATACACTGTGTTTCCAGTGTTTGCCATTTTGGGATCACTCCGAAAGTAGTTGGTTTATACAATTAGTCCCAGAAGTAATGTCTAAATTCATTTAAAATTCAGCGGTGTGTTTTTTGGAAAAACTAATAATAGAAAACCAAGAGAGATAGTTACAGGGAATCCTATAGGAAGCTTGATGAAACTAGTTGAATCCAAAAATATAATAAAAAGCTACTTCCTGTATCTATATCGATAAGCGCTTATTTTTAGTTTATAACACCTTACTCTCTTCTGAAAGCATGTGTTGTCTATTTATCTCAGACATTTTCAAACACGCGACGTACAGACAGGTGTTATAATCGCTAAACGCCTGAATAAAAACTGGGAGGAAGCTAAGTGCTCTCTATAAATAAGTATCTAAGCGCAAATTATTAAAACTTCAACAGGTCAATTCGCTATTTAACCTCAACCTGATGTTAACTATCTTGGTCATAGGCCATTTATGATTGTATTATTGAAGACATTCCATCTGCCATAAATCTTTTAAGCGGTAATTGACATTATTGATTGTTATTGCTGCAACCATTCAAGGTTAAGGTTAGATAATTATTAGATACAAAGACAGTAATAAAGGTAATGCAAACTGAAATTCGTTAGAATAAGGTACAAATATGTGAAATGGAATAAAAAATGGTTAGTACACGCATATTTTTTCATTTCTATGAATGACGGCATGGTAGTTGAATCTGCTAATAATAACAATAGCAATATGTTGAATAATAATTTCGCACTACCTACTGAATTGAATCAATCAAACCATATATATTTAAATTCAGGTAATCGGCGTACCTGAAGAAGTAAACATTATTATCATCAAATCCATCAAGAATATCATTTACAAACATCAAAACAAAGAGAGGTCCAAGGACAGAACACTGCGGAATACCCGATCCTTGCACAACAAGTGACTTACGACCATGGTACTGAACAAACTGGTACTTATAAAACAGGTATGGTTTAATTATTTTAATAGACGTGTAAAGTACAGTTTGCTAACTAGAAGACCATGATCAAATATGCCAAAGACCTTGGAGAAGTCAGTCGTGAGTTCCTGACTACCAGGACGAAAATTAAGGAAGCCAAGACTCCAGGGCCACCAAGCTACAGTAGTAGTAATCATGTTATGTTATTCTGGATAAAATAAATGAGAATGAGTAAGTTATTCTAATGTTAGTAGAGGTGAGAAACACACCGTAATGCCCTCTTTGGGTCTTTGCTACTACCTGTCTGACAATTATTGTCAAATTGACAAACAGACAACGACCTGCTATTGCAGGGTGGGGGGGGGGGGTTATGTAATGCAATGCCAGTCGGGGCACATTGTCCGTGGAGTAGTTGTTTTCGGCATCTGTTTCAAATAAGTTATTCTAATAACATGAAGACAAGAAAATTTGTAAAAATTATTGCAGAAAGTAATAAAAGTTTTTGTGTAAACACCGTTTCCTGATTTTGACAATTTAAAATTACCTTCACAGTTTAGTTTTTTGGTCCAGTGATAAATACATCCAAGTTTCTGGGTTTATTGATACCCGTGTTTATATTTGAAAACGATTGTCAAGTACAGTAATTCTGCTTTATGCGTTGTCAACATTTATATCTTCATGCGAACTCGCTTTTGCATTTCAACATTCCCAATTGGAAACTCCCCCAAAGAAATGCATAAATTATTTCCAATCCCGGCTGGCGAGCTAATGATTCGATTTTAGAGAGAAAGAATGAATGCTGAAATTAATGTTCGGGGATATCGAATAAATTAATTTGGCAAAGATGGGGCCCAAACAAATTAGTAAGAAAATTGTAATCAATGATTCGGAAAGGCTCCTCGCCAGTGCAGAAACTGTAAATTAAGATCGCTTTCACTTAGTCTCTCTCCATTTGGTGTCCTTCGAAGGAAATATGTTAAAATTAATGTAGCTCTCAATATTGAACCAGTTCAGAATATAAATTTTCGAATATTCGCTTTATATCTTTCTGGAAATTTAATATCGTTTCGAATCTAATTTGTATTCATGCTACAAGTCCAAATAAAGCATTTAATTTGTTTTATTATAGCCGATAAAGTATATACAGTACGTTATTTCATTTAGGATAGAATATCTGAACACTACAAATACTTACTGATAACAATAATACAGAAGTTGCATTTTTGTTCACCCTTGTTTGTTAATATCCTAAGTGGAACAGACAAAATTTCTCACCTCTGCATATTTTTTATATATCACGATATCAGATTTTCCAGCCAACGAAATTTGGAAAATGTTTATGTGGCAAAAACGTAGGATTATCCTTAAGTGATTCCTAGTTTCAATAAAAGTGTCCTCAACCATTGGTACACCATAGGACACCCATATTTTAGGACACCCACATATTTTTATAAATTTAAATCTTTTTATACCATCATGTTCAGTGTTTAACAACTTATTAACTTCATTTTTTAAATTTGTAGGTCGATGTGATTAATGGAAATAGTAAAAGATAATTATCATTAGACAATCATTTTATTATTAAAATGTTTTAAAATTCGTGAATTTGTAGGAATTCCTGTTAAATGTTTATGGTTTGGAAGACCTTTACTTTGTATGTAATAAACCTTTGTTTCAATTTTAATTTAGTAATTAGAAATCAAAAGCCTAGTCATTATTCGTGTAAACCTTAGATTTGGTAATAGTAACTAACACTTTATTATAATAAATATTGTCTCATGTTACATGGAGAGGTTTCGACCAATCAGAATCCGTAATCCTCAAGCGTGGATGAAGAGTGAATCATTTTAGAACTCTAGAATCATTGGTGTTGGCACATGTAATGTGGTTCAGTATCAGTCCTTCAACACGTAAGTAAATAATATCTCTATAATAATATCTCTATCCCTCATTCTCATCTTGATGATGAGCCCGGAAGTCAGAAACTTGTGGGGAAGAGGGAGCGGCATATTATTATTCTGCGGGTTGCGAGTGCGTTCAGGAACGACTTACGATGATATAACTTTAACTACCATTTAGTATGAGAATAAGAGAAACCTGGAAATATTTACTAATTACAGTAGGTTGTTAGCTATTTAAAGAAGTAACATTGAATATGGCAGGACATCACCAACATTTAATAGTTCACTAGAATGATAAGACTATGCCTGGTTTATATGAACAGCTGATTTGGTATATCCCATCAATATCAAATATCAAACCAAGTGGACTAATTTCAGTATTGATTAGTATAAGTTTGGGTATAATTATAAAATAAAATATTAGTGATTTGGTCATAGTTACTAAATGAAAAAATTGGAGTGTTACAATCCTTTGGGTATAATAACGAAATAACAAAATAATAACAATCAAATTCAGTGAACAACCCATTCAGCTGATTCAATTAGATATTTATTTCCCTATATTCAAACTTGCGCTTTCACGGAAAAAAATGTCAGTAGTATTTGTAGCAAATTCATTAGCTGATTAAAATTTGATACTACAGCTAATATGAATTGGTATAGTTATCAATATTCGATGTTCACAGCTATATGGTGTTAGTACCTACAACTGTATTAATTTGTTACCAAAATGTTTGTCCCTCCAACTAATTTCTTCACCACTTGTACAGATTTTACTCAATTGCAAAGTTAAATTTGCTGCCAGTACTCAACATTTTTATTAAAACCTTAGTGTCGGTATCACATGAGGCGCTAATAGCCAATTCCTTTAAGTTGTCGTACTACGCCTAAACGCAAAGGGCAAGACGAACGAAAGACGAAACAGAAAGAGAATGAGAACTGACAAAGCCGTAAAAGTTAAATATTAAGATTATCGCCATTTTCTTCGTCCGTTTGTAGTACTATACAAGTCTACTATACTAGACTAATTACGCGGGTAGTTTAGTGTCAATTTATTTAGAAACAGCTGAATTATAATATATACAACAGTCAGAAATAACATTCATATCATATTATGATATGAGAAGTGTAGCTAAATGATCTGCGGTACTCTGGTTAGATGTCCGTTAGTGTCCAGTCGCCATTGTACCTATGTTATTGTGTTGTGTTACCTACAATGGAAAATCAAAAAGATATTTTCAGCTTTCTCAACCAATGGAGTTTGGGGGAATTGGATCAACTGTGTAATGGTAAGATTTGTTAAAAATTACTATAATAATCCCAATAAGACCTAGTTATAAAATAAAAAACAATACATAATTGCCTACATGCTACATGCTACCAACAGCCCCCACACCTATTTGCTGCCAATATCAAAGCTACTTGTTGCCCGTGCGGGGTGCCAGTCCCCCATCGGGCGCGTCCCCAGGTGGCGGATAGGGGAATACCTCCCAGATATGGGTGGTACCGGGGAAATGAAATACCCGGCGCGGACCAAAACTGGCAAGGGGCAGACCGGGCTCCCAGCCGTAGAGAAGGCTACCGATCTAGGGAAGGCCACCCGAAGAAACCATTAACAGTACGATGTGTGACAACGACAAGGAAACTTTACCCCAGGTGAGTGCCAATCTCACCACTGGTTCCGATCGGGTGGAAGCCCCGGTGGCCAGTGTTGGTCCCATGGATTCTGGGGGGGACCACGCACACGTTCAAACGAGATGGGTAGAAGCTTTTGGACAAGAAAATGAAAAGGGGGCGGGGGAGTATCTTAGTGGAAACCCCTTTACGAAAAACGCTGATCCTAGCGTTAGAAAGTCCGCTTTATATAGAACGCCACCCAACAAGGCGTCGAACGAACAACGACTAGCTGAGAGAGAGGATAAAAAATGGTCAGCCCAGGGGGTTCCTGTGGCTAGAACAGCTTCTGTACAGAGGTCGTTCAGCTTTGGTGGGAGTTCGAAAAGAACCCGAGATGACTCCATCGACAGGGAATTAGGTGAGTTTAGATCGAATATGCGGGAGATGACATCAGTTCTAGCAAATCTAGTACAATGTATAACTGTAAATGTTAACACCAAATCAGAGATAAAAAATGGAATAAAGAGAGCAAAATACCTGGCTACAAGTTTAACCCAAAGAATGGATTCTTGGGATGAACTACCCGTAAAAACTCGGCCTAGATGTGACAAAGGGGCATCACCAACACTGGAGGTACAACCGTGCTGTATAACCAAGGTAGATGGGGTTACACAAACTGAGATCATACCTGTAAAAGTGTCGGAGGAAAAAGAGGTAGGAAAGAAAGATATATGGACTCAAACAACTGATATAAAAATGGAGTTGAGCGAGCTGGAAGTACGGGAAAATCTGGAAAGGGTGTTGGATGAAGAAGAAGTATTCAGCCTCGTGAGGAAAAAGTGGCCGGCATCATGCTATAAAACTACAGAATATGGAAAAGGTGATTTTTCCCAAAGTGAAGACATGATCTTTATAACAGATTTGAGAAAAAGAAGAGAAAACAAGGACCTGACCAAGGCACTGGAGAGTTTTCCACGAATACGCGAGATGCTTGATACGGCGCCTCCAAATGGTGAGGAGCTTCTTTGCGGATGTAGCTCCATGGAAATACTAAGCGGTGGTAAAGAAAGTGCCCTAGAAGAGAGAAGATACCTGTACGTAGTAAATGTACAGGAACTGGATACCGTGGAGCAAGCCACATTACTCAAAAAAGCACTGTTCAAGATAAAGGAAATAACAGAGAAATTTGACAGAAAAGAATTGGTGTGCATGGTGAATGTACAAGGTGCGGTGAATCCGCGAAACCTCCTAGAATATATATTCTATAACAAAGCCTCTGGAAAGATCAAATTGTTTAGAAAACTTGAGGCAGGGAAAAGGAGAGCCTCAAAATGGAATGATACTAGGAATTCCAACCTCGAAACAATTACGCTGACGCCTATGGAGGGTATGAACTTTGCAGATGTCATTAAAACCATGAAAACTCAAGTACAAGTTAAGGATGTAGTCGTAGAGAGTATCACAAAGACAGGTCAAGGTAAGGTGCAGATAAAGGTTAGGGGGAATGGGGAGGAGGCCAGAGAAGTATTTAAAGCAGACTTAAATAGCAAAATGAAGGAAAAAGCCCAGGTGGTAACAAAAGAAAAAGGGGTAACAGTACTGCTTTTGGACATCGACATAACTGCGGACGAGAAGCTAATAAGGGAAGTGGTAAATAGAGAACTCCAGGGTGACTTGGGAAGCAGCGGCTCAATTAAAGTAACAGAGAGGGAGAATAAACAGGGCCAAAAGAGTGCATATATTACTCTACGGCCGGAACTAGCATGGCAGCTAATTGCTAAAAGAAGGATAGGAGAGGGGTGGCACCGTTGGAGAATCAAAGAAATTATAAGACCTGGTAGATGTTTTCTCTGCAGGAAAGTAGGCCATGAGGCAAAGATATGCCAACAAAAAGAAAGGAGAGAGGCTTGCCACAACTGTGGGCAAACTGGACATCGCCAAAAAGAGTGCGGAAATGCCAGCTTTTGCTATCTGTGTAATAAAGAAGGCCACAAAACGGAGAGCACCAAGTGCCCTGTGTATTTAAGAATGATTGAGGAACTGAGGAAGAAGGGGGAGGACAGGAACCGTCTGTGATAAGCTATCTGTGATAAGTTATCTGTGATATTATACATCGATTTTTTTTTTTTATATATACATATATTTATTTAATTTTTTTTTTTTTTAACTGTCTTGTTGATTAATTGTTCTACCTACATATAACTGATAGTACGCAATGAAAGACACCATTAAAGTCCTACAGGGTAACATTGATAGAGGACGAGCGGCAAGTGATCTCCTGTATAAATTTGTGGAAGAATATGGGATAGATATTGTTATTATGGCCGAGCCCAATAGGAAAAAGTTCTCAGAACGGCAATGGTTCCTGGAGAAGAACTTAGACGTGGGTATCAGGGTGATAGATAGGGACATCAAAGTTCTAGGATCTGGGGGCGGTGCAGGATTCGTGTGGGTGGATACGGATGAGTTTGTGATATATGGATGTTATATATCGCCTAATTGTGAAATAAATAAGTTCGTGGAATTCCTAGACAACCTTAAAAGTGACATAAAGGGCAAACAAAAGGAGGTAATTGTTGGCGGGGATTTTAACGCCAAGTCATACCTATGGAGGTCGAAAGTAGAGGACAGAAGGGGAAGCATAATGTCCGAGTGGTTAGCTGAACAAGACTTAATAGTTCACAATCAAGGTGATAGACCATCCTTCGTGAGAGGAGTAAGCCACTCGTTCATTGATGTGACCTTTAGCACCAATAAAATAGCTAAAGTAGCCAATACAAAAATGGAAAATACTTGAAGATGAATCACTGAGCTACCACCAGCATATTTACTTCGAATTATCTAGACCCGCTACTCAAGTAAGTAGAGAGAACATACACGGCCATAGAGGTTGGAAAACAAAGGCCGAAGACATGGGGAAACTTGCTGATAATTTTATTCAAAGTATAGATGTTTCTCACCACCTTGAAGCACCTGAACTAACACAGGCTATGATAATGGCGTGTAACAAAACTTTTCCTAAAAAGAAGAGAAATATAAAAAGAAAACCTGTATATTGGTGGACGCAGGAAGTAGCTGAGAAAAGGAAACTGTGCCTCCAAAGCAAGAGGGCCCTCGCTAGAACTAATAAAACCGGTAATGAAAATGAAAAAAGGAAATGCAGCGATGAATATAGAAACAACAGGAGAGTACTGAAGCACTGTATTAGAGATGCCAAAAGGAATGCATGGAAGAAAGTAATTGATGAACTGGACAATAATGTATGGGGTAAGGGCTACCAGATCGTTATGAATAAGATTAGGCCCCCACCTAAGATACACCTAACGGATGATCAACAGATTCAGATTGCTAAGGTACTCTTTCCCACCCATGAAGTCGGTAAATGGGATAAGATCCCGATAGATGAGGAACGAATACCCTTATTCAGGAATACGGAGCTGGTTACGGCCCTAGACAAGCTTAAACTAAAAAAAGCACCAGGACCAGATGGACTACCCGCGGATGCGGTTAAGATGATAATGAAAAGTCACCCGCAGCTAAATCTCGAAGTACTAAATAACGTACTGATAGAAGGTGAATTCCCCAAGGAGTGGAAGGTTGCACGTCTAGTACTTATCGAGAAGGAGAAACCCGGCCAGGAAAATAAGTCTTACCGACCGCTGTGTGTCTTAAACGTACTGGGGAAAGTTCTGGAACACATGCTTCTCGCAAGACTCAGAGAGGAGTTGAGGGAATCTGGAGGTCTGTCAAACCGCCAATACGGTTTCCTGGAAGGAAAATCTACTATGCAGGCAATAGAAAGGGTACAGGAAATTGCCGATGAGGCATCACGGAGGTCGAGGAGAAGGCTATGCGCTCTTATAACCGTAGACGTTCAAAATGCCTTTAATTCTGCCCCATGGAATGGAATATTGCTGGAGCTGAGGAAACGCCAAGTAACACCCTATCTTTATAATATATTGGCTAGTTATTTTGAAGATAGGACCTTGCTAATAGGAGAAGGCAAAAAAATGGTAGTATCATGTGGGGTGCCTCAGGGCTCGGTCCTCGGCCCTATGCTATGGAATCTTTATTATGATGAGATACTAAATATGAAATGCCCAGAGGGAGCCAGCCTGGTGGGATATGCGGATGACCTAGCTATACTGGTGTGTGCCAAAACACCAGACTCACTTAAAGTAATAGCCAACCGGACACTACAGATGGTACAAAGATGGATGACGGAGAAGAAGTTAAAACTGGCCCCTAGTAAGACCGAGATGGTGCTGCTAGTAGCAGGGAGAAAGCTTAAAACCCTAACGGTTGATATAGGAGATATCTCAATTACAAGTATAGAAAGCGTCAAATATCTAGGAGTGCACCTGGATAGAAACATGAGAATGGGCACCCATGTTAGGAAAGTAGCGACAAAAGCTGAAAAGGCGCTTGGAAACATCTGCCGTTTAATGCCTAATTTAGGAGGGCCGAGAGAAGGTAACCGACGCATTTTATGCTCTGTGGTGCAGTCTATACTGCTCTATGCGTACACAACCTGGAAGCGCGCCCTGGAGAAAGGAGTATATAAAAAAATAATATATAGTGTACAAAGAAAGGTAGCCATAAGAATAACTGGCTCATACAGAACGGCTGCAACGCAGACTGTGCTACTTATAGCAAGGACTCCGCCTATTGATCTGCTCATTAAGCAAAGAGAGGAAGAACGGGAAGGAAATGTAAATGCCTATGAAAATATGGTTGAAGCCTGGCAAAACAAATGGGAGGAGGACACAGGCACGGGAGCATGGACTAAGAGGATCTTACCACGGTTGGAACCATGGCTAAGACGGGAACACGGAGAGATTACGTACCATATGAGCCAAATGTTGACAGGCCATGGGTGTTTCCAAGTATACCGTAAGAGATTCTGTCATAGCACGTCAGATCAGTGTTTGTACTGTTGCGAAATAGACACCGTGGAACATACCTTCTTCCACTGTGACAGATGGCAAAATGAAAGATTCCTGATCCAAGAAAATCTAGGGGAAATAACACCAGATAATATAATTGGTAAAATGTTAACAAGCACGAGAAACTGGGACGTCATCGCAAATTTCGCGAAAATTGTTATAGATCGCAAGGAAAGAGATGTTAGACAAAGGGAAAACGTGCACGGATAGAGTAAAATTCCACCATTATACCCTCAACTCTTCCCGAAGTAATGCCCCAGCAGTTCCAGGAAGAGCGATACACTAAGAGGCCCTGAGGTGAGGTTTGGTGGGTAGGCAGAGACTAGCACACGATCTCTGAGTCCCACACTTCCCAGCTGCGGTTGAGACAAGCACTGGGAGCAGAACATGAGTTTCCTCACCCGACAAAAAAAAAAAAAAAAACTTGTTGCCTATATTAAACCTACTGGCTGCCAATACCAAACCTATTTGCTGGCAGTACCAAACTTATTTGCTGGCAGTACCAAACATACTTGCTGCTGTTCCTAGTTCTGTCTACTCTACTAAGACGCGCTATAATGACGGCAAATTAAATGTTGTTAGGGTTGCTGAATTCTTAGTACTCACAGCTAATTTATGCGAACTAAATTATTTAGTTACAACCACTAAAAATATTGCTGTCTGTATAGCAACAAAGAATATTTGCTGTAGTAACAATTTTTTTTGTTTCTGCAGCAAATAATTTTTTTTTGTGTTGGTACAATAAGCCAAATACCAGGTATATTTACCAAACCTTTCTTTGAGTGCATAGTTACCACATACTGTATAACTTCAGATTATATAAACGCTTTTCCAAACTAGCTCCACAAACAAAACCACATAAATAAGGCATGGGTCTGAGTTAAATAAATAAACAAAGACCAAATATTTACTCCAACATATCATTACAATGGATATCAATACAATCGCTTCCTTCTAATTGAACCGGCCATTTCTCGGTACAAACAACTTGCAGATTTATCGATAGCAAACCAGGTCCGCAACGAATGGCGTTAAATGGCCCATAAAATTCCTGATTCGGCAACTAGTTAGAATAACTTTGTCTTCATTTCGACACTCATCTGTTATTCATTGTATCGGTTCCACGGCCCACTGCGTTTCTTACAGCCGTTTCCGGCGATTAATTCCATTACGGCCCTCTCTTGAAGCCCAAAAATTACGTTGATTAATTAGGTCTTTACTCTTGTCGATTGTTCTCTCGTCTGGTGATCGCTTTGCGGAATTAAAAGTGTTCCGAGTCCGGGATCGATACAGTTAATGTATATTTTTATATTTACAATTCAATTTCGGATCAACAATTTGGTTCACGTGGACAAATATCTAAAGAAGATATAGGTAGAGCAATATTAGCCTTAAAGTCCGATTTCTGAATACACGGATTAAGGATAGATAACTATCAGTTTAGAACTAGCTGACAGTTAAAGCGTTTTTCAAAGCACTGTGAACTGATAACTGCCAGTTAAAGTGTCTGTCAATTTAACCAGTATAAGGTTATTATAAAGTCAACTTATCATGTATTTTTAACAAATTAAGTTAATAACAGGATGTGAAAGAAATTCGATTGCGTAAACAATGGGATTTCTTATGTCCAACAGTAGTTAACGCAAATGTTCGATATGTCGTCTATTTTGCTGCTGTACAATCACCAACCGTTCCTCCAAAGCATAAACAGCATTATTCAGGATTTCTGGTTGAATTGCAGCAATTTGCTCCCTAAAGGTAGACTTTCGTAACAAGCGACAGCGACAGGAGACCGAGACAGGCGACAGAGACAGACGACAGCGACACTACCGATACAATGGAATTCAATGCGATTCCGTTCGAAGCATGCGACAGCGACACGCAGCTCCGTGGTTGTCGCGCCTTGTCTCTTGCAGCCTATCTCACATCTGCTTCTAGAGCAGTAGTGTCGCTGTCGCCACGCGGATACAAGAAGTGTATTTTGGCTCTGTAAACAATGGCTTCTACATCGTAAAAAGCTTAAATTAATTTATCACAGTCTGAGTCAATTGCTTTTTCATCTGAAGAAGAGGAAATTCTAATATACCTAGTTGTCTATTAGACTAGTAGAGTAATAAATAGTTTTTCCTCAGTTGAAGTCATTGCTCCAGTTCTTTTTAGTTCCATTTCCTTCTCAATTAAACTTAAAACAAAATAAAATTGTTGTTTATTTAACCTACAATATTTTATAAACATATCTTCATCGGACATTAAATGTTGCGATATTAATAGGTTAAAAGATCCCTCATCTTTTGGTTTTGTAATTAAAGTATTTATTGGTGCTCTTTCACATTTTTTATAAAAGTAATATAAAATCAGATTTTCATCTTCTTCTTCCTCTAATAGTATTTGTTTTAAAATAATTTTCTTATTTGCGGACATTATAATCTAAACACTGCACACGCGTTAGTTTCCAGCAAAAGGTGTTAATGCACTGGCCTGCCTTACGTTGTGAACGAGCTCTTTGGTCTCTTGTCTCGGTCGCTGTCGTCTGTCCCTGTCGCCTGTCTCGGTCTCCTGTCGCTGTCGCATGTTACGAAAGTCTACCTTTATAGAGTCATTTAATTTTTCCACCGTTATTGGTCGTGTTCTAAACACCAAATATTTAGATAACCCCACAGCCAGTAATCCGCTGGGTTAAGATCAGGCGATCTTGGAGGCCATTTGAGAACAATTCTCTAAATCGCAATGATTACGTTTGACACTTGTATCAGCAGTTGACATGAAAACTCTTTTGTTTTCCATAGATACAGTAAAGTCCAATTATTGAAGCAACTATGTAGATTCCATTTACTTTTTGCTACTAGCAATGTGCAAACCGTTTTGCTTGATCTCAAACCGTTTAGATTTTACAGGGTGTCAAAGTTGCAAAATGTCAATATTTCATCTGAGGTTGGATTCGCATATAAAATTACTAAACAAAGAAGTTGTTAACATATTTAGACATAATCGGAAGTGACCAAAGTCAAAAAAAGTCGAATTTTCAAAATTCTACCTCTACTAGTTCTCTACCTCTATTTACTACATTGGGAACAGAAATAGATTATTTTTTAGTTACTTCCAAAACTTGTGTGCACCTACAAGTAATTATAAAAATACAAGACCATAAATTGAGATGTAAAAGAATCACGAGAAGGTACCGAAAACATTTTAACGTGTCGATCCTGGATTTGATGCACCATTAAACTTGGTTTAACGATTCAACCACGACCGTGGCATATAAAAGAGTTAAAATAACCTGTATAGTTAGACTAAGGGTGAGCAACGTTAGAGAAATTATTATTCCGTGCCTACCGATATTTACCGGTAGTAAATTGAGTGAGCTGAACGTTTAGTGTCTGTACGTTGTCATAAATTAGATATAATTGGAAGGATGAACTTTGGTAGTATTCTAGATAATTAGTAAAACATAATTCATTCCTACGAACAGTATCAGGCGTAATCAGCAAACCTATTATAAGCAGTTTTCGTGTCGATACGATTAGAAGTATTACTTACTCCTCTGAAAAACTACATCGTAAGCAATCATGCCTTATCTAATATAATACAAGAGTCTGTTGGTCAGTAATTAGATATTCCAACGAATGGAGCAAATAATATGTACCTATTCACATAATATGTTATTACGTTTCAAATTAACCAATTTCTCATTAAACGGAAACAGTGAATGCACTCCAAAAAACGAGCGTCGATTCCTAAATTGATTGTCAGTCGGGGATCTTGTTTCGTCGTGTATAGTAACAGAATCGTTCCACAGATGGAGACACTTGGGAAAAAAGAATATTTGATTTGAATTAATAAATTTACTGTATATACTAAATCACTAGTGTATTATTATTGTCCAGGGGCTATCATTTAATAGTTTATCAAAATCCCAAGCGTAATTAGAATAGTTGAATCAACCTGATTGGTCCGTTTGTCAATTGGAATAGTGTTTTTATACGCTAGCACTCTGGTCGTCTACTTCATTGGTGAACAATCTTCACCACAAATATACGTACAGCTGATACGATATTTGTTGAGCCAGAATTAATAGAAGATCGTTGCATCACTTTCTTGAAATCTTGAAGGAAAAAAAGAAATACGTTCACATTACACTGTTCACCAGAGACGTGGATACTGTAGTACTGATTTATGTCTTTTACTACAGAGTTGGTTTTCTTCCTATTGTATGATTTGCGCCTGATACTAGCCTCCAGGATACTATTATAGATTACGCTTAGAATGGAGACTATTGAGCATTTTCTGCGCTTGCTTGTAAGTTCTAAATCTCGCTGTGTGCCTAGACTCTAGTATCGTAGTCTACGCTTCAATATAGTCATATGGTATGGTATAATAGGCTGCTGGATGACATGGAAAGTCACGCAACGGCACAATGACATGCAATGATCAATTATGAAATGCCCTTTAACATTCCCTTCCTGGGAAGAGATGAACGGGATCGGAATAAAGCTGACCTATTAAGAGCAGATGGTGTTGGAGCCGGAGTGTATAGTTGCAACCCAACGGTAAAAATATCCTTATCCCTTGGTAGTTATGCAACTATATTCCAGCCAGAAATCTATGCCATTGTGTGTACAGAGGCTGGAACAAACGCAACTAACACGCAAATCGATAAAAATCTTCTCAGGCAGTCAAGCAGCTCTTAAAGCTCATGGTTTCTACCGTTGTAACTCAAAAACGGTATGTAGTTGTCAGCAGGCGCTCGCTCATTTGAGCAGAAAAAATAGAGTAACTCCGGTCTGGGTCCCAGGTCATTATTGCCATGGAGGGAATGAAGCGACCGATTCTCTAGCCAGGGAGGGTGCTGCTTTTGAATTTGTAGGACCAGAACCGGTGCTTGGCATATCCTCGAGAACTGCCAAAGCAACTCACTTGACCTGGACTGAGGAGCAAATCCTCTAGTACTGGCAAGAACTACCAAGATTAGTTCATTCGAAGGCGTTCATAATAAACCCTTAAAAATAAGAACTAAAAAACTTTTAAGTTTTAAACTTTTAAGAGTTAAGCAGGTTGCATCTACGAACTTTAGTTGGTCTATATACTGGTCACTGCCGTTTAAAATATCATCTGTACAAATTCGGCCTAGCAGAAGATGCTGAGTGCCTCTTGTGCCTAGAAGATGATGAAACGGCAGAACAAACATTATGCACCTGCCCCGTTGGTGAAAGGATCAGATACTCATTATTTGGCAAAGGACAACTTCTGCCAGAGGATCTGTATAAGTTCTCACCCAATAAGGTGATCAGCTTCATTAAGAGGCTGGACCTGTTGGGTGAAATATAAGTAGGTGTAAACCACAATAAACCATATGGTCGCAGTGGACGGTCTGGTTTTCGGCCCACTCACTTTTAATCCTAACCTAACCTAGTCGTATGGTCACAGTTGACTATTTGTTTATGCAGAGCTACGCTCAGTGCACGGCTTTGGTCACTGCGAAGCTCTACGCCCCGGCGTGTTCACAGTTATGATTGCCAAGGCAAAAATTCGAATTAATAATTTCCCTTTGACGACGCCGCAGCCCCTTCATAACTATTAAAAATTCCAATATCAATTTTCATCCAAGGCGCACTTCGATTAACGGCGATGGCATAAGTAGATCACTAATCGTTTTTAAACTTTTCTCTTAGGAGAACCGAGGGTGAATTTTTATGTAACAGGCGCCCGAGCTCTGCCTAAAGAACCATGTAATTGATACAAGATATCGTCATTTCACTTTCAAAGTAATATCGGGCGAATTTTATATCGGATTTTAAATTCAGGACGGGTCTTTTCCCGCTAATTTGATGCAGATTTGAATGGCAGGCAATGGACAGGAAAGCGATTCGTTACAGATTTTACTGTTCGAATAGGAAATAAGGCAGAAACTATCAGAAAGATGTAAAAATAAACGAAGCGAAATAATTTTTTTGAAAAAATCTACAGAGGAGTCAATTTTTTATGGGAATCCAGGGTAAATATTATGGACAAATTAATTGCACAGTCTCGACCTACTTTCTCATGGCCAGGTTGATGGCGCTATCAGACCAATTTTATTGTCACATGTTTTCTAATTACAGGGTGATTATTTTATAATAATAATAATAATAAGTAAGTTTATTCAGTATAACTAACAATAATAAAGGGACAATAACCAAAACAAGTAAATACTTACACCTTAATTTTCTTACAATATTGAATATAAAGTATAATACATTAAAAGTGTTTATCATTATCACTATGTTATATCCTCAATTGAATAAACATGTTTCCACTAAGGCGAACCAGTGCGTGGACTCTAGTTTTATCAGCATAAGTTTACTATATTTTATGTGTGACTTAAACGGTTTTACCGAGTAATACGTTGAAACAAGACTTTGATATTACACTTTAATAGAAAAGAACATTCCCAAAAACAAACATTACAGCAAAAATCTTAGGTTAGAATACAGAAAATGAAAAAAACAAATGTTTGATGTCTTACTTAAAAGGAAAAAAAAATTCCAACAAAACTTCTCTCACAAGAGAGTAAGTGTAACCTCAGTTTCTTCTTGAATGTAAATAATGTTGTAGAATCTCTAATTTTATTTGGTAAGGCATTATAAAATCTGCTTCCCAAAAATATATTATTCCTCTGACCTTGACATTTGTCTTCCTTGACATTTGCGTCTCCAAGTTTCTATTTGTTTTTTGTCGAGTTTTACATATGTGACTTACGTGGGGTAAGTATTGCTTACTTTTAATAGTTTTATAACAGTTTTGTAAAAATAATGTTGTCTTATATCTAGTACTAACAGTTTTTTAAAAATAAAATTAAATGGATATGTGAAGGATTTCGATAAAATTATTTTCAAAAATTTCTTTCGCAGGATTTCTAAACAGGCAACATGAATGTTTGCAGCTGCTCCCCAAGCTAGTATGCCATAGGTGATTCTAGATTCTATTAAAGAATGATACAGAGTTTTTAAATGGGGCACTTCTAATAAATTCTGGGAACACTTAATTTTGTACAATAGTGAGCGCAGCGTCCTGCAAATCTGCTGAATGTGTTTATCCCAGCGAAGATGGCAGTCAATTACAACACCTAGGTACCTATATTAATCAGCTTTATATATTTTGGCAGTTTGATTATTGACATGTATTTCTAATGTTCCATAATCTGGCAGTTTATTACTATGTATTGAAAATGGCAGAAAGCAAGTTTTTTTGGTAATTTATAGACAATAATTTGTAATTAAAACAAGACATTTTCAACAAGACTCTGTATCTTTCTTATTTTGAAAGATATATAAATAGTATTATTCCACCACTGAAAAAATATAAAAAAATTTATAATCAACCTCTACGCCGACGGATCAGTGAAAGGTTGGTTTCTTTTAAAAAATATTTTCACATCTACTACTAGAGAAATCTCATACTAAAAAGTAGATTAACAATATATAAAATTAAATACATCACTTAAAAACGTTTACGTTTTGAAAACTTATCCATTTTCGTTAGCAAAATTTTATTATGACGTACAGAATAGAATGACAGTTTGTAATTTATTTTTTTTATTTACTTCCATGGTAATCCATGGAATGTCACTTTGACATTCAGAGCTGTCATTGATGTGTCAAAAATGCAGAATTTAGTCATATATTATCGTTCCAAATTTCATCACAATCTACCCAGTGGTTCAAAAATTAGAGGGGGGGGGGGTGGACGGACTTTATGTCCTCACTGTATAGAGAAGGAATTTGGAGGGTTGTGAAAACGATTTCTCTGTGAAAAGCGTGACATTTGACTTCAGTTTTCCGCCGGGCTTTCCAAGAAAAACAACACGCGCGCCCACATATCAGACCGCGCCCGGCTCCCTCTCCAATAAAATAATAAAATATTCAAACAAACCGAAAACGTCCTAAGCCCTTAATCTAAATCCGAAATCGTATTTCGCAAAACTAATATTAAAACACGCCCGCGCCCGACTGCACGTCGTCGCCGCGACTCTCAGCGCGTCGAACAGAGACGAAACGTCGCGGCGTAAAAACGAATCCATCCCGATCCCGTCTATAAAGTATAAGAGCGTGTTCTGGTTTAATAACTTGTGAATATTCATTCGAACGACGTCCTGCACGGCCAGAAAAAGACGACGGCAGGCGTCGATCCGCGGCCGAGATCGAGACGCAAGACGTCGCCATGGCGACGGCTAAATTAAGTCATCAATGAGTCATTGGTGATGCGGTATATCGCCATCGGGGCCAGTGCCGGACTTGGCTACATACCGGCGTGCCTGAACACATTATTACACGTTACACACATTACTGGGTTTACACGGTATTAGAATAAGTAACGCAAAACAACATCGAAGCAAATGGAAGACATTGGGAACATGTGAAAACATACATACAAGTATTTGAGAGCAAAAATTAATGGTCCAGGAAAATTGAGCGGGGTAAAGAAAGAAATAATACTAAAAGCGAAAAACGATAGAACCAAATCAGTTAAGATGAACGGATTATGTTCAAAGACAGAGGGACCAGCGTTTGATAAACTGAGTATATGAACTCACAGCGTCAGGAACATGTAGCAGAGGAAGACGTCGGAAGATATATAAGGAAGAAGTGAAGAATGTGGAAGGAAATAAAGAAATAAAGATCGGATTCCGTGACACTCAATCCTTGACTCAAGTTTAAAAGCATAACTAATACTTAAAGGAATGAAACATTCATTCAAAATTTACTTAGAATATCTCAAAGACTAATAACAGGAACATATTAAACAAAATGGAGTTTCATGGTGTTAATACTGGTTATACTATCGACATTTCTATTGATTGTTTCCTTTTGGAGACTATGTTACAAATCATTTTTTTGTTATAAAAAACTGTGGTTATAAAAACTCAATTTAGTTGTTATTTAAAATTACAGATTTAAGAATTTTGAAAATGTATATGTATAGATAGCACAGATATCCTTGTATTCACTATTAATGATAGTAAAATGTAACCGTTTTGATTAATTTTAAGATGAACTAAAAAAAATTAAACTTACTCTAAATTTATTAATTTGATAAGTCTATATTCGTATACTTCAAATATAAAATTGTCATTTTGTCTATTCAATAAAGAAGGACTATTATATAATCATTTAACACATACTTAATGAAAATATTTTAATAATTCTCATGTCAAAATATTTGTCAAAATATTACAGCACAATGGTTTTTTTGTGGGGTAAATATTTAATCTTAAATTAACGATGGATAGTATTTATTAGAAAATATTCTTAAATTTCAAACCCTGATTCGACTGTTTCCCGTAGATTAAGAAAAACAAAAAGCCTATTCAGAAAAGCATGCACGTAAAGCTAAGCGTATGCAAAAATAATAAGAATAGAAAGGATTTCCGTTTTTCTAAAGGACCTTTTTCTTGATGTAATCCATAAAACTGTACTAGATATCATCTCAAATGAATCCCTTAACCACTCCCAAGTCCGGCACTGTATGCTTCGGGGATGAGGGTGGGGGTGGGTCTGAATAAATTAAAAATGTCTTTGCGATTGGGGTGAGAGATAGATAGACTTTGTATCTGTTGAGCGTTTGATTCGCTTTCTCTCGGGCTTTGTCTCGGAATTGGGGATGGGGGATGGAATGACCATAACTCTTTCCGGGGTGGAAGAAAGAAAGGATTAATTGTGAGATCTAGACGTATTGTTTTCTGACGTTTAATGTTTTTTAATGTCGATTCAATAGCGTTTTGTGAAATGGCACATTCTTTCCTGCTATAGTAATTAATTATTTTAGTTGTGGTCTAGCTAACTCAGACTATTTGATACTATTTACAAGGAATTTCAATAAAATATCTATGCTAAGGGTATTTTCAAAAATTTTTTACCATGTATTTATCAGAGTTAAGTTAAATATGAGGTTGAAACCTCGTTACTGATGTTTATGCAACAACGATGATAACTGAGTTATAACTGATAAAATACTGTTTACATTTATATATAGAAATTTAGCCCAAAAAGTTACAACCAACTGAGATTTACTTTTGCTTGGTACGTACAAAAAATAACTTTATTTAATATAATAAGCCGTAAATAACTACTGTGAACAGTAGTAGTAACTACTGTAACTAGATTGAATTACAACGGCATATTCTGTATAATCTTATTTGACAAATAAAGTATTTGTTAGTTTTTAATTTAGTTTTTTTTAATATACTATTTTCATCATTTTAATATAAAAATATTAGAGAAGTACGTACTTATTTTAAACTCAAACATAATGTAATATAACTATACATGATTATATATCTTTTGTATAGAATAATTCAACAATTATTTTTAGTTTTCTGTTTCTATTTTTTACTGACAAATCTGAAACTGTTTACAGTTCGGCTAATGTTCTACATTTTGATATTGAAAATATTTCGAAACGTCAACAAATAAGTGATGATGCTTTGTGTTTAATAATAATTTTCTATTGATTTCAATTTATTTGATGATTTAATTTTTGATTAGGTGGGTAGGTAGGGGCACGGATTGGTACACGAATTTATTTTCTGAATTTTTTTTTATATATTCAGTAGTTGTGGCAGATACATAGTACGCCGTTTCAGGATGACCACCCATTATAAAATAATGACGTCCTTCTGACACTTCCGGTAAAAGTTGCCGTTAACTTTCTTATTTTAAATGGAATACCCCATATATTATTGCATTTTTGGATTATATGTGTTATTTTAGGAGAATTTCATAAAACTTCCCCATACGAAATCTCGGTAGTTTTTGAACAAAAACAAATTTTTTTAAAAATATTTGTAAAATTCCCTACTTAATTAAAAACGTATTATTTCCCTAAAAAATTTATATTTTACAAAGATACTCATATGGGAAGTTGTTGAATATCTAAGCTTTGTAACTATACCTTAACAGTTATTTAAATGTATACAGGATGCTGAAAATATAGTATCTAATTTCATTCACTTCAAGCCAAGAAAAGTAGATTTTTTTAAATAGAACTTACATTCACATACATACATGTACATATATATTACAGCAAATTATAATGTAGAATTTTATTCTCTGCCAATCTGTATTACACCTCCATATAATACCTAGCTCTTTTCGTTTTTTATGTTATTAAGACTTTTAATTACAATCTCGATTACAATAACAGAAATATTTAAATTTATTTTAAATTAAAGAGAACAAAATCATCATGTATCAAAATAAGCAACTTATCTGTCATTGGTTAACTATTTGTTGTTACTGAATACTACTGTCGCTTTATTTATAGCCATCTTTGCAAGAAATGGATTTTTGTTATTGTAATTAAAAAACTTAACAACATAAAAACCAAAAGAAATTGACAGAGAATAAAATTCTACATCATAATATGCTATAATATACTACTAATATACTATAACATACTAATTTTCCATATTATACAGATCCATTCAGCTCGTGGTAACAGACCTACCATGTATACAAATATGTATAGGTACCTATTTAGTTTATATCTTTCTTTATATACAGGGCGCCCTATTTCTTGACCCGTTGCATGGGTAACTTTTTTATTAGTAGAGATACAAAAACGCTTAAATGAGCAAATTAGTGCAGTTTCGTATTAGTAATTCTACGGTAAGGCGAAAAATTATATACGGGAGAAGGTTGAAAAGTTATTGACAAAAAACGAAAAATCCAACTTTTCTATTATCCCTCGTAGCTCGTTCATTTGAAGAGTTAGAGAAAAATGCTTCACATGTTTTTTGCAGTATTTTTCATGTAAAATGACATGCACTTGCTACTTTTTATATATCTCTTAAAATGGTTGAGAATCACAGTAAAATATATTTTTTTTAAATGTAATGGATAGGTGGCTGTGACATTAACCGAAAGTCCCCTTTTTTCTCTTTCAGATGATATAACATAGTCCATATTTTATCCTTACAAAAGTAATAATAATCGTTGTTTTTAAAGAAAGTTTATTGTCACATCAAGAATGCTATGGAAATAAAACAAAAAATAAGATTCCTGATATTTTTAAAAACGTCTAGTTGGCATTTAATTATTGACAGATCATAAGTGACATTTTTAGTTTTTGTTAAGTAGTTTATTGTTTATTATTAATTCTGCATACAAAATAATAGTGTTGCAAATATGTACACCAACGAAGAGAAAAATGATATGCTATTTTGTTATTATAACCAAAATCGAGATGCACAAGCTGCAGCGAATCTTTATTTTGAAACTTACATGGAACGAAGACAACCCCATCATAGAATATTTAGACAGCTGGATAATAATATACGATTATACGGTTCTTTTTCAAAGCCTAAGGATGAAAGAAACTTCAATGAAGACACTGAAATAAATGTTTTGGCTTATGTAAATTTTAAACCTGATTCTTCAACTGCAGAAATTGCACATCACTGCAACACTTCCAAGGAAACTGTAAGAGCTATTTTAAAAGGTAACAATTTAAAGCCTTATCATTATTCCATATGCAATACTTTATATCCAGCTGATAATCAAAGAAGGATAACATTTTGTCGATGGTACATTTCAAAATACGAAGAGGATCTAGACTTCTGGAAAAAGATTTTATTCAGTGATGAAAGTAGATTTACCAACAATGGTATTTTTAACCGCCATACTAACATAATGTGGTGCCGAGAAAATCCACATCTTGTTTCTGAAAGAAGAAATCAACGTCAATTTGGGATAAATGTGTGGTGTGGAATTTTTTGTGGCAAAATCATTGGCCCATATTTTTACGAAGATAATTTGAATGCGAATAATTACCTTCATTTTCTAAGGAATACTCTAACAGCTCCTCTAGATATAGAGGATCTAAAAGTCAGGATTCAAGATGCAATTAGAAGCATACATGGACATACAATAAATAATGTTTTAAGAAGTATCCAGAAACGTTGCTTACTATGTATCCAACAGGATGGTGGTCATTTCGAACATTTACTTCAATATAATTAATTAATTAATAATTTCTGTTCTCAAAACATTCTTTTGTTCCATAATCCATAGCATTCTTGATGTGACAATAAACTTTCTTTAAAAACAACGATTATTATTACTTTTGTAAGGATAAAATATGGACTATGTTATATCATCTGAAAGAGAAAAAAGGGGACTTTCGGTTAATGTCACAGCCACCTATCCATTACATTTAAAAAAAAGTAGCAAAGTAGCAAGTGCATGTCATTTTACATGAAAAATACTGCAAAAAACATGTGAAGCATTTTTCTCTAACTCTTCAAATGAACGAGCTACGAGGGATAATAGAAAAGTTGGATTTTTCGTTTTTTGTCAATAACTTTTCAACCTTCCCCCGTATATAATTTTTCGCCTTACCGTAGAATTACTAATACGAAACTGCACTAATTTGCTCATTTAAGCGTTTTTGTATCTCTACTAATAAAAAAGTTACCCATGCAACGGGTCAAGAAATAGGCGCCCTGTATAGCAATTAAGCTAAAAAGTTAAGCAAGAGATAAATTATTAATGAAATTATCAAATATTATGGTTCAATGAAGTTTTTTATTTTCTCGGAGCCTATAACCTAGGTACGAAAAGAATAACTTTATTATTTCTAAGATATATCGAAAACAACTACTTTGCGTGCAATATGCACCCCTCAACATTTCACTACATTCTCTACAATGGCATATAACTCAACTTATTGTCTTTAATACCTACATTTTTCTTTTTAATAGTGTTATCCACATCTTTTAAATAATGAAATATTAAACAAGTATCTACATTAAATATTACAGTTAATAAGCCAATAAATAATATTAAAAATATACTACTTATAAAAAAATACCTATTTGGTATTATTGAATTTAATGTATTTATCAAAACTGCATCTTTCTGGATAAAATCAATAGCTTCCTAGAAGTAGGTAAATTTTAAATATTTCCTAAATGAAAAACTACTGATCTATTGAAATCGGTAGAGATATAAATACGAAAAAATTTAGCTGTTATCGTAAAACCGTGTCACCACAAAGCTCTCTAAAATCCGCTTTATGCATGTAAACTCTTTATTTACAAAACTCATATATGTTTCACACACCGACTGAAGGCAAGTCGCTCAAAAGAATTCACGTTATTAAAATAAAACTAGAAGCGAACGAGAGAGAGTTTCTTTATCAATAATCGGCATCGTTATAAGAAAATAACTCAATTGAATGCTTAATTCAGAAAACTGCATTCGTTTACTTCATTCCCTGAACTCCAATTAAGGATTTTTAAATGTTTTTGATTATTTTCAGCGTTAATAAACCACATTGCATTGAGCGGTGACTTCAAACGGAGTCGCACGCATTGCTCCATTTTTTCCACCACGCCGCTGTCTCTGTTCTTGCGCTAATTTCCTGTTTCGCAGGCACCGACTGAAAGCTTACGGGGATCAAATTTTATAGAAGAGAAATCAGGACGTAAAAAAGTCATAACACTGTTTTTAGAACGTTTGAAGTTCAAAAATATCCACATCGCAATTCAGTTTTTAGTTACGGAAATATCGCGAATTATTAATTGCAAATGAACAAGCAATATTAAACCATTTGAGAGTAGACACTTGAAATTAGATGTTTTGAACACTTAAGAACACTACATACAGAGTGTCCGGATCGATATATTAATAGGGGACGCAGATTGATAATAGTAGGCAGCATGTAGCCCTCACCCATTCAGCGCTAACCACTGCACCCCCAAAATGACACTACACCCTTTGTAGCAGCTCAAACTAAAGGCAACTTTATTTACTATACAACAATAAAAAATAAAATTTTATACAAATTGATTGTTTAAGTTGAACGCAATGGAATGGAATGGAATGTTAAAAATTTTCCTTTTCTAGTCCTTCATAAAATAAAAATTGATTGAAATCTCTTACAATGTCCTAACTAAAAGTAATTTTTTGAAGGAGATGCCGAAAAAAACCACTCCACGGGAATGTGCCCGACTGGCATTGCATTACTTTGGCATTTTCATAGGAGTCGCCACATCTTTTATAGAGACCAACCACCAGACATTGATCGGTTTCGTGCTTATTATGCGCTGATCAGAGTATCATAGGTAGTGAACTCGATGAACGATGTTGCGACTTGATTGCCTAATGGGCATCGTGAATGTTAATAGTATAGCTTTCACCCATTCAGCCCTAACCACTGCACCCCCAAAATGGCACTAAACCCTTTGTAGAAACTCAAACTAAAGGTAACTTTATTTACAATAAAGCAATAGAAATAAAAGTCATTTTACTTAGAACTGATGAAAACAGTTTTTAAATAACATTTTTTCTGATGTCTGCTTAACAAGTCAATATTAATAGTACAGAGAAACATCCTGTATTACCTTCTTTGGGTCTTTGCTACTATCTATCTGTCAATTACTGTCAAATTTACAGACAAATTACGAAATACTTTTCCGCAGGCGCCATTATAACAGTGACCTCTGTTGTCTTTAAGGAAGACAATCCTACTGTAGTAGAATGAAAAATGTTTCGACGCAGCCGGGGATCGAACCCGGGACCTTTGGCTTTCCGGGCCAATGCTCTTCCAACTGAGCTACCACGCATCCACACTTCCATTCTACTAATCTGGATACCGTTCTTAACATAAGTTGACATAATTTACTACAGTTCGGCCATACCTGACAACACAGCCGTCCTCGGCTGCCGGCCATAATCCGACACCTCGGTAAACATAATTGATAAACATAAGGTGAACTGTGCTGTCAGGCGGATTCCCTATCCCACTTCTGAAGCTGTAGTAGAATGAAAAATGTTTCGACGCAGCCGGGAATCGAACCCGGGACCTTTGTCTTTCCGGGCCAATGCACTTCCAACTGAGCTACCACGCATCCACACTTCCATTCTACTAATCAGGATACCGTTCTTAACATAAGTTGACATAATTTACTACACTACTTATTTTTTTGAAGTAGATTATTATTACTCCAGATGCCGGAGTAATTCAATGCCAGTCGGGGATACATTGCCCGTGGAGTAATTGTTTTCGGCATCTCCTTTAAATAAGTCAATGTTAATTTATGCAATTAAATGAGGCGCTCAAACTGACCACCACTGTGCTTCTGACAATAATGTCGATGTTGTAATTTTTTTCTAACATTGTGAGATACATTGTGTTAAGTGAACATATACCGTAATTATTGTTTGGCGCAATTTCTGTAGATTAACTGGTTCTGTGAAAAATACAACTGATTTTAAATGACCCCACAAAAAGAAACCATTGGGGTAAGGTCTGCTTATCTTCCTAACCATTATAGATACTGCCTCGGTGGTGAAAAATAATTCATTGGGGTTTAAGCCCCATAATTCTCGGCAGCTTCTGTGACGAGAGAAAGTATGGCATTTTTCAACATATCAAGATATTTTTCACCAGTTAGATTTCTTCATAAAAAAAGTGGTCCAATGATCATCATGATCATCAGTGGATCATTTAAAATTCCAGCCCAGACATTAAGTTTTTGAGGGTGTTTAGTCTCTCATCTAATGTGGATTTTGTTCATTCCAATATTTGAAACATTTTACAAAGTCCTAAGTTACTTACCAGCAATTATGTCTGTTTATAGTGCTCTCCAGCGAAAAACAAGATTGTGCTTTACCCAATTTTGGTTGTATTCAAGAGGTTGAGACATAATATCAAAGAATTCTAACCTACAGTCAAAATCAGTTTCAGACAGTTCTTGGTCTAGGTCTTGGTGGTGATGGTGGTGGTTTATAAACATGGAATTCTTGTGTTTTTAGGATCCGTTGTACTGTGAAGAGGAGACACCTTAAATAGAAGCTACTTGACGAGCAAACTGGTTTGGATCTAGATACACACGACCTAACACTGCAAGATCTCTTGCTTAGTTTGAGGGACATCTCTTTTTTTTTGTTCTCGTCTGTCCATCTAGGAGATGCTATCATACAACGAATGCGAGTGTATGTAATACAATAATGAATTTGTGTCAAATTTCAGTGAGATAGAAAGAACTTTATTGGTTATGCACATAATTTTTATTTTTTAAGTTAATTTCATTGCTTATAGTGGGCAACCCGCTGTTAACACTGCTTTGTAAGCTTTGTTTATGCTAGTAACATAACTTATTTACTGACTGATCCCTGTATACGAATCATGATGCAGACATACGTGTAAGAAAATACTTCGTATAGACGTTAATCGTCAATAGCCTGTGTATTTGCCAATTTTTTGTTCGTTTTGTGGCGTAATGAAATCTTTGCAGCTTGCCCAGATCTGGAGGGTATTTGTAAACAAAAAGCGTTGTTATGTTTCGTTGTGAGATTAAATAAAATGGAGTTCTGAACAGAAATTCTTTGAAATCTCTAGTTTGTTTTAATAAACAGGTATTTGCTTTAAGTAAAACTTCTTTTGAACATTTTTTTCTGGCACAGAGGAATATTGGTACGTAGAGTAGTAACTATTAAGAATAAACGTATCAATTGGAAAATTGTGGCTCATATTTAAAAGTAAGTACCAACATACTTTATGTAATTTTTTGTAAAAATCAATATTTAAAGTTATTGTCGCAGACAAATATATTATTATTACTATCATTGTTATATTATTAAGTTTGTATTTGAATTACAAATTGTTCTTAAAATATTTGCATATTGTTCATTGCAGTTTCTTTTGACATTACACCACCCGTAAAATAATAAAAAAAACAGTAAAGCAGAAGTATTCAAAATACTACAAAAGCGTAGAAAGGACATCGTGTGAAATAATTTTATAATTGCCAGTTTAAACTGACAATTATACATAAATACCAGTTTAAATTGACAATTATTAACTGTCAATTATACATAATTGCCAGATAAAACTGACAATTATGTATAATTGACAGTTTAAACTGGCAATTATAAAAGGACATCGTGTGAAATAATTTTATAATTTCCAGTTTAAACTGTCAATTATACATAATTGTCAATTTAAACTGGCATTTATGTATAATTGACAGTTTCAACTGGCAATTATATATAATTGACAGTTTAAACTGGCAATTATACATAAATACCAGTTTAAATTGACAATTATTAACTGTCAATTATACATAATTGCCAGATAAAACTGACAATTATGTATAATTGACAGTTTAAACTGGCAATTATAAAAGGACATCGTGTGAAATAATTTTATAATTTCCAGTTTAAACTGTCAATTATACATAATTGTCAATTTAAACTGGCATTTATGTATAATTGACAGTTTCAACTGGCAATTATATATAATTGACAGTTTAAACTGGCAATTATACATAAATACCAGTTTAAATTGACAATTATTAACTGTCAATTATACATAATTGCCAGATAAAACTGACAATTATGTATAATTGATAGTTTAAACTGGCAATTATAAAAGGACATCGTGTGAAATAATTTTATAATTGCCAGTTTAAACTGTCAATTATACATAATTGTCAATTTAAACTGGCATTTATGTATAATTGACAGTTTCAACTGGCAATTATATATAATTGACAGTTTAAACTGGCAATTATACATAAATACCAGTTTAAATTGACAATTATTAACTGTCAATTATACATAATTGCCAGATAAAACTGACAATTATGTATAATTGACAGTTTAAACTGGCAATTATAAAAGGACATCGTGTGAAATAATTTTATAATTGCCAGTTTAAACTGTCAATTATACATAATTGTCAATTTAAACTGGCATTTATGTATAATTGACAGTTTCAACTGGCAATTATATATAATTGTCAGTTTAAACTGACAATTATCTATAATTGACAGTTTAAATTGACAATTATTAACTGTCAATTACACATAATTGCCAGATAAAACTGACAATTATCTATAATTGTCAGTTTGAATTGGCAATTATAAAATTATTTCACACGATGTCCTTTTATTATTGCCAGTTTAAACTGTCAATTATAGATAACTGTCAGTTTGATCTGGCAATTATGTATAATTTACAGTTTAAACTGGCAATTATACATAATTGCCAGTTTAAAGTGACAATTATTTCACACGTTGTCCTTTCTACGCTTTCGTAAAAGATTTAAAATGTAGTTTCATGATAAACTTTTAGTTTGCTCTAAAAAAGTACTGTATAATCAAAACATTAGGACCAGAAGCTTACTCTTATTGACAATTTTTATATGTAAATTCGATTTTCTCTAGCCCTGAGATGTCGAACCATTATTTCTACTCTATCTTATAGATGTAAAGGTAAATAATATCTTATTTTGTACACATAACTTTAATAAAGCTTGTTTACTGTTCGGCTATATAAATCCATTAATTTTCAGAAATCCACTTCCTGTTTCAGTAAAGTATTAACTAGATTAGCGTCTATATTAAAGGTGTAAACCAATGTGCTAATTAGAAATCCAATAATTACTGATTAAATTGTTATTAAAGTAGATTAAAGTATTGCCAGCCCCTGTAAAGTTTCCCTAATATTGGAAATTATCTTGTTAAAACACCCTCCTCAATATTTCTATCGAAGTAAGCTCTTTGTAATGCCAAAATACCGCACCGAATCTCTGCCCTGCTTAAAGTTAACTAAGAACGGGATTGATTGTTTAAAAAAAGGGAACATTAAATAGGGTAAGGAGTAGAATGAAGTGGGCTTTGACTAAATGCCTGTATTAGCATCTGTATTAATGACTGTAAACATCCACAGAATTTCTGGATAAAATAATAATATTAAGATATCACCATATTACTTGCGCTCCGTTTATAGGAAACCTGTATAGAATAAGTAGTAACAATGATAACAATATTTGAAACTGACAAGTAAAAAAATATTAAATGAAATATTTTACTAAAAATAATACTGATAATAATAATAATAATGAGACTGAAGCGTACTACCGATATTCACCACCATAATAGGAAACAAATATCTATATTATAAATTATACTGGGACCTAGTCATACAAATTGATAACACGGTAGCCCATAATAGACCAGATATAACACTTCAAGATCATATAAAAAGGGTCACCTACCTCATCGACGTAGCAATACCATCTGACCAAAACGTAGCTAAAAATATACAGAAAAGAAAGAAAAATATCAGCAGCTATCAATAGATTTTGGAAGAATATGTAAACAGAACTTCTTAACATTTCATTCATTATAAAACAGGTATTACAGGTATAACAGGAACTGAGGAGGCAGATGCACTGGCTAAAAGAGGCTCAAGTACACAATTTACAGGGCCCGAATCAGTACTCGGGCTTCTGCCTAGGTATGTAACGAGATGTATTGGAAACTGGATCAAGGAAGATCAGAGGAAGAATGGTCGAACCGGACTGGGCTGCGACAAGCAAGGCTCTTAATTGAAGGGCCTTGGTCGAACGCAACTCGATCAATACTTGCACTAAGTCGTAACAACATAAAGATTGTCACAGGACTGCTGACAGGTCACGGACATCTCAACAAGCACCTTAACACTATCGGCCTTAGTGATACTAGAAGGTGCAGGTTTTGCGGACACGATGACGAGGACTCCATTCACATCTTCTGACGCTGTGCCTGTTTCACGGTCAAGAGACACAAACATCTGGGTGCAGCATTTCTCCTGCCCCAGGCCATTAGAGAGCTTCCCCTGGAACGGATGTTGGCCTATGCGCATAGCACAGGTCTCTTCCAATATAGCTCTTAACTAGCGGCCGGCACAATGGGTCGAAAGACCTGAGTGCTGCGGGTAACCGTGCCGCCTTGCCTTCCAACAACAATAACTGGTATCACTCCAAACTAATTCAAAAATAATTTCTTGTTAGACTTGGTATTAACAATCTAATCAGAAGGATTGACCAGAAATCTGAGACTTCTATAGGAGAGAGGGGGCATCTCAAGAACGACTCACGGTAAGCCCTAGTCATCATTCAGATGACCCGATAAATTTATGTGATCTTAAAAATATGATCAGTTATATTACTTTCATGAAAATTTATTTTACCAGGCGGGAAGTTGCAATCTACAGTGCATCCAGCCTTTACATGAGTCCATACATCTAAGAAAATACGCAGATATGATTTTTCCGAATATTTGTATACGTAGTAATACAGGTTGGTCTACAGTTTATACAGTAACTTTTCTTATTTTAAGTGAAGCACCTTATATATTTATAATATATATAACACCTTTATTCGTTTTGTAAACCGGATTCCTAAAATTTGTATTTTTCTTGATACTTATTGTAATTAAGTTCACAATTTGTTCCACTGTAAATTTTAAGTGTAAATTAGTGAGATCGCTTATTAATATTAAAAGCAACACTGGTCCCAAGTTAGTACCGTGGTGTACCCCCGATATAGCCACATATCTACGAGAAAAGAGATAGCTTATGGTTAAATTGAAATTACTTAAAAAAACGTAACGCTCCAATACAATAACAGGTTGTAGAAACTAGTTCTACTACTTGTCAGATGGCATGCATATAGCAAATAACTACGAATAGTAAGGACGTCATTAAGATCATCCTCCATGAGGAAACGCCTTATTTAAATAAGGTCTAAAACAAATCAAGCCAATACAGCTATTCTCCTGGCGATATATGCCACACCGAGCGCTGAATTACAAAGGAAGATTTGCCGTATTTTGGTCTAAACACAGTCAGAATCAAAAATACAAGGATTCGGATTGAAACGAAAACTACGAGGAAATACTCAGACCACACATCGTAGGATGCCACTAATTGCAGACCGGTTTCGACCTTTTTATGATCCCATCAATGCAATATAAGTGAGCATACCTACGAATGCGGCGACCTGAGTATTTGGCACAATAGGTAAGCTTAGCGTGCGCAAGCCCTATTGGCGCTACCTCTTGGTAGTTCTCGCAATACAATCCAAATCAATCGTATGGGGTATAATCCAATACAATAACAGGGTGTATAGAACTAGTGTCTACATCCTGTTATTGCATAAAACATAATTTACTTTCGTGAAAAACTATTCAGTGTATTCATGCAATGCAAGTTATAGGTTTTCTTTATTTTTATAGAAAAGGGAGCTATCTAAATTTTTGAAGAAACCACGTATTTTTAAAAAAACCCATATTTGACGGTACTGCACTTCTTGCGGTCTGTAAAGATCAAGGAATATCCACTAGAAGACTGCAAGTAGCTAGTAACACAATACTTGATTGGACCAAACAATGGAAGATCAAGCTAAACGAGCTCAAATCAATTCATGTTAACTTTAACAACAAAAGACTAGTTAACCCTCCGTCCTTGGATATTAATGGTACTATTGTACCCTATGAGAATAACGCCAAATACCTAGGCATGACCCTGGATGCCAAGCTCCGGTGGAAAGAACATGTGAAGAAGAAAAGAATCGAACTTGGTTTGAAATATAGACAGCATTATTGGATGCTTGGAAGAAATACATAATAAGATACTAATTTACAATCAGATCTTAAAACCAGTTTGGTTATACGGTATTCAACTTTGGGGTTGTGCCAGAAATAGTAATATTAAAACCATTCAGACTTTCCAGAACAAAGTGCTGCGTGACATAGTAGACGCTCCATGGTACATACGCAACTCCGACTTGCATCGAGACCTTAACATCCCAATGGTTAAAGATGAGATCAAAAGGTTTGCTGGCAGACATGAGGCCAGACTTCACCTCCACATCAATGCAGAAGCTCTTCAGCTGCTGGACAACCAACATCTTGTTCGAAGATTGAAGAGACCCAAACCATTTGAGCTGGTGTGTGTGCTGTGTAAAAACAGGACATAGTGCGCCAGTGAAATTGTTAAAAGAAAACAATCTAAAGGACGTCGTTGGATGAACTTTAGTTAATAAATGTTTAGTTTGTAAGATTATTAGAAGAAAATTAATGGTTGGTCATCAGACCAGTTTTAATAGAAATAAGATTCTCCAACAAAGAATCTTATATAGAAAAAAAAATAAAAAAATAAAATTTTTTTATACAAAATGTTTCGTAGGACAGTTAAAAAAATTTCGTGTGCTTTAACGCCCTCTAGCGTCATAACAATGCATTTTTTTACATATAGGTAAGAGACATTCTAACTTCAAAGACTTCTGAAACACACCCACTGGTGCATATATCTCAAGAACACCCAGTATAAAAAACATATAGATCTGTAGAAACACGACCGGTTCTGAAAATATCCAATTACCCCAGTCGAAAAGTAAGACATACCTAAAATTATCCCCCGCATTATAAAAAAATCACCACTCATTTAGCGGCGGCCCGCAATCCCTGAACGCAGAAACCCTACTAATTACTCCCACAGGTACCCCTATTAATATCCCGAAAAAGACCGCGCCTTTACACATACGAAAACAGCGAACGGTATGTAGCGATGTAAAAACCAGACCAACAATAACCGATATGATGTACGGCGGGCGACCGGGGGGGTTTGACGTAATGACAATATTAAAAATGCAGTCAGATCGGGTCAGCGGGGGGGCCCCGCCCAAGAAGGAATACAGTAGCCGGTACAATAGGGACCATTAGTCCGTGCCACGGTAAGTAATGTAATATTGTCTAGTGAGTGGACACGGATATTTGTCACTAATAAACTGCGATTTATTGAAAGGGGTCAGTGACGGATCAGATTGTTGGCAAAGGGGTATATACTGGCTATCCTAAATAGCGTCTACCATTATTGCTATCTCAGAAACTGTGAGAAATAGGAATCGATTAAATTAGAGAAAATTTATACTTTCTGATGTCCATCCACAATATGTTTACAATGTTGCCACTTTGTTTTTTATTTCTAAGATAGTAACTTCTATCTAGGTTCTATCTAAGATAGTTACTAAAATGATTTCTTTTAGTAACTTCGAAACTATTTAAGCGAGCGAAAAGTATTCAATAAGATCAAACTACAGATTTTTCTTTTATTTATTTTATTTTTCTGTTATTTATTTTTTTCTAATTAATCGATATTTTTGGGAACCTATTTATGAGTTGAATATTTTTAATTAAAAAAAAATCATACAAAAGGGACAGAGGCGTAGCTACTACAGATGTTTTGAATCGAAATGTCGGAAAAAATATACGTGTGACACATGGTTGAGTAACAAATGAATTTAAAATTTTAAAATATGGCACAAAAATCCAGATATTTAAAAAAGTAAGTTAGTAATAATATCTCGAATGTTAAATGCCATTTAAAAAAACTGGCGTTAGAACCTTTTGAAGAAAATACAAATTGAGGTTTGTTCTCGTTCAACTTTTTTTACTCACATCAATAGTTTTCTGATTATTAAGAGATATAATTTTCGTCATTTTTCATGTTTTAAATAATATCTTGAAACAGAAAGCACTTTGGCAACACTGTATAGATATGAATGGTCATCAGGGGAGGTAAATTTTATCTAATTTAACCGATTTCGTATCTCTTACAGTTTATGAGATATTACTAGTGACGCACGCTATTTTTGCAACTTATACAGGATGTTCCGAATTCTGTATAAGTTGCAAAAATGCTGTTAAACAAAATTAATACTATAGATGATCAATATGGCACCAATCCAATTTTTATTTTTTCTGTTCAACATTCGATGGGAATTTACGGTGTATCAGAATATACAGAAACCAGCAAATTGAAATTGGTATATCCTGGCTTTCGATTTTTTAAGTTATAGTAATAGTAAAGTATCTAAGATTAAAGTATATTCTGTTCCTCCTCTTTTGGAAGATGTGTTTGTGTTCTAGATAAGGATGTTTGTGTGCATTGCAACGTATACCACACCCCATATTTTATTTTATATCAGTCAACTGGCTTACCTGATTTGAGTACATGGAGCAAATTATCATTTTTTCAAAAATAAAATTCTATTGGATCTTTTCAAAACAGTTGGACATTGTCTAACCATTCTAATATATTTATCTTCAGAAAAATAAGTTTAATGATCTTATATCAGACTGGATATCAGAAAAGTGAGTTGACTGACATGAAATGAAATATGGAGTGTGGCATATCGCTGGAGAGCCAATTTTGCGTAGTTATTAAACACTCAGCTTCTTCTCGTAACTTGTCAGTTACTAGAACCAGAAGAATTGTCATCATATTTAGCATATTACTAGTTATTCCTATTTCATTATTAATTCTTCTTCTGCTTTTAGATTAATTCTAATCTGTTTTGTAGACGGCGGCTTTAGATATAAAAGAAAAAAAGAGTTACAGTTTTAGCATTGAAAATGCTTATATGATCGCGAAGGTATAGGGGCACTACGGTGTGTTTCTCACCACTATTATATGGGTATGTTTCGATGAAAAGTATAACGCGATGAGCATGTCACACCGACATGGTTAGGTAGTGGGGGACCGAGTAGAGCGGGCGGCGTAGGCGCATAGTTAGCATCTGAGCTCTCATGTGAATGTGATATACAAGGTGACAAAGTATGTAAGTCAAAGTATGTGCAAATGGTAAGTTCTCAAATTAGAAGGTAACTTTTGCAAGCTTTCTCTAGTTCCAAATTTCCTTAATTTATTTTCAATGCACTCCGATGGTTGCAAGAATTGCGAAATCTGTGATTTTTTTTAGTAATTTTCTCAATATTAGTGAAAACAATAGTTTTCACAGGTCGCGAAAACTCTATTTCCCACCAATTGTTTAATATTTGCACCAACTCAGTGGTCACGTGATAAACCCATGAAATATGTAACCTTGTAATGTATATTTTTTATTTTTGGTGTATACTAGTAAGTCTTTATTGGACACCGTAAAAATGCATTCCCCTCAATTATCCCTGATACCCGCCGCTGGCACGAAGCGTGTTATGTTTCATATTATGATAATGACTATTTGTCGTAGCTAATAAAAACCCCAAATTAATCTCCCGTGTGCCATGAATCTTTTGATTTGAGACCATTGAGCATCTTGATCACCGATGGCCACCGGTCGCCTTGATTGATTGGGAGGCTTTGTGTCAGACAAGAATGACTACTCGCGCAGCTATGTAGCCGGTAGTCACCGATTTAAAATTTAAAACAGGATAAGCGATACGTCGAATAACATTCTGAGGTATTAGTGCGGCGGCAGCAGGAGCAAATACGGATGTCATATGAGGTAAAAAGAATGCATATTAATTTTAGTTAAAATCGCTGGCATCAAACGAAAACGATTATTATTTTAGCCTTTGACAAACCAAGACATTAGAGGTGTGTTCTCAAAGCAGTCAGAAACAATCACCGACAGCCAGAACGTTATGGAGCATACGTAAGCTATTTCAACAAAGTTATCTGATAATTTGATAGTTTGGTCACTGCCTAGACCAATTATTGTTGATTATCTTCAAACCAGTAGTGGGAGCACCAAATCCAAATATTTCCAAAACTAATTATAAGGCAAAACTCACCTTTCATCACTTAAAACTAGGAATAGTAGATTGAATATCTCTAATGTTTTACCAGGATTATTGAAGTAGAGCCTACGAATTGAAGGTATAGTAAAAGATAATAGGAAAACAGATCTGAATATAGCCAATATAATAGATTAGATTAGATTAGATTTATGTGGGAGTCGGCCCCCTGGCCTGGTCCACCGCAACCTAGAAGATCTATTGTGGCTCTCCCAACCTATTTAGAGCACTCTGTCCAGCTTTGTCCCTTGCATTAGACTCCACAGCCTTGATAGAGGCTCTTCCATGTAGCTATTGGCTCTTGGTCTTCCTTCCCCAAGTATTTGAAATCTCAGTCTTGTCAGGCCCTCGCACTGGCACAGTACGTGTACTGAGGTTTCCTCTTCTTCTTGACAGAATCTGCAAGTCGCATCTTCTTACAGTCCCATAAGATTCATGTGCCTATTTAGCCTACAGTGTCCTGTTAGGAGACCTACTATTATTCTGATGGCCTTTTTATTCTGGCCTAACAGATCTGCTGTGAATTTAGGCATCCGTCCTTTAATGAATAGCTTTGCCTGTCTCAGTTGTGGCAGATATAATAAAGGAGGTTGATAACTTGTACTACTTACATAATGAAGAAAATAATATGCATACTGATGAAATGGGAAGTGACAAAAATATTAGGATAAACGTAAACAATATAATGTTACGGTTTAGTTATTACTAGGTTATGGAGTTACGTGGCATAAGGCCAACAGGCCACTGTAATGGAAAAACTGAATAAGATTCAGAGGTTGGCTTGTGTAGGTAAAACTGGGGCCATGGCTTCGGCACCAACAGCTGCGCTAGAATTCCTGCTAAATCTACCACCACTTCACGTGATGTTGGAAAGAGAAGCAAGGATAGCAGCATACCGAATCATGAAGAATAACGAATGGATAGGTATTGCCAATGGAAGAGGACATTCAAAGATAAGAAACACATTGATGTCAGAGCCTTCCCTAGAAATTATATCTGACATAATGATTACAAGGTTTAACTTCCGTAAGCAATTGGATGTTCAAATACAGGATCTCAGTGACTGGGAGTTGAAGATAAATTCTTTGGAGGCTTGAAGCCTTGCACGGTTCACTGATCCAAAACAGACAGAGGAACAAGAGCTGGAGTATTTGGGCTGAGACCTAGGTGGCGTACAAGCTATAGTCTGGAACTTAACCCACGGTATTCCAAGCAGAAATTTTTGCAACAATGGCATGTTTGTCGGAGAATGTGAGAAGAGGGTGCACACGTAAACTCATCTACATATTCTCTGATAGTCAGGTCGCAATAAGGGCTCTGAATTCAAACAAGATCAGTTCGAGGCTTGTTTGGGACTGTTTGCAATTGCCGGTGGAACTGGCCAATACCAATACGGTGAGACTGTGTTAGGTACTAGGTCATAAGGGCATTGAAGGAAATGAACAGGCAGATAAACTTGGTAGAAAAGGATCTGAAATGACTTTCATAGGACCAGAGCCAGCTTGCGAAGTCGCTTATAGTGCTGCCAGAACGGATCTGAGAAAATGGGTCGAACTAGAATATTTTACTGGAATTACTGGTTTTTCCAGTAATTCCAGCTGCGACGATGCAGACGAGACTGCGCTTCACATTCTAAGTGAATGTGAAGGCTACGCTCATATGAGGCTAACGCTCCTGGGTAAACCATTTTTGGAACCTTGCGAGCTGAGAGAAATTTAGCGAGTAGACTTTTGGACTTTATGCAAAGAACCAAGTTGCTCGCTGAATGGAAGATCAGCGGGATCCACAACAGGCCCAGATGTGGCCGCACTGCTTTGGGACTCGCTATAGAAGAACCGATCCGCAGGAAGAAAAGAAGGTGAAAATTATAGAGAAGATAAGAGCAATATATAAATACACCAAAAAGTAGCAGGGAAAACGCAATGAGGCAAAAAAATTAAGTATTAAAGATCAAGAAGACATAATAAGGTCGATAACTAAGCTGAATTGATTGTATATTGTAGACAAAACAAAGTCATTTAGTTCATAAATTTATGAAATAACAATGATGGGAAAAAGAAGAAGCGTATGGGCGTGATGAAAAGTTCTAACTTTTGTTGATAAAGTGGTAAATGACCAATGAAGAGTGGTTTAACTTAACCACTACATAAGCTGAGCAATCCGTCATATTGACGCCCAATTTCGTATTATTTAACTTGGTTTTTGATAGTCAGTAGTTTTTGTACAGTAATGAACATGAAAAATAATATTTGACACTGACAATAAAATTCTTAGATCGATTTATCGAAAAACTGGCTTCAATATGGCGGGTCTTTCAGCTGTAGAAGAATTCCAAAATTCCATAATTTACATAATGTGTTTTCTCACACTATTACACAACCGAGGTAGTCTCAAAATTCTGGAGCTAGTCACTGTACTATCTCTTGATGTATACGTTCGACAGAAATTATGAAAATTTAAGCAATGAGTAAATCAAACTATGTTATATTAAATAGGTAAATCCGATTTACAATATAGTGTGGGCGAGATATAAAAGGTTTAAAAGTAGCTAGACCGGGTTTGCTTCTAATGGGGCTTTACAATACTTATATTTTATTTATTTCCTAATTTAAATGATTTACGTTTTACTATATTAAGGGTAACATATTGTATTATTGTGATATATGAGGTTACCCATTACATAGTCCCACAGGCATTTAATGGGATATTCAAATCTTAATTGTAAGGAATTTTAAATACAATTTTTTTGCAGGTGCAAGTAGTTGCTTGTTTTTGTACATAGATAATTGTGAACCTGTTTATTCGGAACATATTCAGTTTAGTTGTTATACCTACTTCATGAAAACTTAAGCTGAGGACATTTATCAAATTAGTTGTTAAATTAATACGGGAAAAAAAACTCGTGTACATCTTATGTTTACAGAAGGTTTTCGATTCCACAGCCAGTAATCCGCTGGGTTAAGATCAGGCGATCTTGGAGGCCATGAATTTACAAAATGTCAGCTTATAACACCAGTTAAAAATTCTTATACTGGTTGGTAAATATGCGGGGGTGCTCCATCCTGCATAAAAATCATGTTTCCAATTCCTTCGTTTTGTATCCGTGGAATGGCATAATCTCGTAACATATGCAGGTATCGTTCACCAGTAGCAGTTACAGATACGGCTTCTCCATTCTATATCTCCTCAAAAAAGTATGGTCCAAAGATAAAATTAGATGTGAAACTTCACCAAATGGTGACTTTCTTGTCATGAAGACCTTCCTGGACGATTTCATGTGGATTATCTGTTGACCATATTCGATAGTTTTGAGTATTGACCCCACCATTTAGAGAGAAATGGGCCTCATCTTTCCATAAAATACGGGATAACCATTCGGATTCAATTTCCATCTGAACCAATATTTGTAAAGAAAAATCATACATGGTAGGAAAATCTGCATCATTCAATTCAAACAGTAGTTTAATTTCATAGGTATACATTTTTAGGATCTTGCGTAAAATTTTCCAAACCGTGGTGTATGGCATTTGCAATCAATTTGATATCGAATTCACGCTACTGATTGCTAACGGATTATTGTTGGTTATGTTTTGATTTTCCTGAAGAACTTCTGCAACTTGGACATCACTAATCCTTGGTCTTCCTGATCTCGGTAGGTCAGTTACAGACCCTGATCTTTCAAATTTGCTAATCAAATTACGGTACGCTTTCATTTGACAATGTCTTGCTCTCAAACCCATTATCGTACGAAACCTTCGTAATCCAGCAGTGTAATTTCTGCCGCAATCGTAATAACATTGTACCAAACCAATTCTTGTTTGTATATCCATGTTATTAAAGTTTAAATCTTCAATTTACGTTTATGTGAGTTGTATTTTGAGAACAATTGAGACACTTGTATCAGCAGATGACACGACAACTCTTTTGTTTTCCATAGATACACTAAAATGCATTTATTGAAGCAATTAGATTCCATTTACTTTTCGCTACTAGCTTAATTTCTTAAAATTATTATATAAAATTTTAAAGTATACCCCTGACTTTATGATGACCCCATATATTTACAGTTGGAATAGATGTAGATATATATACGATATATATCGATTTTATATACAGAGTTTGTACCATTTTTTCGTGTTTTTTTGTGACAGTAGAAAGCAGGTAGATTTAAAAAAAGTAATTGTCCCTTAGGGATTTCGTATGCAAATTGCCTAGTAAAATGAAGAATGTGGCAATATTTTTCTTATTACAAAACGGTTCTATTCGACAGTGTGGTTTTTGCTCGCATTGCGACCCTAATTATCTGACGACATACGTGTTTATAAATAAAACCGATGAAAGAATTCAATAGCCCATAATTCAACTTATTTACCATACCGTCGTCTTAGAGAATAAATGAAGGAGTATCAAAGAAGCACTTAATTGTAAATTACTATAGTCGAATGATCACTGATTGCCTATACAGAGCGATGTATCAGAATCAGAAATGACCCTATAAATAATGGTTAATCTCGAAGTCAAAGGGCCCCCGATTCAGTTACGGTGGCTCTCATGTAGAGGAGTCTTTTAATCTCATAATTTCCAGGCTCCGTAGGGATTATTCGCAATCAGACAGTCTCTTATATATAAGATACCCGTTCTCTATCTCGAGCAAGATTTACAACTAATATAACCGGGCCTATTGATTGGTGTAATTTTCGTTTATTGTTTTGTGTTCTTGTCTCCGCAGAGTATAAACACAGGGTGAGGACGCAGTCTAATATTAATCCCCTGTAAGCTTAGATATCACTGATAATATGCTTCATTCCATTTGTCATATTCAAAAATTTATTTTTCTAGAAATTCTTACTAAAACATATTTAGTAGAGGCTACTGGGGCTGGTTGACTATAGCGGTTAATTGACTAATTACCCATAATTCCCATCTTGAAGGATGTTGGAACCTTTGGTGTGAAGCTAACACTGACGTAGTTTTCCACATAACACCAAAACACTATACTGCACTCGACCCGCGTTTCGCCAACCAAGTTAGCATCATCTGGATATGATTAAAACTAAACCTACGCTAACATTGTGTCCTATTTATACCTCAACTATTTTTAGTCTAGACATTAATCTGATCTAACTACAGTATAGAAGCCACTCATGTAAATTTGTGACTATTTGTGACTATTTTAGGGATTTAAGAAAACAATGCTCAGAAAGGTCGATTTTTAATCTAAAATGTACGTTTATTAAACTATATTTGAAATATACAGGGTGGTTGGTGTAAACGGAGTGCAGTAAGTGACCTTTTTTTAATCGAACACCATGTATATTAATATTTCATCGAAAAGCACCTTGATGAGCTGACATCAAAATACTTTTTATACCAGCACATATTTATGTAGCACATATATGGGGGCCAAAATGTCATGATATGACTATAAGTTCAGTGGAAAACCTAGCTGTGTCATTTGCTGCTCTAGGGGAAGGCTGGCATAACTATCACCATGTGTTCCTTGGTACTACAAAACTGGAGAGCTGGGCAACGTTTACAACCCTTCTACTAGTTTCATCAATATTTTTGCCAAGCTAGGTTGGGTCTACGACTTAGGTATAGAGTGTCTCCAAAGAGATGAAAGCCAGAAGAGTTAAGAAGTGCAGTGATAGGAGCCATCCTGAAGTATGGGGATATGGGGATAGCGACATCGAGAAGGATGATCTGAATGAGTTGGAAATAATGACGGAGGAGAAGGAGATCTTTGGCAAAAATGACTAAACACCACAGTATTAGCATTTTTTTCAGAATATTTTTATATAAATGATGAATTCTTGTGGTCAGTTTCTTTTTAACTTTTTTAACACTTATGCCTAGAGAAAATTAATACGAGGTGAAATTCCCAAATATTAGACAGTGTATAATACCCTTCACTTTACTTACTTCAGCGTTTTTTCCAAAGATAATGGTATTTTAAGAACTTCTAAATTTCGCTCTGTATTAATTTACTTAAGGCATAGATCTTTGAAATAAGCTTTCAATAAAATATAAATGTACATGGTGTTCCATTTAAAAAAGGCCACCCACTGTACTGCATTTACATGAATCACCACTTATATTTCAAATTTAGTTTAAAAACATACATTTTAGAGTAACATCAGACCTGTCAAATAATTGTATTCCATTGGTGGGTTATTCTAGTTATTAAAACTGTAAATCATCAATGTTAATCATCTCCAGATGATGCCAACTTGGTTGGCGAAACGTGCGTCGAGCGCAGTATAGTGGTTTGGTGTTATGTGGAAAACTACGTCAGTGTTCCTTGAATCTACTTGGACTAGAATCTAGTTGAATGTTGGACAAAGTAGAAGGTCAATTCAAACTAGTTTCAAGGAACATAGCAATAGTTTAGGTATAAAAAGGACATTACGTGAGCATATGTTTAGTTTTAATTATCTCCAGATGATACCAACTTGGTTGATGAAACTCGCGTCGAATGCAGTACAGTGTTTTGGTGTTATGTGAAAAACTACGTCAGTGTTATCTTCACACCAAAGGTTCCAACCCCTTTCAAGTTTTGAGTGGTTATACGAAAAACTAAGCCTTCTTCACACTTCATAGCGATAACATGAATCACGTTTTTCTGTAAATTATTACACTTTAGGATACACAAGAATCTTTTTTGAAAGCTTTGTTCATCTGAAATAACCAATTACTTTCCACGAACAAATACTACGAAAACACAATCTTATTCTATTGAGTGCTTGAAAATCATGAAAATATTTTTCCATCTCGTTCACTATAGCCCCACTCACTAATGAACTACGAACTTGCGGCGATATTGTTTGAACACTTCCGTTAAGTTAAGGAGCTATAAAGGAAGAAGGTGCAGATAAACGAAAGACGAGAGGGGTTATAAGCCGCTGCTACACACTAAATTGCGGGTACACAAACAGAGAACACCTTGTAAAAATCCCGATATTAAATCAGGTATGCAAACAGATTACCTATCTGAAATTATCCCTGAACTTGGTTAGATGCTTCCAACAATGAGTGGGGATTCAGGGGAAGACGGGAGAGATGTATAAGAGGAGTCAGAGGCGTAGTCTCGATGGATTGTGGAGTACTTACTACAGAATATACTGATTCATGACCTATGACCTAGTTACTTGAATTTGAAGTTCAACTATTGAAGTTCAATAGTTAAATGTTATCAAAACCGACAGAATTTCTAATGAGACTCTAAACGCAGAGAAACCAGTATTTTTAAAAAGTGTGGTGAAGGTCAGTTTAAAGTAAAAAAGGAACTTTAAATCTTTAAGCTCATCTATTGCATTTAAACAAAATTATTATTAAGGAAACTTTCCTCTGCTGTACAAGTACCATATTTCAAACATAGATGAAAAATTTTTTGGTAGGTTCTAGTAAGTTTTGATTGAAAAATGTATCCATAGTGAGTGATTGATATATAGGTCTTAGACTCTGATAATTTTAAATATCGTGTGATGATGAAGTTCCGAACCAAATGCATTTTCTTTAAAACAAATTGAAGAACGCAGTTATGTAGGTCTGTTGTTCCGGACTTTATCATCCAGTATCATCCACTACTCTATTGGTGCATCAGATAATAAAATCTACTACTTGTGTCACTTGTACTAACATATAGAACCCATATATAAAATCTAAAATCATGGAATACTGCAATTTTTATTTCAATAAATGTCTCAAAAAGAAAAATAGGGCTGCAGTTATTTTCCTACTACCTGATTTACTGTACTCTCTTAATTTTTTTAGAAGTATATAGCAGAATATCCAGAAAAATTGAAGAATATCAAGTGAATCCCACAAATCAATAATCATAGACAATAGGGTCTATATTAGGTTTTAACATAAAACAACAAAACGGTTTTTCTTTTATTAGTATGTATTGTTTTTATACTATTTATTGGCTTTTTGTATTGTTTACATTTTATGTTTGTAAATTTTTTAGTTTTTTTTGGGCGATAATATTATTATTATTATTATTATTATTATTATTATTATTATTGTTCTTATTATTATTATTATTATTATTATTATTATTATTATTATTATTATTATTATTATTATTATTATTATTATTTACTTAACGTTTTCGATAACATGGACCATCCTCTCTTGCGCGCCACTGCAACCGGAGTCTAAAATAAAGGGCAAAATAAATCTGTTAGTGTGTTTGTCTAGCACGGGCTTAAGAACACTAATTATCAAACTTGCGAAACTGTATTAAGATTATGCAGCAAGGTGAGGCTCTCTGGCTCCGTTGGCTTGGTATTAAATATTGTCAATTTAGCAATTTGCAAACTTCTGCCCGCCCGCGTGATTTCGGCTGTTATTATAGATAATGGCATGCTAAATGCGTTGACTTTAGCGTAAGAGTTTGTTTTAGAATGTTATTATTTGACAGCTGACGGCTTACCAAGCATTTCAGGTTATGTTCACAGACGCGGGGATTCCATTATTGCCGGGCTCTTACGTACCTACATAAAATTACGGTTCATTACATTTTTATTACGGCATAGCTTCACCGCTAGTAGAATCAGAAGTGGGATATTTCCACAAATTTGGAACAAATTTTCCACAATTTGTAATTTTTTACGTATCGGAAGGAAGTTTAATAAAACTAAATTAGAAATGCATTAGTTTCAAGTAGAACAATGTGAGAAAAATCATCCGATGATTTTTGAGAAACATGGATGAGCCTGGATGTCAATGAGCCCTGGATGAGACAAATCATCCGATGATTTTTCGTAGACCGATCATTATATAAAGGGGAAGAAAAGGAGAGTCTGTTTTAGAAAAAGTGAAAGTAATCCAAAAACATATTTTTTAATTAGTTTAAGAGTGTATATACAGGGTGGGTTTTTGAAAACGAAACAGAGCGAATAATAACTCTCAGGAAAATTATTTTTTCGAAAAACGCCGAGACAGGTCGATTTTTGATCAAAAGGGGACATCTTTTCCCATACTTTTGATGCTCCAGTCTCACCCCCCTAGGGAGGGGGGGCAACCCCCTCAAATATCTTAATAGGGAAGGAGGGTTAAATGACACATCATTTGAAAGGTACTTCAATTCTCTACACAACCCTGTATTAGTTTTTTAATTTGACTGGTTAGTTTTGAAGATAAAGGTTGTTAATAAAAAACTACTTTTTACGGTTTTATTTGCAAACTTTTTCTGCATCAGCCAATTAAATATTCAAATTGATGACCTCCAGCCTCCATACAATAGTCGTCCATGAGTGTCACCCCTTATGTCAGAGTGACATTTCCTTTTATTATTCGCAGTAAATTGAAATAATAAATAATACAATTAGAACGGGTATTGAGTGAATTATTATTTTATTGTTACCTGTACAGTTTGTCGACATTATGGTTTATTCGATTCCAGAAAGAGTGGAAATAATTGCTCTTTTTTATGCAAATAATCGGAGCGCTAATAGGACAGCAAAAATATTTAATCAGCAACACTTGGGTAAAAATGTTCACAGGAAGTACATTTTGGAGTTAGTGACCAAATTTCAGGAGACCGGATCTGTAAGTAATAAAAAGCGACACCCCGAAAAAAATGAAGCAGAAGATGTAGCTATTCTAGGCCATGTTGCTATAAATCCTAGAACGAGTACAAGGCAAATGGCAGCTGAATCCGGTTTTGGGCGAAACAAAATTCGTAAAACTTTGAAGCATCATAAATTCCATCGCCATTGAAGATCTACGCCAACGCATTATTAACGAATGCCGCCAAGTTACTCCAGAAATGTTGCAAAACGTACGTGATCGCATTGTGCAAAACTTATACTATTGTATGTAGGCTGGAGGTCATCAATTTGAATATTTAATTGGCTGATGTAGAAAAAGTTTGCAAATAAAACCGTAAAAAGTAGTTTTTTATTAACAACCTTTATCTTCAAAACTAACCAGTCAAATTAAAAAACTAATACAGGGTTGTGTAGAGAATTGAAGTACCTTTCAAATGATGTGTCATTTAACCCTCCTTCCCTATTAAGATATTTGGGGGGGTTGCCCCCCCTCTCTAGGGGGGTGAGACTCGAGCATCAAAAGTATGGGAAAAGATGTCCCCTTTTGATCAAAAATCGACCTGTCTCAGCGTTTTTCGAAAAAATAATTTTCCTGAGAGTTATTCGCTCTGTTTCGTTTTCAAAAACCCACCCTGTATACACTATTCAAAAGTAATTTTTATACTTATTGTATTCAGGTTTACTGAAATAGGTTTAATATACATTATACATAGATAAGATAGGGATTAATTATATTTTGTATCGATTATATTTCATTTGTATTACAGGTAAGATTTGTTGTATAACGGCACAAATATGTATATAACGGATGTATTAACAGTATTACACTCGTTCATAATGGTTATATTTCGCGTTTTAACATATAAAACTCATTTTATGGTAGGTAAGCGATCGGTACTGCGTTAATTTCGTTAAACAAGCAGCACGAAAACGAAGCTCATTATGTTTCTACTCTCAGAAGCAATATGGTTGACAATTTGAGACCTCTTGTTGTTGTACAATGCATAGTGATTCATTCATTCAGAGATTCATTTGTGACAAACTAATACGAAAACCCACAGACCACGATACTTCATAATTATTGCTAATTACTGCAGATTATTACTACTAAGATATGAGATGTATAATAACCTTCACCCCTCAGGAATGAATAATACAACACACGGATTCTTTCTAAATTACTAAAATAGCAGATGCATAAGACCAGTGAAAGGAATCAATGAATTTGGAAATGCTACTGATCCCCAATCTTTATTAATTAATTTATTTATTACAATATCCAACGGACGTTATGCCCAGTAACCTGATAAGGTTACCAAAAAACATTTCTTTATATCTTTCTTTATATAGGAATGAAGCCAAAAATTAACTAAGAGATACATTATTAATGAAATTTTCAAATATTATGGTTCAATATAGTTTTTAATTTTCCTCGTGACCTATAATCCTAGGTACGCAAAGGAATAACTTTATTATTTTTAAGATATGTCGCAAATAACTACTTTGCATACAATATGCACCCCCCCCCCCCCAACATTTAACTCAAAGAACATATCTTCATATAACCTCAACTTATCGTCTTTAATACATAGTATTATCTATATCTTTTAAATAATGAAATATTAAAGAAGCAACTACATTACATTACATTAAAAATATATTTAATGTAATAGTATTTAATATTTTTAATGTAATGTGCACTGTGCACATTCCTATGTGCACACCGTTTTGCTTGATCTCAAACCGTTTAGATTTTACAGGGTGCCAAAGTTGCAAAATGTCAATATTGACAACAGTTGAAGATATATACAGGACATCCAACATGAATGTTTTTAGAATTCCACGTAGTATCCAGAAATAAAATAATATTTAGGGTGTCACATTTAAAATAAGCAAGTTGATGATGACTTCCGATATAACCGGAAGTGCGAGGATATTCATTGGATAGATTTTTTTGATAAAGTATACAAATTTTCAGATTTCAATCCTAACTACTTTTTGAGATAATCCTAATGGGAGCACTTCGTGACACACTCTATATTCCAACCTATTGGAATGACATCAAAAGCTACAATTAGTTTAGTAAGTCTAACATTTAATTTGTATAAACTTACATTCAACAAGTAAGAAAACGATTTAGGCGAATGAAATTGACACTTCAAAAACAATCTTTATAAACTCTCAAATAGGTTTCTGAAATGTATCTAATGCTCAAGCGGCCAGAATTGAGATGACTATTAGAATTTCACCTGGCACCGTCGATGTTATAATTAGTTGGAGTATTTACGTATGGTTTATATGTCTACGCGCTATTTTAAGGAATCGGCCATTCGTAGTCTAACGACACGCTGTCTAAATTAATTTATAATTTCATAAATATAATTGCGGACCGACTTAAGTGCTCGGCGAGACTTTCGTATTACAAATCCTAAATGTGAGCAATGTCTAATTGGCACAGGCCGTGGATATTGGCTAAAATTAATGCTTATTATTAATATATAGCCCTGTGAATCATTTTGGCAAGCTAGGTATCCAATTATTGCGAAAATACCGGCGGCTTGTGTTTGACGGATGTCCGCATATAACTCGCATCTCTATGCAGTTCTAACAATAATTTTAAACTGCGGCGGTATCGGCATATACAGAAGTTGAAGAAATTAGTTCCATATGTGTTTGATAATTTAAAATTTAAAAGTATCAGCGCCTAATTTTTGAGTTTTGATCGAATGTTGACTAGTGTTATAATACATAACACTACTAAAAAAATACTAAAAAAATACTAAAAAAATACTAAAAACTAGGTACAATGAATCATACTATACAGGGTGTTCCACGTAGACCTTCCATTAGACGTTTCTAGAATACTACGCCTACTGGAACTCTGAAAATTTATATACAGAGGTTTCTCACAATTTTCTATCGATTAAGAATATTGCCAGTGACGTCACACTTCCAGTTCTAACGGAAGTAAACATCAACTCGTTTATTTCAAATGGAATGTACTATTTTTTATTTCATTTTTGGATTCTACGTCAAATTTAAAGGTAAGTTTCATAAGAATACCCTATCCCTAATCTCAATCGTTGCTGAGATATTTCGACTTTTTCAAAAATTTTGAAAAAAACATACTTACGCTTAATCGGTTCTATCTCTTCTAGTTTTGAATCTAGAGGGCTAAAATTTTAGACCAGAAATACTAAAAGATATCGAAACATCTGTAATATTTGAAAGTTGATGCAAGTTACACAGGGCAAGTTCAATAACAAGCGTATTTTAAATACAACACCCTATGTTTTATAATGCTAATCGATGTAGCATTATCGATATTTGGACATTATTGCTGCAACGAGAAAAATCCGACAGTTAGCTGTCGTTATGTGTTTTGTTCTATGAAGCCTAAAATTTAGTATGTCTTAGAAGTGTGTTTATATTGTCTTTATTATATCCACTGGTGGGTTAAAACATCGTTTATTCTTTAAACAAGGTTATATAACGTTACTTATATAAAAATCAGTAAGTTTATCAATATTATACATTCTGTAGCAGAACAAGAACCCACCAGCCGCAAAAATAATACGAAATTTTTAAAGAGCAATTAAATCGTAGCGGGCGTATGCATGTAAATATAACTGGAAGCGAATGGTAAGGAATGACACGAATAAATATCTCTTATGGTACATTAAATCAAAACCATATGGTCCCGAATGGGTTGCCCATAAATTTAGACACGTAATGAGAATTTATGGACATATTAAGCTGTTTTTTCAGATACTATTGTTACCAACTAAAATAATAAGACCCAACAAGTCCTGTCGCCGGGTATTAAGATGGATTAGATTGTGGTGGACGATGGGAGTAGGCCAGCGTAGTATTAGCCACATCTATATGCATATCAGGTATCACATTCTTCTAATAAGCGAATAGTATAGGCAAATGTATACTATAACCTATTTACACACACTGAAAAAAGTGTCTTTTATAACAATATTGCGCCTTGTTCCAACAATATTTACTTAACAGTAATATATTATATTATTATTAACAAAATTTATTTACAAATAAAATATGTTTTCAAATGTCTTGTTGTTGTTGTTGTTGGACGGCGGCGCGGTTACCCCCAGCACTCAGGTCTTTCGAACCATTGTGCCTGCTGCTAGTCGAGAGCTATTGGAAGAGACCCGAGCTATGCGCATAGGCCAACACCCGTTCTAGGGGAAGCTCTCTAATGTCCTGGGGCAGGAGAAATGCTGCACCCAGATGTTTGTGTCTCTTGACCATGAGGCAGGCACAACGACAGAGGATATGAATGGAGTCCTCGTCATCGTGTCCGCAAAACCTGCACCTTCTAGTCCCGCTAAGGCCGATAGTGTTAAGGTGCTTGTTGAGGAGTCCATGACCTGTCAGCAGTCCTGTGACAATTCTTATCCTGTTACGACTTAGCCCAAGTATTGATCGAGTTGCGTTCGACCAAGGCCAATTAAGAGCCTGGCTTGTCGCAGCCCAGTCCCGTTCGACCATTCTTCGTCTGATCTTTCATTGATCCAGTTTCCAATAGACCTTGTTACATAACTAGGCGGAAGCCCGAGTACTGGTTCGGGCCCTATACTTGAGCCTCTTTTAGCCAGTGCATCGGCCTTCTCATTTCCTGTTATGGTGTGATGACCCGGTACCCAGGTCAATTTTACTTGGTTGTTCTGTCCCAATGGGCCAGACCATTAATACACTCTAGGACCGCCCTGGAGGTGATCCTGTAGGAGATCAAGACATGTAAAACCGCCTGACTGTCGGTGCATATTTGGATATGCTGATTTCCTTTTGAGATTTTTCTCAACACATGAAGAGATAGCAAACACTTCCGCCTGAAAGACCGTGGCATACTTTCACAAGGAGACATCCGTAAACCAGACGAGCCCATTCGAGACCTGAGCATCAGGATTTTCGAGCTAGGCGTCCCTGTCCGGTATCTCTACTGTGAAAGGTTTAAGAAACATATAAGTGGGAGATATCCTGTCGCTGGGTGCGTCCAGAAGACTTGTCTCCTCTCACAAATTCCTTAAGAATACTTGTGTCTCCACCATCGTGGCTTTTACCTAGCCAAGACATTCAAAATGTCTTCCAAAGGTATATTTATCAGTAATAAAATATGTATTGGTACCACATTTATTATCAATTCATATGTTTGGGCGGCAATTTAAAAATCAATTTTAATTCAAGATAATAATTAATTACTATTTTATTAAATTTACCGACCAATTAGGTAAATGATTACAAATATGTTTCATTTGTTTCAGTTTTCTTTTTACTTTAAACTCGGTTTAAAGTGAATATAATAGTGTGGCATATTACTGGAATCGAAATTTCAGCAACTGTTTAACTACGATGCCAAAAATATGGGTTATCATTTAAAAAAATCGACGAGGACGTCACAGGATGAAAACAAAAGACAGTAAATTAGCTGGAATTATAAAAAAAGATAAAAATAAAAACTGTTTTACTCACAGTGTGTCATGTTTTGAAGGTATGCTCAACATCCAGACTTTTCAGGATCTCGTTAGCAATATATCCCTTACTTTAATTTTTTTACCAAATATCTAAATAACTGCATATAGGTATACCTCTCCAGATAAAAATAGGAACACCATGTATCTCATGATTCAACCGCATTTTGTTTATAGATAAATATCTCACGCTTCCTTAAACATAAAATTAGAATCGCATTCTTGTCCAGGACTTCACTTGGTCCACTGTTGTTGCTTACATATCCTAATATATGTTTGTTTCGAGATATAAATCAGAAAAATGACTTGTTTATATGCCTGAGAACCCATATTTGCGTACATCGGGTTTTCGTTGCTTAATAATTTCAAATTGTTATTTTATACAATTACTTGTATGAATACATACATTTTAATATAGCGATTTTAACGATTACTGCATAAAAATCGTTTGCTTCGTGTTTGTATTATTCATATTGCGTATAATATTGTGATATTCGTACTAGGTTTTAAAGGAAACATTAATTAGAGCTGTCATGATATTATTGATAAAAACGTAACCCGTTTTTCGCACACGTAGCCATAAATTTGAATATAATTACTTTTTCAGCGGGACATCAATCATTTTTAAGTAAAATACACGATTATTAGGAAAAGTTGTAGATCAGTTTTAGCATAAAATCATCATAAACAATTGTATGCAATATGTACCACATCTATCAATTTAATTCTGTTTGTTAAATATCTATCTATTGTTTGAAAACAAACGGCGATCTATTTTAAAATGACGTCGTTCTAACACTATACACACAGTTTTTGGAAGTATTGATAAAAATTAAAGCGAAAAAACATAAATCCTCTGTGAGACCTGCATATAAATATGGTAATTTATTTTCCAGTACTTAATAAAAATCAACACTGATTGAAAATTGCGTAGAACACTGCATATAAATGGTACAGAAGTCATTATTTCAAAAGATAAGTCATTCGCAAATGTACGTTCTTCAACTAAAAGTACATTCATATAATAATTCTTTGAGTAGGTATACAAATTGTCACAAAAGTATATAACTTTAGTTTCCAGAATTTCAGGTAGAATTTCTTTTTCCTTTAGAATAACCCAAGGAATCAACTCCTGAAGTTAGTAGTACAAGTATTTAGGAAACACCGTGTATACTAGCATCATCAGCTAGCATCACTAGCAATTGTATGCGGATGTTCAAAGAACAGTTTGATACTCTGCTGGATCCAATTTTCCTTACAATTGAGAAAAAGGATACTGTAATGAGAACTATTATTCTGCCTAGAATAAAATTGGAAATCATATTGCCATAATTATAACGATTATTAGTAAGTTACTTGAAATTATATTAAAATGGAGCCTCCAACATTATTTTGAAAAAAATCAAATCTTAAACTCGCCACAGTATGGGTTAAGAAGGGATCGTTCCGCAGTTTCTGCTGTAACGAAAGTGGCGAACGGCGTAGTCCGGGGTCTGGAGAGAGGGGAGCTAGTAGGTATTACCTTATGCGACCTTTTATTACAAAAATTGTCTCATTACGGAATAAGCGAAAACTATCTCCAATTAATGGAGTCTTATCTGCGAGCTAGAAAACAATTCAGTTATGATGGAAACATTTCAAAATTTGAGGTGATGAAGAGCGAAGTACCTCAGAGCTATGTTCTGGGGCCTCTGCTGTTCATTGTGTACATAAATGATCTTTATTCATACCTGAATGTGGATGATACATATAAATATATTTGGATGACACATCCCTAATCGTCACTAATAGGGATTACAGCTGTCTCGTTAAAAATCAACATCAGTTACTAAAAAAACTGGTACATGGCTCGCGACCAACTGTTTAAAATTAAATTAGGAAAAAAACGCACAATTTAATAATATCGAGTAATGTCAGGTTGTCACTGGGAGAAGACACAGTACTGCTTGGATGTGACAATAAACCAAAACTTGGACTGGTCCTCTCACATAGACAAATTGAAATTAAAGTTGAAAGACATTATCACCTATTATACAGTGCGCGTCTAAAGTCCGCCCCTCCCTGCTAACTTTTGAACTCATTGAGTTAGTGACTCCGGGCAAAGTACAGGGTGAATCGTGTAAAATGTATTATTTTTTGACGAAAAATTTATTTTCCCAAAATGAAAGATGGCGCCACAGGCGCTGTCAAATATATTTTTTTAAATGATAAGGTGGGACATGTTGCATATCATTTAAAAGGTCCCTCAATTCTCTGCATAACAGTCTTTAAAAAATTGAAATCGGTCCATCCTTTCTCAAGTTATCAGCGTTTTTGTGATTGAATGATTTATTCATAATTATTTGATATTATTGGAAAAAATTGTTGTTGACAACTGTCATTTTGACATTGTCAAACGTGTGTGCATGTGAAATATGTATTGTCTTAACTAATTTTATCATTGATTTATTTATTGAAAATGGTCCGTACGCTTGAAGATAAAATTAAAGCAGTATCTTTCTTTTTCGAGTGTCAGAGATCATATCATGCTGCAGAACGAATGTTTAATGAAAGACATCCAGAACGTCCCATATGCAGGAAATATATATGCGACAACTAATTTCTAAATTTTTAAGAACTAGTTCCGTTCATAATGAAAAAAAGAATGGTAGGCCGTCCCTTCCTGAGGATAAAATGATAGACATTATGGCGGAAATGGTGGTAAATCCCATACAATCTACATCACATGTGAGTGAGCTGCACGAGATTTGTCCCCGGTCCGTGCAGAGAGTGCTTAAAAAAAATAAATTTCATCCCTATAAGATGAAGATAATCCATGAACTTACAGAAGACGATCCAGACAGAAGAATGGAGTTCTGTGAGATAATGACGGAAAAAATTATCATTAATGCTGACTATCTGAGGAGCATTTGCTTCACAGATGAATGTTCCTTTTTCCTTAATGGAAATGTGAACAGGCAGAATGTTAGATACTGGAGTGATCAGAATCCACATTGGTATAGAGAAGGTCACACACAGTACCTTCAAAAGTTGAATGTTTGGACAGGTATCCTAGGAGATCACATCATAGGACCCTTTTCTATTGAAGAAAATTTGACGGGATAGGAATACCTTGATCTACTAGAAAACAATATTCAGCCTACCATAGGCGAAATAGTCCACAATAATGTCCATGAGTTTCAAGGGCTTAACATAACATACCAACAGGACGGCGCGCCACCACATTATTTTAGGGAAGTAAGGAATTTCCTTAATAACTTTTATCCTGACAGATGGATTGATCGCCGAGGACCTCTTGAGTGGCCTGCTCGTTCACCGGATTTGAGTCCATTGGATTTTTTTCTATTGGGTTACCTTAAATCTAAGGTATTCATTACCCAACCAAAAAATCTTTTGGATTTGCGGCAGAGAATCAGCAACGAGTGCGCATCTATCTCCAGGCAAACATTTCATAACGTGCGCCAAGAAATGTCTAATAGGTTCTTCTATTGTCAGGAGGTCCAAGGTGCTCATTTTGAACAAGTTCTTTAGTTATTCGTTTTAAAATATTTGCTTTCTTTAATAAACCGTTGAAGTTGACTGCTTTTTATTCATTTATAACCTTACTCACAAAAACGCTGATAACTTGAGAAAGGATGGACCGATTTCAATTTTTTAAAGACTGTTATGCAGAGAATTGAGGGACCTTTTAAATGATATGCAACATGTCCTACCTTATCATTTAAAAAAATATAGTTGACAGCGCTTGTGGCGCCATCTTTCATTTTGGGAAAATAAATTTTTCGTCAAAAAATAATACATTTTACACGATTCACCCTGTACTTTGTCCGGAGTCACTAACCCAATGAGTTCAAAAGTTAGCAGGGGGGGGGGGCTGACTTTAGACGCGCACTGTATATCTAATGACTAATTTTACAAAATTATATTAACCAAAGTATATTGCTATATTATTAACAGTTTACTAGTCTTTGTTTTACTCTCATTTGATCTATGGCCTTTCACCGAGGGGAGGTGACTCGAGATACAAGGATATCTTTCGATTACAAAAAAAGATAATGGTAATTATTGCTAACAAAGATTATTTGGATCACTGTAAATCACTTTTTATAAAATACAGAATTATAACATTACCATCTCTGTTTATGTTGTTACAACTTTGTGAGATATATAAGGAGAACTACAGAAAAAACTCTGATTTCCACAAGTACGGCATAAGAGGTGCCAACCTAATAAGAACCCCGAAATATTGTCTTAGCAAGACAGCTAAAATCTCATTAAATATGTCACTATACAATGCCTTACCACAGCATGTACAAAATTTAAATGAAAATAAATTTAAAGCAAAATTAAAAAACTATTTAATTTCAGGAGCATTTTATTCAGTACGGGAATGCATGGATGCCCTGAACCATGGGGATATATCTTAAACTTGAAATATTGGAATAGTCACACTTTAATTTCCTTTTTTAATCTGTATAATATATATATTACATAATTGGGTAAATGTATCCTTTTATTATGTGTTTCATGTGTTGTATTGTGATCTAAAATAGGGATTTTGTACTGAATTCTTTTTTTTTTTCTGCAAGACTTACCACAAATGTTTTGTGGTAAGTCTTGCAGACTGTTTTATGGTACATTTATACTACCATACTATGTTACATTTCAAGTTAAGTCATTCAATAGTTTTTCTATAAAGTTTACCACAAAAACGTACAAATTTGTTTCGTTATAGGAACTCGTTTTGCTCGTGCAATAGTTATATTCAAGATGAAGAAACGTATGAATATATGATCAACATACTCATGACAATTCTTGCCACGACTTGATCTATGTAATTAACTGAGGAATTTAATAAAACACGTAACTGAGCAGAAAAGAAAATTTTTGCTGCACTGTTTTTTAAATTGAAAGACGAATCAATCTTGTCAATTTTGGTTCCAAAATAACACCAACAAGTATTACTAAATTTTCTCCGAAAATTTGAATTATAATCGGAGAAATTCACACGACTAAAATATCGATCCCACCGAGTTGCAACTCTTAAAAATTCTTCAATCAACGTCCGCACCTAACGGCAGCCGTACTAAGTGCACCACAGACGAAAATCTTGCCCTGATCTATGGCCCCGTCTCTTCTGGGCTACAAATCACCCCTGCATTGTCCGCCGCGTCTCCCAATATTGATAGTATAATAGACAATATTCAATCATGCGTAATTTCCCGTGCCGGCTCGTACACGTCATTGACAACATCAATTCGAATTAGCAGCCACATCGACCGGTGCGCCTATAACTGACCCGTCATGTGTTATTGTACAATTACATTTCCAATTGCACTGAACTGATTTATAACTTTGCTGTGCTTAAAGGGAACGGATGGCCTAATGGCTATTGATATGTCCCGATGTTGGGGACGCACTACCAGGACTGGTTCCTTGGATGAAAATTGTTAAGTTTTTTTATGTAACCCAAATAAATAATGTAGGTAAATGTTAGTTGCAGTGGTGAGTATGGAGTTGTCAGCAGGCGCTCGCTCATTTGAGCAGAAAAAATAGAGTAACTCTGGTCTGGTTCCCAGGCCATTCTGGCCATGAAGGGAATGAGGCAGCCGACTCTCTAGCTAGGGAGGGTGCTGCTTCTGAATTTGTCGGACCAGAACCGGTGCTTGGCATATCCTCGAGTACTGCCAAAGAAACGCTCTTGACCTAGGCTGAGGGACAAATCCTCCAGTACTGGCAGGAACTACCACGATTAGTTCATTCGAAGGTGGTCATAATAAACCCTTCAAAAACAAGAACTAAAATACTTATAAAGTTAAGCAGGTTCCACCTACGAACTTTAATTGGTCTATATACTGGTCACTGCCGTTTAAAATATCAACTGTGCAAATTCGGCCTAGCAGAAGATGCTGAGTGCCGCTTGTGCTTAGATGATAAAACGGCACCTGCCCCACTGGGGAAAGGATCAGATACTCATTATTTCGCAAAGGACAACTTCTGCCAGAGGATCTGAATAAGTTCTCACCCAATAAGGTGATCAGCTACATTAGGAAGCTGGACCTGTTGGGTGAAATATAAGTAGGTGTGAGCCACAATAATAGACCACATGGTCGCGGTGGAGGGTCTGGTTTTCGGCCCACTCACTTTTGAACCTAACCTAACCTAGTAGTGGTGAGTAACACACCGTATGCCCTCTTTGGGTCTTTGCTACTATCTGTCTTACAATTATTGTCAAATTGACAGACAGATAGCTACCACACTGCTTTTTCGCAGCCGCCATTACAGCGGTAACATCTATTGTCTTTGAGGAACACAATCTTATTTATTTATTTGAAGGAGATACTGAAAACAACTACTCCACGGGAAATAAGCCCCGAATGTACTCCTACGGAGTAATGCAATACCAGTCGGGGCACATTGTCCGTGGAGTAGTTGTTTGCGGCGTCTCCTTCAAATAAATAATGTAGGTAGTTGACTCCAACGACAGACTTCTTGATTTAGTGATCACTAACCATCATAGTCACGGCCTAGTTAGTAAATCTATTGATATTCTTTTGAAGGAAGATGCACATCATCCCGCCTTACTAATACATTTTACTACATTAAAGGAATCTGCTAGCAGCTCTTCGACCTCGAATACAAAATGCTACAATTTTCGGAAAGCGAACTACTTTCTGCTTCACAAAGCAATTATACAGAGTGAGTTTTATGTATGGAACGCCTCAATTATCTCGGAAACGGCTTGCCCGATTTTTATGAATTTTGGTTTATAAGGGTTTTGTAATATGGCCGATATTACTGTGGCATTTACATTGTTGTCAGATCTTTCGTTTTTCCGGAAATATACTGAAATTTGTTATTTCAAATGGATCACCCTATATATTTTTTTGTTTTTGAAATCTCTAAGAAATTTAGAATATTTTTCATGTAATGTTCCCTATACCTAATTGCCATAATTTCGGAGTTACAGCTACATTTGCAATATCTCCGCCGAAGTTAAAATATTACATCAGGGCGGCTATGTCTGCGACAAAAACAATTTTGACGTTTTAATAAACTATTATTGTTGGTGTTTATTGAAAGTTACAATGGACCGTTTATCTGAGAAAGAACGAATTGAGATTTTAATTATATTAGGATATGGTGATGTGCGTAGAAGTCAACAGGAAACGTGTAATATCTTTAATAATTTATATCCTAATAGAAATCCCATAACAAGATCTACTGTGAGTAAGTTGTTAAAAAAGTTTAACCAAACTGGAGCCATAAAAGATTTACCGAAATCAGGGCGTATAAAAACTGCAACAACTGAAGACAAATCTTTAGATGTTTGTGTTATGTTAGAAGAAGATCCACACTTGAGTACTAGACAAATATCCAGGGAAGTTGATATTTCTCAAACATCCATAATGAAAATTTTACATGCCAATAAATTCCATCCTTACAAAGTAAGATTGGTTCAAGAGTTGTCAGATGATGATTTCGATAGATGTGAAGAGTTTGCCGACACAATGATGGAAAAATGTTACGATCAAAATAATCCAAATTTTTTAAATAATGTTATGTTTTCCGATGAGGCCACTTTTTGTATTGATGGAAACGTAAATCGGCATAATTGCAGATACTGGTCACGTAACAATCCTCGTTGGATGAGAGAATCCCACACCCAATTTCCACAAAAGATTAATGTATGGGCTGGAATAATAGGCGACAAAATAATTGGTCCTTTTTTCATTGAAGGAAACTTAAATGGTCCGGCGTATTTAAATTTATTACAGAATAATATTATACCTGAGTTGGCTCGGTTATTTCCAAATCTAAGTAAGTATTCTCAATTGCCTGTTAATTTAGAAATTTTATTATTTGAAACTTTCAGACAATAACAATGTCCCAAATAACAATATTTGGGTGCAACAAGATGGAGCTCCACCTCAATATGCGCGTGACGTGAGGCAATACCTAAACGATGTGTTTCCCAGAAGATGGATTGGAAGGCGTGGTTTTATCGAATGGCCCCCGCGATCACCCGACATGAATCCTTTAGACTATTTCCTGTGGGGTCACTTAAAAAGTATTGTTTATAAAACCAAACCTGCCAATATTCAGGAATTAAAAGATAGGATTACCACAGAGATAAGAAGAATTGAGCAGTCAGGAATGTTACAAAATGTACTGCAAAGTTTTAAACATCGCATGGCTTCTTGTATGGAAGTAAACGGACAACATTTTGAGCATCAGCTGTAACCGCCTTTACTTTATGTTTTCAAAAGATCCTATGGGATTTCTATTAGGATATAAATTATTAAAGATATTACACGTTTCCTGTTAACTTCTACGCACATCACCATATCCTAATATAATTAAAATCTCAATTCGTTCTTTCTCAGATAAACGGTCCATTGTAACTTTCAATAAACACCAACAATAATAGTTTATTAAAACGTCAAAATTGTTTTTGTCGCAGACATAGCCGCCCTGATGTAATATTTTAACTTCGGCGGAGATATTGCAAATGTAGCTGTAACTCCGAAATTATGGCAATTAGGTATAGGGAACATTACATGAAAAATATTCTAAATTTCTTAGAGATTTCAAAAACAAAAAAATATATAGGGTGATCCATTTGAAATAACAAATTTCAGTATATTTCCGGAAAAACGAAAGATCTGACAACAATGTAAATACCACAGTAATATCGGCCATATTACAAAACCCTTATAAACCAAAATTCATAAAAATCGGGCAAGCCGTTTCCGAGATAATTGAGGCGTTCCATACATAAAACTCACTCTGTATATAAACTGTGATTGGTCCATTTTAATAATAATATTAATAATATTAAGATGTAAACGTAGCGTGGGATACGTTTTACAATAAATTTTATGACATTGTTGAAACATTGGTGCCTAAGCCTAAGCATGTAGGTACGTACCTACATATCAGCGAGCCGGTAGCTCAAGGTTTAGTGTATCAACGCGGAAGGTCGTGGGTTCGAATCCCCATTCCACCAGACCATTTTTAATTAAATTGTTCACTCGCAGATCAAGGCTTGTTCGCAGGGATGAGTTGGCAATGGCCTGGACCTAGGATGGAAAGAATGTCCGGTTGGAGTTAACGTGAGAGATTAAAATCAGTTGACATTTGATTGTCCCCCCAACTAATGAAGTTATCTAGATTTAACTCATTCCAGAACTGAATGGTGATTAGGGCCTCTCAACGTAAGTCGTTCCTGAGACGCAAATCCGGCCCACGAAATACTAATATGCCACCCCTCTCCATCACAAGTCTCAGACTTTCGCGCCAATCCTCTTGATTAGAATGAAAGGTAGCAATATTATTATTATTATACAAATTGTTAGACTACTCTTAATTATTTACCTCGGTTATTATCAGGAAGCTGTGGTAAATTTGCTGGTAGCAAATTCATACCGATACCGTTTGTAGACATTTAAAAAATCGACTATAATCTTAGTACTAAATCCAGTTAGCGGAGAGGCCGAGCCATAAACAGAAATCTATTAATATTATAATTCGTGCCCCATGTTATATGCAAATCGTTCGTTTTTCGATTTCAATCTAATAAAATCGATCTATTGTTCTTATAAAGTAATAAATAAATTAATATTTTATTAAATCGAGTTCGTGCGTATCTACTTTTGTCTTTACAATACTTCATTTGAATATCGTCGAATATCTTCGGCTGTATTATTTCAATATTAATATCTGATACGTTCCGTATAGTTAGTTGCCCTTGTATATATGAAATTATCTTTGTTGTTCCTTCCGACATGAATTGCTTCAGATTTATTTATATCTATTCAACAATTTAGTAAAAATAGCTCGACATTTTTTATACAGATTCGTGAAAAACATGATTATAAAAAATTTAGATAATTTAAACGCGATTCAGAGGTAAAAAATCGTGTCTCACAAGTCTATTTCCAGCGACCAACAGTTTAGATAATCTGCTGAGTATCAGTGATAACTAATGAGGTCTTCCAGGTTCTCCTCATTCCAGCACTGAATGGGAATTAAGATCTACCAACGTAAGTCGTTCCTGAAGGACAAATGCGGCCCGCAGAATAATAATATGATGCCCCCTCTCCCACACAAGTCTCAGACTTTCGGGCTAATCCTTGTGATTAGAATGAGGGGTAGTAGAGATATTAGATATTATTATATAAGAATACGTATTCGAACTAGGGCTCGGATTTTTTAAAATATAAGTATTCGAATAATCGTTTGGTATTTTATTCGAATATTTGAATAATCGAATAGTCGAGTAGTCGTCTGTTTAAATAGCGAAAAAGTCGTTTTGAAATTTAAAACGACTTTTATACGACTTACAATATAGATATTAAAAAATTATATATCTATATTGTTGAAAAATAATATTATTTAGAATAAATAGTGCATTGTGTCGAATAAATTCAAATTTACAACAATAAACGAACAAAACAATAATTCTATTAAATCATTCAAAAATAGGAGAACTCTGCAACAAATAAAAACTTTTTAACAAAAGATTACTTTCTAATAAACTCACAAAAATCAAATACTTCATACAAAACTAAAATAAAATTTAAAAATAACGAACAAAAACAAAAGTCAAAAATTGCTATACTAAAAACTAAGGAGGAAGTGGAGGAACTACAAACTAACATTAAGAAAACAAAGTTTTTTAACATTGTCAGATTTTAGGCAGCCTCGTTTTGCATTAACAATATTACCAGCATTAGAAAAAGCTCATGATAAACACGAATATTCGAACATTTGAATAGTCGAATAGTGAAATAAATAGTCAATTAGTCAAATATTCCAATAATCGAATAGTCGAATTTTCTAACTAACAAAAAATTCGAATTTAGAATAGTCGAATATTCGAATATTCGAATTATTCGAATACGATTCCGAACCCTAATTCGAACTTATGACATACAGCTGGTGTAATATGTACTTCCAATTTCACAACGAAAACGGTTTTGCAACTGGATGTTATTGTACCCCTAAATATCTTAGACGTTTTCGGATAAAGGGGGTAAATCAAATTGAGCAAATTAGAAGAAATGCAATCATGGAATTACAAGGCTCTATTTCTCTTTCTTACTGAAGTTGTATTAAAGTGACTTAAAATCCAAAAGTCCAGGACTTGCATGGGAGAGGAAGCACGACTTCAGGGTTAACAGATCACGGTCACCAACCCGATAATTGGACGTTAGTAAATTTTTGTTTCCCATACGTATGCTTAATTAACTTTTGAATTATCCTGAAGATAGTATATAGTGACAAAACGTCCTCAGAAAAAAAATGAGATCTCTTTAAATAAAAAATGGAAGTATAAGACAATACACCGTGTTAGGTATTACCTATAGGAGACTCAAGTGAATATAAATTCTTCATTATCCGTCGACAATATCCTTGACAACCCCGCCAAACTAACCGAGAAAAATAGAAAAAGCTCGGTATCCATCGCCGATGACCATAAATCACCGTCGATGCGGCGGGGGCAATAAAAAGGGTTCGGCGGCGGCGTCCTGAGCGTCGAATTGACATCGGGCGGCCGCAAAACAGACGTCTCCACTTTCCCGGACGATAAATATTCCTAAACAACGATAGTGACAGATCGCCGCCGGATAAAATAGACCGAATCCGAGGGGATAAAAGGGCATTCCTTCCTTATTTTTTATTTGCCCACTTGACTGGTGGATTCCGAGGGGTTACTTGGGGTTTCCGCCAAGTGCCATCGGGACGGACCGCAAGCAGGGGCCCGAACGGCACGGCGTCGGTTCGATTTTAGGGTTAAGGGAAGTTCAGTTCTTTATATAAGTGTGGCCAGTTTAACGAATAAGATATATTTATAGGGAAGAAAGCGGAAATATTATGTTCATAGCAGATAGCTATTTTTACAAATAAATATTTTTATCGACACATACTCCTACATACTTGTATCGACAAATACTGCAACCAAGAAAAAATATATGTAACACACAGTGGCGACTCGTCAGGGGACGCAAGTGACGCGCCGCTTCACCTAAAATCCGTTCCGTTTGGTTGTGACATTTAAAATTATTTTTAATTTCATATACATTTTGTAAATTAGATATATTTTGACACCGAAAATGTATTGTGTTTGTCTTATCCACAGAAATTAACAATAATTATTATAAAATGTTGCGCGTTAAACGCCATCTAAAAAAACATTGCCTTCGTTGAGAGCGAACATTAAACGCTAAAGTGACACATATCGCTAACAGGTCGTATTCCCCGACAGTCGTGACGGCGGCTGCCATGGCAACAGGGCGGCCGATACGTGACTAAACTGGCCCGTGGGCGAATAAGAGTCGCGGATTTCGATAGCCGCATCACATCACTCCTATCGTCCTGCCAGTTTTGCCTCTATACGCGGTTAAAAAACAATTCTTAATAATAATAAATAACCATTGCTTTCCATCAACCGTAGAAATGTTTCGTATGCATGATCCAGTTTGTGTTTTATTAGAAACACCATTTTCTAGATGAAAAAATGAGGACAAAAAAGATTTTTTAAATTGCGAGAGATCTGTGCCTTCTCTCGATGTCGAAAAAAGGGGACAGTCAAAAGACAAAGTGTTCGTTCGGAAGTTCGGAATGAGTGGTATTCGAAACATAAGTGGTTGTGTGGAAGTGTTTATTTAAAAAAACTTTTTTGTAAGCCGTGTTTAATTGTGTGTGTAAAAAAAATAGGCGTGTGGAATAAGGAGGGATTTAACAATTTTGGGAATGTTACGCGACGCTGACGTAAGAACGATGCTTCTTTAGAACATATACGGTGTGCATTAATGTTCGCAGAATTAAGAAAAAACCTCAATTCAATCGAAGACGCTGTGAGGGAAAATTCCAGACTATATATTAAACAATTTAACGATTACGTCGTTCTAAATAGACGGAATTGCTTGAAATTTTCGCCTGCGCCGCTGTTTTCATTTCCGAGCCTGCGGCGCGCACCTCAGTCCATAGTCCGCGTCACCTATTTACTGACTTACGAGCCGCCACTGGTAACACAAAAATTTGTATCTCGTTGTTGAGAATTTAATCAATACTAATACATACACCAATTAGCAAAATAAGCCTTAACTGTTTTTAAAATTCATTACACCTACACAGTGACTAAGACCAGTTTCCTAGGCTTGACAGACTTTCCAACAAATTTGGTTCAATGACCTTAAAGGAAAAATGTCACCGGCTAACTGACTTATTGTTACACTACTCCAATGAAATTCTAAAGTTACCTAATTACCAGTCTGAAAGACCTAAATTCAAAATGAGTCAAATGAGTGTAATGCAGTTCAAATACAATTTACCATAAAAAGGCACTAATTATTATTAAATCCTTGATTAAACCCCAACAAAAAAAGAACGCCAACCACGTGGCCTCGAGATTCGCTAAAGAATTCAAATTTTCACCTTTACTGAAATATACATATTGAAACTCAAAAACAATAAGGTAATCTGTGAACAAACTTTAATGTAAGAGTAGACAATTTAATTAAAAAATGTACGGCGGAATTGGGATTCGAACCCACGACCAGGTTAAGCAACATTAAACCGTAACTCGACCCGAATTGAACATAGACGGAAGTGAACAGAGTTTTCTCGTTTCGGTTGTGTGAAAAATAACTCCTCAAAGACTTGTGCGAGCTATTACAATGAGGACGTACAACTTATACTGGAATACGTACCAGTTGTTGGGGATCATTTAAATCAAAATCACCCCGATTACTATTATTATTATTTTATCCAAGTGGAAACACGTCGGCTATCGCCTGTAGTGAATAATCTCGAAGAAAAAGAACTCCAAAACCGCATTGGCCATCTGTTACTTAATATCGGTTTGATTTAACGTCGTCCGGTCCCCAAGCGCCAACACAAACACGAAGGGGTGAACCCCGAGAGGGTATCCAAGTTACATTGTAAAACATAGCGGGCCGCGGCCTCGCACGGCCGGCTGGATCGAGGGGGCGGCTGCGAGCCGTTTCTTATATTGATATCTGACCATCCATCTTGGTGCGATTCGGGCTAGATACTTTATCGGCCGAAGGGGGGTTTTATTGCCACTTTAAAGTAGGACGTCGGGGTCCTTTTTTATGTGGGCAATAGCGTGCGACGACAAATATTCGGATGACAATGTGTTTGATTTACGCGGTTCTTCCGAAACGACGGAGAGTATTTTCTAAGACTCACTTTTTATATTTTGGTTATTGATATAGTATCTGAAGGAGCGGGATCGGTGATGATAATTACCTTCACAATTACTTAAAGTACTGGATAATGACGAAGATGGATTCTATGTAGTAACCACTCTAACACAGAATCTACTAATTCAGAAGCATTCATAATAAAGAATTCTATAGAGGAAGTATGCATCTGTAGGGTGTTTGCTACTATCACCTACGACTACTGCTTTTCTGGGATATGTTGATCTTAGAAGACCAGTTAATTGAAAATAGCGTATTTTGGAGCTCATTTAGCATTTATCTACCTTATTGCTAATCGGTGTTAATAATACGGGGTGTCCCATCGAAAAGTATCACATTTCGCCGCCTTATATCTCGAAAACTAAAAGAGATATCGGGATGCGGTCTGGACAGAACGACTTATGATTTTTGTAAGTTTTTTTTGGCACTGTTGCCAAATCTTCAAATATATTGGTAATTTTTTTATGGAATACGCTCCTCTTTGGAGTAAAATTACTTGCTTATATCAAGTGGAACACCCTGTATATTTTGCCATAATCAGAAAGCCTAATCACTTTACTTTTCAAAAAGGTGTATATTGTTTACATTATCTTGAGAATTGGAGCCACAAAATTCAGTTTAATGGGAGCACCTCTTATTTGAACAGTTTGTGGAGCTAGTCTTCATTTTCACAGTAGCCATGAAAAACAAAAGTACAATAATAAACTGTATTGTCAGTTGTGTCAAATATTTGAAGTATAGATATAAAAATGTTCACATTAGAAGGATCACACACTTTTGATCATTTACTACTAAGGATGCACAAATGTATATTGAAGTAAATGGTGATCAGTTAAACCAAATTGTTTTCTAACTTATTCAAGTACTTTTTATTTATACAGTTATTTTGATTATTTTATCTGTTATTTTTATTACTGTCATTGTGCTTTGTTGTTATTGTTAACAAAACTCGTTCCTACCGATTATTAAAGAATGATTCTTTTCTCCCTATCTTTTTCATTTAAAAAGCAAATGCAGTTAAGTTCCACATCAAGTTTGATCAGAGATTTTAAAATGATAAAATATATAGGGTATTTTATTTAAAATAAGTGTACAAAAACTTAAAAATAACTTTACAAAGAAGGAGGTATTTTTTTCATCCTAATAACCCAAATAAGAGTACTTCTAACAAATTTAATTTTGTGGCTCCAGTTCTCAAGATAATGTAAACAATGCATACCTTTTTGAAAAGTAGAGTGATTAGGCTGTCTGATTATGGCAAAATACACAGGGTGTTCCATTTAATATAACCAAGTAATTTTATTCCAAAGATGAGCGTATTCCATGAAAAATTTACTAATACATTTGGAGATTTGGCAACAGTGCGAAAAAAAACTTACAAAAATCCTAAGTCGTTCTGTCCAAACCGCATCCCGATATCTCTTTTAGTTTTCGAGATATAAGGCGACGAAATGTGATACTTTTCGATGGGACACCCTGTATATTATGTCAAATTAGGAGAATCCTGAAAATGAAAACCAAAGAATGTTCTTCTTTTCATGAAATTCTTCAAAACGGTGCATAAAATTGTAAATAGCAAAATTTTATTAGATCTATATAAACGAGTAGATCATTCTACCACGAGTGGGATTCGTTTTATTAACGGAACTCTTCCAATCATGATGTTGGAGTTCCACTTTATTTCTTGTTCTTGGAACAGAACTTTTTTCATGGATTTCTGTTTTTAACAAACAACCGTAGAACTGCAAAAATTTTCTTTCCATTACTAACTATTTTTTTCGATGCTTCAACCTTTCTCGCAACTGAGTTTTCTATATCAGCTTCGGCCATTTACGATGACTTTCATCCTATAGGTACTCTTAACTGCTCAGACGTATTACTTACTTACTTTGAAATGTCACAATTTTCATTTACCAACAATGTTGACATTAGCATTGAGTAATAAGATCATACTATTGACGACTTTACTTTCTTTGAGTTCTCCAAAAAGTATACCTGACCTTTTCACTCACATTATTGATATTCTTTACGATTTTCCAGTTTTGATAGCATTTATATTCTTTTTTGTATATCACTCCTGGTGTTTGGGCCAATCATTCGTCTACGGCTTCTAATGCATCCGTTTCCACGTCTGCAGGAAGCTTTTCTTCTTCAAATTTGATTTCACACATTTCTACTTTTACTTTGTTTAGAATAAATAAGACGACATAAGGCAAAACTGGCAGAACAGAATAAAGAATTTATTTGAAGGAGATGCTGAAACAATTACTCTACGGGCAATGTGCCCCGACTGGCGTTGCATTACTCTCGCATTTCCATGGAAGTCGCCACATCTTTCCTCGAGACCAACCATCAGACATTGACCGGTTTCGCGCTTATTATGCGCTTGTCAGAATGAGATAGGTAGAGGAATCGATGAACGATGTTACGACATGATTACCTAAGGGGCATCTAACGTAACACACATACGTTGTGTTTCTCCCATTTGTAACCAACTTCATGATAATCCTTCCAAGACGAAGAGGTAAACTGAATTTGGTATACCATTGTTGAGACTTATAAAGAGAATAATTGGTCGGATATGATACTATAAACAATATGTAGAGCATCATCTAACGTGTATTTTGAAGCAACTGAAAATCAGACATGTTTCCTACAGAAATCAATTACCAAAAAAAAAAACAATCTGCTCCTGTTAATAGATCAGTATTGTATTGAAACTTGGATCCGCTAATTTAATGTATTGGGAAATATTTAATGATTCCGAATCAATTTTAATTTTTTTAGCGGGGAGAATACATTATGAAAACATCAGCAACACGTCAAAACGTAAGATGAATTGCATACGTAAAATACATTTAAAATGACGTGAGGTGGGTTGCATACGAAAAATACATTTAAAACCAACTCAAAATTAGACATGCGTAGAGACTTCTGATCACCACAGGTTAGAGAAAAAACAGACACTTAACTATAATCTCCCATCAAACTATACTTTTAAAGTATCATAGCCACTCTTAATTGTTCGGAAACGTTAGTTAATACAGTGAAGACTTTTCTCAGAGAGAGCATGTTATTAAATTGGAAGTAAGTTATTACTAACCTATTAAAATTCGTATTCCTACAGTTTTATCAATCTCTTCAGGTTTCCAAATTATTATATGACTTTTCTACTAATATCGTTGCAGTTAAATCTTCTACATGTGACCTGTAGCGGTCTTCTTTCCTAGAATTAATAAACCAATTCAATTACCGTTTGATATCAAACAATTAACAATAACTAATTGTTAGCAATTGTGCGCGTGACGTACGGCCGTTTTGACGGCAGATGGCGTTGTCACAAGTAATGCATCACGATCACCATGTATAACTGCGGCGCATTATTCAGATAATATTCTGAGCTGGCCGTCGCTGCCCGGCTAAAATAGATCTCAATTGACATATTACTGGTGTGCCACACGTACACAAAGCGCATATAGAGCGATGCACCTGCAGATGCATAAATTTCACTTAATAATTATGCTAATATTTCACGCTTCTATTGCTTGTTATCGTTTGTTGTTATCGCCAAGGAAATAAGTAGAGTCCCCGTAATTCCTCAGTTTATTATATCAGCGTGCTGGGAGATGTTTACGGGATACATCTAAATCCGACGTCGAAACCACTTAGTTGGATTTAGCTCCTGAAATTTTCTGCGTCCTATTAATTGTGACAGGTGAGGCTTCTGTCCATATACAAGGCTGCTGGGTTCGTTTTACGAACGGATTAGCGTTCGTTCTGGAAACCCAGGCACTAATTGAGGGAAATAAAATAATGCAGAATTATCAATCAAGTCTCAAGTTATTTTAAAAATGCATGTTGTTTTGTGTATACTGAGATGAGTATTATCACTCCTTCCGAAGTTCTAAAGATAGGTGAGACTTTTAGACAGCAGTAAAAATCTTTAACACTTCAAACACAACACTTCCTGTACAATATCTAATTAAATACAGGCCGAAAACACTTCGAAAATTACAGTTATTTCACTTAAGTATTGTTTCTTCGCTCTTGATCGCTGCCTGATTAAGACAGACTTTCTCGTATATCGGTGGACTAGGCTTCTAGATCCTTGTAAAATTTCCATAGAATACTCACGAATAATCCACATACCAGGGCAGTTCAATAAATAATCGACAGCCAAGTTATACGAGGGGTATTCGATAAGTTCCGGTGGTGACGTCCAGGAAATGTCCAGAAGCGGTGTTGCTAGATTATGCACAATTTCCCTGGGTGGGGAAAAGTAGATTTGGCAACGCCGCATTCGGACACTACCGCCGATTTTATAAAAATATGTTGAGTGAAAAATTAAATTCCATCCTTTTCCATCCCGATTTCAATCGATAGTGTCATGAATTCTCAATTTTGAAATGTTTCAGATTTTGCTCGTTCAAAACTCATTTCTGTGGCCAATGTGGCTTATACAGATGTAAGTAATGTTATAGCTTGTCAAACATGGTTCAAAAAAATATGAAATATTGCAGAAACGTGACAATTTCTATACACTAATTTACCTGATTCAGCGTTTTCTTTTAATTTTAACTAGGCAAAAATATGAATTTGGTTCCATAATTTTGGGACACACTTTATGATAATAATATTTCGACTTCTCTTCCACATGGATCCTTGTGTGAATAAGCGAAGATATTATTATTTTATACACTAAAAAACATGTTTTATTTCGAGTTTTTTTGTGAAAGTTCACCACTTTAAGTTGGATGGACATTTTCTCATAAACAGTGTTATGGACACAATGCAATCCTTTTATCTGTTTCTTTGTACAATAAAAAGATAACATCATTTTTATAAAACAATTATTGCCTTACACTCATCTCGAAGTCAAATTATGTTTCGATCAATACAATTCAAAGATCATTAAATGGTAAAAGGTGCTATTCCTACCACTGGTTAAATGCAATATTTATGTAATATACTGCAATATTATGCTGATGTAATGCTTTGTAATGCTGATGTAATTTTTTGTAATGCTGATGTAATGCTTATGTAATATTTTGTAATGCTGTTGTAATGCTTATGTAACGCATAATAATCATATAAAACTTGAGCAATGGATGATTGTTATTTTAGATAAATATAGGTAATATTAATGCCATATTTATGTACCTGTGTTGTAATACTAGAACATGAACTTTAACGGTGAATAGCGTCTTTGTCCAACTATGATAAAACAAAAATAGGGACGCTTTTATAGTTCCTAGACAATTGTATAAAATGTGACTAACCAATTTTCTTGCAAAGGCCAAGCACTCGAAACTAAATAAATTTAGCGCGTGTCTATTAATTAGACGCCGAATTCAAGGGGGCCACACATCGCTGCTCTCCCTTCGGCCATTCTTTTAAACGTGGCCGGTCTAAATTGAGATGTTTCCTCCTGTTTCGAAAAATGCGGAAATGCCTCTCCGCCGAACATGATTCAACATCCGCATCGTTGAGCGAACAAATAAATATATCACCCCTTAACTCCTCGCTAATGCTTTCCAGCAAAGAAAACTAATCACGTGGTACACAGCAGGCCAAGAAATGTACGAGTATTTCGACCATATTTTTTTATTTATTTATTTCATTAAAATATCTAACGATAAAAAAACCCAGTTACAGGATAAGTTTCTAGCCGTTGTAATGGCTGCAATACTTTTAGTTATATTAAATAATACATCACATGATACAGAAAAACATAGGACAAATTTTAAGCCTAAAGTTATATTAAAAATACAAAATTACATTAAAAGTAACAAAACTACTTCAATCTAAGAATTACAAACATGAATTTGTTTTTATATCATAAATATTACAAAACAGGATATCAAGCTCTGATTCTACTTTAGAGTAATTAATTGTTTTGAAAAAAACACAGTTCTCATTTAGATGTTTCAAGAAATATATAGAAAACACTCTATACACTAGTATTTCGGCTTGTTAAGCCTTTCTTAATAGAGTAATGTCTATTATTAAATATTTCCAAGGGAATTTTGATTATTTATCTATTTACCTACCCCAATTGATCCTTCCATCTGGTCAAGCTCGAGTTTTTAGTACCTTTTCTAAGGGCAAAAGTGTAAAATCTATCTGATCATTCGTAGTACAAGGATTTATAATTATTAAAGATTTTTCGATATTTTTTAATATTTAATTGCTCTAACAGATTTAAGCGCTTTCCTTTCTTTTCCCGATGCAGGAAGTTTTCCGGGAATTTTTACATCACACCATGGGATACAACCCTGTAAGTATTGGTAGTGCTTAATCCCAATTAAGTGTTAAGGGTCCATTCACTGTAGACTTGACAGACATGAATTCGGGGTCGGGTTGAGAGGTTGGGTAGCTGATGGGTGAAGACTTACATATTTCCACTACCGAATTATTTAGATTCCGGAGGTGCACGTAAAGCCGAAGTAAAAAGGCACATGGAAACGAAGTTAACACTCATTGCATGGGTACCGGATTTATCTTATAATTGCAACAAAATTTCGTTTTAATGTTATAAATGATATATCACCGGAAAGATCAAAAGATAAACTAGATCGCTATAATAGCAAATTTTTGTTTAATACATATATTTTAGAGAAAATAATTTTTGAAAATACGCTATTTTAGTACAAGATTGTTTGACTGGAATTTTAAAAATAAAAAGAATTACAAAAAATTACTACTATAGGGATTTAGATTAAAGTCTTATCTTTCAATACTTTTCTACTAAAAGGCTCAGCCTGTGTTAATTATACTTCTTGTTTATTTTATAGCATCCTCCTTATATTTGTGTATTTGTTGTACTTACCGTTTCTTTTTAATAAATATTACCATACTTTATATTTTGTTCTGTTCTTTGAACAACTGTTTTGTTTTAGTAATATAGTGAGATAAATGGCCTTTGGGTAATAAAACGATTTTGTGCAAATTTCGGCTTTAAGAGTTCAATTTATCCAAAATTTTGGTAAGATTATTCCACTATTAATAATAATGTATTATTATTAATAATATAATATGGCCGCGGCGATAGCTCAGTCTGTTAGGTGCTGGGTGATAGCCTGTGACTAACAGAATGGGTATATTGCGGCGCGAGTTCGAATCTCGCCAGGGGAGAAATGGCACCTCTCCCAGGGAATGGTTGTGTGTCTGCGTTTTTTCATGTGTACCCTCCCTCTACACAAGCATTAGGCTTTCAGTAGGGAGGTTGTCCATTTCTGTGGTGTGTTTTTTATGTAATGTAACCGGCCATTTAGTATTTATTTAGCATGTTATGAGCTAAAAATTGTGAATGGGTGAATATTATGACAAAAATTCCAAGTGGTTGCAAATAATCTGGGTCACATGTAAAATTATTACATTTTTGAATTTCCCCCCCGGTGGCTAATACGAAGCTAGATGCTAGTGTGACCAGAGTTACCTATACAGAAAACCAAAGTTGCTAGAGTTACGTTTTGGCCATAGGATGGCCATTTTCAGCCTCCATAAAAACATTCTATATTTTTTATAATTTCTATAGTTTGAGGTCGATATCTCAGGAAGATATGAAAAAAAATATTAAATATTAAGTGCTTATATTCAACTGTTCATCTAAGACATCCGATATTCCAAGAAATACTCAAGAAGTAATAAAATTTGCACTATATGCACCTTTTAGTAACATGCTACCTCTTTAATATTATCTACAATCGCTGCTGTTTCACACAAACCCACAATAAAAAGCAAAATGCGCCTAAGCACAAGATAAAATCAGTATAAATAAGTTAAAGAAATAATTTGCGCGGATAAAAAAATGACATAAAGTGGAAGAATGCGACAAGTTCAATATCTTATAAAATATAACTACCGCGTTTTATTTACCCTACCAGTCATCATTTCAGAAATTTCTGATCCTAGATCGAAGCAGATGATAATATATTATTACACCAGCGTGTAAGATGGTACAAAGTGTTGACAATATCTATCTGCTTCTTTATTCGACGCACCTCGAAAACGAAGGTTGTGGAAATATATAAAAATAACTTTTATTGATAAGAGGGGACTACTATTACTCGGCTTGAAATATGAGCAATAAAGTGAGTAATAAAAAGGTAAGGAATGACGATATATTTTTCGATAAATACACGATATGAAATAAAGATTATTATTCCTTGAACTACTTTGAATTGTGCCACATAATTTTTAACATTTTTTAGACCGCCAGTTGACGCGGGCACGCTGGGTGAATAAATATAATCGGTGATATCAGGTATCAAAGCATGCCGACATTGTCATTCGGAATGCATCGTCTTTTTATTAAAAATCTATTTAATTTATGCCGACTGTCATAAACATTAGTTTTGATGTTGCAATTGTTTTAGCATTGGATGAAAATGCCCGGAGTTCATCAGATTAGTAATAAGTGTATGTATTCTGTTTTCGCTTACTAAAAAACTATACAGGGTGTTAGTTAAACATGCGGCAAAAATTCAAGAGGTTATTCCTTGGACTATTCTAAGGATATTTTATCGTTTGATGATATTTGAAAAAGCGCTTTGTTGCGAAGATATAGAGCGAAAAAAATTTTCAACAATTAACAATTTATTACTAAAAATTACATGTAACATTTGTGAACCCACAAGAATTGTTCAAAATAGCTACCTCCAGTTCGGATGCAACCATCCAATCTTCTCCTCATAGACTCCCAAACTCTTACAAAAACACCATGGGCGTTTCTTATTAAGTTACATCCAGCAATTATCCGATCTCTTAAATCGTCCACATCTTCCACTGGCCTAGTATAAACTAATGACCTTAGATGGCCCTATAGGAAATAATCCAGGGGGTTTAAGTCCGGGGATCAAGCAGGCCATACGTGAGGCCCACCTCGACCAATCCAGCGATCTCCGTATGTTGCTGTTAAAAACTCTCGAGCAACTACACTAAAATGAGGTGGTGCACCATCATGCATAAACCACATTGCCTGTCTTGTAGCCAATGGTACATCCTCCAAAAACTGAAGTAGCGTTTGTTCCAAAAAGTTGCGGTATACTTCGCCGGTAAGTCTTCCTGATAGAAATACCGGTCCAATTAGCCAGTCACCCACAATTCCAACCCAAACGTTCAACAAGAACTGATGATGAAACCGAACTTCACCGTCAGCCATCTCGACATTCGTATAGGGAGCCATGATAGAGGACTTTACTAACAACCGTTTACACGTCAACTAGCCAAACGTCAATCAATCTTAACAAATGCGACACATACAAACTACAAAAACACAACATACAAAATAATCACTCCGAAGTATCACGGTATGTTGGTAAGAAAAAACAACTCCTTTTTCTTACATATCTTTTACTTGATACGTCCAGTGTAGTACGCCATACTTTTATTTTACCTAAATTAATAATGTGAAAAATACCAAAATTGGATTTGTTGAAAATTCTTTTCGCTCTATATCTTCGCAACAAAGAGCTTTTTCAAAAATCATCAAAGGATAAAATATCCTTAGAATAGTCCAAGGAATAACCTCCAGAATTTTTGCCGCATGAACAAATTCGTGTAAAATTTAGGTAATTATTTTGTAGAAAAACGCTCGGACACGTCGATTAGTATTTTTAGTTGCGGATTTTTTGACATAAGAAAATAGAATATAGGGTGAATGTCTGAAGAAAACATATGCAGTCATCATTGATTTTTTTAATGGAACACCCTGCATATTATGCCATTTTTTAATTGAACGGTAAATTCTGAACACTTTTTGTATAACCTACCTAAAATCAGCGGTTTTCCACCAACATATTCTTCACTTTAATGCCGACATTAACTTGAGTGAAATGTTTTTATAACTACAACTCTCTAGACAAATTCAAAAAGGCACGGTATAGACGAATACTGAATTTATTTCAAACTAGTTCTCTCAAAGGGCATCCAGAGCAATTTACTATGACTTTTTTGGTCAAAACAACGTCAAGGACGCCCGAGCTATAAATTTATTACAATTCAACTTGAAACAAACTTACTTTGGTCATTCCCGGCTAACTTCAAGTTAATGCTAAACTTTGGTAATGAATTGGTGTGAATTTAGATTGTAACGAAGCGAAACGGCAGGACTTAGGATACGCGACGTTCAAATATGCGATCTGCCAGGGACGTGGGGACTATATTTCACGGGAGGGATTATATTTTATTAATGCCAGCTGTACAGGGTGGTTCAAATTGGTATTTTTCCAGGGTCACCGAGAATTGTAATAGATAGTGCAAAATAACAAATAACGAAAAAATAACAATGATCAATAAAAAAATAAACCGTTTTCCGAAATTGTTGGAAAAATAATATATATAATAAACCATATATGCTTGGAATGCATTTTCAGTCCTCTTTCCATTTTAGAAATAAAATACAGGGTGTTTAAAAAAATCAAGTTGTGGTCATAACAAGAAAAAGAAAATTTATTAAAATTTAGTTTTATGCCAACGAATGCATGTAAAATGTTGAAACCATTTTGAGATATCTTGAAAGAGAAATGAAAAAAGGGCATGCATGAGTTGGTTTTACCGAAAATTGGAAAACGCCATGTAGCGCGAAAACGGCAAGAGATTCAAAAAGAAAAAGGTAAGTTATTGCATATTTGGTAAACTAACAAAATCTACAATCAAACTTTGCATCTTTGAAATATATTTTCAAAACATTTAAAATAACAACTTGTTGTTGTAGTTGGAGGGGGGGCGCGGTTACCCGCAGCACTTAAGCCTTTCGACCCATAGTGCTTGCCGCTAATCGAGAGCTATTGGAAGAGACCCGTGCTATGCGCATAGGCCAACACCAGTTCTAGTGGAAGCTCTCTAATGTCCTGAGGCAGGAGAAATCCTACACCCAGATGTTTGTGTCTCTTGACCACGAGGCAGGCATAGCGACAGAGGCTGTGAATGGAGTCCTTGTTATCGAGTCCGCATCTTCTAGAGCCACTGAGGCCAATAGTATTAAGGTACTAAGTATTCTTATGCTGTTACGACTTAGCGCAAGTACTGATCTAGTTACGTTCAACCAAGGCCCTTCAATTAAGAACCTGGCTTCTCCCAGTCCAGTCCCGTTCGACCATTCTTTCTCTGAACCTTTTCTGATCCAGTTTTCTATAGACCTTGTTACATAACTAGGCGGAAGCCCGAGAACTGGTTCGGGACCTGTAAACTGTATTCTTGAGCCTCTTTTAGCCAGTGCATCGACCTCCTCATTTCCAGTTATACTGTGATGACCCGGTACCCAGGTCAATTTTACTTGGTTGTTCTGTCCCAATCGGGCCGGCCAGACCAAGTACACTCTAGGACAGCCCTGGAGGTGATCCTGTAGGAGATCAAGGCATGTAAAGCCGCCTGACTGTCGGTGCATATCTGGATATGCTGATCTGAGGAAAATCTCAAAAGGAGATATTCTAATATCTCCTTTTGAGATTTTCCTGAACAGATGCAAAGATAGTAAACACTTCCGTTTAGAGACCACAAGACCGTGGCATACTTTCCCAAGGAGAAGGATAGTCTCGCCTTTGGGCCTCGGACTCCCGCTCCTGAGCCCTGGTCTGTCTTGGACCCATCCGTAAACTAGACGAGCCCGTTCGAGATCTGAGCATGAGGATTTTCGAGCCAAGCGTCCCTGTCTGGTATCTCTACTGTAAAAAGTTTATGAAACACATAAGTGGGAGATATCCTGTCACTGGGTGCATCCAGCAGACTGTCTCCTCCCAACAGTTTCCTTAAGAATACTTGTGTAACCACCATCGAGGTTTTTACTTAGACATCGTCCCCACATAAATAATAACTTAGGTAGTATATAAAATACTGCAAGTACTTAAAATGCCACACAGTGATTTAGGCAGGATAATAGCTTATTTCAAGCGTTTTCCTTACATTTTGCAATTATTTTAAATAAAGTACATAATATATGATTTTTTTAACCAGTAGTGATGAACTAACATCAGTAGGCACCTTGTATTGATATATATATATATATATATATATATATATATATTACTACCAGCTCTACAATACTGTAAATAGACAAATAGCGATCGGTTTCGTATCATTATAACAGTGACCTCTCTTCCCAATAGAGAAGCGATTGATGTGATGTGGACTGATCTTTAAGATTAGTCGGAGCAATTTATTGTTGACCGGTGTATTATTTATCCACAGGGTGATTTCCTTTTGAGTTGCTTTTAGTCTGCACATTCAAATTGGTATTTGAAATGATTTCAAAGAATATTTTGAAGCACAGTCTTTACTTGTGATACTTATAAATATTTACTAAGAATATTAAACTTAGTTTTCTTTCTCTACACACCCCCAAGCTTCACCCACCCTCTCCTCGGCCATTTCCTCGCCGGAGATTTATTAGCTCTAGCGGGCCGGTTATTCTCAACTGATTTTCAATTGAATCAGAGCGACCTGAGGCTTTGATACGTTACAATTTACAATCTAGTGTGTCGCGGTGGACTGCGGTCACTATACTCCCCTTCCTTTGTTTCGTTCGACCCCAATAACTTATTTTAGAGACCAAAGGGTCATTCCGTTTCAATTAATGATTCCTGGAGTCATTGTGGAGTGTGGCGCGGTCGAAATGCAAGAAGTGGTAGGAGAGCAATTGAAGTGGACGTACGACGGAGGGTAGGAATTGGAATATTCTGGATATTTCCGTATTTAAATGTCTGTAAATGAACCTCTCTAGTAGTTTTGGACCCGCCGCGAAATTTTAACTTTCACGTTGTCGGCACAAAAATTGATTTTGTGTGCAATTTATCAGTGGCGCAAGATTATGATTGATGCAATTGATGAATATACGCCTTGTTAAATGAAAAGAAAAACACAATAATGGAATAAGTATCAAGGCAAACTTCTAAGGATTGCTCCAAAAAATAATCACTATGAAAGGTTGTAAAAGCGATGAATATTCCATAAGTTAAAAATTTATAAATTCAACTAGGCCCTTACATTTTTAATTACGTTAAAAAATAGGATCCTAATAAAATATTAATGGGTTCATTTTATCAAAAAAAGGTTTTCAAAATGACAATGATTAACATACATTTTTTTTTCATAGGCGGCGCGGTCACCCGCAGCACTCAGGTCTTTCGACCCATTATGCCTGGATTAACATACATTAAAAATTTTCATTAGTTACTCAAAAACATTTCAGTTTTTTCAGTGGAAATAAATCGGATTCTCTTGGAGGCCATTTGATTACCCCAGCCTTTGATATCCATTTTTCAGGAAACTGCATTGGTGTAGAATGTGCAACACATCAAAATCTAAGGGGCTAATGGGATTTGTTAACATCCAGTGATGATTTATATCCACGATAAATGAGCAAAAAGTGGGTCCGTAGATAAAAGTTATACAATTCGGAACGGAAACATTGAAGATGTATTTTTTTAACGAAACGTACGATAATAATTTATTTTGGGTAGCATGTTGTTTGGAGTAAATGAAATTTGCAAATTATGGTTTCAAAATTCCAGATCCGTATTTAAAAAAAACAAGTTGATGATGGTTCTGGAAAAACGAAACATAAAAATCTTAATATCATGCCCAATGGAGGACAGAAAGTTGATTTGAGAAAGTGCTCTTCATTTTTCATTATATACTCAAGTAAGGCTGCAAAAAATAAAAACGAATTTCCAAAATTTTGGTTTTTCTCAAATTTTTCAAAACCTAATCACCTAATGTATTGAAGACATTAAGTTGACGTTATATAAAAATATGCCGTTGTAATTCAATATTGGGAGGTGCATACTGGCCGCAAAGTAGTTGTTTTCGACAAATCGTAAAAATAATAAAATTATTCTTTAGCGTACCTAGGTTATAGATAATGAAGAAAATTAAAAACTTTATTGAACCTAATATTTGATAATTTCATTAATAATTTATCTCTTAGTTAAATTTTTGGCTTAATTCCCATATAAAGAAGGATATAAACAGTTAAATAAGACAATAAATAATATTAAAAATACACTATTTAAACACTACAATTAAGAAAAAATTGCATTTAATTACCTAGTGATATGATTATATCAAATTAACAGTGAGTGATTAACAAACTGGTCTCGGCTTAGTCGGTTAGGTCTCCACCAGAAAACATAATTTCATTGTCAGTTTTATACACCAGCCGTATAAATAAAACCCATTGAATAATTAAAGAAATAATGCCACTTAAACGTCCGTTTATGCTAATATAGAATTGCTAGAAGTATAAAATGTATGTTTCACCGGAATTTCCCACCTTCCACTGGAGCCCCAATACAGGATGTATACTTTAAGTTGTGCATTCGCTTGAAACGACATTTTTTAAAAAAACTTCTTCAAAATAATATTTACATATTACGTGAAGTTATTAAGACTATTTATTAAGAATTATCTGGTATTGAAAATTTATTATTTCATGGTCTACTATTTTTCACCAGAATATGTCATTTTCTTTTGTTTTTTTATAGAAACAAAAAATTACAGGTTAGGAGAATTTACTTTACATTTTATATGTAAATGAAAATGCATATAATTTAACAGTCACTCTCTAGATACTTAGAGGTTTGTTTTTGTTCTAAAAGTCCGAAAAACCCTTGAACTTTTGAAAACTGTTTCAATCTCAGAGGAATAAGTAAAAATAGAGGACTCATTACGCATTTGTTTACACAACCGGAACTTTCTTGTTTTCAATTAAAAATGTGCACGGTTGACATATTTCATATTAAAAAGTTTTTACAGCCATTCATAATCAAATCTTAGGCGGAATAATTAGAGATAGAAAGAGATACCTTGATGTTACTTACCCCATAGGTATTCCACATTTTAATAGTAAATATATACCTATATGAATTATAATATTGTGATCGTTATTTTAAATTTATGCGCTCCAAGAAATCACCAGAATATATTCTTCATTAATGGGCTGGCAACACTGTTACTTATTTGTATGTTTATATTTCGCTAGAGGTGCAAGTGTTTTTGTTGTGTAAATTAAGTGATTTTCTGATAATTTGTGTGTGAGCCTGTTGTTTGACTATATTATAGACAATTATAGTGTTAGACAATGGTAAAAACTAGAAAAACGTGTTTATTTTTAACCTATCATCGATAAGTTTTGTGAATTGTATTGTAACCATACCAAGTTTGGTATTAAATTATAAGTACTTAGAATACTTAGGTAGATAGATTAGGTAGATAGGTAGATTAGATTAGATTAGATTTATATAGGAGTAGGCCTACTGGCCTAATCCACCGCGACCTAGAAGATCTATTCAGATCAATGCACTCCACAGCCTTGATAGACGCTCTTCCATGTAGCTGTTGGCTCTTGGTCTTCCTTCCCCAAGTATTTGAAATCTTAGTCTTGTCAGGCCCTCGCACTGGCACAGTACGTGTACTGAGGTTTTCTCTTCTTCTTGACAGAATCTGCAAGTTGCTTCTTCTGACAGTCCCATAAGGTTCATGTGCCTATTTAGCCTGCAGTGTACCTACTGTTAGGAGACCCACTATTATTCTGATGGCCTTTTTATTCTGGCCTAACAGATCTGCTGTGAGTTTAGGCGTCCGTTCTTTAATGAATAGCTTTGCCTGTCTCAATTGTGGCAGATTCCTCCACCATTCTCGAGATTTGTTCCTCAGCCATTCCTCCATGGATGTTTTAATGCATGGCTTCGCTATGAAGTATTTAGGTATGTTTTGTAGGTTTCCATCAAACGTACATGTGTGTATACCAGTTATATTTGAGTGCACATGTTACAGTAATTAATCTGTTTAGAGTTCAGTAATTTTTTATTCAATTTATGTATATTCATCATCTTCTGTAACACCTTTAGGCAAGCCACAGGAGTGACTGCACCTCTGAGAGCTTGATGTTTGTTTTTCCTTCTCACTCTATTATCTGTCTATTGGTATTGATTATAAATGGATGCAATTTAGTACTTATGGCCTCTCTATGTTCAGTTATTCCTCTGAGGTTTCAATAGCATTAAATATGGTTGATATATATCAAAAATAATTTTCTCAGCGACAAACCACCAAATTAATGTCTTATACTCCCTCAGATCTTTATTTTATGAAATACCAATATTACAGATAATTGATTTATCTGATTTCAGGTCAAAATGTATGTTTTTCCTCCTACTATAATAATGTCCAGGCAGGAAGTGCTCCAAGTTACAATGCACACCCTGTATGTGTGCTCCAGACGTACAGGTACGGTATCTGAATCCGGCTAAGACCGCACTCCGCTCCGGAGGTATTTCCTGCGCCCGGAAACTGGCTAAATGCTCTCGAATCCGGATACACGTTGGCCGCCGGAATAAATACACATATATATTCTTGACTTGACGTGGCGGCGGCGGTCCGCCCACTACAAAAAGGCCCTCGTAGCAATTAAGGCTGAAGATAATAAATTAAATTAGAGCGAGTGTGACGGAATCGATGTTTTTTGGTGGAGGCACAGGTGACGCGAGATGGAATTGTGAAAGATATATTTCCTTATCAGAAAAACATATAAGGGCATGTACAACATTGTGACCAAACTATATTTTAAGAATCTATGGACGTTCAGAAGTATACAGCGTGACACAGATTCATGGATACATCTCTTTCCCCTTATTTTTTGTATACAATTTTCAAATTTGGCATGGCGGAAAAAGGTCACTTTGTGACATAAAAATTTCCTTTTTGCCGCTTCCGGTTTCACCGGAACTAATACCAAGTCTCGATTTTTATGTGGAACACCCTGTATATTATTATATTTTTGGAATCTACGTCATTTTCTGAATATGTAGATATAACATAAGTGACATTTCAGCTGTCAAATTACTTTTTGGTCTCTATTTTACTTTTCAATTTAAAGTGCCTTTATATCAGCAATTAATTCTAATGTACACCGTGTTCCACATAAAACGACCCACTATACTATCTGGAAATCTATAAAAGATATGAAAAAAAGTTAAATACAAAAGTTTTTTATATTTTCGAGTTCTTTTAAAATATAATACTTCAATGTATACAGGGTGTCCCAATTTTGCTGGGACGACATCAACTCTAAAAATCATTGTGATTTTCTATAAAATCGCGATTTTCTCTGTAACCATTGAATTTATTTATAGGACATATGCATATGTAATGATAGGTATTTTCATTGTCTTTAACATAGAGTAATTATATAATGGGTGTTTCATTTAAGAAAATCGACTTTTTTCAGATTATAAAGTTGCAAGATTGATTTCGTAGTATGTCCACATGTATAAGTATGAACAAAAATTTTGTATTCTGTATATGCATTGACGCTTTGTAAATGGAAATGATCACCCAAACGCCTAATTTTAGTTTTTGATAATTTTTTTATATCGAGTTGAAAAATACCTTGATTTTTCAAAACACGCACACACAATCTCCAATATCTCGAAAAGTACACTATAGTTTAAATAGGCAAGTCGGGTTTATTTTTGCAAAGAATCCAAAAATCGACAAAAATATAGGGTGTCACATTTAAATTTTTAGAGTTGATGTCGTCCCAGCAAAATTGGGACACCCTGTATACATGGAAGTATTATATTTTAAAATAACTCGAAAATCTAAAAAACTTTTCTATTTAACTTTTTTTCATATCTTTTATAGATTTCCAGGTAGTATAGTGGGTCGTTTTATGTGGAACACGGTGTACCATAGAAACCATAAAAAACAGAGTTCGTGTCAGAAACATCAATATCTCTAGGTGTAAGTGTAAATTAATTAGGTAGACGTCGCTGTTCAGAATAAATTAATGTGTTAAAAAATAAATAAATATATTAAAGTGAGGACATCAAATTTTACAAATCTATTTCTACAAGTATCAGAACTAGGTAAACCTGTAATTATAGGTTTACGTAGTTCTGATACTTGTAGAAATAGATTTGTAAAATTTGATGCCTTAAAATAACACAACCTACGCTGTGTTATTTCAAGGATAATTATCCTTAAAATTACACAGCTAGCTTACACTTAAAATATAACTAATATAAATTGAGCACTTCACTTAGTATTTTTCTCATACACCTAAATTTCTTTGGAGATCATTATAAGATACAAGGGTATTCCAATGTACTTTCCCGTTTAAATTTTGGTCAAAATGCATGACTAAAATCTTAACATTTTCTATACCACTACTGTTACTAACTTGAAACAAAAATCCAAGCGATGCACATCATAAAGGATCAATTCCGAGGATCCACAATGTTATTTTCCTGAAATATATAGGTATATTTTTTTAATTTTGATGTACCTCACCATAGGCTAACTGTGGTTACATAATTACAAAGAAATAAATGTTTTTGGCGCTCTAACGTAATATAAATAGTTTTATTTCATACTGTCCAGTAGATCTACTTAAGAGTCCACTCACTAGTCCGAAATAAACCCAAAATCGGCGTTCGTCTCATGTCTAATTATAAAAAAAGTATAAAAGATAGCGACTTTTATACGACAGCCACCCTGAGACATTTAAGTACGTAAACTGTACGTGTCAACTTGAAAAATTAATTTATGCCGATGTTCTAATTGGAAAAGCATTTCGCTTCAGCATTTTGGTAATCAGAAGTGTTTGGCAGTCGGTACTATTGTTTCCGTTAGCAATATTGCTCATAGGAAAATAACCTATCTGAAGTTTAATTAATTTGACAGTTTTCGTGGGAGGTGCTTGTCTCGTTAGTGTAATCTCACATCGGCAGATAAAATGAGAAACAAGTTGAGACGGATGCGACTCGAGATTTTCGAAGACGAAATAGACGTAGAAGGACTCGACGTACGGTCTCGAAAAAAAATCTCAAAGGATTAGAGGAAGGACGAAACTTTCGTGTGAAGCGGTTTTCAAAGCCGTAAAAATTAGAGAAGGGGCGAGGGGGTCCCGCGAAAGTCGGGATTTCGGCAGGCGTGACGGGACCATTAGGCGCGAAGACAAACGCCGGTGCTAGCCGCATCTTTCTCGCCGAACGGCGATCGACGAAAATTTTGCAGAGGTTTTTTGAGAAGGCGTTTAAATTGGGACGAGGCGTAGGAAACGGGACGAAAATACGCCTAGGCATAGGAGAAAGGTTGGGGGCGACCTCCGGACGATCGCGGGGATCGCTCCGCGATCCTCCCTCGGAGGAGATAGCTTAGAAAGTTTGTCGATTCGACGATGGAATTTAGAGCGAGACAGAATCGACGCGTTTTAATATATATGGATATAATATTAAATATTTAATATTGTCATTGAAATAAATGCCATGTCAATACCAACTAGATTCGGCAAATACGAATAAATAATTAATCGGTGGTAAGAAATTTTATTTATCTCAACTAAACCCTTTTCTCAGTGCATATAATCTGAAAGAGTATCTTGTAATTCCACCACTCCCAAACCAATACATAACGCATCACACAGACTGTAGCAACCTTCCACCTTCCGTCTTAGTTCAAAGGGCAAACTCAAATCCTACCGGCGTTGATTCAACCCTTGCGATGATTTGTGTGCGGGGCAAGACACAAGTCGTTTGTATGTATGTGTGTGTAATCCGTAGCGCGCGCCGGAATCGCAACTATATATCTCTATCAAACCACTAATATACATGTCAATAGGCGGCCGACAAGCGATACGGCAGTCTGACGTACTGCCGCCGTCGCCACCGCCGACTGTCTGCAATTAGCCCCGGCATTAACGTGGCCCCCATATGCAGATCGCCCAGCATTTGTCACTAAGGTCCGATAGACACGCCGCGGGTTGGGGTTAATGATGGCACTAGTCTATGGCTTTCATTTCTGCTTCTATAGTCTAGGTATCTAAAAAAAGTTTTGATCGGCAAATATCAACAAACATCGCGGTGCATTGTTATCACACTTACTTCTCAAATATTTCCATCTTATTCGACAATACTATACAGAGTGTCCCAAAAACATACCGACAAACTTGAAGGGGTGCTGGGGGACATGCACCTTTTTTGATTAATAAATATATGTCCCCAAATGAGCGATTTAAGCTGTAGAGCACTAATATGTATTAAATCATACCCAAATAAATAAATTAATTCTTGATTTAGTTGGGCATCAATGTATTTCGTTTAACATTTTTTCTTTCGACTACGCTTTTTGTTGGGAGAAAAAAATTCTTTATCACAATTAACATTCCAAAGGTGCCAATTTTAAGACCGTAGTATTATTTGTGATTTATTTAGTTGGTATCAGAACATAACTGATAATTTTAAATTCAAAATTTGTATTGAAAATGGACTTTTTCCAATACTTTCGTCAAAAAATGTCTTAATTTTGATGACATTTAAATGTCATAAGTATTTTTGAAGAGAGCAAAAAAGTACAGCCCTACATTGTTTAGGTAAATACAGGTACATAATACACAATACCCATCATTCTCATTTCAATCGTTTTTTTTTAAACACATTACAATCATATTCCATCCGTACACATATCCATACACCATTTTTTACAAGATTTATATTAATAATACAATTATTATTGCTGTTATTCTGTATGTTAATTCCAAACGATGATTTTGGTAATACTAAATCAAATGGCTTTTCTTGTATAATGTTACAGGTATTAAGGGTCCCCCAAACCAATGCGGATAATCGCAGCACCTGCGGAAGTTCGCACCGCTTGCGATTCGCATCATATTGTTTCCATTGCGTTAAATATGTACGTTCACACCAACACGATTTTTTTCGTTTAGACTGCGAATTGTCTGCGTTTATTTCGTACGAAGTTTTTGTTCGCAATCGGCTGCGTTTTTTCTCGGGTCCGTAGTAGTTTCGCAGTCTCTTAACTAAGAAAGTAATTAATAAAATGGAAAAAATCATTGAATTAGTGCGAAATGACGATTACAAAAATATTCGAAAAAAGTAACAAAAATATAACATAGATTCTCGTCTTTTCGTAATAGCGGCATTAATGTATGAAATTCCCTATATTGTCGTCTTTTTTTATTAATATCGTGAACCCATTTTCTTTTCTTCTTAAGGTTAGATACATAATATGATCAACACATTTATTTTTAAAGAATAATAATAATTTTACCATAAATTGTCTTCTTCCAATGCAAGCAACACAAATGCTTTTTCTTCATCTGATGATGTATACATTTTTTGTGTGATAGGTAAGTATGTAAGTACAAGTACAAATTGTTTATTTTTCGTTTTCAGGAATAGCAATCAACCTTTTCGATACTGAAAATATGACGCATATGATGCGATTATATTCGCTTTGGTCTGGGGTTCTCTGCGGATTCCACCACGAATTTCGCTACGAACTTTCCGTCACGAATCCGTTGCGAATAATTCGCGTTGGTTTGGGGGAGCCTTTATTGTTCTCGATTGCGACATTTCCACTTTTCTTGATATCACCACTAAAAATACTGTTTCCAATTTTCATTTTTTCTTCCACGGACTGATCCACATAGCCTTCTGCAACGGTCGACGATCGCCATCCACCATAATGTTTAAGTCTCAAAATATCAGCCCCTGTGCCAACTAAAAGCGACGCAGAGGACCTTCTAAAGCTATGGCCAGTATATTTTGCAGAATTAGGTAATCCAAGAAATGATGCAATTAGGAATTCTTGCAAAAGTATTTATTCCGACTACTTGAAATAACATTTTTCATTCTTATACTGAAGAAAAAATTTAGGGTTTTCTGCTATCTTAGGACACAGTGACATTACTTAAAGCAAATTTCAGCCGGATTAAATTTGTATTCATTGTTATTTGAAACTACAAATGTTCCTTGTATTTTCGTTTTTGAATCAGGAATTTTAATAACTATATAAGAATCCTTGTCCTCAATATCATGTATTATTATTTTAGAAAGTTCGTCCCGGCGAAAGGCAAATGACAATCCCATAACCATAACTATTTTCATCAATAAAATTTTTTTATCCGCAGCATGAAGCAAAAAATTAGTTACCTCTTCTCTCGTGAAAACGTTTGCCTTTTTCGGCTTCTAGTCAGCACTTTTTCTTTTAAGAAATGCCTTCACTTTGGGATATCACTATATGTATGTTTTTATTAACAGTTAAAGTTGATTTCAACATAGAAAACTTCGACCACAGGGTTGACGACTTCATAGTTTTCGATTTTTCTCCCAAATACCCAAGAATGACGGGTTCTGATACCTTAGATATTTTTTCTGAGAACAGCAATTATTAAATGCATCATAGTCTTTTTCGTATAGTAGTCTGGACTTACTGGTAGAAGTTGTAAGCTAACTGCTTCCGCTGATTCCATCACATCGGCAGGAATATCAGATGTATCACTAAAATAACTTTCTTCATCCATAATTAGAGCGATATTTTATAAATTTACGAAAATGATCTGATTACGGTTCTATAGTAGATAATGGCGACTTCAATAATTGAAATTGTTACTGTGCGCACCCTGACCAAGCATCCTGGCAACCTAATATTTGTTCTAATTTTTCATGATAGGTATTGCCATTAACTGATATAATTTTTCTTAATGTCGCTTTCACTGCCAAAACAATAAAAATTGGACGTTTGCTTTCAAAATGTTAATAATAAAGGATAATTTCATTTTTATATTAAAAACCCAAAGTATTGGAAAAAATCATGTATATAACTCGAATATAAAGCCTCTTTTTTGCACTTGCGAGCTTTCATAACTCGCCTACGGCTCGTTATGAAAATTTCTCGCCCTTGCAAAAATGAGTCGCTGTACAGGGTTATTTAGAACTTATCTCTAAAACTTTGAGGATATGTGCATCCTTAAATAAAAAATCGATATCACCAAAAAAATGTATAATAAAAGTCTTAGGATTTCCCGTAAACAATGTTTAAAGTTATACCATTATAAAGGACTACGTAGATGGGCAACTGTACTTCAACTCGATCTGATATACCACATTCCGACAAAAAACAGTAAACAAGTTTTTTGTACCTGGAAGAATAGAGTTGGAGTGGGGATAATATCTCTATTGTCTATCAGTCATCAGTCTATGTGTGTCGCTCTCGCAGTGCGGATGTTTTATTTATCGTAGGAGTGTTAAACTGTAAAATTTTCAAAATGGCTCATGTGTACAGTAATGCTGAGTTAAGGGACATGATTCTTATTTATGGCGAAGTTGGACAAGTGGGTTATCAATTACGAGTTAGATTTTGTGAGTGGTTGTTGCAGCAAAATGCTGAAAATCCCCAATTTACTTAATAATTTGCGTTTACAAGATCAGCAACCAGGAGGAACATTCACTTCAGTGCGGCAAAATTGGATAAGGCTTGCCCAAAAGTGTGTACAAGTCGAGGGACAAAATTTCGAACAACTTTTGTAACAAGGTATGTGCAAATTTTTTATAAATTTCATGTTTGTAATACCTAGTAATCAAGTAGCGCAATTCTTCAAAATTAGTTTAACAAAATTTTATTCATTTTAAAGACACGTCACTTTGGTCACATCTATCTATCTTTAAGTTTATTTTAAAGTAAAAACGCCGCAAATCTTTTTTGCGCCGGGTGTCGGTATACTCTCAGAATTTCCGAAGTTTTTTTCGTGCTAGCTAGTTTGCATTGTCAGTCCCAAGGTCACTCCAGTACAGTGGACCAGTATACAGCGGCGTGCAATTAAAAATTTTTAAATAGTTTCAAGAACCCGCCAAAAAATTTTTTTTGCACTACCACATTTGTACATGTATGTTGAACATCCCCAAATTTTATTATGGATAAGTTCTGAATAACACTGTATATTCTTGTTGTATAAACAACTATTAATTCTGGCTTATGATGGTTAATAATATTTTTAAGTAATTAAAATTCTGCAGTCAAATGTGTTGAGAATTAAGACAATAAAAAATCAGTTTTACGCAGATCAAGACTGTATCTATTATTGCAATTACACGGAATTTGGAAAAGCTAAATTGCATCCAAAGTTGCACACCCAACAGTGACACGAACTGATTAATTTAACCGCCGCAAAATTGGCACATATACTATAGAATTTCCTGCAGACTCCATTCACTGATACACATTGAAACGGGGAGAGTGTCAATACCACCCTTACCCCCTAGCATTCACATCGGCGTCGGCTATGCCTAGAACAAACAATTGATACCGCAATTGTAGACGTCACACGGCACGTAATGATAAAGAAGGCGTTGAGATAAGTTGGTGGTAGTGGTCAGTTTGGAAATGCACGGTGCAGAACTAAAGTTAGCCGTGATTGTTTCATTTGTTTCGAGTATCTGAAGCATGGATAAACAATGGGCATTCAAACTGTGTGTGCACGGCTGCTGGACACTGCTCTATAACGTCGCCCGCTCGGACCTTAGGAAAACAAAGGTAGATACGTAGAGACGCTGGGAGTGAGTCGATATATGAGACAACATTGATACGGTCATGGCTCTTTCGGGGAACGAAAGCAATGGGCTACTTGTTTTCTAGCTTCATTGTCTGGGTCTGTTTTGGAGCTTTTTGAAGTGGTCGAGGATGTCCGAATCCAAAGTGCAAGCTAAGTAAAAAAACCGGAAACACTTGCTGCTTCACCTTAAGACACTAGTTATTTTTAATTCGGAATTTCACAATAACATTTACTAAACAGTTCATATACAGGGTGGGATAAAGAAAAGCGGGCCAGTCTCCTTATACCGAGAGAAAAGACTATTACCATATTCTACCATATTTGAAATGAGCCATATGTTCCTTGAATCTAGTTCGAATTGACCTTCTAGTTTGTCCAACATACTCGACGACGGTTCACTGAACTGTAGCAATAGTTTAGGTGTAAATAGGACATAGTGTTAGCAAGCAAGTTTAGTTTTAATCATTTCCAGATGATGTCAACATGGTTAGCGAAACACGCATGCAATATAGTGTTTCGGTTTTAGTGGTTTGGTTAAGAGATTTTTAACAAAATACAGGGTGAATCATGTAAAATGAAGTTGATTCTGACGATAAATTCGATTCTTCAAATTCAAAGATGGCGTCACGGGCGCTGGCAACTCAATTTTTTCAAAATGGCAAAGTGTGCTGTGTTGCACCTCATTTAAAAGGTAATTCAATTCTCTACATTCTCGTTTTTGAAAAATGACAATCGGGTTATCCGTTCTCTAGTTACAAGCGTTTGTATTAACGATATTTAAAAATTTTGCTTTTATCAAGTCTCCTTACCTTGCTTGCTACTTTCACTGAAACGTCAATAAGGTTCGAGAAAGTAGTTTAGCGTTTAATTTAAGAGTGTTTGAAAGTTTCTACAGGTTTTTTCTTATTTTTTTAAGTTACTCGATTTGATAGATTTGATAGATTTAAGAGAAAATTTAAGAGGAGAGCGGTACTTAAGAATGCTGCGGGAGGAAATTTTTCCAAAGATAGAAAAAATAGCAGGCAATAACATTCAAAGTATTGTATTTCAACAAGATGGGGGGGGGGGGGGAGGAGCCCGCCTCATTTCTATGGACCTGCTACCGATTTTTTAAATAACCATTTCCCGGGCAGATGGATTAGCAGAAGGGGCCCGATAGAATGGCCGGCTCGTTCCCCGGACTAACTCCTCTTGATTTTTTTTTGTGGGGATATTTGAAGTCAAAAGTCTACAGAACTCCTACAATAAATATCGACGAACTACAGCAACGTCTAAAACATATGTGTAGAAATATCCCTGCAGAAATTTTAGGAAATATCAGGCAAGAATTTCAAAGTAGACTTTTTATGTGCCAAGAAGTCAATGGACAACATTTTGAATAACTTATTTAATTTTTGTATTTTTTGTTTTAATAAATATTTGTTCAAAATTTGTTGTATTAAAATATTAATTAACATTTTATTCATGGATCAGATTAGAAACAGAAACGCTTGTAACTAGAGAACGGCTAACTCGATTGTCATTTTTCAAAAACGAGAAAGTAGAGAATTGAATTATCTTCTAAATGAGGTGCAACAAGGCACACATCTTTGAATTTGAAGAATCGAATTTATCGTCAGAATCAACTTCATTTTACGTGATTCACCCTATATTTTGTTAAAACTCTCTAACTCGATTCGTACAAAAGTTAGCAGGGGGGGGGTTACTTTATGGACAGACTGTAGAATTATAAGTTATACGAATGCTGTGTTATTGAGGATAAGTTTAAAACATCCTGTAGATTTTTTTGTAAACTACTTTTTGAGGAATAAATTGTTTTAGAAATTTTAATTTTTTATTTTATTTAGTATTTTTTTGAAAAGGTTTAGTAGTAAACTTGAAAAGACGAGCACTTTAGCATTAAAATGAAAGTTCGGTTAGTCACAAGTGATAATAATTTTGACAGGAAACGGGAATCCAGGATGCTCTTCAACTTGTCTAACGTAATCACCTTGTGGTATGCTCCATAATTTTTCAGAACGAATTAAAACTCCTTCGCGGATTAAAAGACCACTTAAAATCGAAATAACGTAAACACTGTAACTGAGTAATAGGCAGCTACTTAACCGATGAATTATTTATCAGCAATCAAGCCGGGGCCGACGTATCAAACTTTGACATAAAATTTATAACTGGAAGTTTCTTAGTAACTTAAAATATGTTTTAATATATAAGTTGGTTATTAGAACATATACTTTGCCAAGATTAGTCCCCTGAAATATTAACAAGAGGAGAACATTTGAGGCTGAGCTTGAAATTTGAGTTACAAGTTACTGTTCCAGAACCAGACTACACTTAAGGTCGTCAAATACAACGTAGTGGAGTGCCACTAGGTGGAAAAATTATTAACATAGGTACCTAATTAATGTATCCTGGCCAAAATAATTTTCCCGAGGGGCGAATCACTGGGGTATTTTAGTGTACAAGCAGGGGGAATTTCGAGAAAAATTGAGAAATTTTGGGGAATTTCAAGGAATTGCGGGGAATTTGGGGGTATTTTGGGGAATTTCAATAGTACATGCTTAATTTTTCTTAAAATCTCTAGTCTTTCTTTTGGGTTCAGAACCTTTTGAGCTAAAACGGATTGATTTATTGGATATAAATAAAAATTATAACGATATACGAAACCTCCCAACAAACAATTTATAAATTTGTTAAACTATATCGTCACTCCAATACCAGAACCACGAATGTGCAAATCAATAGTTTTGAGATAATTGCGTTTTAAGTATTTGCAGAGTTGCAAAAAAAAAATAAAATATTGAAAATATAAATTAATTTACTGCTGTATAATAATTATGGACTACTATTAGAAGTCTAAACTGTCTTTACATTAAATTTTGTAATTATTGGTATTTTTGAAAAAAAAAGCACATTCGTTGTTTTGGTTTTGCCAATTATTTAAGAAAATATTTTTCGTGTAGAAACAAATACATTTTATAGAACAAGACTTTAATTTTTTTTGTATAAAAGAGAAACATAAATTATTATAATTCAAACATCTGTATTGGTGTCGCTCTCGCTTTCCTCGGCATCAGGTTGTGGTAAGTTATCTCGAACATTTTTGTTAGTTTTCAAAGATTTGTAAAAACTATGGTAAGCTTTGGGAATTGTGAAGTCTTTACACATTGTCTCCAAATTCTGCCATTTTTTCTCTGTTATGGGTAGCGTACTTTCGTAGGCTTTGTGTATCATCGATTGTTTAGGACGTCCTCGATTTTTAGTAGGGTTAGAGCGACAATCTACCTCAATGAACTCTCCCGCAAAGTCAGTCTTATAAAATACTTTTGAATGTTGCTCTTTTATGTAACGAAGACCACAAACCTTTCTCCAGGGTATCTGACTAAAATTGAAGGAAGTTGATGAAAAAGCTTTAAAGTCCAAAAAATCGTCAAACGTCATGTTTTGCACAACAAATGGCCGAGGAGTTATACGTGCATCTCGAATAACTTGTGCCCAGCCCTCAGGCGTATAAACTGGTACGTGTTTTGCTTTTTTTTCTATTTTAGAATGTATGGAGTCACATTCCATTTCTGTATGTCCTGTTTCGAAGAATTGATGATCGATTGTTCTTAGAGTTGGATGGTTAGCGCAAAGTTGGAGACACATAGCTGCAAAAATTGAATTTTTCTGCTGTCCGCCGCATCCATCGGACATCATTCGAACAGCAATAACTTTACTGTGAGACATGATGAAGTCGTACATACATGAAGCTATCTCATTTGCTCCTCTTTTGCCTTGGGTCTCATCCCAAAGATAACACCTTACATCCTGATTGGCCAAATTGTATACAGTCAAATTGTATACTGCAAGCTTCCTTAAATAAAAAATTTGGCCCGCATACCCTTTTGGAGTAGTCAGTACTGCCTCGAGATCAAAATTAAATGATAAAATGCTAGGATTTTCTTTTGCTAAAGTTTTGTCATAGTCACGAGCCTTTCTGGCGGCTTCTTTCCTTTCCAAATGTTTTTTGTATTCTAATTCCTGTTCTTTTCTCTCTTCTTCAGCTAAATTTTTCTGAGCCAAGCATTTTTTACACTGGTCCTTTTTAGGTTTAAAAAAACCTAAATTGTATTCTTTAAATATTTGCCTATATTTCTCTAACGTGACAGGCTTTAGACTTTTAGTATCGCAGAGATCTTTGTACATTCTATACATTATAGAGATATTTAAACAAGCATCTAAGTATCTTTTAGACGTTCCCTTACGGCAGTAGTGCGACTCTACGGCCGGAAAGGACAAAATGTGTTCACGTATAACTTTTTCTTTATCTTCGGATAACTTATTTGAAGGTGTGTGCTTCCCGCGTCTGTCTTTTTCTAGAATTCCGATAAGAGAACGTTTTTTAAGAGAACTTCTCATGAATGCATCAGTCACATTTAAAGTAGCCATAAAAAATTCTCTGCACACAATGCATTTTTCTCGATTAACTGTGAAAGAGTACACGCAGGTGTAGGTTTTTCGCGAGTTTTCTAAGTTTCTTGTAGTGCGATTTTTGGGTTTTTGTTCTATGTGGTTAGACAAAAATTGTCTCTGATCGTCAACATTACTTAAACTACGAAATTCTTTATAAATTTGTTGACGCTCCTGCTCATTTACCAAATCTTTACATTTGTGCTTTATCTTTGCCACACACGGAACTGGTAAAAGAGGTCGTTGTGGTTTTACAATCCCACGGTGTCCAACGTATAATTCTCCTTTAAGCCTTTTAACTTTCCGAATATTTTTTTTCCATTGCTTCTCGTTTCTTTTCTTTCTTTGAGGAATATTTTGCGTAGGTTTATTGGTCATATTATTATGATAAATATTGGTATTTTCATTTTGATCAGAGGGACTATCTGAATCAGTCTCCGAAGAAGTTTCTGAAACGCCTGACGAGGGTTCATAATTGTCAGATGATGACTGAGAATAATCTAAATGTTCGAATAGCTCATCACCATTGTTAGAAGAACTTATTGAGGGCAAGTCCCCTAAAAAAATAAAAACAATAAAAATAACACACAAAAATAAATAGGTATAGGAAACGTACAGGGTATTCGCGTATATTTTGACTTCTACCTACAGGGGTTATTAAGAAACTTAGAAAAAAGTTTAAATACAAAAGTTGTTTGGTTTTTCACGTATTATCTTTTGCCTTGGTCAAAAAAAATATTACATGTCGTAAATTTGAGGAAGCCAATTGAACATAATATTTTTAAATGGAACACCTTGTATATTTTTACATATTTGGATAGGGCGTTCTCTAACAAATACATTGATATAGGGGTTGATAGATCTAGCTCTAATAGTGAGGGAGATATACCTTAATGAGTGTTGCATAAGCATAATGAGTTAGAAAGAGAATACGGATTTGTTGCTAGGCTACAGCCCTTACAGTCTTTCTCTAACACATTGCTCTTATGGAACACTATTTAAGGTGTATCTCCCCCGCTATTAGACGTAGATCCATCAAACCCTATATCAATGTATTCGTTAGAGAACGCCCTATCCAGATTTGTAAAAATATGCAGGGTGACCCATTTAAAAATATTACGTTCAATTGGTTTTCCCAAGTTTACGACATGCAATTTTTTTTTCGACTTAGCCAAAAGATAATACGTGAAAAACCAAACAACTTTTGTATTTAAACTTTTTTTCTAAATTTCTTAAAAACCCCTGTAGGTAGGGGTCAAAATATACGCGAATACCTTGTACAAGAACATTCCATTCAAGTATTAAAAAAATAAATTACAACTTTTACTACACTGGTAATTGGTAAGAATTTTAAAAAATGTAAATAACGTAATTTATTACCAGCAGTATTTGACGAGGGCCCAGATAAAGATTTTGATAAGTCAACGTCTTTTAATGCATGTTCTTCGGAAGTAGCCCTAGTAGGATATTTAGGACGTTCTTGCTGTTGGTGACAATGCGTCGAAGGTAAGTCCTTATTTAAGGCCGCTAAAAAGAGTTAAAAATATCGATTTAAATAAAGCAATATTTGAGGTTATGTTATAAACTCAAACGTATATAGCTACATCATTATAATACATATTCAAAAATATGCATAAGTATATAGTACAGTAAGTGTGACTTACCATTTAACTTCCGGCCAAGCTGCATTATTTTCTTTGCACGGGAACTCATTTTTCTTTAAAAAGATTACACATTCACAAATACTTAAAATGCTGTATGGTTTGTATTGCCAAAACCACGAATGTGGCACATTCGCGAAACTATACTAAACTTGCTCAACTAATTACAATGACAAAAGCACTTATGTGGTACATTCGGTCTTTAGGCATTGGAGCAAAACTAAAATACCCACTTTCGCGAAACAATCGATTGGTCCTGGCAGGAGTACGGTTTCACACGCACATTCGCGCTTTTGTCATTGACAAATTTCAATGTTTACAATGTTGCCTGTGCACATAGGCGAAAAACAGCAAAATTGCACATTCGTCATTTTGGCGTTGGAGTGACGATATGGTATTATCTTTTAAAAGAATATATCTTCCGTTTATTTTATTCTTTCTCAAACTGTACATATCTATCTTAACTGAAATAAGAGAAAAGACTTTTTAAAATACTTTTCTTTATTTTTGAAACTTATGTAATGCTGTAATATCTTTTAAGGGAATATCTTACGTTTACTTTATTGTTAAGCGGTACCCTCAACTCCTAAAAGAAAAGACTGACTGTAAAATAAGAAAATACTTGTTAAATGTTTTTATTATGTTATTATTTTGTTTTAAATTTGTAATTTATCCCATTAACTACATGTCGATTCAAACTAGATTCAAGGAACATATGGCTCACCTCAAATATGGTAGACAGTCTAGTGTCGCTCAACATGCGTTTGAGAACAACCATAAAATAGATAGTAGCAATTTAAGACTAAGTAGGAATGTAACAAATTCCAGGCAACTGGATGCTTTTGAGAGTTTGAAAATTGCAAACTGTAAAAATAGTATGAATAAGTGATAGAGGGCCAATCCCATACAGCCCGCTTTACTGGTTAGTAAGTCATGGTTCACTGATCCGTCAGGATGGTTCACTGAGCGGTCACGACGGTTCACTGGACCGGACTGGACTGGACTGGTAGAAATAGTTTAGGTATTAATAGGACACCATGTTAGCATAGGTTTAGTTTTAATCATCTTCAGATGATGCCAAGTGGGTTGACGAAATTCGCTTCGAGTGCAGTATAGTGTTTTGGTGTTATGTGGAAAACTACGTCAGTGTTAGTTTCACACCAAACGCTCCAATACGCCCTTCACGGCAAACATTTAGTTTAGATATTCCAACTTCCCCCCAACCCTTCGAACATATAGATAATAAATACATCTGATGTATTTAAAATAAATAAAATTTATTACGAGACAAATAATATGGCTCAATTAAATATTCAAACTTTTGAAATTCACAAGTACGTAGATTACCTACATCAACTTAGATTATATAAACAAATAAGAAGATTCATATCAATTCTACGCTATATTAAGGGACTTTTGAAGTTCATCACAACCATGGAATCACTCATAGATCTTAGAGCAGCATTTCGCTCTACATTGTAGGATAAAATAGTGAGAGTGCTATGCTATGTTATAATCTGATTTTAGTCTGCAAATTTTAGGAAGAAAATTATTGTGGTGTTTTTATGCCTCGTTACATTATTTAAATATTTCTAAGTATATTCGCTTTTTGTGGAAATTTGTTTGAAACATTATGAAAACTATCTGTAAACAACTCCATCAATTCGCTGTTATCTTAGATGGCGCTACGAAAGACTTCAAAATATTTAGATGCCGCGAGAGATCGTCTTCCGTGTTTTCGCTGACTTCTGAATTGAGAATCTTCTTTACTCTCTTCCTTTCTTTCTTGATAAAGGACTCGCCATTTTCTATTACTTTCTTCATTATTTTGATATACGTTCTTGCGGCGTTCTGCTCTTTCTGAAAATATAAAATCGGACGTAAAGCAACAATTTTAATGAATTCTCGATAAAAAAAACTTTACTATTATCACAGCATAAGTTATTCTTTATGCTGTACTATTACTACTTGAATCCTCTCTGATTGAATTGACCTCGATTTAGGTGTTTCAATTATAATCACTAATTGAGGTTCCGCAGGGTAATATGTTCGGACCGCTATTCCTTATAATTTACATGAGTGATTGCCGAGGTGATTTCTCTGTATTATATTTTTGCCTACGAATTAAACATTACATTAACTAACCATGGTAGGACAACAATAAAAACGCAAAAGCTACCATATTTTGGGTATATACAAAGAAGAAACCCGAAAGTAATGTAAAGAAAAAAATACCTCATTGCGAACTGACTAATGACAGAGCAACCAGGATATTTCAAATTAAGGTAGGTAGACTAAAACAACAATTTAAAAATTTGTAAAACACTGGAGGAATAAAACTAAAAATAGAAAAAAAAAAAGATAATATATGAGGTCAATCATTTTTCATTACTAACCGTTAACGTGAGCTTGTCAGCTTCCTCTTCCGCTTCTTTGAGAATAACCTCCTTATCTCTCGATGCGATAAAATTCTTAGCTAACTTGTCGAAAGTTTCGAGACATCCTGGCCTGGCCAAATAGACATTTGAATTGTCATTAACGAAATTCCTCATATGGTCTTCATTCCACGGTCCACTTTTGGGGTATTCGAACGGTTCATCCACACCTTTTACGTACAGTCTCAGAGCTGGTAAGTCTTTCTTCGAATTTATTCCAAATCTCTTGGCGAACTCTTGATTGTCTTTAGTACCGTAGTATTTTATATCAACCAACCCCATTAAAATGCGTGCATCGTCCGTAACTTCATCAGCTATCTTCGTGTACTTATAATGGACATCCTGGTATCTGTAGGTATCATCGAATTTCAGTAAAATCACATCGAACTTATCCAAAACTTTTTCTAGGCTATGTTCGTCTATATTGACGCAACCTTTGCAGATGTTTTCTGCGTAAGATACACCAATAATAAGACACACTATACCCAAAATGCACAGAGAATTCATTTTTTAGATCACTTTAGGCTATTAACGTCTACTTTCACCTCTTTCGACTGGCTTATTTTTTTCTAGTTGATGGAGCTGCACGGTAAATACACATGTTTGATATTTTGGGTTCAGTCACTTGGCTACTTTTGATTGGCTGGTATTAGTTTATTATTTACGTGTCCCTTTATTGGTTTGTCGATAGAATCTGCTCAAACAGAAGCCGACATATCAGAGAATGATAACAATTAAATTGTTATGATATTTATAGTAAGTACCCAGTGGTGTAGTAGACAATTTTATTGAAGGAACTTTTGGTATCAGTATATGAACTTAAGTATGCCACAGTCTTCCAGGCTGAAGTCTTGGCTATCCTAATGGCAGCAAACAAGGAAGAAGTAAGGAATTGTACGGAGCAAAATATTTATTTCTGCTTCGACAGTCAGGCGGCCTTGAAGGTTTTAGCATCTCCAAGGACAAGATCTGCTCTTGTCCAAGAGTGCAGAGATACCCTGGAGGAGCTGGCCAGAGGAAAAGAGGTTAAATTGGTATGGGTACAAGGGCATAGTGGAATCCCAGGGAACGAAAGGGCCGTTGAACTGGCTCGACTCGGATCCCAGGGACCCAGCCAAGGACCAGACCCGATTTTAGGTATTACACGGAAGCAGGTCAACATGGCTCTTAATGATTGGGGTCATGAAACACTAAGTAAAAACTGGAGAAGAAGTGGAAGTTGTAGACAAACTCGCAACTTTATAGTGGAGCCAAGCAAGACCAAGATGGCGTGGCTGTTAAGTCGTAGCCGGAAGGCTCTAAACCAGTTGGTAGGAATTTTAACGGGTCACTGCAGGCTTAGAAGACATCTATCATTGATGGGTATTGAGGGAGACCCTATCTGCCCAAAGTGCGGGGAAGGCGACGAAACGCCTTCCCACTTCTTGGCAGAATGTGTGGCTTTCGGCAGACTAAGACACTAGGTCTGGGGGGGCCAGGAGCTGCAAGGGGAAGAGGTTAGTTCCCTTGGATGGACCGATATTCTGACCTACATTAGAAGGTCGGGAAGGTTCGACAAGGGAAGAGGTGACGGAGTTAGGTAGGCGACGACAGGGGTAGGCAAAAAGGGCCCGCTTGTGGGCTACTTGCCAGGTCTTGTTCACCCCACACACACTACTACTACTAGTATATGAACTTAAACTACTGAATATTCGGATTGTGTGCAAACAATTCCATAAATGAATCGAGCAAGATTGTAAACTGATAAAAAATATATTAACAGATATACATAATAGTAACTATATTTTTAATAGTAATACCCTTATTTTCTAATTTATTAATTCTAAGTAAAAAAACCGCCAAACTACTCAAAAATATGTAGCTCGCATGCCTGACACCAAAAATTGTGTTTTTTTTAACATACATGTAGACCGTAAGTACTTTTATCTGTAATATTATGATTCAGCATGCTGTTTTTATATTTAACCATTAACGAGACAATCCGGCCAACGGAAAATCACCAACTCAAACTCGAATACTCAACATTTATTTGATTTAAGAAAAGCTGTGTTCGAAACTGCTCGCAAAAGGGGAGAATGATAGATCTAAAATAGACAACAACTTCTTAATGGCCCTGTATCATAAATATGTAACGTACTCGAGATTCTATCACCTCGTAAACCATTTCAGAAGTTTAAAACTTTGGGAGTGTTCCTTTCCTATCGGAGTAATAGTAAGAAGTTTACAGCACGTCAGGGACGAATTATCAGGACAATATAGCTGAAAAGTCAAATATCTGTTGAATTTTTAAAGTTAATATGCTGAAAATGGAACATTTTTATATTTATGAGCCAATCTAGCCTTAGGATGCGTTTCCGTGGATTTTTGTAGTTGTGCTTTGTGAAATAGCAAACATACAAACGGGAGTACAATTAATTTATGGTATACAGGGTGAGGTAATTTTGAAGATATTATAAAGGGAATCCAGAAGGTATTAACTAATAGGGAAAAGATCAGAAATTATACTGACGTTCATCAGCAGTTACCCCTAAAAGACCTTCATTTATTTTTTTAATTGAGTTGCGAGGATTGTACATTTTTTATTTTAATTTGGTTTGTTTAATTTTTGTGATAATATTTACGCCTTTATTGGAAGGAGATGCCACATCCTTCATCGAGACCAACCAGCAGACACTGACCGGTTTCGAGCTTGTGGTGCGCTCATCAGAGTGTCATAGGTAGTTTTCGTTTTTGTTTTCGGCATCTTCTTCCAATAAATAAGTAGGATTGTCTTTCTCTAAGACAATACAAGACCCAAAGAGGGCACTACGGTGTGTTTCTCACCACTACTAAGTACACGATCACGGACAAAAAGCAAGACAAATAAAATGAAACCACGGTATTACTAAATAAATAAAATATGTAAAACAACAAATAACTGACTACAGTAATTTAGATATAAATAAAAATATAAAAAATAAAAACATAGATATAAATGCAATAAACATATTTAGATATTTATTAAATCTAAAATTTAAAATCAAATGCTAACAGATTATCCAGAACTTATCCATAATAAAATTTGGGGATGTTCAACATATATGTAGAAATGTGGTAGTGCAAAAAAAATTTTTCTGGCAGCTTCTGAAAACTATTTAAAAATTTTTCATTGCACGTCGCTGGATACTGGTCCACTGTAATGGAGTGACCTTGGGACTGATAATGCAAACTGGCTAGCACGAAAAAAACTTCGGAAGTTCTGAGAGTATACCGACACTCGGCGCAAAAAAGATTTGCAGCGTTTTTACTTTAAAATAAACTTAAAGATAGATAGATGTGACCAAAGTGACGTGTCTTTAAAATGAATAAAATTTTGTAACACTAATTTTGAAGAATTGTGCTACTTGATTACTAGGTATTAGAAACATGAAATTTATAAAATATTTGCACATACCTTGTTACAAAAGCTGTTCGAAATAATATTCCTGGACTTGTAAATACTTTTGGGCACGCCTTATCCAATTTTGCCGCACTAAACCGAATATTCCCCCTGGTTGCTGATCTTGTAAACGCAAATTATTAAGTAAATTGGGGATTTTCAGCATTTTGCTGCAACAACCACTCACAAAACCTAACTCGTAATTGATAATCCACTGGAAACAGTCCATTAACTCAGCATTACTGTACACATGAGCCATTTTAAAAATTTTACAGTTTAACACTCCTACGATAAATAAAACACCGGCACTGAGAGAAGACACAGATAGACTGATGACTCCAACTCTATTCCGCTCGGTCTTAACTAGTCGTTCGAGGTACAAAAACGTGTTTACTTTTTTTATCACATTCTAGGAATGTGGTAGGTATATCAGATGATCAACTACAGTTGCCCATCTACGTAGTCCTTTATAATGGTATAACTTTGTTACGGGAAATCCTAAGACTTTTATTAAATCACCAAAAAAATAAATTTTTTTGGTGATATCGATTTCTTATTTAAGGATGCACATATCCTCAAAGTTTTCGAGATAAGTTCTGAATAACCCTGTATATTCCAAGTATAAATATATTCCTATTTACTATTTGAATTTGTCTAGAGGAACGTGTCGTTAGTTTTTAATTATTATCATTTTAGTGACTCATGTTACCATAATATACTCTGTATAACTAAAAAAATATAATTTGTATTAATATTCACGTCGAGCATCTTGTCACCGATGATTAGATTAACTATACGAAACAAATAACATAGCAGTCATCCCATTACGAATATTAAACAACTGAATCAGTTCAAATGTATTCAATGACTTGTAAAAAAGCCTGTATATGTTTACGGGAATCATGTCAAACGTCAATTTCCAACGAGGGTTATAAAATTGAATAGTCACCCTTAAAAATCCACCATTAAATTTGTCTATAAACCACTAAAGTTGTCCCGATAGAATTGAAAACCACGGTGGTCAGTTCATCCCCTTTACAAATATTGAATTTAAAACAGATTCCACAGTCGATTGAATAAAATATATGATCGTCGTAAAAAAATATGTTGGGGCAGGGGATTTTTCCGGATCGGGTAATAAAATTAGTATAGTTGGGGTCATATCTGATTTCGGTGCAGACAGCAGAGGAACAATTTGTAACAGAAATTGGAAATGGAAAATAGGAAGTGATTTATTATTGGCAGGCGCATTTTTAATTTAATTTTAGATTTTTTATATTTGGTTCATTCAATGCGACGTTTCTTTTGTTATTTTTTTATTAGTTTATCTATTTTTAATATAATAATAATAATAATAATAATAATAATAATAATAATAATAGTAATGTTTATTATTCCAACAGGACAATGTCCCACTTGCAGGAATAAGCAATAACAATTAAAAAGTTAGAAAGTACATGAATTAAAAATAGCCACTTAAAAATTACATATAATTAACATGCCTACAATTTTAACATAACTAACCTAACTGAGACACACAATAACAAATCAATTTTAAGCTATCATTGAAGATAGCTCAGTTTGTAGCAATTCTGTTATATAAATGGTACATTAGAAAAACTGGAGACTTGTCAACAGATTTGTTCTAGGAGCACTATAATAAAATTATCCTTGTTGCCTTGAGTTATCTATCTCTTGAAACCCGAAAGAAAATGTTGTTTAGAAGTATAGAGCAGTCCATCTTATTGTTCAAAATGTTATATAAATTCCGTATTAGAGCGATATTACGCCGTACTTCCACTGCCTCTAGGTTAAAACGGTTTAATAACTCCTTGTGATTAAAACCAATAGGTGGATAGAATCCATCTTGTGAAAATGCTAAGAACTTAAGAAATTTTCGTTGAACCGACTCCAACCTTTTACAATGTAGGTTGTCTATCGGGCACCATATAATAGACCCGTATTCTAGCTTGGATCTACTAGTGATCAGAATAAGGTTTTAAAAGTTTGTACATCCCTGAATTCTCTGCAATTGCCGTATATAAAGCCATACGTCAGGAGTGCTCTTAATACCACATTATTAATGTGTTCAATAAAATTAAAATTTATATCGAAAGTAATTCCTAGATCCTTACAAGATTCAATACGATCAATGTCACTATCATTAATAGAATAATCTTAAATGATGGGAGTTTTTCTGGTAAAATACAACGTTTTACACTTGGAAATATTAAGTGATAAATGACTGATTTCCCACCATGCCGACATACGATTAATACAGAGCTGAAGTCCATAGCAATCAGACAAAGAATCAATTGCAGAGTATAATTTAAAATCGTCTTCGAACACCAATTTATGACAAGCAACATTGTTAGGAAGGTCGTTAATAAACAGTAAAAATAACAGTGGTCCTAGATTAGAGCCTTGCGGCACACCTGAAGACGGAATATACGAGCGACAAATAAAGTAAAGAAATAAAAGAAAAGAGAGAAGAAATAAATAATGTATTTAAAATGTATACAAATTTTTTTATATAGGAATTAGGCTAAAAAGTTAACTAAGAGATAAACTATTCATGAAATTATCAAATATTATGGGTCAATAAAGTTACCTATAATCCTAGGTACGCAAAGAAATGACTTTATTATTCTTAAGATGTCGAGAACAACTACTTTGCGTGCAACATGCACCAACCAATTTTGAATTACAACGGCATATCTTGACATAACCTCAACTTACTGTCTTTAATACATTTTTATTTTTAATAGTATTATCTACATTTTTTAAATAATGAAATACTAAAGAAGCATCTACATTAAATTCAAAATAATTATATTTCGTTACGGAACTTTTATACTGAATTTTAACGAGCTTTTTTTTATTATTTTTTATTGACAAAACTGATATTGTAGCAATCCTCCTTAGTCTAATAAAATATACAATACGTATTTTCCGGCCTCTTCAGGTACATGTGCGGCAGGAAATTTAACATTTACAATGTACCTAGTTGTGAAATAATATAAAAATATCTGACATTGGCAATACTGTAAGAAATTTTTAGTATAAAGCTTAAACATTTTTATAAATCAATAATCTATATAAAATATTTGGCCCATTAACAGAACGTCTATGTACACCGCACTGACTTGATAATAATTATTATTTTACTATCTATAAATAACAAAACACTCAACGAGATATCACGCAGATATCAATACAGTGCTAGTATTAATATATCAAATATTGACACATTAAAATTTGATCCAAATACTGCTTGAATCTCAAGATTTGTTTTTTAATTGGAAAAAAATACAGCTCGTACATACTATCTGTTGCAGAATTACTAAAACGAATAAAAAATAATGTAGAATTAAAAACAAAACCTAAAAATATAAGATTGCTCCCACTAGAGATACTTAGGGCCTTTAAAGAACAATTTTCGCATGAAAATTTGTAAATTACTGCACAACTTAAGGTACCATTACCGACTTAACGAAATTATCCTATCACGATTTATCTGGAAGAAAAAAAATTCACATATTTCGCAATTCTTGCAACCATCGGAGAGATTGGAAATGATAACACCATATATAAAACATAATTGAAAGCGCGCCAATCGTCCTATCAAATGAGACAATACTCCATGAAGCGAGTTTGGTATTATAACTGAAGACTCTCCACTACTCTGCACCCCGCTCACCGGTCGAGCGGTACGCTATGTATATTAGTGTAGTAAAATCGTCGGTCTAACTTGCTTCTTTCTAGGGGTAGACATCTATAGAGGCACCAGTATTTGCACTATAAGCTTGAGCGCACAATAATATTTCAATCTAATAAACGCGAAATGCTTTTGTACAGATGATATTTTAAACGGTAGTAACCAGTATATAGGCCAATTAAAGTTCGTTGGTGCAACCTGCTTAACTATAAAAGTTTTTTAGTTCTTGTTTTTGTAGGGTTTATTATAAATGCCTTCGAATGAACTAATCTTGGCAGTTCTTGCCAGTACTGAAGGATTTGGCCCTCAGCCCAGGTCAAGAGCGTTGTTTTGGCAGTACTCCAGGATATGCCAAGCACCGGTTAGTCAGTAAGTTGAGGTTATATCAAGATATAGCATTGTAATTCCATGTTAGGGGGTGCAAATAGCAGGCAAAGTAGATGTTTTCGACATATCTTTAAAATGATAAGGTTATTCCTTTGTGTACCCAGCTTATAGGTAACAAGGAAAACTACTGAATTATAATATTTGATAATTTCATTAATAATATATCTCTTGGTTAACTTTTTAATTTTATTCCTATATAAAGAATTGATAAGCAAAATGTACCTGGTATTGTATTAATTAAAAGGAAATGTTGGAAACAATTTACTCTGACGGAAAACACCCCGACCAGCATCTAATTACTCTGGTATATTTTATAATGATAATCATATCTTTAGACAGTCATTCCTTGGGACACTATAGATAGATACAAATAAATATGAATAATGTAGACAGCTAGGATAGCTATACCTACTAAAGCTACCTTTCCAGGATAATACATTCTAGATGCAGTTTAATATTGGTGGGGGTGTTTACCAAAAGATTATTTGTCTCCGGCATTTCCTTTTAAGTATTAATTATTTTGCTGGAGTAGGTAAATTTTTTGCAAATCGCAAAAATGTTGACAATCAATCTTTAAATTTTGTATATTAATAAACGCAAATATTTCTTGTGGGAGTTATTCTGACACACTAGGAGATTAACATAACCTGCATGAATTAATAAATATAATTAATATCGACCAGACAGCATCATTAATTTGAATAGAGATAATGAGGAAGGAGTATGACCGATGGAATTATAAATCATTGATTGTAAAAGTTGTAATGTAATAAATTTTCTATTAAAGAATGCAAGTCATAAACCGAATTTAGTGCCTCAGACTGCGAGCTAATCACATATTAATATATTTATTAACTATAAAACGTCTTTAATTGTTTATAGAACCATTATTGCGTTTATGGGCTGAAGACACAAATTCGCAGACGCAAGTTTTATGCCTTTTCTTATCTCTCCATTAAAGCATTAAACTCGAAAATATTGCTAAATAATATTCGAACGCTGGCATAGATAGATACATTCCGCGAAATAGCGTAGAACGAAATTTCTTAGGAAAGGAGTTTAATACATGTGCTGTGCAGAATTTATTAGAATTTACGATAACTAGTAGGTATTTACTTCAAGCAAGACTGAAGTATGTACAGAGTGTCCAAGTAAAATCCAAAAAAAATTCACTGCAAAAGTGGACCAGAGAAAATGCTGGAAATTAGTTTCAAGTTCCTATCTTTGCCGCTAGGGTCGCAACATCCATGGCCAACTTGGAAAACTGATTTTTTTTTTCGGATTTTTCCTAGTTGAGGTAGACCAGAAATACTTTTATTGTAATCTTTACCTGCACGGAAAAAAATGTCAGTAGTATCTGTAGCAAAAATTCATTAGCTGATTAAAATTTGATACTACAGCTAGTATGAATTGGTATGGTTATCAATATTCGATGTTCACAGCTATATGGTGTTAGTCCCTACAACTGCATTAATTTGTTACCAAAATTTTAGTCCCTCCAACTCCACCACGGGTACAGATTTTACTCATTTGCCAAAGTTAAATTTGCTGCCAGTACTCAATATTTTTCTTAAAACCTTAGTGTCGGTATCACGTGAGGCATTAATAGCCAATCCCTTTAAGTTGTCCTCTGCCTAAACGCAACAAGGACAAGACGAACGAAAGACGAAACAGAAAGAGAAGGAGAACTGATAAAGACGTAAAAGTTAAAGATTAAGATTATCGCCATTTTCTTCGTCCGTTTGTAATACTCAGACTTCACCAGTTCCAGTAAGTCTACTATACTAGACTAATTACGCGGGTAGTTAAGTGTGAATTTTTTAAAAACAGATGAATTATAATATATACAACAGTCAGAAATAATATTCATATCATATTATGATATGAGAAGTGTAGCTATATGGTATGCTACTCTATGTATACCATACATAGAGTACATAATACTAACAGTATTATGACTATTCATATCATACCAGACCATATCATACCAGAGTACCACATAGCTCTACAGAGCTATGTGGTACTCTGGTTAGATGTCCGTTAGTGTCCAGTGGCCATTGTACCTATGTTATTGTGTTGTGTTACCTACAATGGAAAATCAAAAAGATATTTTCAGCCTTCTCAACCAATGGGGTTTGGGGGAATTGGATCAACTGTGTAATGGTGAGTTTTGTTAAAAAATACTATAATAATCCCAATAGGACCTAGTTATAAAATAAAGAACAATAATTGCCTACATGCTACATGCTACCAACAGACCACACTTATTTGCTGCCAATATCAAAGCTATTTATTGACTATACTAAACCTATTGGCTGCCAATACTAAACCTATTTGCTGGCAGTACCACACCTATTTGCTGCCAGTACCAAACATACTTGCTGCTGTTCCTAGTTCTGTCTGCTCTACTAATACGCATTGTAATGACGGCAAATTAAATGTTGTTAGGGTTGCTGAATTCTTAGTACTCACAGCTAATTTATGCGAACTAAATTATTTAGTTATAACCACTAAAAATATTGCTGTCTATATAGCAACAAAAAATATTTGCTGTGGTAACTATTTTTTTTTTGTTTCTGCAGCTAATTATTTTTTCCGTGCGGCTTGACATGACTTGAAATCAAGTCAAGTCAAATCAAGTAATATTTAGTCGAATGGCAAGTCAATCAAGTGGCGATATTTTAATTTTAAAAATAAAATATCGTAAAACTTTGCAAGTGTGAAGATTTTTCGAAAAAACTAAATATCTCAAAAACTGTAAATTTTAGGTATAGGGAATCTTGAATAAAAGTACCCTTAAATTTGTCAAGGAATTAAAAAAATAAGAATAAATATTTAAATAAAGTTATCATTCAAAATAAAGACGTAGGTATTGATCAGAAGTAGGTATCGACAGGAAGTCAAAAATATTTTTAAAAATCCAGCCCTCCATGCAAATTTTGAAAAATTCTATCACTATTGGTTCTCCATCGATTCAGCTCCTCGTGACATACCCCGTATATGAAAATATGTTACAATATCTGCTCAGTATATTGACGTAGAAGATTTGAAAGGCAAATAAGTATATCCACTGGAGTTTATGCATTTACTTCCAGTGACAGAAAAACCATATAAATCAGACTGGATCCATTCAGATAAATTCAAAATCTTGATATAAATTATATTGTTGTCATTGCGATTCGCACTGAATACGAAATATAGCCGTCTATTGCTTTAAAATCCTTAAGACCTTGTCGAATGGCGAACTCTTATAAATCTTATATATGACTCGAAAAGAATTATAATGGGTGGCTCTATGTGAGAGTGTATTGATATACATACACACCATATCTTTTAAATCGATATAATAACACCCTCAAGATATGTATATTGTTACGTATTACCAGAGACTTATACCATATAAGTCTCTTGTAATACTATAACGTTAATCTTAAAAATATCTTTGGTTGGTATCAGTCTTTTCAATAAAAGACTAATACTAACAAAAGATATCACTGACGTAGTTTTCCACATAACACCAAAACACTATACTACACTCGACGTGCGTTTCTCCAACCAAGTTGCCATCATCTGGAGATGATGAAAATTGTGAAAAACTACGTCACTGTTATCTTCACACCAAAGGTTCCAACCCCCTTCAACAAAAAACCCAAAAGATATGTTTAAGATTAACGTATATTACCGTATTCTCAATGGATTAAGGTAATTAAAACATTATTGCTGGAGAAACAATAGAAATGGAATTTATTGTGAAAGCTAGGCACGAGGATGTAATTATACCTCTATGTATAAATAGACGCTAATCGTGCCTACACAATAATAATGATATGCCGCCACCCCTCCACATAAGCATCTGATTGTCAGGGTAATCATCGTGATTAAATTGAGGAGTATAGACATTATTATCATATTATGTTAGTGTGCTACTACAAAAAAAGTAGGAATCCAAGAAGTTATCTAAGGTTAATATTTAATTGGGCTTAATATAATAAACTAACGCAAAATAAAGATTTTCGATGGATACCTAAGAACTAAACAAAATTATGCTGAAAATAGCAAGAAAACCTACCTACCATACCCAGTGCCCACTAGCGTGATGCAACCAAACAATGTCTGTAACTCAAGGAACCCTGTAACCCAAGCATAAACATAGACTGCTTATTATAACAACACAGCTATGTCGTCTCCATAAGTACGACGTGACTATGTCGAGATCGCTCGCATTTGCATGTCGCTAAGCGTTAATATTTTAAGAGACAGCTCCCATATACACACGCCCAGAAGTATTTTCAATACTAAAATCAAGATATAACAATGAAGAGATCAAAGCCCTGCTCCACTCCTAGTCGAAACTGAAAAAGAATCTACGTATATTTTATAAAAGGATGATTTAATCATTTTGGAGACTCTGGTCTAAACAGAATAACCCCTCTAAATTCCCCTCATCATAACATTAGTGCGAGGAGCATTTTCTTTCCCCCGCTCCATGATCGGACATCGCGTCAGTTATTTTTCTCACATATGTTTATAATAGCTCTTTTTAAGTAGTAAGCTCGTATTTTTAAGACAAATTTCGTAACTCTTGAGAGGACCTGTTGTTTAAATCTTTGCTTAGATCAATTTAGAACAAAGCAATTTATTAATCTTCAAGAAACCCGAGAATGAATATAGATGAAAATTCAAGACGTGACAATGAAATCGCTAAAACAAAATCTACGTCGATGTCATCATACATACATGTCTTACGTTATCACAAAGTCTAGTTAATTTTATTAAAGTAAGTATCTCATAAGAAAGCAATCTTGAAAACCCACCAAATGGATTATAGGTAAGAACATTGGGAATATTTCAATTTATTTTGAAGAACCCAGAAACTGTAAAAAGATTTAGAAGATAAATATGGGTCGACCTATAGAGAGAACCATCAAAAGTCAAAATTGAAACATCGATAAAAACGTGGAAAGGTAAGTATCTGATTGCTTGAAAAGCTAACAGTATTGACCACTTTCGGTTTATAGATAATCCTGAGCTAGTTTTATCCCTTAACAGTTGGCTAAATGAAGTAATCAAAAACAGAAAGGCCAATAGCCACCTACGATTATTCCGAATGTCCACGGGAAATAAAGGCGAGCCGGTCACATCGAAGCGGGCCATGGAAACGAACTGCAATGAGCCGATGCGTTAACGCTAAGGTTCCAGCGAAGTGTGGCCATTAAGCGTGGTCGTAGCAGGCCCTGCTCGCCCTCTGATCGTCGGTCACCGGATCCTCATTATCAGTTGTTCTACGCGTAAAACAGAATTGCCAATTGCTGTGTGTTTGGCTTCTATTGTTCAGGTCAGTGGCGCGGCTCCTATCCTTTGTCGATATATATTAAGCTAAATTTTTCATGAGGCTAGCACTGCTATTAATCCACACCAAAAACTTGTCAATTTGATTTATTACCACGCATTTTTTAGATTTTTCCTTCTTTTTTATACATGGTCAGTCACATAAGACACCTCACTCCATTACTCAGTTGCTGTGGAACATACATTTTTTTTCCTTTTAGAACAATATTTGTGCCACTCAGAGGCATCTTTTGAGAATATTTTGGAACATACTGTGTCATACTGTGCAGAAGAGTGTCACTTAGAGTCATCTTTTTAAATTCTTTTGGAACATATAGGTCCAGTACAGAAGGGTGAACCAAACTTATATTTTTTAAATAGAACATCCTGTATTTCTTGTCTAAATAAATATCTCCAATTTGTTTCCTTTGAATAACATGTCTAAATTTAACAGTTTTTGACAAAACCAAGGAAATACTTAAATTACTGTAAAATATTATGCTTTTCACTTGTATCTGAACTAACAGCAACTTGACACAATGACAGTACTGTTGTTGACATAAACGTTAGTGAAACATTTTCTTGGTCTTGGACATTTTGATCGTCATACCCATTTTGCTTATATTTTAGTGAGTGACTTCTACTGAACCTAAATCTTCTCTAGAAACTTTTTTTTTCCGGTGAATGTACATTTTTCCAACTATACGAATAAGACACTATAACATTAAATTATTTTGTACAAAAAGAGGGCTATTTCGGGACTGTTAGAGATCGCCTTAGCAACTGTACAAAAAAAGAGATTATTGTACAGTTGTACAGGACCGAAAAGTAATTTGACATTGACATTGCATGTCACATAATACCGGGATATCATAAATTATCTTGGTCAAGGGTGATTGTGGAATGTAAAACGTGTGTCTTACTTTAAATTTGAAATAATTATGTCACTGTCACACTGACATCATCAAGAACCTAAAAATTTCATACCTATGTATTTCAGTTGTAAAACAATAATTAAATTTCCATTAACTAACGCACCCGTTCGAAAATAGGCTTCAATCATGAAAATTTTGTGCTGTGTGGTAAGAGGCATGATTCAAAAACTGGATTAGAAAATTTCAGCACAATGACTTGACAGATTCTGACACAACAAAACATATTCAAAAATTCAAAGTAAGACACACGTTTTACATTCCACAACCACCCTTGACCAAGATAATTTTTGATATCCCGGTATATTGAAGTTTAATTAAATAGAAAAATAGAAACAGATAGTGACTCCGATGAATCGGTAAACTGGAGGTGCTAATTAGAAGCGGTTGGAAAAAAAAATTATGTTAAACTCGTATAAAAAATACGTTTTTGAGATTCTTAGAACCCTTTCCCTCGTTCCGAAAACGTGTATTTTTTGTACTAGTTAAACAAATAACTATTAAGTTGGATGGCGAGGTGAATAGACACAATAGACACAATCCTCATTTAATCAGGGAATTTTATACTCAGACTGTTCAAAAATTGAATGTTTGGGCAGGAATTTTGGGCAACCATCTTGTTGGGCTGTTTTTTATTAAGGAAATCTCGATGGAAACGCCTATTTATAATTATTGAAAGACACGATTGACCCTATGATGACACGAATTTTAGAGAGTGATGACAATTTAATAGAAAATGAAATAATTTTCCAATAAGATGGAGTATTTCCAATACTCCCTCACTATGCTGTTGCTGTGCTGTAATTTTTAGATGACCATTTCCCAGGGCATTTGATAGGTAAGAAGAGATCCCTTCGAATGGTCACCAGAATCACCTGATTTATCCCCTTTGGACTTTCCTGTGGGCCCATTTGAAATCGCGAGTATACGCCATGCAGCCTGAAACACTAGAGGTGTTGTGTCAGAGAATTCTGGAAGAATAGAACAGAATTTGAAAACAGACTGTATTATTGTTCTCAAGTTAACGGGGATCACTTTACATACATACATTAAATAAAACTTGTTTTTGTTTTGCTCCAGCTTTTTTAATTTAAGGCTTGAGCTTTGAATTAACTTGAGCTTTGAATTTGTTTTTTTCTTTGTAAACTGATCGACACATCAAAAAAAGTAATGTTGTGTAGTAGATAAAAAGTTTATTATTGGTGGGCATTTCTGTAGAAATTAGAAGGCGAATGTCGGCTTGTCAACTTTTCGTTTTTAGCCAATAACTCTGTCAAATCTCAACCGATGCCCAAAAACGATGGATCAGTGTATTCGCAATGGAAAGGGCTTTAAAATGATGTGTTAAAAGTAGGGTAGTTCTATTTGAAATTTTAACGTTTGGGTTTCTAGGGGTTAGGGGGATAAACATATCAAGTTGGCTTGACTGTCAAAAATGCTCCCCTCAAGATTTTTTCTTGGATTTTATAATTATAGGGGGGGGGGTCAAGGTTTCGTTGAAAGACCCCGTATAATAGCAACCAAAACATATTTTCTAAATCTGCAGATTAACATCTAGTTAACTACTTTCGAGAAAACAATGCTTGGCGTAGTGTTTTTCCTATCAGATTTTTAGAAGTGCTGCTTTTCTTATTTAAAAAATCAATCATATAAAATTGTACTAAATTGTGTTCCATTCCATGTTCATAGCTCAAAAAAGAAAAAAATACTCTCTTAAACCCAGTTTTCTCCGCCTCTGGCGATATCCTACGTCCTTCCCGTCGGCAGGACCTCCTTGCGCCCATCCGGAGTCCCCGATAGGACCCCTGTCCGATAATTCCGTACCGCTTAATGTCCGGTCGTTCGGACAGGACTCCTCTGTGTCTATCCTTAAATAAATTGGAACTGTTTGCGGCCGACACGGTTTATTGAGAAATAGAAAGGAGTTTTGCCAGAGCTTGTTGAGCATACATTGACTGTAAAATTGTATTGGGTTCGGTCCGGGGTTCGGATTAAGTCCTATATTGTTGTCCTTCGATTAGATGGTGTTTTTACTTTGTAAGATCCACGGATATGTAATTTCACTCTTGGCCCGGGTATAGTTCTCGATTTAGGCTAAGATTGCAGTATAATTTTTGCAAAACCTCTTAAAATTATACTTGAATATATTCTGAAAACTTCTGTCTTTCTGCTATAAAATAACTCAAGAGTTTCTACAGATTTCAAGAAGGGTAATAAGAATAATTTGTCACTTATAATTGCTCAAGAGGTTTGTATTTTACCGGATAAATTTGGATTGTTTAATGAAAAACTGTTGCCAAGCAATTAGACGAGAAAAACTGTCAACTATTAAAAACGCGACACCGAAGGTGGAGCGTTTTTAGATTGACAGTTTTTCGAGTCAAATTGCTAAAGGAAACAGTTTAGAATTTAAACAATACAAATTTATCCGGTATCAATACAAACATCGAGTGTAATTCGGCAGGATAATTTAATGAATAAGAAATTTAGAAACATATAGTGCAAACTTTATTTATGAAACACTAAAAATAAACACATTTTTATTTGAGCATCACCGAATCGATTCATTGTTAGTGTTTAATAATTCAATAACTTGTTGACAGAAATGTCAAACTATTTATTTTGGCAACGGACACCGCGATAATTGATTAAAAAATGAATAAGTGAAAAAACCACTAGTGCATTTGTCAACAGTAAAACCACAAGAGCTTTTTTTTATCGGATAAATTTCTCTTTGTAACGAAATAATTTTGCCAATCAGTTATTTTATGAGAAAAACTGACATGAAAAAATCGCGAGACCGGAGGTCGAGCGATTTTGTCAAATGTCAGTTTTTCGAGCAAAATTACTGAATGGAAAAATTTTGAGTTAAAAAGAAATTTATCCATAAAAATAAAGCTCGAGTGTTTTTTGGCAAGATAAATTAACGACAAAATATGTAAACAAAGAACAACAATAATATTTATCTTCATTTGTACAATTATTTGAAGCAACAGTTATTAAAAATTTTCCCAAAACGACTCATATTGTACAGTATAGTTTCCACTTTCCACAATACTTAAAAATTATAGCTGACAGGACAGATTTTAAAGTGACGTGCGACTACTAGATGTACTCTGCTTTTGAGGAACAGGCATTTTTATCGGTGATAAAAAACGATGCACCTTTTTTATCGCTGTCAAAGTGACAAAAATGTCACTGCCAAATAGACTATTTTATATAGGAGTTAATTTATCAACAGTAAAACCACAAGAGCTTTTTTTTTATCGGATAAATTTCTCTTTGTAACGAAATAATTTTGCCAATCAGTTATTTTATGAGAAAAACTGACATGAAAAAATCGCGAGACCGGAGGTCGAGCGATTTTGTCAAATGTCAGTTTTTCGAGCAAAATTACTGAATGGAAAAATTTTGAGTTAAAAAGAAATTTATCCATAAAAATAAAGCTCGAGTGTTTTTTGGCAAGATAAATTAACGACAAAATATGTAAACAAAGAACAACAATAATATTTATCTTCATTTGTACAATTATTTGAAGCAACAGTTATTAAAAATACAGTTGTTATAAATTGTTTGATTGAGTGTACTAATTTCAATATTTTCTTCTCTAGTTTCCACACATGCTGAATATTCATTTTGACTTATTTCATTCGAGGTCCGTAAGTTACTAACAAGATTTTCGTGATGTTCAGGAAATTTTCCCAAAACGACTCATATTGTACAGTATAGTTTCCACTTTCCACAATACTTAAAAATTATAGCTGACAGGACAGATTTTAAAGTGACGTGCGACTACTAGATGTACTCTGCTTTTGAGGAACAGGCATTTTTATCGGTGATAAAAAACGATGCACCTTTTTTATCGCTGTCAAAGTGACAAAAATGTCACTGCCAAATAGACTATTTTATATAGGAGTTAATTTATCACTTTAAAAGTTGCAGGTAACTTTTGCCGCTGTCAAAGTGACAATTGCACTGTGGCATATAAAATACACTGTGTGGTAAAAAATATGTAGGAACTTAACAGGATGTGTAGAATTTAATATGTTCCTGTATTATTTCTAATTTTGAAGTATTTTTACATTTTACAATGTATAAATCCTATGCACCCATATGTTTCTACCATTATTTGATGTATAAACACATGAAAAATTCTCCTTCATGGTACGTATTAAAACTCTTCGGGACTTAGTCTTCCTCGACTGCAGTTTTAATTTTCAATAACCTTAGAATTTGTTGATAAAATATTCATATTACCTTAAGAAACAGTAACGCTGTTGAAGAACTTCACACTAGTGACTTACCTTGTATAAAAAATAAACCATAACCCAAAACAATATAGAAATTCCATCACAGTGCCAGCTCACCCTCATATTCCTTCCTCGAGAGATAAAAAATTAATGGAAATAGGACCTATCAATTTCTAACTTAAGACGACGTCCCAAACCTCTCTCAGTATAAAACTCACATAAATTCAGGGATTACCGATTGACAGAGCATACAGAACTCACTTGATCCCATAAAATATCCAGTTGACAGAGGGAGAATAAGAATAGTCAATATTTCATCCGGATTCTATATTTTTAAGTCCTTATTTGTATTTGAGAAGTGTAGCTGCCGACTTAAGGTTGGCCTTTCTTCCGAGAAATGGCAAAGAATACAAATATATCTAACGATTAATATACCAGAAATTAATGTACCCTATACATGTTTAGTTCTGGAATAATTTTATATACATCCAAAATAAATAAGATTGCTGTGAAACCATGTTAAGTATATGCTTTCTTTTATATATCGTTTCTAAAATACGTTACTTGACTTTGTACACTTGCGTACACTTTGTAATACGGTTGATATGAGAGAAAGTGTAGACATTTGAAACAATGAATATGAGTTTTTGACATACAACTTTGATCCACTAATAAGTACCGGGATATCAAAAATTATCTTGGTCAAGGGTGGTTGTGGAATGTAAAACGTGTGTCTTACTTTAAATTTTTGAATATGTTTTGTTGTGTCCGAATCTGTCAAGTCATTGTGCTGAAATTTTCTAATTCAGTTTTTGAATCATGCCTCTTACCACACAGCACAAAATTTTCATGATTGAAGCCTATTTTCGAACGGGTGCGCTAGTTAATGGAAATTGGCAATACAGTCAACGTTTGTGTTTGGACAATTTTCGAGAGCACTTCCCAAACGTGGCAATATTACCGGACAATTTTTATGCGTGCCTTACAAATTGTGTTGAAGTGTTTCGCGAAACTGGTTGTGTGACTCAGAAAAAAGGTGCTGGTAGACCAAGAGTTCGTACAGAAGAAGTTGTCAATGACGTTCGTCAACGTATGGAAGAGGAGCCTGCAAAACCTTTGAAACGTCTTTTTCAGGAAATTGGACTTTCTTATGGAACATGTCATAAGATTTTAAAGAAAGACTTGAACATGCATCCATATAAGATGCAAGCACATCAAGCTCTTCTGCCCGCAGACCACCCCAGACGCCTTGCTTACTGCCATTGGTTTGTCAATAATTTAATGAATGACGATCTTCTGGACTTAACTTTTTTTTCTGACGAAGCGTGGTTCCACCTTTCGGAATACATCAATTCTCAAAATATGCGAATGTGGAGCAATGATAACCCTCATGTTTTTACTGAATCGCCACTACATGCTCAAAAAATTGGTGTTTGGATGGCAGTTTCTGGCAGAAGAATAATTGGGCCAATTTTTTTCGATTTCACCATCAACACAGAAAGGTACAGACACAACTTTTTGACTGAATTTGTGCAACAACGATGATGAACTTCGGTACGGTTATTTCCAGCATGACGGTGCAACAGCACATACTACACGAGAAAATATTGCTTTCCTCCGCGAGTTTTTTGATGACCGGCTGATAAGTTTGCATACAGAAGTTGAGTTTCCTCCGAGATCACCTTGTTTGACAATTATGGACTATTTTATATTTCCTTACTTAAAAAACAAGATTTTCACAATTCCGGTAAATAATTTGCACGAACTGCAACAAAGAATTGTTCAGCAATGTGCAACCATAACGCCAGAAATGCTGCAAAACGCTTTTCACAGCATGAGAAGGCGCGTCAACTTGTGCATCGAACAAAACGGGGGAGATTTCCAACAATTACTGTAATTTAGTTTCTCTTGTTACTAAAACCGTTATTTCATCATTTGTAGTTCATTATTGTTTTACAACTGAAATAAATAGGTATGGTAAATTTGTAGGTTATTGATGATGTCAGTGTGACAGTGACATAATTATTTCAAATTTAAAGTAAGACACACGTTTTACATTCCACAACCACCCTTGACCAAGATAATTTTTGATATTCCGGTATATTGTCCAATATTAAATGGGTACTAAATACCATGTGACGTCACGTTCACTTCCAGCAGCCTTGTCGTAGGTCAAGCCTGTAGGGGTAGGCTTTATTGCTGGTCTCTTGTAATAAACCCTCAGATCCATTGCTAAATACAAACAAGAAAATGCAACGCGCAAAAATTACGTACTGTATATACGATGCAGCCTCCGATGCAGCAGATCCAGATTTGTAAAATAATTAATTTACCAAGGCGAAATTACATTAGCACAAATTTTTACAAAAAGAAAAAAATCAGTTAAATGAAAATTAAAATAATGTGATTAAACTTAATGGTGATAATTGTATCTCGTTAGAAACAATATTCATGGATCAAACATGGCTTCCTCTACTCCAGAAGGATGTTACCTGTGGAAAATTAATAATATCATAGTGATCAGTGCTTCTGATGACAATTTGAATTACAAATGTCTGACAAAAAATACTTCTTATCATACAAAAAATTTTTATACAAACGTTCCACTGACGAAGAGTTGAGGATCAACTCGAAACGTTTAGGAAAAAGCTAGTTAAGTGTTTAATTTCTTTTAAATTTTATTATAATAATTATTTTATTTATTTTAAGATATAGATAGATAGATAGATAGATAGATATATTTATCAGTCCAACTAGAGCAAATCTATTCAAGTGCAAGCAATGAAATACGTAAAACAACAAATAGAACATAAACATACAAGTATAGGCAAAGCAGCAAACACAATATAAACATACGATAAAATATAATAAAATACAACCCACAACAAATTAAAATAAGTTAGCAGCTATTGTCAAAAAATTCCTGGACGGAGTAGGCACAAATCTTTAATAAATATATTTTAACATTCTTTTTAAATAGATGAATGTTATTTATGTTTTTCAAATGTTGAGGTAAATGGTTAAACAACCTCAGTCTCAAAACATTGTGAGCTTTCTGAGTCATGCCAAGGCGTCTGAAAGGGACAAAAATTATGTTTGTCACGAATGTCATGACAGTGGATAGATACATTGGTAGCAAAACGTTCCTTATTTCTGTAAATGTATAGTAATATTTCGTGGATATATAAACTTTTCAGTGGACATATGGCATGTAATATTACAGAATTTTGTATAAAACTCAAAACCACTGATGAAATTTAATTAATTTATCAAATATTATTTTATTACATATTATACAGTGGTTTTTTGGGGAAAACTGTAAAAGCTTACCTTGATACTGCACTTTGAATATTTATTTGTATGCTTCTGGTTTTTTGCTTTTTGTTATTTTACAGGTGGTGTAATCCCAAAAGAAACAAACTATGAATCATGAAAATGCACCACAAATAAGTTACAGACATTATCACAAACATATTGTTTTCTAAATCATAAGTCTTCCAACATTACCTTTGTTTTCTTTCTCTCTGGCAATCAGGCCATCTTGTTTCCAGCACTAGCACTATCAGCACTTAACGCAACGCTATTAAAGTTTAAAAAAACAACACTGTCACTCACGAAAAACTATTCTCTCGAATCCATATATTATATAGACGACCCGGTGTATATTTTTGTATAATAAAAGCAAAAATTAACCGGCAAATGTGAAAGTTAAAACACGACGCGTCTTCTGTCAACAATAAACAAACGTAAAAACATTTTCTGTAACGGCTTGCTCTGTTTTTCGCGGCAATGCGCATTTTCGTATGGAAAAAGTGAAGTTCGCAGCCACCTCGAAACCAGTTGATCTCGGCTTTTTGTTTACAGGTGTTGAATCCCAAAAGAATAATAATTTTTGAAATATCTGTTAGGTAGTTTAATATCTAAGCCGCACATCATGGTCTTGAACATACTTTTCAAATTGTGTTTTGTAGTCATTCTTTTTTAAGGTTACTATTTATTTTCAGGTCATGTAGTGAGTGGTAGTAATAATTTCTCTAAATATTTGTGTTTTGTCTTTAGACATTAATACATGTTTAAAAGGAAATAGAAAGTCTAGACGAGAAGAAGGAATAAACATTCAGTATTTACAGAATACCTATACACAGAAATTCTTAGTATCTTAAGTAATTAGGTATTAAAATTTATATGCATTAATATTATAAATTGTATATATAATATATATATATATTTATTATTCGAATTTGTTCTCACATAGCTTGAGAATTCTATATAATAAATGCTACTTTTTTATCAGTTAACATTAGCAGTAGGTACTACATACTTTGGAATGATGCTTATTTATATTTTTTTTTTAAAGTACTCTAAAATATATTTCTCAGTAAATGAAACTATGAATTATGAAAATGCACCATTGTCTGAAAGAGGAGTCCAAAGACGATTCGTATTAAAAAATTAAATTCTTAAGAGGTGATTCTTGGTCAATATTAGATGTATGCCCGAGGACCATCTGAGTGTATCGCCATCCTGACCTAAATATACTATCAAATCCTCAACAGAAAAAACATGACCTAAAATATGTGCAGATGTTTCACATTTTAGGGTGAGAAAGCACTTCGCTTGGTCATTATAGTTCGCATTTAACGTCAGTTCAGTTTGTGAAGGGCTCTTAAATCTATCAATATTTTTGGAGTGTCTCATTTATTTCAGAATTTAGTATGTCGCTGATTTTAGTATGGTGCACTTTTAATGATTAGCTAATAGCTTTTACCATTTTTAATGTTCGCTATTCGCCATGTATACCATTCATTGTATAACAACTGACGTAGTTTTCTACATAACACAAAAACACCATAGTGCACTCGACGCGGTTTCGCCAATCAAGTTGGCATCATCTGGTGGCAGATGATTAAAACTCCAGCCACTTTTAATCGACTCCAGATTATGTTAACTTGGTTGGCGAAACGCTCGTCGAGCACAGTATGAGTGTTATGTGAAAAACTACATTAATGTTATCTTCACCCCAAAGTTTCCAACCCCCTTCAACATTCACTGAACGCACATTCCTTGATGGGAAATAAACTACAACTTTTATGCAATACAAAAGACAAGATAGAAATTACCTAAGGAAAAGTCGGGAATTTACGAAATTAGCTGTAAGGACTGCAATCAAAAGTATGTTGGACAAATTAGAAGGTCAATGCAAACTAGATTCAAGGAACATATGGCTCATCTCAAATATGGTTGAACAGATAAGTCGAGTGTCGGCCAACAAGCGTTTTAGAACAACCATAAAAAGCAATTTGAGACTACTTAGGAATGTGACAAATTCCAGACAGCTGGATGCTTTTGAAAGTTTGGAAATTGCTAGATGTAAAAATAGTATGAATGATGACAGAGGACCAATCCATGTAACCTGCTTTATTGGCTAGTAAATCACGGTTCATTTATCCGTCGCGGAGGTTCACTGATCCCTCGCAGCGGTTCACTGATCCGTCACGGCAGTTCACTGATCAGTGGCGATGGTTCACTGAGCTGTTGCGACGGTCACTGAACCGTAGAAATAGTTGAGGTATAAATAGGACACAATGTTAGCATAGTTTTTTCTCCAGATGATCCTAATTTTGTTGCCGAAACGTGCGTTGACTGCAGTATAGTGTTTTGGTGTTATGTGGAAAACTACGTCAGTGTCAAATAAATAAATTTAAATAGTTTCAGGGAATCAATAGCGAATCAGTTAGTTATTGCTTACGATCAAATAATCAGTAGCTAGCTTTTGACATACTGAAAAAGGTCCAGCCAAGACTTGTTTTCTGCATATAATTCTGGGGCCAAGGTACCACTACTTTGGAATTAAACAAAATATGCGGCTGCTTTGGCTGTATCTTAAAACTTACCTTAAAAGTATGACACGACAAGAGTCATGAAATTTTTGAATTATTCTATTGATTCCAGCCAAGAGACCGACAAAAAATTATTTCTTTCCCCGTGTAAAAATGGCTTTGCGAAACCCGACCTGACAGCGGGGCTCATCTTTTACAGTTTTTCAATGTTCAATGTTTTTGTCTGGGCGAGATACACGAACGAATTGGAGAGTAATCACCAATCTTGGGATCCATTAGTCAAATTAAAAGTGCGAGTTGAACATCGCCAGTGACGTTTATCAAAGAAAGAATAATGATACTTCGAATATTCCAAAGGATATTATTCTCACGCCGGGTTTCGCGCCCATTCATCCGTTTCCATTCGCAATAAGTTGCTGTAGAATCGCAACTTTTATCGGGGATAGATAAATAATACGAGAAAAGTCTTTCCAGTCTCAGTTGAAGTAGAGTAAAAACGGTCCTCATTGGAGAGCCAGCGAAAAAGTACAAACCCATTTGATAATTATTACATTAAACATATTTTTATTATTAAGTTATATCAATTCATAGTTATGTTATATACTTTTTATTTATAATAAAAACAATAAATACATAAATTATTTGACAGACCATTCAACAGCAATTGAATAATTATAAAAAGTTATCCAAAACAGTGCCTAAATAAATATTACCATTTGTTAAAGAAGCTATTATAGAGACAAAAGAAATAATAAACCAATTAATGTTAGAAGATAAATAATAGCAGTAAAATTTTTTACCCTAAAGTTTACCACGTCACTTAGACAGTGCAAATATAATTTACTTTCGTCAGAGATCGACTGTGCCGCCATAGTTTAGCATATCTAGTTGACTGTAGTCCGCAGGTGTATTACGTATGATGATGGCATCTATGATCCCTACTCATCTACTGGTCCTCGAGAAGCGTGCAATCTGGCATAGCATAAGAGATAGGAAGGTGGTACGCAGGGAGGAAAGAGCTGCCACAGTGGAAAGATGGCAGGAGGAGTGGCGCTCGGGGATGAAAGGAGCGTGGACTAGGACCCTGATCCCGGACCTAAGATGGTGGATTAGCAGGAAGCATGCGCGGACGGGTTACCATCTAATCCAGGTACTTACTGCTCACGATTCCTTTAGGATATATACCTATGGTATTAGAAAAGTAGAAGACCCCGGCTGTATATACTGTGGGGCAGAAGACACGGCTGAACATACTAAGCTCTGGTGCCTTAGATGGGAAAGGAAAAGGCAGGAAGCGGAGGCCAAAGTAGGGCAGCCTATCCGGGCTGAAACCATGATAAACATAATGCTTCAAAGATCAAGCGGTTGGAAGGCAATAGAGGCAGTGGGAAAGATTATGACCAAGAAGGCGCAGGACGAAAGGGACGAGCCATTGGGCTAGTTACTGAAGTATGTTCGCAAGAGCGGTTCCAGTGACTGGTTCCTGGGGAAAAGGGAGGGGTTTTAGTCGGAGTAGTGTCCGACACTACCAGGAGCGACAGACATCAAGATCCTGGTGTCAAGCGGTTTCCCCTCTCACAAAAAAAGTGTATTATGTATGAGTATAATGAACCTAATATACGAAGGCGATTTCCTTAGCGTTCTATTATAGCTGAGTGATAAAAATATTGGATAGCTGCAAAAGATATGCTGTAAATACTTAAAAATAGCTTCCCCTGCTAAGCAACTACAGTAATTGATAGTATACTGGATGGTTTCCGCAAGTACCATTACAGCAGTGTCCTTTGTTGTCTTTGGGGACTTAAGTCGGATTGTCTTCTTCAAAGACAATAGAGGTCACTGCTATAATGGGGCCTGCAGAAAAGCAGCTCGTTATCTGTCTGTTAATTTGACAGTAATGGCCAGACGGGTAGTAGCCAAGACCAAAAGAGGGCACTACCGTGTGTTTCTTACCACTGCTATCATAACAGATGCCCTTAGGCAATCATGTCGCAATATTTTTATCGATTCCACCACCTATGGTACGCCTCTGATGAGCACAGAATAAGTGCGAAACCTTTCAGTGTCTGATGGGTGATTGGAACTTCAAATCTCTTTTTTTTTTAGCCATAGCAGATAATTGAAATCAGTTTTTCATGCCAACTCCTGCGATGACTAGTGATTTTTGTAAACAAAAAAAGTTGGAAATACATTATACTCCTTAAACTTACTTACTTACTTACTTTAGTCATGAAAAAGTAAAACACCAAATGAATATAATTACCGAATGACACTCTATTCCCAATTATAACAAGTAGTGAAATTTCCACGTTAGTTAGCCAGCTAATCCTAAATCAAACCATAACGCAAACCCAATCCCAGAGCTCGGCCAGAGATGATACCCTCCGCAGCCGACACATCTGCATTTTCGCCTGGAAAATCCCCCTCGCCGCAATATCAATTGCAGGTATGACCAGTGTAGACACATCTATCAGTATTGCCAACCTCGGCCGCCCCCTCATTTGCACTCCCATTCCGGTGTGCAAATAACACCACGTTAGGTGTTAAACATATTAACCGAGCATTGGTTTTGCGGTAAAAGCTCACATGTGCGAGTTTGGAATCGAACGCTTCGTTTATCGTCGATGTTCCCATTCAAATCGGGCGATTGCTGGATCTGGCCGACTGTGCATCAGCATACGATTCGGATCTGTTATTGAGCCTTTTGATTTTGCCAATAGCCTGGCTGTTTGAATTGGAAATCTGCTAATTGTTTTCAATTTGTGTTTTGGCGGGTCTGATTTTGTTATTTTGTCGTTCGGTGGCGGAGTGTTCGGATGGTTTTTGCTTAATTTGAATGCGGAATTGGGGAGATATTTTATAGGGAAAATTTCATATGGGCATTTTTGTTATTCTTTGCATGAAAGAAAAGATATTGATGGTGCCAGGAGATGAAATAAATGATTTATTATCATTCTAAATTGCATCTTTTGGATAATTTTCTTCCATATTCATATACTGGGTGATTCCCATTTCAAGTAAATTTCATATATCAACTTTTGTCAATTTTGACTTTAGTTTAAATTTTAGTTCAACGGATTGCAGTTGCAGTTATCATAGCAAAATTATCTGTCATTATCTTGCTCATGTCATTATTGGTTTATATATTTTACTTTCAGATCGTGGTCTAAATAATTTCCAATTCATGTAAAAACACCTTGACTTCCTGGAAAAGGAGAAAAAATCCGGGATTTCAACTCACACCATTAGAACGACGATAAAAGAAGAAGGTACTTGCATCCCTATTAGCCATATCAGGATGAAGAAGAAGCTAGCTAGCAACATCATCTTGTTTTCAGTTTCCTGAAGGCACCATTTCCTGCACGTTGCTGAAAGTCCACTTCGACCATCATTACTGGTAACTATCTATTGGTGAGAGGTTGAAATATATTCTCTGAGGCCAGAAGAGTAATTTTTTGTAAGCTAGTCCATTTCATTATTGGCAGATACATCCTGTAAGGTGGTTTTGCAGGATAACAGCAATCAGTTGTTATTTACTTTATTATTTTCAAATATCATACACCTATTCTCTGTCTGTCCTGTAGAGTAGAGTAAAATTAAATAAATAAATAAAGATAAAAATAAATATTTTTCTCTAAAAACTTTAATTGTAGTAGGTATAGAATTATTTTTACTTGTTTGTTTCAATTCACCAAACATTCGCTATTACTTATAACTATTTTATAACTATTATCTATACATATACAGTTAAATACAAAATGGGGTATTTTCCTTCAATAGAAATGAAAGTGGAAACCTGTATTTTTATAAAATATATATTTTTTTTATATTTATTAGGATAAACATTATTAAGATTGAATCGGTAGAAAATTTTTAATTCAATTTTGAAGAAATTTTATTCTATATTCGTGACGTCACTAAGCGAAAACTAGGGAATATGTATCTATAGAGGCCACACTGAGAATATGTGGCTAGTTTCAGTTTGTAACGACCACAAACGACAGTCGACATTTCGATAATTGACATTTGAAATTTCCTGTTTGTGTTTGGCTTGACAACTTGACGTGTTGTATTGTTGTTTTCTTGTGAAGTAAACTTTTATTAAACATGGAGCAACGTTTTGTAGAGGCTAAGTCCGACAATTTACCGGTTATAGGTCCTTTTATGATAAAGATCCTATAAATCCTTTCAGAAATAAAAGGGATGAAAAATGTAAGGTCAGTATTTAACTTAATAGTATTACTGCAAAGTCAATTAAATATATTCAAAAATTTCCTTTACAAATTACGATGTTTTTCTATTACTAATACAAACACTTGCAGTCACAGGTAGAGACAACAATTCACAGGTAAAAATATAAACTAAAAACAATGTCTCATGTTTACCATGATGTTTACCCTAACCAAACAATTCAAACATAAACAAAAGTAAAGTTGTCACGCAGTGACACCAATCACACAAATGGAAATATCCTAGAAATCACTAAAAAATGGCGCAAATTTTGAATTTTCGCTTAGTGACGTTACATAGATATCCCGCCCAATAAAAAAATAATTTATGAACTCAAATGAACCCAATATTAAAATTCCAGAAATACGTATCTCTTCTTTTTCCAACTACTTTCCATTGCCGATGTAAAAAAAAATAGGAAAACACCCCATTAAGCCAATAAAAGAAATTTAAAAGAGGCATGTTACAAAATCTTCAAATGCATCCCCATGAAGTTAAGTCTTGCGGAGAATGAATAAATAGCACCAAGCACTCATTCAAAGCTTCTGATGGAGCGATAATAGAGCAAATACATTGTAGCAATTCCCGAAACGACACGACCGCGAAATACGTCAGCAGCAGCAGAGCACACATGCTAACAATAAAATCATTGCCATCTCGCAGAGCGCATTATAGATGTAACGTGCAATCCGAATGTGTTATTCTTACGACGCGCCCGGTAATATCTTTATTGCACTGAAGAGCCAGGCCACAAATTGCTGAACATTACAACATATGACGACGTAGACGGAAAAATTGCAAATATGTGACTGCGGCTTGCCGTAAGTCGGGAGAGATGGCTGCCGACGATTGCGGAAAAGAGTGCACGTATGAGCCCGAACTTTTATAGATAGATACAGAGCATTGATATCCCGCGGATCGTGGCGGGAATCCTAAGCGGAGCCCCGTTCGCAGTACACCCTGATTTATGCCTAGGATTATGTAGTGGCGGCGGTTGTTTCTGCGTTTGTAACAATCCGCGAAAATTCATATTTAGAATTGTTCAATGATTGACTATGGCACTAGGATTATATACGGGGTGTTATCTGATGCTGCTTCTGGACAAAACAAAAGTTAACCTGATAGGCTTTACACCTTAGATTAATAAAATAAGTAAATAAAGAAATTACAAAAGTTACAAGGAAGTAAATTGAAAAATGCGAGGGGTAATTCACTAAAAAAATTTGTACCTACACTGAAATTCCCCTTGCAGGGAAAAATCCCCGAAACTCCCCAAAAATTCCCCGAAACACCCCCAAACTTTTGTAATTCCCTGGATATACTAAATTGTCAGCAATTCCCCGAAATTCCCCAAAATCGTCCGCAATTCCCCGAAATTCTCCAAAATACCCCGCAATTTCCAAAAGCGTTTTGAAATTCCCAACAAAATAGGTACCCATTATTATGTGCTACTGAAAGACAGACAAAAGTTTTTGTAACATTTATTTATTCTATATTAAAAACAAATAAAACTCACATATACCATAGTATATTTATTTATACTATGTATATACCAACAACACAACATAAAACGTTCTTTGGTAAAAAATAAAACTAAACTAAGGTAAAAATATATTCATTCATACAAAAGCTGTCTCCAAAATATAATATAAAATATAGAACCCAACACAAAACATTTTTAAGACATACCTTATAATCCTGTCAAGAAAACAAAAGATATAACAAAATACGGGAATGAAGAAAACATTTTTTGTAAAAGATATTCTTATGAATAAAGTAACATTTTACAGGATAAATTATAAATTTAAAACAAAATAATAAAATAAGAAAAACATTTAACAAGTATTTTCTTATATTATTACAGTCAGTCTTTTCTTTTAAGACAAATAGAGTTGAGGGTTCAGCTTAACAATAAAGTAAACGTAAGATATTCCTTTAAAAGGTATTAGGTACAGCATAACATAAGTTTCAAAAATAAACAAAAGCATTTAAAAAAGTCTTTTCTTTTATTTCAGTTAAGACAGATAGGTACAGTTTGAGTAAGAATAAAATAAACTTAAGATATATTCTTTTAAAAGTCAACACCATATAGTATAACAAATTTATAAATTGTTTGTTGAGAGGTTTCGTATATCGTTATATTTTTTATTTATATTCAATAAACAACCCATTTTAGCTCAAAAGGTTCTGAAACCAAAAGAAAGATTGTAGAAATTTTAAGAAAAATTAAGCATGTACGATTGAAATTCTCCAAAATACCCAAAAAACTGCCCGAAATACCCTGAAATTCCCCAAAGTACCTCGAAATTCCCCGCAATTCCTTGAAATTCCCCAAAATTCTTAAATTTTTTTCGAAATTTCCATTGCTTGTAATACCCCAGTTATTCGCCCCTCGGAAAAATGTCAAAATACATGACATAAACAAAAATAAAAACGCACAGAAAAACAATGTATTTATAGTAAACCTTATTTATTAATTATCAACTTATATTATATCGAAATATCAAAATAGAAACTAAGGAAAAGTTGGGGATTTCCGAAATTAGCTGTAAAGACTGCAATCAAAAGTATGTTGGACAAGCTAGAAGGTCAATTCAAACTAGATTCAAGGAACATATGGCTTGTCTGAAATATGGTAGAACGGATAAGTCTAGTGTTGCCCAAGAAGCATTTAAGAACAACCATAAAATAGATAGTAGCAATTTAAGACTAATTAGGAATGTAACAAATTCCAGACAGCTGGATGCATTTCAGAGTTTGGAAATTGCAAAATAGTATGAATGGTGACAGAGACATCTAAAAATTCTTCCTTAAAATGATACAGAGGGTTAAAAAATTGTAATTACACTAATGCAATTTATTTATTTGATTTGAAAATGTGTTAAATGAAAACAAACGACACGACCACAAGGTTGTTAACACCAAGGAGCATTTGTTAGCAAAAATTTTAGAGGCTCCAAAGTAAAGTCATAGTACCTCCACAAAATACCAAAACTTTTCACTAACCAAGTACTCCTATATCCACCCTATATAGGTATTTATATGGAGCTGTTATACTAAATTTTCATAATATTCAGATGATGCTAACTTTTTACCGGAAGCTCCTATGTCTTGCTCTCTACTGGAAAACCTTCGACCCAGCATCAGAACTATAGTTAGTTACTTTATTTGGCTGAAGGTATTTTAATATATCGTACTTATTTATCTTGAAATATGGGAAGATGCACTTTGGCGTAATTAAAATCAAACTTTTCCATCGCAAAGCCACCTTTGACATCCACAGCGCGCCCACCCAACTCCGAATTAATTATAAATATTAATTATACCTTATCTGCTTCGGAATCGATGATTCCCGAGAAAGATCAGTCGGCTGGCATAAACACACGGGAGGAGTGCTCACATTCATATCTGTAAAATCTCTATTCGAATCCCTTATTACCATTCAAATTATTTCCTTCGAGATTTACAAGACACATTCGCTTGGAAAATAAGCCACCATGACTTCAAAGCTCCTTCCTTTTAATTGAATATGGCGTGGTATCTATAGACGGAGTGGCTCCTTTTAGATAAAGTAGGAGTAATCGCCTCTGATCTGCGTTTAAAGACAAATTAATTACTAGCGGAGCGCATACTGTACCTTGTTTTTTGGTAAATACTAAGAAGGGCTAGGCAGGGTGCATTTTTGGAAGAGAGTAGTCAAACGAGTAGATTAATACAGGGTGTCCCATCGAAAAGTATCACATTTCGCCGCCTTATATCTCGAAAACTAAAAGAGATATCGGGACGCGGTTTGGACAGAACGACTTAAGATTTTTGTAAGTTTTTTTTTGCACTGTTGCCAAATCTCCAAATATATTGGTAAATTTTTTATTGAATACGCTCGTCTTTGGAGTAAAATTACTTGCTTTTATTAAGTGGAACACCCTGTATATTTTGCCATAATCAGAAAGCCTAATCACTTTTCTTTTCAAAAAAGTATACATTATCTTGAGAATTGGAGCCACAAAATTCAGTTTAATGGGAGCACCTCTTACTTGAACAGTTTGTGAAGCTGATCTTCGTTTTCACAGTACCCATGAAAAACAAAAGTACAATAATAAATTGTATTGTCAGTTGTGTCAAAAATTTGAAGTGTAGATATAAAAATGTTCACATTAGAAGGATCACACATTTTTGATCATTTTACTACTAAGGATGCACAAATGTATATTGAAGTAAATGGTGGGCAGTTAAAACAAATTGTTTTCTAACTTATTCAAGTAGTTTTTATTTATACAGTTGTTTTGATTATTTTATCTGTTATTTTTATTACTGTCTTATTATTATTACTTTTATTACTTGTTATTGTTAACAAAACTCGTTCCTACCGATTATTAAAGAATTATTCTTTTCTCCCTATTTTTTTTCCTTTAAAAAGCAAATGCAGTCAAGTTCTAACATCAAGTTTAATCAGAGATTTTAAAATTTTAAAATATATAGGGTATTTTATTTAAAATAAGTGTACAAAAACTTAAAAATAACTTTACAAAGAAGAAAGTATTTTTTTCATTCGTAATAACCCAAATAAGAGTACTTCTAACAAATTTAATTTTGTGGCTCCAATTGTCAAGATAATGTAAACAATGCATACCTTTTTGAATAGTAGAGTGATTAGGCTGTCTGATTATGGCAAAATACACAGGGTGTTCTATTTAATATAAGCAAGTAATTTTACTCCAAAGAGGAGCGTATTCCATAAAAAAATTACTAATATATTTGGAGATTTGGCAACAGTGCCAAAAAAACTTACAAAAATCCTAAGTCGATCTGTCCAAACCGCATCCCGATATCTCTTTTAGTTTTCGAGATATAAGGCGACAAAATGTGATACTTTTCGATGGGACACCCAGTACTTTGTGAAGGTATTTCTTGACCTGAGGTGATCTGATATTAAGGATTATGTAGAGTGTGGTCCATATCTATAACATTTTTAGTCATTGCAGTTTTGTTATTTCAGTTATTTTTAATAGATATAGTATTTTGTTATAAGTATTAGTCTAAGGTGGTAATATGATGTCAATTATTAGTCATTAAATAGTACTTTGGTAGTGGTTTTAAGCATCCGTTTATTAAAACATGATTTAAACAATATGTGTTGTAGACAGTCTCGAAAATTTCTAGTATTTGTAGTGTGAAATTGTAAAAATTTTATTGGCGCCCAACGTGGGGTGCCAAATTTATAAAAGTGGATTTTATTATGAAATATTTTTGTGGGGTGCTGTGATTTCTCAAATTTAGAAATGTTGTTTTGTGATTGAAAGTTAAACTAACAAATATACTACACATTTATTAAACACTATTTATAAAATAAAGTAAGCTAGGGTAAGCTAGATATGTGATATTATTAAGTCAAAATAGAGTCCACTCGTCACGGCCGTCACGGGCATACTAATCAGCATCTCATTAATACAATCTCTTAATGTTTCTTTTTTTGGTTAAATACGTAAACAATTAAATAAAATAATAATCAAAAAATCAATCATCAATATTTCTGGTGTTTTTTTTGCTTAGTTTACTGGACTATAAGTTGGTAATTGTGTATTTTTACTGGATTCTATTTGTTACTTTAATGTTTTTTGCTTATACTACTGGACTATAATTTGGTTCTCGCGAGTTAATCGCCCTGCTAATGTAAACAGACATATATTTTTTTCACACTCATTGAGACTATGCGAGATAACATATAATATATTTAAATTGGCCTAAGCGAGGCGCAAACACAAAGATTAGAGTACATATTCCAACACACGATACAAGAAAAATGCATATTGATGTCCACAAACGTTGAATTGCAAATTTCTTGTCGTTAAGGATGCCTCAGACCGAGGCTAATATCCCCCAGCTGCAACGATTTTATCATTTGTAAGGCTATTCAGTCTATTAAAGATGTAAAATTAGTTTCTGTGAATATTTGGGGTATCTTTAGTCTCATTTTTAATTTCGGATATAAGTTATGAAAATGTATCCTATATAATTTAAAAAAAAATCAGGTTATCTATCAAAAAGATATAATTATTTAGACAATTTAGTGTATCTGTTACGTATATTATGTCAATATGAGTCCACCATAAACTAACTATGCATTGACGTAGACGTACATATTCTTAAAGGCACGTAGCTAATAATCTGGGACCATAAATTATAGTAATAATAAAAGCCAAAGCCCAACCATCCAGATGCTAGATTAGGAATTCCACAGAGCTCAGTATTGGGACTTGTTGATTTCTGTTAGATATAAACGATCTAATTAACTTGACGTTTGATGTACAGTTTACTATTTTTGTAGACGATGCATAGAAAAAGCAACCGAAAAGTATATAAATAATGCTAAAACACACATAACACTGACGTAGTTTTCCAGATAACAGCAAAACACTATAGTGCATTCGACGCGCATTTCGAAAACCAAGTTGGCATCATCTGGAGATTAAAACTAAATCTATGCTCACATTGTTTCTTATTTATACCTAAATTATTGCTACGGTTCAGTGAACCGTCGCGACGGATCTGTGAACCATGAGTACTAACCAATAAAGCGGGCTACACTAGACTTATCTGTTCTACCATATTTGAGATGAGTTATATGCTCCTTCAATCTACTTGGACTAGAATCTAGTTGAATGCTGGACAAACTAGCAGGTCAATTCAATAATTGCATAATACTTCAATATCTAATGAAATATATCGACCCATACGTGGTGAGCCGATGGCTCAGGGCTTAGCGTCTCGATCGCTCAACCCAGAGGTCGTGGGTTCTAATTCCCATTCCACCAAACAATTTTTAATTAAATTGTTTACTCGTAGATCAAGGCTTATTCGCAGGAATGGCTTGACAACCATCCTGGCCATGGCCTAGGATGGGAAGAATGTCAACTTGTTGTTAATGTGAGAGATTAAAATCAGTTGATGTTTGACTTGTCCCCCTAAGTCGTTCCTGAGGCGCAAATGCGGCCCACGAAATAATAATATGCCGCCCCCTCTCCCACACAAGTCTCAGACTTTCGGGATAATCCTTGTGATTAGAATGAGGGGTAGAGATATTATTATTATTATGTATATTGTTATACCTACGTGTTCCGTATAATCTATCCATTCATGTATTAGTGGTTTACGTCTTAGCAAATAGTAACCTACCAAGAAGTCCATGAAGGACCTATTTTTTATAGGTACCTACCTTTCGAACTGTTCTTTATTATCTTGTTTTTCTGTACCTTAAATATATCTTAAAGGATGATAGAGAGCAATGTCAAAACTTACTACAATACTTTATTTGGTACAGTACTACAGTTTTTTTATTTATTTACAGTAGTTACTTACCTACTATAAGTAGGTATTGATAGTACCTACTTATAGCTCTAATATTGTATGTAAGAGAGTTTGTTAAAAACTTACAAATCTATTTTAGTGGGTATTTGTTGTGCCGCATCTAAATTCAGCATTAGGTGGATTTAAATGTAGTTCAATAATAATAAACAAACTGTTCTATCGGTGTAGCAGCCTAAATTAAATTTTGTCGTCTATTGCATGTAAGCATTTGACAATAATTGTTATGCTTAATAACAAGGAATTTTTAAAAATACCCCCTAGCGCACTGAAACCTTGTTGGCGCAACCCGCTTTTTATTAACTTCTAGAAAACAGCTCAAAAGACGCCGAATGTTTTATTACATTGCCCTACACGCTCCGAGTTCTCCGAAAACTAAGAAACGGGCACTACACGATTTTTTCCCAGTAAAGGGCACGCGCAGTACTTTCACCGAATAGATTTTAGGGTTAAGGACAAGATTTCTACCGTAATCAGTTAAGAAACGCCTATAAATAATGTCCTGATGACATCTGAGATCACTTCTGTGTATGTGCTTGGAACAGCTCAGGTACGTGTGAGGGGGATACATCGACATGAAACGCTATCGCGGATTAAGATCTAACATTTTTTAGATTGGGTATTGTACTTCTGTACGTGACGTTTTACCTTTATGGGTTGTGAGGGCACGATTTCTTGGGCGGCGTGGAGCTAGTTTGGGTATCATTTCAAATTGACCATGGGAGAAACACGGCAGCTTTTGATTTATTTATGTTGGTGTACACTGTTCATATGACCTGATGAATAGTGAATAATGAAATGCATTTTATTCAAAGCGCACCTTCTCTCTTATTGCATTCACTTAGAAGCAGATTTTGTCAAGTGAAATTTTATTTTTGTATAATTTTTTAAATATTTTTAGGTTTTTATAAAAAAAAATCCATTGAAACAAAGTTAATTATTGATAAAAGTGTTATATATACAATTTAATTAGTTTACTGTTTTAATAAAAAAAAAACAACATAATTTTGACGTTCTCATTTTCATCTTCACTTCTAGAAATATTTTCATTTTTAGAGTGCCATGAAAAAATTCATATTTCACATATATGAGTAGAAAAAATTCAGAGATTTCGCAATTCTTGCAACCATCATTGGAAAAATATAACACCATATACGAAACATAATTACAAGCCTATCGTCCTATCAAACGAGACGCAACTCCATTAAGCGAGTACGGTATTATAACTGAACATGCCCCCACTACTCTTCACGCCGCTCGGCGATCGAGTGCTGCGCTATCTATAAATCGCCGATCTAGCTCGCTTCTTTCTAGGAGTAGACATCTATAGAGGCACCAGTATTCGCGCTATAAGCCTGAGCGCGCTGTAATACATCACTCTGATAAAGGCGAGCGTTTTTCTAATATTCGATAATTGGAAAACGGTTACAGATATCAACCCAAACTTTTTTTCAAAAACTTTTCCAGTATCTAGGCGACATTTCGTTCACTGCATAAACAGGGTCCTGCATCTGAGCTCCCGTCTTTTGTAGCTCATGAACTGGTGTCTTTATAGATTTCGTTCAAATTTGACTGCGAAATATTCGTAGAGAGGGAAATTTTGAAAATATTTTCAAATATACAGGGTGCTTCAAAAACGTGTACCATACTAAAGTTATGTTTTTTTAAATGAAACACATTATATATTTTTGCATTTTTGGATTCTGCATGCAAATTTAGTGTCAGTTTGTGTTATATTCCCTATATCAAAACTTAGCCGTTTCGAAGGTACCTATTCGACATTTTATAGAAAAAATTACAGTTGTTACAACTATTTCAAAGTTACATATCTGATACAATTGAACAGCGTTTATTTTAATTTTTATGTCAGCTAGTCTAGGCATTGGTCTTTCTGAAAATAGTTAACAGATTTTTGTAATACATACATGTGTATAATATTGAGTGTTTAACATTTACTGAGCAACACGTCAATTTTGAAAGATGCAAAACTCATTTTTTTAATAAAATAAAACAACTAGAAAGATTTCAAATTTATTGTCAGTAGCTTTGACTCTTATATGATATAATAATAAGAGTCAAAGCAACTGACAATAAATTTGAAATATTTCTAGTTGTTTTATTTTATTGGAAGACACTTAAGGCCGTTTGTTACTTTATGATATTTTTCCAATAATTCTTAAAATAATTACTAAAAAAATTTCATAATGAATATCCATCAATTGCAAACAGTAAATTTATGTATAAATTTTTCAAGAAATTTTTTAAGAAATTATTTTCAACATGTTCTATTTTCTCACCGAAATCGACGCGGATATCTGCGCATTGCACGACTTTCAATTATAGTCAGCTGTTTGAGTTTGACTTGACGATTAACGATAACGAATAGGAAATAACCTCAAACCTCAACTTAAATTAACTTTATCTATGTGCGTGCATGTGTTTTGTTTGTAATGTACCTTATTATTCTGATCTCAGGATCAAAAAATCTCAGGATCGTGACCTATATTCTTAAACTTATGAAAAATAACAACAGATGGTGCTGAAACAAGAAGCTTACTGCGATTGCGTATAAATGAAAAATGGAAAATAATTTAGTTAACATTGCAAACAGGCAATTTACAATTTTCAAAATATGTTTTTAAAAATGCACCAAGAAATTTTCTGTGAAATTATCTGATAAATATCGTGAAGTTACAAACGGCCTTTAGAAAGGGGGTAACTTAAATTTTCGAGCACTTTACTATAAAATTGATTATAGCGTGCGCCCTTAAGAGATAGCTATAGGACAATGCTATATCATTCAATTCATATTGAATGGTACTTTCAGCTGTAGAATAATATACTGGGTGTGCCATTTGAAAGAAAATTGCCTACTAAAAAAGTTGTAGATCACACCACATATTCCCCAAAACATGCTCTACCAGATGGTATGCGTTTCATATGATCCACTAAATGTACATTGAGGACATAAAGTCCGTCTCCCCCCCCCCCTCTAATTTTTGAACCACTGGGTAGATTGTGATGAAATTTGGAACGATAATATATTACTAAATTCTGCATCTTCTGACATATCAATGACAGTTCTGAATGTCAAAGTGACAGCTGGGCGTGCAATAGGAACATTTTTTTAAATGGAAATGGGGGTCGAGTAATAACTCATTTTGAAGCTATTTTTATGTATAAAACATCCCCCAATTTTGAGAACATTTGGTTCAGTAATTTCCAATTAAACACCAGTAATGTCAGTTTATGACATAATCTTTTTACCACATAATCTTTATAATAGAACTTACCCATGGAACATTTATTTGTCAGGAGGTTCGTGGTGGTCATTTTCAACATCTTTAGAAGTAACACGTGTTTTCTAAATTTGTTTCTGCCTCTACGTTTAATTTAAATTATGTCATAATTTTTTAATTTAGGTTATTTTAGGTTAGGGATGGTTTACTGTTATTTGTTTAATTTTAATTTTTGTTTTACTTTGAATAATTTACAATAATTTGTAATATCTTTGCAAAAAAATGATATAACAGAAATCGTTATTACTGGCTTTTATTTGGAAATTACTGATCCAAATTCTCAAAATTGGGGGATGTTTTGAGCATAAAAAATAGCTTCAAAATGAGTTATTACTCGACCCCCATTTCCATTTAAAAAAAATTTCCTATTGCTCGCCCAGCTGTCACTTTGACATTCAGAGCTGTCATATATTAGTCATATATTATCGTTCCAAATTTCATCACAATCTACCCAGTGGTTCAAAAATGAAAGGGGGGGGGCGGACTTTATGTCCTCACTGTATGTATTGCGTTATTCGATCGCGATACACCTGTCTTTTCGCCTTGAATGAAAACTCCTTATCAGTTTGATCAACAAAAGTGATAAAGAGTTTTCGTCCATAAAGTTTAATTAATTTACTGTTTTAATTAAAAAAAAAACAGTATTAAAATTCTCTCTTTCATCTCCACTCGTGTAAATATTTTCATATTTATAGTGGCTTGAGAAATATTTCACATATTATGAGTATGAGTAGAAAAAATAATTATTTAAAGTCACTTGAGATACTATTAATGTATATTGGACTACTGACTGATCTGAGACCACCCGTTTTTAAGATGTAATATTCGTTTATTTGGTAATAAAATTGGTAGGATGTCGACAAAATTAATAAATGATAAGCCCCATTAATTGCGGTATAGATTAGTGCGGCCGATCCACATGCCTCCATGATTTTATGAAGTTTTTAAACGATGTGCTTTCTCCACGGGGGATACATACTTAGTATTTTATGGTACTTATAAGTGGGTAGTAAAATTGCCGAATTATAAATTTATCGCATTTTTATTGGTGTTTTCTTATTAATGGTTTTAGAAGTAGGAGATATTCATAAATATGCGCGTCGATCGTAGGGTTTTAGCTTATGGTTTTTGACTAAGAATGTAAGTTTTATAGCGTTGATGGGCGATACATTGTATTTAAAAAGATAAGATCTGGTGTATCTTTCAATTACAGGGTTTCTCAACGAAAACTTGACCCTCCTTATAATTACATAACCAAAAAAAATTTTAATTCGTCGAGACCTATCGATTTCTGTTCTTGGGGGGAGCATTTTTGACAGTCAAGCCAACTTGATATGTTCATCCCCCTAACCCCTAAGCAACCCCAACTTTAAAATATCAAATGGAACTACCCTACTTCTAATACATCATTTTAAAGCCCTTTGCATTGCAAATACACTAGTGCATCGTTTTCGGAAATCGTTTAATATTTGACAGAGTTATTGGCTGAAAACGAAAATTGAAAAAACCGACATTCAAGTATTAATTTTTATAGAAATGCCCACCAATAATAAACTTTTTATCTACTACACAACCACATTACTATTTTTGATGTATCGATCAGTTTATATAAAAAAATAGTCTTAAATTAAAAAAGCTAAAGCAACTGTTCTATAGTGACAATAATTTAAAATCACATGTTCACTTTTGGGCTCGCTATGTAGATGACATTTTTTGTATTTGGTCTGGTACTGAAAGAAATTTAAACGGCTTTCTCTATTTTTTAAATTCGCTTAACGATAATATTCAGTTTACAATGGAAAAGGAGGAAACAATAAATTAAACTATTTGGATATAACAATAAGAAAGGTAGAAAATAAATTAAAATTCTCGGTTTATAGAAAACCAACAACTTCCGACGCAATTATACCAGCAAGTTCGCAGCAGTCCTGGCAAATAAAAAAGTCGGTTTTCCATGGTTTAATACATAGGCTTTTAATGTTTCCGCTAGAAAAATTAGATTTTGAAAAAGAATTAACAATCAAACAAATTCCAAGAAACAACGGATATAAAGAAAAACTAATAGATAGCATGCTAAAAATCAAAAGGAGGAAATTAATTCGTCGGGAGTTTTACAATATTCGGGAAAGAAAAGGCACCTATAGTTATATTAATCACGTCCCAGGTTATAGTGAAAAAATAGCTCGCAGAATAGAACGAAATGGGTGTAAAACGATTAGTGTCAAGAAGCGTACTATTGGGAGGATTTTGATAAACAACAAAGAAAGGGTTAATAAATTAAAACAATCGGGGGTATACCAAATTAACTGCGCGGATTGTAATGCCGTGTATGTGGGTCAAACCGGTAGCCGTATTGAAACTAGAGTAAAATAACATAAAAAATTTATATTAAATAACGCAAAAAATTCAGGATTTTCGACGTATTCTATAGAAAACAATCATTTTATAGATCAGAAAAATGTAAACGTACTGCATCGTGAAAAGAAAGAAAAACGCGCTTGGAAACGTTTAGTAATAGACATTTACTCTATTAAGAAAGGCCTAATAAACCGAAATACTAGAATATAGAGTTTTCTATATATTTCTTGGAACATCTAAATGAGATCAATGTTTTTTTTAAAACAATTATTTTCACGATGTTTCATAAAGAACCGTCCGCTTCGAGTATCCACTTTAACAAGTATATTGCTCAAAATGACCCCATTATCTTGCAAACATTAATACAGTCTGTTTTCAAATTCTGTTCGAACATTACTAAAGACATCCGGTGTTATTAATCGGCATTCGTCCACAATTCTCTGACGCAACACCTCTAGTGTTTAGATAGATAGATCAGGTGATCTTGGTGGCCATTCGACGGACCCCTTCAACCAATCCAATGCCAAAGAGGACACTTCCTCATAGCAACTTCAGTATCATATGGATGGCTTTACTTAATTTGTTTATTGTTGCATTAACTGTTCATTTATTATTTTTTAATTTATTGTTGTTTTGTTAATTGTTTTTCATTATTTGATTATTTTTCTTAACTGATTGTTATTTATCGTTAATGATTTGTTACTTTTTCGTTAATATATACAGACGGGCGCAGATGAGTTTGATAATGGTTTTTTACATTCAAAACGTGATCAGACTATAGGTAGTATATGACACATCATTGAACTCAGAAGGAAAAATGCTGTCGAGTGACGTGAGAATATTAATGGGCCCATGGTAGAAAAACTGAAGTTGATGATGGTTCTGAAGAGACGAAACGTTAATATTAAGAACTGTTTACAACATTCGATAGAGCGTAAAAAGTTGTTATGGGAAAGTGTCGTGCCTTAAATTTCACAAAAATTAATTTGCAAAATTTTTAAATATTTTAAATATATTTCAAAAAATAGTCATGGCAACCTTGATTCTTTTGAGGCATATTATTGATCACCAAATTACGTAATTTTGACCCAATCTAATTTAGTCTCTAATGGTATGCAAGATACCAATGTTATTTCATCCAATTTGAATATTGTATGTAGGAAACATCTATTACTCCTTTTGAATGAAAACTATTAGATCTCTATCTTACTTATTCGAAGGTGTATCTTTTTATTCTATCCGTTCAACTATCCACTCAATAAGGCAGAGTTAAAAATAAGTCAGTTCTTTGGGTATTTTTTGTTAAATTGCCTATTCTAAATACATTTGACTATGATACATGGTGATATATAGAGTGCTGTCTTTGAATTCATACGAGTATATAAATATGATGAATTTAAGCAACCCTAGTTTGTTACTTGATAAATTCAAAGATACATTAAATTTTTGATCGTATAAGTCAAGAAGATATAAAGAAGTGAATTATGAAAATTCGAAGTACGTCATATATCTAATAATATTTATTATTTTTTTTTAATTATTAATTCTCCAGTTTAGCTATATATATATATAGCTAAACTTATATATATATATATATAAGTATAATATATATATATATATATATATATATATATATATATATATAAACAAATTTTAGTTGTTTCAACTGTGACTTTACGTAATGTTAGTAATACCTTTATTTCTTGTCACACTTAGTCACACTTATATTCACTATAGTCAAAAAATGGTAATTGTTACTCGAGACAAGTCTAAAATTAAATTGAAAATTTCACACCCCCATTTTTAAGCCAATAAGGTGTGTCAAATTTAGGTCCTTACCATGCCAAGGCAAAAGTTTTAGCCGGCGATTTTCACTTTAAGGTACAAAAGCAAAATTATAGTCAATATTTTTTGACGTTTAAGAGATGAGTTTAAAAGTGACGTTATAATAAAGAAACTATCAGATTATGTGTTGAATTTTATCTCGAAGGATTCTCTATTGGAGAGATTGTAAATTATAATTACAATTTAAACGTGAAAACACCAGAAGTTTTTTGAAGGTTAGACCTGTATATGCTCCAAACACTCAAAATTCGAAAAATATATTATGACATTTAGCCTCCTTGGTAGTGTTAGTTTCATATTTTCATGGCAAAAAAATACGACATTGAAATTCTAAATTAATTTTTCTTCGGTGTGAAATTTTTTTACCGAATATCCCAAGTGCAAAAATTAATTGCGGGAAAATTTGCACTTGGGATATTATAAGTGATTATTACTATTCGTCCTGTGTAAGTCGGAACAAAGAAAGAGAAGGACGGCATCATTTTCATTTCCATTAGACATTATTGAAAAGTGTGCCTTGCCAGTGGAGCAATATCTCAAATAGGGAATATCTATAGAGCTGGATATCAACTCTCATTTGTTTATCTGTCACTTTCAGTTATTTTAAGCGGAGCGCGCCCTTATATTCTCTCTTTTGTGTAATCCATACTTGATGTTGCGGGGTTTTATGGACCAGGGAAATACAAATCGTATCAATCGATACGCGTTGCGATCGGATGGGATGGGAGAGCGGGATTAATTGTGTTTGGATTGTTGTTTTGGTATAAGTATAAAGTAGGTTTCATTCAAGGATACTTTTGGAAAACTCATCTTTAAAATAAAAACAAGTGTTCAAGTACCACAAGGTAAACTTTTAAACGTTGTCTAAAAAGGCACAAATGAAATGTAATGAGTTCAATTATTTAATAATAATAACAATAATATTTATTTTCCAAGTAATAAACAGAACAAAGATATAGGTATAATGTATGTGTTAACAATTTAGGCAAATAAAAATAGGTTACCCAAAAAAGGACTGGCTATACAGGATCGGTTAGTCGGTAATCCTACTAAGTAATGTTGTTATCAAAATATGTAGAGCAAAATAAAGTAAGTTACCCTCTTAAATATTAAACTATTAATTAAAGTTTAAAATCTATTACAACAATTAGATAATGAATATAAAACAAGAAGTATCATTTTTTAAGAGGATACTTTAAGTATGTACTTCTGAATGATTTCTAGGTTATGAATATGAACCTAAAAAGTGAATTCGCAAGCAACAATATATACCATAATTTAAATGACTTTGAAGTAACAAAAAATAGATAATTTTTAATTGATACATATCATACTAAGGAACTACATACTTGAGTCTATAAAGAACTATTCTTAATTTATTAGTGACATAGGTAGTTAAAATGAATATACCATTTCAAATGTGCATCCACCTATATACCCAAATACCTACTTTATATTAGAAACTGGAGTTATGTTAACTGTTATTGAAAGTGATTTGTAATCTGGCAGATACTGAGAATATGAAGTAAAGCACATGAAGAAGGTTAGTAGTGGTGAGAAACACACAGCAGTGCCCTCTTTGGGTCTTTGCTACTATCTGTCTGACAATTATTGTCAGATTGACAGACAGCCTGCTTTTCCGCAGGCGCTATTATAGCATTAACCTCTACTGTCTTTGAATAAGACAAACCTACTTATTTATATATAATCCGGAATAATGCAATACTAGTCGGGGCAGATTGGCCGTGGAGTAGTTGTTTTCGGCATCTCCTTCAAATACATGAAGAAAGGTTTTTCATATTTATAGAGAGTATCCTGTAATTAAACCATTTCACGATATTTGTAAAATCAGTTCAGCCTTGGTTTTGATTTTTTCCAGTCTTTTACAGAATATACTAGAGCTGTATCATCAGCTAAGCCTATTACTATTTTTATATTATTATCTCTCCTTGACCTTCAATACTTAAAATATCATTTAGGAATAAGATAAGTAAAATAGGGCCCAATACTGTTCCCTGTGGCACTCCATAATCAATGTTTGATATACCACTTAAGGTATTTTCTATTCTTGTACTGTTTTTTGTTTCCAAGGTAACTTTCCTTTCCATAAGTAAGTATGAACTTCCTTTAAAATCAGTTCCCTCTAAAACTTCCAGAAGCTGGCATTGACTAACGGTATCAAACACATTTTGCAGGTCAACGAAGGTTTGAGATTGAATCGCTTGTTGATTTTTGCTGAGCAAATCAACTAAATTTTGTAGATTGATTTAAAAAATAAAATCAACTAGTTTCTCGTTATTTTCTCTCAGATATTTTAAACTCATAGTTAGTTCTTGCTAGACAAATTAACTATGATTTTGAAATTTGAGTTACAGATATGTGAGACCAGATAAAAGTGTTCACTGAGAAGTGAATTTAATTAAGAGAAATCAAATTAATTAAAGATTTAATTGGTAATCTTAATTTAAATAACCAGGTACATTAAGTACAGCTTCATAAAATTTTATCTTGAGATGAACTTAATAGTTTCTCTTTTACAAATAGCTTGTGTTCACATAAAAATTTTGAAACAACAGCTGCATCACTGTTTTGCATAGACGTTTTGAAACCACATATTTTTTGATACAATTCTTTCGTTGTTTCGATCTCTGGGTCATCATCAGGAGTGCAGAAACTCTTCGGCTATGGGTTCGATGATAAAAATATTTATCTCTAGATTATATTTGAACATTTAAACCTAATCCCGAACCATATAAATGATAGTTCCTGTATTAATAAAATTTCCCATCATGCCTTTATTGGAAGTAACACAAGAAGCAGTATAATCGGGGGTATAATACTTAAACCTTCCCTTAATTGAAAAGATGATATAAAACAAAACATCACTGTTTATACCCGTAGCCCCCATTACGCCCCCTTTCAGAAAGCGGGCTATGAAAGTGGCATTAAAACCTCGCTATTTGTTCGGTATGGGTTTCACCGGGTATAGACACCCGTTTGACGGGCGATTTTACTGATTCTTCCAGTGGCGCCCCGCAGAGGTTTTTCTAGAGAGAAAATACAAAAAAGTGCATACGTTTTTACTTTAACAAATTACTTTACTTTACATGCTTATTAATAGCTTTTTTACAGTTTTTGTCTTTTATACCAACACAACTGAAATATAACAGGGTTTCTACAGATTTTGTAACGAAAATTTTATAAATTTCAACATAATATGTTAACATATAATATGTTTCAAGCACTAGCCACTACTAAATATATACTGTTTACAGTAGACAATATATAAACCACCCATAGGTAAGGCTGGTCCTCTAACTCATTAAATTTCAGCATGTTACTTTTATAGTATGGAGAAAAATTGATATATGGAATGCAAACGCCAAAATTTATGCTTTCTGGTGTATGATATGACAGAGACGTAACAACTACTTTTTATCGTTATTTTTTAGTTTCATTTTGAAGTGATAATAATTAATATACTAATACTTGCAATTAGGTAGTTGTTGAGGCAGAATTAATAAGTAGTATCTGATTTAGTTATATATTTAAGTTCGAGTTAGGTGAAAATTTAGATTCTTTGGTGAATCTCGAGGCCCCTGGTTAGCGTTTTTTTAGTTAGGGTTTAATCAAAGGTTTAAGGATTAATAACTTTTTCAGGTAAACTGCATTTGAGCTGCATTACACTCATTTAACTCATTTTGACTTTATGTCTTTTAGACTGGCAATTAGCCAACTTAACATTTCATTATAGTGAAACAATAAGTCAGCTAGCAGGTGAGGTTTTGCTCTTTAAGGTTATTGAACCAAATTTGTTGGAAAGTTTGTCAAGCCTATGAAACTGGTGTTAGTCACTGTGTAGGTGTAATGAATTTCAAAGACAGTTACAGCATATTTCGTTAATTGAAGCATGTGTTGGTACTGATTAAATTCTCAACAACGAGGTACAAATTTTTGTGCTACATATTCTTTTTCTTGGTTGGTATATTTATCTCTGGTCAAGATACACAGAGCCTTTTATAATTATTTGTAGTATATATCCATTATTAAAATTGGTTTATATAAATATATTTTGTTTTTGAGCAATGCATTCTTGCATTTTGATAACCATTAATATTGTGTCATCTATAATAGGTATAACGTTATATCTTTACAACTTAAGTTGCATATATTTTATACTGTTAAAGAAAATCGAGTATTTTTTTATTGAACTATTTATTATTTTTTACACTGAAGGTTCAATTGTTGTAGTTAATTATATTGTATATTTTCAATTAATAGTTATTCTAAATTGCATATTTTGGATAATTTTCTTGAAATTTCATATACTGGGTGATTCCCAATTCAAGTAATTTTCATATATCAAATTTTGTCAATTTTTACTTTGATAGTTTAAACTTTTATTCGGCAGATTGAAATTGTTATCATTGTAAAATTATCTGTTGTTATCTTGTCATTTCATATTAGTTTATATAATGTTCTTTTACAATCTTGGTATAAATACTTCTACTTTCATGTAAAGTCACCTTGGCTTCCTGGAATACGAAAACCAACCTAGAATTTCAACTAACACCACGATAAAAGGAAAAGGCACTTGCATCCCAATTAGCAGTATCTGGATCAACAAGAAGGTAGTTAGCTACATCATCTTGTTCATCATCATCATCTGAAAGTCCACTCCGACCATCATTACTGGATCCAGCGTACAAAGATGCTGCGCCAAGTCAGGCTCTTAATTGAAGGGCCTTGGTCGAACGCAACTCGATCAATACTTGCGCTAAGTCGTAACAGCATAAGGATTGTCACAGGACTGTTGACAGGTCACGGATATCTTAACAAGCACCTTAACACTATCGGTCTTAGTGACACTAGAAGGTGCAGGTTTTGCGGACACGATGACGAGGACTCCATTCACATCCTCTGTCGCTGTGCCTGCCTCATGGTCAAGAGACATAAACACCTGGGCGCAGCATTTCTCCTGCCTCAGTACATTAGGGAGCTTCCCCTACAACGGGTGTTGACCTATGCGCATAGCAATATAGGCCTCTTCCAGTAGGTCCCGACTAGCGGCACGCACAATGGGTCGAAAGACCTGAGTGCTGCGGGTAACCGCGCCGCCGATCAACAACAACAACAACAACATCATTACTGGATACTACCTATTGATGAGTGGTTGAAATATATATTCTCCGAGACCGAAGAACTTTGGCAGCATTCTTGGCGGATACAACCTGTAAGGTGGTTTTGCATGATAACAACAATCAGTTATTTATTATCTTTAAATATCAAGTTCTATAGTTTTTAATAGTAATATATTGTTTTTACTTGCAATTTGTACAATATAGGTACAAGTTTTAGGCGTGTGTGCTCCTTTTACCCCTCAGTACCAGCTGCCACTGCACAGGCACCCGTTTAATGGGCGATTTTACTGATTTTGCCAATATAAGAGCGAACGGAAGGCTGCCGAGAGCAGATATGGAGCAGTAACGATACGATACCAATTAGTGTTATGGCTCCGGCCTGCGATTTCTTACTCACACTTATAGGATGGGACCATTAACGGTAGGACGTTAACTTAGGCCTTGGTTCGTAAATTCGTTACGGCCAAATGGCTTACTTAACTATTTCTTCGGATCGATGGCGGAGGCGGGAAGGTTTGTTTTGGCGATTTTGTTCCATGCGTGGTGCAGTTCCGGAATGAGAACCGATTTCAAATAATCAAGTCGATATAGTTGTAACTGTTACTTGTATAAAATGTGTAATTTTCGATGGGAATTGAGTGTATTCTCTGTTAATTTTAGCAGAAATCTAACAGCACGTTCCTGGATCAATTTTTTTGAGAAAAAAATCATTTGCTGAAACACAGTGGTAAACCGATATGATTTTTTCTACTGGACACATCCGCTTTGAGGGCCGGTTTTTCAATTTGAAGTTAAACTACGAGTTAAGTAACTCATACCTATGTGTTAACTCTGAGTTAACTCTAAGGTAAATTTGAAACTCTTTTTCAATGACAATATCTGCTTGAGTTAATAAACTTCAAGTTTGCGATAAAATTTATTAAGTTGGCATGAGTTTTTGGACATTTTGTAGTATTTTCTGGATTCTCTCTGATTTTTCAGTTTGTCATCTGTCATTTGCAGAAAAATATTGAATTAAAAGCACTATGACATGACTTTCTATTTGAATACGGTTCAATGTTGTCTTTGTGTAAGTATTAATAGATACACTTTGATATTTAATGATTTATTACTAAAAATTAATAAGGTAGGTAAAGAAAACGTTGAAAATAAGTTTGTTTGAAAACAATCAATTAATAGACTATAGGTAGGTAGATGCCGCCCCATCTCCCACACAAGTCTAAGTCTCCCGGGTTAATCCTTGATTAGAATGAGGGGTAGAGATATTATATTATTATTATTATTATTATTATTATTATTATTATTATTATTATTATTATTATTATTATTATTATTATTATTATTATTTTCGAGTGGCTGTGAATCTGTAAACCAAATCTATGATTTTTTTCTACCTGCCAGAAATATATAACTTGATCTCAGTGCCTCAGAAAATAGTCTCAGTGTCACTGAATAGTACGTACTAAAAATAAATATACTAAAAATTAACTAAACTTTATCAGTGGTAATCACTTATCAGTGGTATCAGTTAAAATTTTATGTAAGTCGAAGACTTTACTAGCTTTGTTCTATAAGTTCAACTCAATTCTGGACTCTTCGTTAACAGACACTTTGCTTATGAAACTGCCAGGCACTCAGGAATTAACTAAATAAAAAAGTTGATATACAGTGTGACACAGAACTAGTTTGTGTAACAAACTAGTTTTTTTAAATAGTACCATATGGTACCTACTAAGGTACCATTAGAAAGTACAATTAAAAAGCAATCTGCCCATATTCTTATTTTATCTGTACCAATAAACCGAAATTACAGTTGATAGGAGGCACTCTAAATTCAAAAGTAAAATAGAGTTCAAAAAGTAATTTGAAAGCTAAAATGTCACTTATATTCTATCGTTGGATCCAGAAAATGACGTAGATTCCAAAAATATAACAATATATAGGGTGTTCCATATAAAAATAGAGTTGGTAGTGGTAGTGGAGAGAGTAGAGAATTGGTATTAATTCCGGTGAAACCAGAAACAGAAAAAAGGTTATTTTTATGTATATTTTATGTATATTTATGTATATTTTATGTATATTTATGTATATTTATGTATATTTTATGTATATTTATGTATATTTTATGTATAAGTGCTTCTACCATGTCAAAATTGAAAATTGTATCTAAACAAAAGGGCTGAAAGAGGGGTATACCATGAATTTGTGTCACACCCTATAGGTCAAATTTGTTTTTGTAGTGACTAATAAATGTAATCTTGCTATTTAGAAAAATAAGCTTGTATTTTTCAAACATAAAAAGAGTAACATGTCAAATATTCAATGGCTTTGTTTAAGTTTATCAAAGTATCACTAAACAACAGGTAGTTACCCGACACGGGTGTTGTAAAATATATCACAGATCTTTTATTTTATTCGCAACCGATCTACTGGAGCAAGACGCGTGTGCAAACTATCGGGTTCCCTCTTCACGTCCAATGCTTTTATTTGTATTGGTTTACTGGAAATTTAATATAATTAATATACCACTTCCTTCAGAGAGACAATACAGGTGGATTCGATCGTAAATAACCTTATGTGTATGTACCCTAAGAACATGATCTTTGAAATAACTTGTAAATGTAACATACATTAGAACCTGGTTTTTATTTTAAAATCGATGGATTGTGTAAAATTTAACGCAGATTTTTCTTTTATAATTTACTTGCAAACTAATTATTTTAAACATAATATTATTAAGTGCATATTATTTTGACATGCACTAAAAAAAGAAATCGAATTAAATGCAAATGTATGACATCCTGAAGACCCTCAACAACTTTTGAATCTACTACCCTTGGAGCTACAACTACCTAGTGGTCCAAACAAATCCACACTGAAGTCTCGCTACCGGTTCTTAAGACCAGCGTTTCCGTACAGTACTCCAGACCTCTAGCCAGACGGTTATAACAACTGAGCTATCCTTCCTGGAGGGATATTCTAAGGACCTCTGGAATCCACGTGATCGAACAGTGATCGGTGCCACTAAAGGCTCAGGCTTGTAATTTTAAATCAGTTTTTTTCTTAATTACATACTCTTGCACTATTAACTTTGAATTTTTTTTTTGTAATACAAATGTTAATTAATATATGTATCAAGTTTTCTTTGTATTTTCGGATAAAATAGCTTTGAATTTTTTTCTATAAAAAAATCTCTGGCGCCATCTATAGGGTGATAGCAAACACAGTGGCCTCTCCAAACCTACCCTGACGACTGAGCTATCGGAGCTAATTTGTGATCGATTTTTGTTTGGCTAAGTCAAGAGTCAGGCGAAATTCGTTATAAATTATAAGTAATTACCGATCTATTTGTAGCTCAAGAGATTTTAATGATATCGAGCCTTGTTTCAGATTACTTCATTCAAATCAAAGTTTATCGGCAACATTATTCATAATTCATATTTTTTTCGTAGAAGTGTTGACGAATTACGAAGGCATGCGACCGTACAACCAAGAACCTAATAAAAATCTAAAATACCATGCAAAATATATAACAATTTGTTATCAAACAGAAGTTGTCGAAAAGATAAGATCTATCCAGTTTATTAAATAAAACAAACAGGCTTTATTGCCGAAAATTGTTTCACAAAAGCCTACCTGCCATAATTTAGATATTTATCAAAACGACTAAAAACCGAATAAAAGTATTAACGTGGGCGTGGGATGTGGGTATTTTCATAACGACTGGTCAAAAAAATAAAGTATTTTTGTTTTTGACGATCGTATCTGATATATACACCGTTGAAATCCACAGTTCGTGATCGTGACTAAATGATTTACGGTAAGCAACAGCCTGGAATGAGGAAACGAGTTTTCGTTTTAGAGAAAAATATGTTATTTGTATTTTATTAGAACTTGGACAAAAATTGCTAGTGATTCAAGACGTTAAAGATATTTCTGTCACTTATAATTCCACAAGAGGTTTGTATTTTACCGGATAAATTTGGATTGTTTAATGAGAAACTGTTGCCTAGCAATTAGACGAGAAAAACTGTCAACTATTAAAAACGCGACACCGAAGGTGGAGCGCTTTAGGTTCACAGTTTTTCGAGTCTAATTGCTAAGGGAAACAGATTTAGAATTTAAACAATACAAATTTATCCGGTATCAATACAAACATCGAGTGTAATTCGGCAGGACAATTTAATGTATAAGAAATTTAGAAACATATGAATGCAAACTTTATTTATGAAACACTAAAAATAAACATATTTTTATTTCAGCATCACCGAATAGATTCATTGTTAGTGTTTAATAATTCAATAACTTGTTGACAGAAATCTCAAACTATTTATTTTGACAGCAGACATCGCGATAATTGATTAAAAAATGAATAAGTGAAAATACCACTAGTGCAATTGTCGCTGTAAAAGTTGCAGGTAACTTTTGTCGCTATCAAAGTGACAATTGCACTATGGCATATGCGATTTTTTATATATAAATTAAATTGTAGTTACTATGCACTTATATTTATGTAATATAGATCCCAGGGTAACTTTTTGTGGCGCAACTCTACGATAAACCAAAAATTCCTTTGAGAGATTACGCCGCCTACAAAATTTGTGCCTGAATTTTGAGTAACAAATGTCAAACAATATTTCATAAATTCTACCTTCCATAATATCTTTAGTTGTCATAGAGCTGACTTGATAGGAACCTGATCTGCAAGGAATGTTTGAAAAAAATAAAAGGAAGCCACTTTTCTGCTTTACTTTTTGCAAACCGTTGGTTCTTTTAAAGTATTTACCTAATAGACAGGGTGAAAACTAGTCGTATGTTCATAATTAGTAAGCTTTGATTGCAGGTAATTTATTGCTCATATGTACAAAACCTCATATGTAGACAAACTTGTATTTTCCGTGCATTCTAAAATTATGCAGAAAAACTGAGAGTTATTATTTTTAATAATTATAATTACTTTTCCTGCGCTATTGTAAAGCTTTCCAAAGTTGGTATGCATGACATAGTGTGATGAGACTTTTCAACTTTATATAGGCCTGGTAGTTATCTTGACAACATTACTCAACTGTTGATTTTCTTATAGGCTGTGGTTTCTATTTCTATTTTTGTTTAGTTCTGAATAAAATCAAGCTAAACGTCTTCCTTTCCTAATTCTATTTTAGACTTAACTAGAAGTTACTAGGAATATTTCATACATCTGTTTAGAAAGTTCCAGTCAATGCTTAAAGAATATTATTTGAAAACTTCCAAATACTTAGAAATAACTTCACTGTAGATTTTTAAGGCTTTACTAGAAATAGTATACAATATGGCCCATTTTTTCGTTGTCAACTATTGCTTTGGATCGTGCGTTATCTCATGAAGTAGAAGGAGAAATCAGAACCAACAATAACTGTGTTAAATTAAGTTCATTATCTATATATTTTATTAAGTTATTTATTTATTCATTTATTTATTTAATTATTTATTTATTACTAAGAAATATCCAACGGGACAGGCCCAATAACAGTATGTATTAATAATATGGTAAAAACCAGAACTCTTTTTAGCATATTGCTCTTATTAGACACTTTTTTGGGTATATCTCTCTTATTACTAAAGAGTTTATATAAATGTTTATATAAATATATTCGTAAAAAAGAGTTATTTCCAAATATGTAAAACAGTACTGAGTGTTTCGTTTAAAATATTAAAGTTTATATCGACATAGCTTCATTAAGTCGCGCTGTAAAAAATAAATAATAATACAAAACAATACAAGCCCATGAGTATACATGGTGTTAGTTAAACATGCGGCAAAAGAGATTATTCCTTGGACTATTCTAAGGATATTTTATCCTTTGAAGATTTTTGAAAAAGCGCTTTGTTTCGAAGATATAGGGCGAAAAAAATTTTCTACAAATAACAATTTATTACTAAAAATTACATGTAACATTTCTGAACCTACAAGAATTGTTCAAAATGGCTACCTCCAGCTCGGATGCAACCATCCAATCTTCTTCTCATAGACTCCCGAACTCTTTCAAGAACATCTGGGTCCACATCTTCCTTCTATAAATCGTCCACATCTTCCACTGGCCTAGTATAAACTAATGACTTTAGATGACCCCATAGCCAGTAATCCAGGGGATTTAAGTCCGGGAATCGAGCAGGCCATACGTGAGGTCCACCTCGATCAATCCAGCGATCTCCGTATGTTGCTGTCAAAAACTCGCGAGCAACTACACTAAAATGAGGTGGTGCACCATCATGCATAAAACACATTGCATGTCTTGTAAGCAATGGTACATCCTCCAAAAGCTGAGGTAGCGTTTGTTCCAAAAAGTTGCGGTATACTTCGCCGGTAAGTGTTCCTGGTAGAAATTCCGGTCCAATTACCCAGTCACCCACAATTCCAACCCAAACGTTCAACGAGAACTGATGTTGAAACCGATCTTCACAAATCTCATGTGGATTTTCGTCAGCCCACACATGGTTATTGTGGAAATTCCTTATTGCATTTCGCGAGAAACTGGCTTCATCGGTAAAAAGAATCAGCGTAAGTAGTTGAGGGATTTCAACCAATGTGTGCAAAAGCCATTGACAAAATGCAATACGTGGAGCAAAATCCGCAGGAAGAAGTGCCTGAACGCGTTGAATGTGGTATGGGTACAACAAATTATCTCCCAGAATTTTCCAAACAGTCCAATTACTTACATTCAAAGTATTTGCAATATACCTATCTTCGCAAAAAAGCGCTTTTTCAAAAATCATCAAAGGATAAAATATCCTTAGAATAGTCCAAGGAATAACCTCTTGAATTTTTGCTGCATGTTTAACTAACACCCTGTATAATGAATATATAAACAAAATATGAAACAAACAACCAGCTATTGAAAATAATTTTTGCAGAAAAATAGCAATTTAAAAAATATACGTTAAACTCAATCATTGACGTATATGTAACATATATAGGGCTCCATATGATTCGTAAAACAAAACCAAGAATTTTATAAGCATCAGTTAGAGATGACCGGATAATGGCGTGAGAAATTCAACTCTGGATCAAAGAGAATGCCTAAATCTTTTATGCCTTTTAGTTTTCGAGATACCAATAGTTAGAAAAAAATATTGAAATACCTAAAAGAAGATTTCTACATGTTAATGCGGCTATTCTAACAATTGTTGGCTTCTACAATTATTGTGAGCAGAGAACAAAACTGCATCGCACACAGTGCACTACATCATTTACAACGTAAAAATATTTCTCGTTACTAGCCGCCGGCGACCCTATCATCTTCTCCATCGCGGTCACACTTCTGTGAAATTGAAGCCGGTCCCGGACTCCGGTATCCCCATAAAAAGTAATATCTGAAAAATGCATAAAAATAAATTATTACAAATCTGGCCCGCAATAATTGAAACATAACCTTGCAACTCACGTATCACGGGGTATTTTATTTTAAAAAAATATGCTTTATAGTTTGAGTAGCAGATAGGGATCTGGATGTGTGGGTATACGCGGTCGCATGGGCAGTGGGTCTGTCTTTGTCGTGTTTATATGGGTTAATTTTATGCCTTATTTCCATGCTTCTGCTTTTCTCGATGACCGCTAGGAAATGGGCTAGTTAAACTTCATTTTATAGAATGGAAGCAGTTGACTTTAAGAACATTTGATAAAAATCTATATATTGTGCGTTTGTAATTTTTACAAATTCAGGTTCATGCGGTTCTCTTTTTTTTAGAATTAGACTGATTGAGGGGGGTAAGTAAAGGAAATCCCCTAACTAATGAGGTTTTCCAGGTTTCCCTCATTCCAGCACTGAATGGTGGTTAGGGTCTACCAACATAAGTCGTTCCTGAGGCTCAAATGCGACCCGCTAAATAATGATATGCCGGCCCCTCTCCCACACAAGTCCCAGACTTTCGGGCTAATCATTGTGATTAGAATGAGGGGTAGAGATATTATTATTATTATAAATGAGAATCCTATTCCCGTTTTAAACATTTTATGTTTTTACATATTTTCACTTTTTTTGTTTAAAATATAAATTTTTCCAAATTTTTCCAACAGGTTCATCCGGTTCTGTTCTTATGAGAAATTACACCGATTCAAATCACTTAACTAAAATTAAATTTACTAAATTACTAAAAGTAATTTTTAAACATATGTGAATCTGGGACTTGGTAGAGGGGGCGGCATATTATTATTTTGCGAGTCGCATTTGGGTCTTGGGAACAACTTACGTTGGTAGGCCCTAATCCCAGATACTTCAACGAAGCAATCGATTTATATTGGGCAATCGCCGTTGGGATGACCGTAAATTAATAATATATCATGAAGTATGTAAAACATTTTAACAAACAAAGAGAAAAACTAATGAAATAGTGGTAGGCACACAAAAATACTTTTGACAAGCGCGAATTTCAAACACCAACTGAACGTTCTGCCGATCACTTTCTATCAGGCTATATTACGCGGCATCAACTTTATTGATTAAAAAAAATATATATTAAAATAAATGAAAAAAGTAGTAAACACTCCATTTCCTTGTATTCTGTGCACAAAATTGTGTTGAGCTTCCTTAATTAAGTGAACTTATACACACCAAATTGGAGTTTTGATAATATGTTTGTTCGAGGATGCTTTTTTGGATGTATTTTTCGTTTACTTGATATTTACCTCCCGCCTATTCAAATAATGGTACTCAAATTTCCAATATCTTCCTTAATGTAATTATAACAATTATAGAAATCTTAAAATAAAAAACAGTATGTGATAGTGTGTTAAATATTTAGTTGCTATACTTATAAAAACTGAAATATCTGTTTCTCAGTGTACACAATTTTTTTCTTTTAAAACGTATAGTGTACAAATTAGTAGAAATTATTAACAGAAATAATATATTTTATACACATTTTTCAGATTTTTATTTCTAAATATGATATAGCAATCTAGATATAAATAGTAAAAAAAGTAACAATAAAAATTATTATTATTAAGTCGGTCATCATTTTGGTAGTAGTCTGAAATACAGGATGTCCCAGTGTGAGCGTACAAAAATTTACCAGTGGATAGACCAGACCAAAATAAGAATAAAATTCTTATAAAAAAATTTCTCTGATGCACGCCTAACGAGTTACAGTTAGTTTAGAAAAAAAAAAAAACATTTTCCGCAATTTTTGGGTGACGTGTACAGGGTATTCGCGTATATTTTGACCCCTACCTACAGGAGTTATTAAGAAAGTTAGAAAAAAAGTTTAAATACAAAAGTTGTTTGGTTTTTCACGTAGGTATTATTTTTTGACTAGGTCGAAAAAAAATTGTATGTCGTAAATTTGAGGAAACCAATTAAACATAACATTTTTAAATGGGACGCCCTGTATAATTTTAGACGCTTACGAAAAAAATGTTTCTCTGATTTCAAAAATATATATTTTGTTGACATTTGCACTGACAGCTTTCGAAATATTTAATATTTAATGTTTATAATAAATTATAAAAAAAATATTAAAAAATGAAAATATTAGGAAATGTTTAAATAACTAAGGAGGTTACATAGAAAATCTTTAAATATTTTTTATTACTATTGGTTTCTAGTGTTAAATATTTTTAATTCTTTGTATTTTTTCTATTTTTTTATGGTACGCGCTGTCGAATATTTCGAAAACTATCAGTGCAAATGTCAAAAAATATATATTTTTGAAATCAGGAAAAAATGTTTTACCCAACCGTGTAAAATTATACAGGATGTCCCATTTAAAAATATTATGTCCAATTGGTTTCCTCAAATTTACGACATGCAATTTTTTTTCGACATAGCCAAAATATAATACGTAAAACCCAAACAACTTTTGTATTTAAACTTTTTTTCTAACTTTCTTAATAACCCCTGTAGGTAGGGGTCAAAATATATGCGAATACCCTGTACATCTATTAAAGGTCATTAAAACTACATGGTGTTTGTTTAACTCTGACACCTGTGGTCGCCTAGGCCTACTCTTCCTTATGACTTCCTTTGCATGTATTTTTCTGCATAAAGAATGTAGTCGGTACTTTACACTCAATTTACTCGAAAATGGTTGATTTTAGAACTGTATAACAAGAGGACCTTTTTTGTTCAGAATTGGTAGCCGATTAAGGAAAACTTTAGTCAATTCACAAAAAAGTAGGCTATGCAAGAGTTATGAAGACAAAATCATAAGGAAGAGTAGGCCTAGGCCATCACAGGTGTCAGAGTTAAACAAACACCATGTAGTTTCTAATGACCTTTAATACATGTACATCACCCAAAAGTTATTGCGGAAAATAGTTGTTTTTTTTTTCAAAATAACACCCTGTAACTCGTTAGGCGTGCATCAGAGAATTTTTTATAAGAATTTTATTCTTATTTTGGTCTGGTCTACCCCCTGGTAAATTTTTATGCGCTCACACTGGGACACCCTGTATAGTTTAAATTTTTTATTGTAAGTACTTTGAGCATCGTATCTGGTCTACAAACTGGCTCAATATATTTTCTATATAGATCATATTTTAGTCTTTCTCCAAAAACTGTATTGTTTTTCGAAAGAAATGAATTGGTATGAACGAACTTTATTGGTACATAAATATAAGTGCAAATTACAAAACATAACAGACAGGACACACTTCTTGCATTTCGTCCCACTGTATCTACATTTATACATTTCTATTCCCCCCTGTAGCAGGCCGTCCAAGGAACCGCTCCTCCCGCAAAATTCCTGCGGGGGGCAACGCGCGAGTCCTTGAACTGGCACAGCCAACTATTCTCCTGCGAGTTATAAGGTGCCTGGTGCACTATTTCCACCGCGATATTGTGGCTAAAAGTAAAAGTAATGGTTAGAGCTCCGCCAGAATGCAGAAGGAGAAAGTAACAGCCAGAGGATCTCGTAAATGAACGTTAAAGCTCTATAGCGTGCACAGCTGGCGACCGGCGGTTCGGGCGTTCGCCGGACGGGGGCAGCACCTCACGGATAAGTGTGGAATTAGGTGAGAAAGCAAGAGAGGATGTTGAAATATTGGAAAACTACGCTTATAAGTTGTTATATTCAAGGTGAAATAATATTCTTTACGTTTAACGCTGTTCTTAAACTTACAAATTGCCAAATGACACATTATAACAAATAACTCTGTCTTTCTCCCCTACGGCGTTGTAAATAATATGTATAATAATTTATTTGCTAGTAGTTTTAGTTTCTTTATGGATCTAACTCCATAATCAAATATAGAACAACATTTATAATTGGATTTGTCATAAAGTAGTCATATAAAATGTACGAGGCATACCTAAATTCTCCCTCCTGCTAATGTGTAACTAATTCTGGACAACATACAGGGTATTTGAAAATTATTTTGACTGTAATGGAATCAAATATTTTAATAATCTTAATAAAGGGAAGGTTATAATGTATGGAGAGGGGTGATATTACCTGGATTATGCATAGAAAACCATCAAATAATAATAATATAAAAATAATAATAAGATAAAAAAATAATGCTTACTAAATAATGTCCGTGTACAACAAACTAAAAAAGAAATACAATGGTCGTCTAAAGTAGGTATTACACGGCAGATATTATAATAGTATAAACCCAGTACGAATAAATAAGGAACTTTCATATAAATTTCCTATAGTAGCAGAAAATGCCACCAATTTCCTGAAATAATATAACCTATAACATCCAGAGGTAAACTGCTAGCAGGTGTGTAATATAGAAATGGACATTATGCAGCAGCAAAAATTATTCACCAGGAAATAGCCCTACGATATAATCTGCAATTGGAGTCTCAAGCTTATTACAAACATTCACCATCAACTATAATAGAAAAGAAATATTATAAATTATACTGGGACTTAACCATACAAACTGATAAGGTGATGGACCAGATGAAGACCAAATTAACCCCGATGTGGCAATACCATCTGACCAAAACAAACTAACAAAAAATATACAGAAAAGAAAGGAAGATATCAACAATTAGCAATAGAAGTTGAAAGAATATGAAAACAGAAAGAAGTTCATATCATTTCATTAATTATATCAGAGAAGGATAACACACCATACTCATTGATAGATCATCTCACTTGTTTTAGCCAGAAAGAGATTGTATATACCCTGTCACAAAAAGCAACCATCCTTCCTGCATGCAATATAGTTTCTAAGATTTTCTAAACCAAAAATAATTTCTCGATTGACTTGGTATGAACCTACCTACAGGAAAGATAAACCAGCGAAGAACTGAGACGTATATGATGCGATTGCCATTTTCTAAGAAAGTCAAGCGGCGATACAGGCAATAGGGTCGTCACAGGTTACGTCGAAACTCGTGTGGGACTGTCTGAATACCCTGAAAGAGCTAGGGAGCGAGAATAGGGTGACACTAGCTTGGGTACCTGGGCACGAGGGGCACAAGGGTAATGAGGAGGCAGATGTAGTAGCCCGAGAAGGCGCATCAAAAGATCTCATATGACCAGAACCCTTCTGCGGCATAGCGAGGCCATGCATCAAAAGATCCATGGAGGAATGGATGAGAAACAAATCTTGAGAATGGTGGAGGAATCTCCCACAACTGAGACAGGCAAAGCTACTCATTAAAGAACGGACGCCTAAATTCACAGCAGATCTGTTAGGTTAGAATAAAAAGGCCATCGGAATAATAGTAGATCTCCTAACAGGACACTGTAGGCAAAATAGGCACATGAATCTTATGGGAATGTCAGAAGAAGCAACTTGCAGATTCTGTCAAGAAGAAGGGGAAACCTCAGTACACGTACTGTGCCAGTGCGAGTGCCTGACAAGACTGAGATTTCAAATACTTGGGGAAGGTGGACCAAGAGCCAACAGCTACATGGAAGACTCGATCAAGGCTGTGGAGTCTAATGCAAAGGACAAAGCTGGACAGAGTGCTCTAAATAGGTTGGGAGACCCACAATAGATCTTCTAGGTCGCGGTGGATTAGGCCAGGGGGCCGACCCCTATATAAATCCAATCTAATCTAATGGTGCACAAAAACAAAAAAATAATAATAATAGAACACGTTCACACTCAATTTTTTAAGAAATTTAAATTTTTTAGGTTTCCATAATCCGTGAGTTTAGCCAATCTGGCTAAACTCAGCAGACATACAACTTGGGACGCTCCTTAATTTTTCTGTTATGAAACTTTCGTTTCTAACATAATATTGCCTGGTCATCTCGAATACGTGTATAGGAACCGGTCACCTACATCTAGCCACACTATGTTGAGGAACGTACAATAATTGCTGTCCCGTACACCGACTGAATTATTTCGTATAATCCCTTTCCTTTAATTAACTGAAGGCAGGCTTACCAGGACGAATTGACCAACACCGTCCTGCGAGGATAGAGGAGACGGGATGCATCCTTTAAAGGGATAAAGGGATAATATACAGGCTTCAGCATGTTTTTACTTGTGTCTTACTCGTAAATTCCGTACCAGCGCCCAACAAATACTCAAAATTCGGTTTTGTTTCTGGGGATTATTTCTGTATTTATTATAACTTGTCATGGACTTACTATAATCCTATTATTATCACGTGATACATCGCGTATAATTTAGACACGGTTAAAAAATGGATTCACAAAAGGCATTATGATATTAGCAACATTAATAATATGTGTTTCTGAGGTTTTTGGGCTGCGGTGGAACGGAATAATGGAAAGTTTGGGCCGTTGAATTAATTACGATGAGTTAGAGGGCTTTGCTGTACTACTCTTATATGTTTGCACGCTTTAGAGAAAATTGCACTCGTATGTAGTATCACTGACGTAGTTTTCTACATAACACCAAAACACTACACTGCACTCGATTTGCGTTTCGCCAACCAAGTTGGCATCATCTGGAGATGATCAAAACTAAACCTATGCTAACGATGTGTCCTATGTATACTTAAGTTATGTCTACGGTTCAGTGAACCATCGTGACTGATCGTGACTGTGACTTACTAACCAATAAAGCGGGCTATATGGGATTGACCCTCTGTCACCATTCATACTATTTTTACATTTAGCAATTTCCAAACTCTCAAAAGCATCCAGCTGTCTGGAATTTGTCAAATTCCCAAGTAGTCTCAAATTGCTACTATCTATTTTATGGTTGTCCTCAAACTCATGTTGCGAGACACTAGACTTATCTGTTCTACACAGATTTGAGATGAGCCATATGTTCCTTGAATCTAGTTTGAATTGACCTTCCAGTTTGTCCAACATACTTTTGATTACAGTCTTTACAGCTAATTTCGTAAATCCCCGACTTTTCCTTAGTTTCTATTTTGTTTTTTGGATTGTCTAAAAGTTGTTGTAGTTTATTTCCCGATGAATAAACCACTGACATACCTATATCTTTAAAAACTTTATTAAAACCACGGGTGAAACAAGGATCGTATGGAATAGATATGAAATTTGGGTTTTCTCTTTCATTTTGAAAAGTCAAGGAATTTCGAAGTGTCTCTTTAAATTTACGTTTCCTAATTATTTTATCAATTAAAGTTACAGAATATCGATTACTCGCAGCTACATCCCTAATCAATGCCTCTTCTTTTTCAAACATCTCCTTATTTAGAGGGAAGCTTAATAGGCGATGAATTAAAAAATAGAAACTCGCCATTTTGTGTTGAGCACAATGGCGAGAGTCCTTCAGGATATATATCTTAAAGTACTGGTATCTTTTCTGTATATGTCAAATTCTAACTTATTTTCACTACCTATTTCTAGTTTTTAATATATCTAAGAATGGTAGTTGTTTAGAGTTTTCAATTTCATATGTAAATTTTACTGACGCGAAACGACTATTCAATTTAGAAACAAAGTTGTCACAATAACAGTGACTTTTGTATCAAACACTGCAAAGGTATCATCCACATATCTGAACCAAACCCAAGGGCAACACTCGAATTATTCTTTTGCCTCCGTTTCGAATCTGTTCATGAAGAGATTGGCAGTGAATGGTGACAAAGAGTTACCCACTTCTGAAGCCTCATGTCGCTCGAAGAAATTACCACTGAATCGTAAGCAATTTTGTTTCATACAAAGTTTAGTGAGTTTCGTATATAATATCGAAAATAGTGTCACATATTGAAATATGTTTTCTTGTCGGAAATAGTCATTTTAGATCAAACCACTTCATTATCGCAAAAAGATATGCCATTGGTAAATAACTTAGTACCAAGTATGACTTCTAAATAATTATTATATTAACATAAATCATTTCTGATGAACTAAAAAGCCATTTTAGACAATTTATTGAATAATTACTTTACTTCTGAATTTTCTGCACGTTTATTAGTATTTTACAAGTGGAAAAAAGATATTTTGTTTTATTTAGCATCCTCTCTGTCCCTTAAAAATTGTTTTCAAACTTCCAGCCAGTTTCGGCTATCAAGTCGTCATCAGGAAAACTTTACCAATTGAAAAATTTTCTTTTGGACAAAAAAGTTTTTGATAAAGAAAATTTATGCTGGGTTCCTAACTGGATTTATAACCGGCACCTTATAAAAACTCCTCTCCGTCACTATCAAAACAGCTTCTGTGGTAACGCAGAGGTAATCAAAGTATTTGGGAATAATACGGGCCGATAACGTATTTTATTTGGATAACGGCCCCCGGGGGAGCGCGACGGATACGAAAAGGACTCGCCAGGACTCCGGAAAGGACTCTAAGGACCGCACACATATCAGGGTAGCCATAGATGTGTAAAATAACCTGTTACGCACTGCCACGTTTCTTTTATAGCGGTCGGCTGTTGATGTTGGGGCCAGTGGCGTGCTGGGGTGTAGTGGAGCATGAGCACTTGATTAAGTTTACGGTGTAAAAACATATTTTAAAAGTAAAAGTGGTACAAACGTATGTTTTCCATTTCCAGTTTTTAAACTGAAATACTGCAGATGGATTTTCAAGACGGAACACCTAAGCCGTATAGTGTTAACCCTAACCAATTTCCGACAGCCAAACAACCAAACACAAGAGAGCACAGTACACCAAATGTAAAAAATTTCCAGATCACTATTTAAAGAAGGCATAGAAGAACCGTCTATCTGTTTACATCAAAGGTCTCTAAGTTGAGGTTATATGAAGATATGCCGATGTAATTCAATGTTGGGTGGTGCATATTGTACGCAAAGTTGATGTTTTCGACATATCTTGAAAATAGTAAAGTTACTCCATTGAGTACCTAGGATTATAGGTAACGAGGAAAATTAAAAGCTTCATTGAACCATAATATTTGACAATTTCATTAATAATTTCTCTTAGTTAACTTTTTGGCTTAATTCTTATATAAAGAAATAGTACAGTGCTTTCAAAAAGTAACGAATAAATTTATTATTTTAGAAAGTTTTCGAAAAAATCCATTGACACGTCGATTTTGTTTTTAAAAAAGGCACTTTTTGACATACGACCCATATTTGTGACGTCATCGTTGTTCGAGATATGACGTCATCGGCAATTTTTTTAAATAGCAACCCCCAATTTTGACCACGCCATTTGAAAGAGCGTATCATTCTACATACGCATCATGAAAAATTATGGTGTTACATAACAAAAATTTCAAGAAAATAATGTTTGAAGATCTTAAAATTTAATTTTCACAATACTGACAATGATAATGATTATGTAAAAAATCGACTAAAGTAAATGTTCAAATTGTGCACCGTTGAGTGACCAACCAGATCTCCTGATTTGACACCCCTAGATTATTTCTTGTGGGGATACTTAAAAAGCAAAGTATACGTCACTAAACCGGTTAATTTAGAAGATTTAAAAGCAAGAATTCATCACGAGATACATCGTATACCTCTTGAAGTTATAGATAATGTCCAAAAAGAATTTATTAATCGTCTTGGCTACTGTCAGGCACCCAACGGTCCACAATTTCAACATTTAATTTAGTCGATTTTTTACATAATCATTATCATTGTCAGTATTGTGAAAATTAAATTTTAAGATCTTCAAACATTATTTTCTTGAAATTTTTGTTATGTAACACCATAGTTTTTCATGATGCGTATGTAGAATGATACGCTCTTTCAAATGGCGTGGTCAAAATTGGGGGTTGCTATTTAAAAAAATTGTCGATGACGTCATATCTCGAACAACGATGACTTCACAAATATGGGTCGTATGTCAAAAAGTGCCTTTTTTAAAAACAAAATCGACGTGTCAAGGGATTTTTTCGAAAACTTCTCAATTTCTAAAATAATGAATTTATTCGTTACTTTTCGAACGCACTGTATATAAACCCTGTATAGTAATGTACTTATAATAATGTGTAAAATATTGAGTACTACTATTAAAATATTGTATACTAATATATAGTAGGAAATGTGTCTAGTCAGTTGTACGCCAATGAATATGTTGTAGTGTCTTTTTGGCATTCAAGAGAACATGGAGCTCGTATAAGCGGGAAAATATTCCGATTACTTTATTATGTAGAGTATGTCACTGCGAAAAAACCCAAGGGAAATAATAAGTTTGGATCGAATTCCGTAATGAGTAAACATGTTTTATAATTTAATAGATGGATTGAAAATATCATATATTCGTCGCGAACTGTCCTATGTTATAAAAATAGAACTATTCTAGACAGATTTTATATACATAAATAAATGCATCAGCAGTTGTTTTTTGTTTTAGTTGCTTTTAAACATGAAGGGTGATAACGATATTATACAGAGTGTATCATCATCCATCATTTGTAGATTTTATTTTATTTTTTTCTACAGCAATTTTATTTTTAATTCTCTACATTTGTAAATAAAATGTCATATATACATTCTGAGTACATAATATATAATACATTCATAATAGCTTTCAAGTTTTATATAGTTTTATAGAAATTTGTGTTACTTTTATTTTTAAGATAATATTTTTTCTGTATTTACGCATTCACGAAAAAATTATGCGTTTGCCGATAAAAACACAATAGAATTTTTATTAATAAATCGGTTGTGAAACTGAATAAAATGCTTTATGGTTTATCCAGGGGCGCATGATATCTTTATTAAAAGAGGAGCCTCATCGAACACATTATTAGTTACTTATTCATTAGTTTCAGATACAAAAATAGTTATTTGTTTAACTAGTACAAAAAATACACGTTTTCAGGACGAGGGAAAGGGTTGCCGGACGAAGCGTAGCGGTGTCCGGGAATTTTACGAGTCTCGAAAACGCATTTTTTATACGAGTTTATCATAATACTTTTTTTCCAACCGCTTCTAATTAGCACCTCCAGTTTACCGATTCATCGGAGTCACTATCTGTTTCTATTTTTCTATTTAATTAAACTTCAATATATTATGTGACATGCAATGTCAATGTCAAATTACTTTTCGGTACTGTACAGGGTGAGTCAACCATAGAGTAAAGTTCATTATCTCATTTGTTTCGAGAATTACGAAAAAACGTTAAATACAAAAGTTTTATAGAATATTAAGGTGCACAGTTTAAAATTATTTTTTTATTTTTGAGTATATAGGGTGGTTCAAAAAAGCGTGGCGAATATAACATAAGTTTTTTTAAATGGAACACCCTATTTTCTAATTTATTTTTAGATTTTACATGAAATTCTATAACTTTTTTGTTAATAATGTCATATACCTAAACCCAGTAGTTTTTCTAATATTTTAATTTTTTTAGAAAAATATTAGTTTTTACTCTTATAAGAAACTGACAGTACCGCCATTGTTTCTGAAGGTGGAATACTCAAATTTGGTACAAACGTTCTATAAGGATGACAACAAAGGTATATGTAAATAAATTTGAGTTAAATACTACAGGGCCTTCAAAATAAATTTATAGATTTCGACTATTTTAACTTAAAAAATATTAATTTTTTTAAATGGTACACCCTATATATTATTATTTTTTCTGATAGATTTTACATAACACGTCAACTTTTATTGAGTATGTCATATACCTAGTTTTTATAATTTGGGAGTTATTTTGATTTTATTCATTTTTACACTTGTTTTTATTACACTAATGGATTCATTGGGTGGCTCCCTCGATCATGTGATTTAACACCTTTAGATTTATTTTTGTTAGGCTACTTTAAAGATCCTGTTTATGTGAATTCCCCTGCAACACCAGATGATATGGAAAATAGGATACGAGATACCTGGAGGACAATAAACACCCTTTATGCTATGGAACGCGCAAGAAAATATAGTAACAAGACTAAACATGTGTATCTAAGTAGACGGGCATATTTTTGATCATTGATTACTCCATAATAATTAAAAATAAGTTACTTAGTAGGGAAATTATTATTATTTATATTAGTTTATGTTTCCACAATAGCGTAGGTAAGTGTAAAAAAGAATAAAATCAAAATAACTCGCAAATTATGACAACTAGGTATATGACATACTCAATAAAAGTTGAAGGGTTTTTGTAAAATCTATCAGAAAAAATAATAATATACAGGGTGTACCATTTAAAAAAATTTAAATTTTTTAAGTTAAAATAGTCGAAATGTTTAAATTTATTTTGAAGGCCCTGTAGCATTTAACTCAAATTTATTTACATATACCTTTCTTGTCATCCTTATAGAACGTTTGTACCAAATTTGAGTATTCCACCTTCAGAAACAATGGCGGTACTGTCAGTTTTTTATAAGAGTAAAAACTAATATTTTTCTAAACAAATAAAAATATTAGTTATAAGTTAAAAAGTTATAAGTAATAAAAGTTATAGAATTTCATGTAAAATCTAAAAATAAATTAAAAAATAGGGTGTTCCATTTAAAAAAACTTATGTTATATTCGCCACGCTTTTCTGAACCACCCCGTATACTGAAAAATAATTTTAAACTGTGTACCTTAGTATTCTATTAAACTTTTGTATTTAACGTTCTTTCGTAATTATCGAAACAAATGAGATAATGAACTTTACTCTATCGTTGACTCACCCTGTACAACTGTACAACAATCTCTTTTTTGTACAGTTGCTATGGCGATCTCAAACAGTTTTATAATTGTTCCATGAAATTATTCTAAATATATTTCCAAGAAGAATATTCCAGAGAAAATAGTTAAACAATAGTTTCTGAAAATATTCTAATAATTATATTTATTAAAATATTCTAAAAATATGATTCCAAGTTATTTTCCGATTATTTTTTCAGTAGTATTTTAATATTATTTTGAGGTTAAATTTATATTCTAAAAATAATTAAAAATTAATTTTTATAATTATTTTTCGAATAACTTTTAAGAAGATTAACAAATTATTTTGAGAATGTTTTGTGCTATCTGGGTAGTGATATCTTTCTACTTATTTATTTTAATAAATAAAATGGATTAAATAAATTAATAAAATTAAGGAATCTCCTTAAAATAGAGAATGTATAACTAGTTAAAAAAAAATTATTTTAATAATAGATCAAGAATAGAAGAAGAAGTAATATATTGTTGTTTCCAATTTCTAAAAGTAATATTATATTGTCGATTGTGATATTATGGAAAAATGGATTTAGTAAGATACAATCAACAATAATTGAGCTGTAACGACAGTTCCAATTATTATTGTAACCTGTTATTCAAACAGAATTTCCCTGTCGTGTTGTCCACATGTATTTATGTCAGAAAGGAATACGATACCTCACTAATAAAAAGCATTAATGCCAATATGAGCATAATGTAATAACAGATGGATATAAAGATAACGGATATATTCAATTATTACCTTCCTATGTGGAATGATCGTCGTAACTGGATAATAAAAAAGTATTTGTGTTCGGTCGATCAATTACGTACGCCTTAATGTGGTTTTCATGAAATAAATTATGAATAAACTGGGCTGAAATGTTGCATTAACATGGAATGAAAAGCGATCGTCTGTCAGATCGAACAATAAATGGGGGATATTAATGTGATATCTATTTCAGACAATGATGGTGTGTTTTTACGAGAAAGTACATGGTATCGTTTCCTCATAAAAAGAAATAAAAAAGTCGTCTGTACAGAGTGTTGGGATTTCAGGATCTCAGTGCCTGTCAGCTTTAAAAGAATAACTGTAGTGCGCTCTTTGTTCATTTTTTCTGTCAAAACTGAAACCGGATATCTCGAACAGGTTTCGGGTTACATGGGGAACACATTCAGTGTTTTAAGGTATAATTACGAGTGTTTTGTTTTGGTGGTCTGTTCTTGCTGAAAGTGAATCTGTTTCAGTATATTTCTAAATCGTTTATTTTGAAAAATACTCATTATAGATTGGAACTCAGTTTTGTTGACATATTTCTAACTTATGTACAGGGTCATAGATTTAACTGGAGAAATTTAGTGAAACAATTGTTATATTTATTATATAAAATGTATTAAAACATTTGTTTTATTCAACATACATAGGGTGTAATTTAAAAGGTTTGTTTTTTAAGATGGTATCATATTAACAAACTAGCGATATAGGAATTATCTATAACTTTCTATCACTGACGTAGTTTTCCACATAACACCAAAACACTATACTACACGCGACGCGGGTTTCGCCAACCAAGTTGGCATCCCCTGCAGATGATTAAAACTGTTTTTACTGTTATTAAAACTGTTCAGTTTTAATCATCTCCAGATGATGTCAACTTGGTTGACGAAACGCGCATCGAGTGCAGTATAGTGTTTTGGTGTTATGTGGAAAACTACGTCAGTGATACCTTCACACCAAAGGTTCCAACCCCCTTCAACATATACCTTTCTAAATAATGGAAACATAAAAAAAAATTTTATATATAGGAAAATATTTAAAATTAAGGAAAAATATTAAAATTATTGAAGCGTCGCGACGTCTAGCGTCGTGATCATATTTTTGTAATAACACCTCACCTTCTTGTAAAGTGAGTAAAAATGCAATGTTTTTTAAAATAATTCTTTTTCTCGGCCGTTTCCCAGAAAAACTCATTTCTCCAGTTAAATCGATCACCCTGTACAAGACGGTCTAGTATATCATCGATTTTATGAATTTTAGCAATTTGTAGCTTGATTAATTAATTCTCTGTCAATTTTTCAGCCTATAACATGGAAGTTCCGAAACAGCAACTTCTATCCTGTGTTTTTGGATTTAAGATATCACCACAAACTGCAAACGACTTCACAACGTCCTATTCACCTTTTCGACATTTTCGACAAAATTCTCAGTCATTCTTTATAGTTTCTATTGGTATTACACCAACTGTCAAATAATAAACACAGAAAACCATTAGTAGTATTCCATTAGTAGATTGAAAATGTAATAATCAAGACAAATTTCTAAAGTTTGCCCAAAAAACCACTACTTATAATAATATGCAATAAATTAACTAAATTTCGTCAGTGCTTTTTCAATTTTATATAAAAATCAGTAATGTTACAGTAGATATTTGTAATTTTGTTTAAATAAATTAAAATTAATGAAAATTTAAAAGAAACACTTCTTCGTTAAATCTGTTCTAAACGTTTCCAGTCAATCCTCAACTCATCATCAGTAAAAGCTTATATGATAAAAATTACTGTGAAAATAAAAATTATACTGACGAAGAGTCGAGAATCGACTGGACACATTTAGATGTTTATAAAAAAGCCAGTTATCGTTTTACTACACATTACTACACATTATACGTATGTTCAAAGAAATGTTCCATATTCTATCATAAAAATATATAATAAAATACCTGGCATTAACACATTATCCATAAAAAATATTAAAAAAAAACTCAGCACATTCCTAGCTCAAAAAGCATATTATAGTCTGGACGAATATTTTAATGATATTATTGTTTTATAATTTAATGTTCTTTGTCTCACGTTTTTATTTATTTATTTATTTATTTATTTATTTATTTGATACACTGCCCAACAGGAAACCCAATTATAGGGCAGGAAAGAACATTTAAGTAAGAGTTATATACTTGAGTATAATTTTAAAAGCTACAACATAAAATTTTAAAAGCTACAAAACAAACAAAAACAACAACATATTAAAAATAAAAAAAAAGTTGAAAACTAACACAAGGTGGATTTAAGTTCACTAAGTTTACAATTAAAGATATCCAGATTAAGAGAGTCAAAATGTGTACACATTACATGGAGAGGAGAATATTTAAGTAAATTAGTTCGTGGAGTGTTAAGGTAAAATAAGTTTGTAGATCGCGTACGTTGTGATGGAGCATGCATTGTATCATGTTTAATAACAATGGACAGTCAATATGGCTGTTCATAAGTTTAAATAAAAAAACACATGTGTGATATTTTCTCCTGCTAGCCAAGTTTGAGACTTTAAATTTTTCAAGTAGTTGTTCATGAGGATAACCTCTCGGTGGATAAACATCCATTTCCTTGAAAAACAAATATTTTAGAAACCTTCTCTGAATACCCTCAACTTCAACATTATGCACGCTGTATAATGGGTTCCAAATAATGCAAGCATATTCCAGTTTTGATCTTACAAAAGTATTAAACAATAAGTGCAAAGTTTCCACGTTGGTAAAGCCTTTCGAATTTCTTAAAATAAAACCTAGTTTTTTATAGCCGGATGTGGCCAACTCAGAAACATGATCAGTAAAAGATAGCTTAGAGTCGAAGACAACACCCAGATCTTTCAGTTTGTCACATTTTTTAATAACTTCATTGTTGAGGATATAATCAATTACTAAAGGGTTGTGTTGTCTAGTGAAAGTTAGACTGTTACATTTGCCTACATTAAGCGAAAGCTGATTTTCAAAGCACCAATACTCTAATTGGTTTAAATCATTTTGGAGAATATCCGAGTCGTTGCTGTTACCTATCGAACAAAATATTTTTAAGTCGTCTGCATACAGCAGAGTCTCACAAGTTAATTTTGAAGTAATATCGTTAATATAAAGGTTGAACAGCAATGGTCCCAAAACTGACCCTTGCGGCACACCCGAAGTAACCACAAATCTGTCTGAAGTAAAGCCCCGATAGTGGACAAATTGGTATCTATTTTTTAGATATGAACTAAGCAGGCTAAGTAAAGGAAGCGCAAAGCCAAAATGATTTAATTTATTTAGTAAAATATTGTGATTAACGTGATCGAAGGCTTTAGAGAAGTCTGTATATACGACGTCTACTTGTCCGCCCGAGTCTAGTACTTCAGAAACACGTTGTGTAAAATAACATAGATTTGTTACTGTAGAACGCCCTGGCACAAAACCGTGCTGGTGGAAGCTCAACTGTGAGTTAACATGGGCGATAATAGAATCGTAGATAAGCCTCTCCAAAACTTTGCTAAAATTATTTAAAATCACAATCGGACGGTAGTTACTTATATCTTGTTTGTCATTTTTTTTATAAATCGGACATATTTTAGAGTGTTTCCAAGTGTGAGGATAGTTATAGGTGTTAATGCACAAATTGAAAAGAGTACATAGTGGATGAGCAAACAGTGTTGCACATTTATTATATTTGTATACCGATTTTTTTAATTAAGGTTACTTGAATTTTATTCTGTTACTAGTAATAATGTTTTAATGTGTTTTCTTTATTTTTTGACTGCTTAGGTTTTAAGATTTGTGATTTTGTTTTTGTTGTTTGTTTTATAGTGTTACTTTTAAGATTACCTATTTTTTTCTTGCTTTATGACTCGTTCTACACTCTCTGAGTATTTTGTAATTTTTTTGTTACAAGAAACATAATAAAGATACCTATCTATCTATCTATCTACTTTATTAGTTACTTTATTTTAAATTTTTGTTATTTAATTTTTTTATTAATCATAATTCCAAATATTTTCTGTAATGTTACAGAATTTTATATCAAGCTGAAATATATTGTACAGTATTTTTAATTGGGGCAAACTTTATTATTAACCTATACGCATAACTTTGGAAAATTACAGCTGAGAACAAATTAATAATGACTCATAATGGAAAAAAATGTAGTAAAACATTGTTAGTTTCGGAAATAATTAGAAAGGAATGTTTAAAAAAATTATTAGGTAAAATTTTTTGTTTATATAAACTAAGAAGTAAACAAGTCAGGACAATATGTTTGGTATTTCTAACAGTTACCAGTTGTGATCGTATTCCAGTCTATTTTCACGCGATTAGAATAAAAATATGGAAAAACTTATGGACATTATACTGGAGGAATTTTATGAAATTCATTTTTTTATTTTTATTTGAAATAAATTGGTATTTTCAACACTAAAAATATTTTACTATATTTTTCTTTTCAATATTAGTCATTATTTGTCCTCAGCTATCATTCCCCAAGTTGATGCATGTAGGTTAAGAATCACCCTGTATATGATTGAGTATTTATTTGGTCCGAACTTTCTTAACACAATAATTAGTACAACATTTGGCGGGGGTGACTTTAAAAACCCACTCTATAATTAATAGTTTCTGAAATAGTCACTACAAAATACCAATTTAAAAATTGTAAAAAAATTTAGATTGAACCACCCTTTCCATGTGTCTTATTTGAATTTGTGAGTAATTAATTCTAAGTGCTCTATAAATTTTAAATATATAATTGAGAATTTCAATTTTATAGTAGGTGTAAAATTAAACTCTGTTTCAAAATTTGCGTCATGGACTAATATTTTTACGCAACTCTACACATTTTACATAAATATTTTAACGTTTTCACGACGATCTCCATAAAACACCGATTTTAAAATTAGTTACACGACTGCCTCAGACCGCCGAGATAAGCCGCGGGAAGATTTTAATTACGCCGCCCACGACCCTCAAAAATGTCCCATCTTTCGATGCCATCAGTTGATTTCAATTATTTATAGTTATTTCAAGTCGAGAGGAAAATGAAAAATAAACCGGGCACTCTTAATTTTTATTTCCCCTTTACGTCCTCGGTTTTTCGCCTCGCTTCAACCCCCTATTGATTTAAGGGCTGTTTTAATCAGGAGTGTAACTGATAACCAAGACTTGGGAAATTATCATTTTAATGTGCTGCTTAATCTGTGGTTTTATATTTCATTTAGATTTATTTTTTCTATAATCGGGTAAAAACGACAAAGTAATTATTTTAATTAGGTGATGTTTCCAGTTGTCGCGAATAGCTGTAGCATTTGCAATTACAAGTTCTCATTTAGATGTTTCAGGAAATATATAGAAAACACTTTATATACTAGTATTTGGGCTTGTTACGCCTTTCTCAATAGAGTAAATATCTATTACTAAATATTTCCAAAGGCATTTTAGTTATTTGTCTATTTACCTACGCCGACTGATCCTTCCCATCTGGTAAAGCCCGAATTTTTAGTACCTTTTCTAAGAAGGGCGAAAGTGTATAAAATCTATCTGATCATTCGTAGTACAAGGATTTCTAATTAAATATTTTTTTATTTCTAATTGCATTAACAGATCTAAGTGCTTTCTTTTCTTTTCCCGATGCAGTACCTTTACATTTTTCAGATCTATAAAATGATTGTTTTCTATACAATGCATCGAAAATCCTGAATTTTTTACGTTATTTACTATGGATCGTTATGTTCTTTTACTCTAGTTTCAATACTCCTACCGGTTTGACCCACATACACGGCATTACAATCCACGCAGTTAATTTGGTATACTCCCGATTGTTTCAATTTTATAACCCTTTCTTTGTTGTCTATCAAAATCCTCCCAATATTACGTTTGTTGATACTAATCGTTTTACACCCGTTTCGTTTTAATCTGCGAGCTATTTTTTCACTATAACCTGGGACCTAATTAATAGAACTATAGTAGGCTTCTTTTTGCCGAATATTATAAAACTGTCGACGAAGAAATTTCCTCCTTTTGTTTTTTATCATGTTATCTGTTAGTATTTATTTATATCCGTTGTTTCTTGCAATTTGCTTGATTATGATTAATTCTTTTTCAAAATTTATTCTAGCGGAAACATTAAAACCAATGTATTAAACTATGGAAAACCGACTTCTTTATTTGCCAGGACTGCTGCGAACTTGCTGGTATAATTGCATCGGAAGTTTGTACAAAATATACATGAACACCCTGTACCTACCTACTTTGCACAAATTTAAATATTTCAAAATATAATTAAAGTAATTATCACTTTATTGGCCATAAAAAAACTCAACCTTTTTTCCATTTAACCGAATCTCTATATCTTGTCATTTCCGAGATTCCCATGTGGCCCTGCTGATATTAAATACAGTGTATATTTTTTCTACTGCCAATATTGTCATCAGACATCTTGTAGTTCCATTATCAAAGATGAGCTCTGCGAAGGGCCCAAATCTCGAACAGCGCATCGGATATACCCCGGTATTTAACGCAACATTAACTATAGTTTTGAATATCTATATGGCATCGCGCGGGCCACTTTGCATTAGGCAAATGATCCGAGATGTCTCAGCCAGGGGCATAAAAACTAGTGAAATATCGCTCCGGGGCACTGACGTTGAATATTATTAGAGGATTTTATATATGCGTATTCTTGAAATTGAAAGATTACATTGTATTGTTATGGGTCCTCTTCAGGAAATTTTTACAAATATGCAAATCCAGATATATATGGCATTGTTGTGTCGCACGGGGGCGGATCTCGAATAAATACATTGATAAATCTGGCATTTCGGTCTGTCTTGGTTATTATATTCGGGAAATAAGCGCGTCTTCACGAAAACTGAGGACGCCACTTCAGATCGTTTCCTGTTAACTGAGCACGGACATTTTCTGTGCAATATGACGTAGTCTTACACACAGTAAAAAAAGGCAAATGGTAAAATTACTAAGTGGTAATCGTAATTTGCTGCAGTGTTATTTTTAACACGAACTGGATGGTATAATAAGTAAACCTTTAGAACTCATATTCCACGAACGATATACCCGCCAAGTGTGTAGAAATACTCATAAATTGTACTAAAATTTACAAAGCCGTGTGTTAAAAATTAATCAATCCGCCATAAATACGGAATAATTACACGGTGAATATTTAACTATTACACATTACCTTGTAAAATCTACTGTGTTAAATTACTTTTATGTAATGTCTGATGTAATACACTGATATGTCTAACACTGCCAAGTGTGGACTATGTACACACTGATGAGTGTTGATTCAGTGTTAAAATTACTCGTTTTTTTTACTGTGCACAGCAAAAAATCTGTTTTACACACTGTTATTTTATAGTTAGTAAAATAATGTGGTGTAAAATTTGACACGTTTTGTTAGTACGGGTAAATATATTTACCAAAACATAGAAAGTAAAACAATTACTAAACTAAAACTATCTATTTACCTATAGGTGATTGTTTGATGGCAATTTTTTTACTTATTTTATCGCTAAGATATAAAATATGTTGCATACATATTTTGATATATTAAAATTTATTTTGTACATCTACTTGGTTATACTTAGATAAGTAAATATCTGATATATGTATACAGTGCTTTCGAAAAGTAAGGAATAAATTCATTATTTTAGAAATTAAGAAGTTTTCGAGAAAATCCCCTGACACGTCGATTTTGTTTTTAAAAAGGGCACTTTTTGACATACGACCCATATTTATGACGTCATCGTTGTTCGAGATATGACGTCATCGACAAGTTTTTTAAATAGCAACCCCCAATTTTGACCACGCCATTTGAAAGAGCATATCATTCTACATACGCTTCATGAAAAATTATGGTGTTACATAACAAAAATTTCAAGAAAATAATGTATGAAGATCTTAAAATTTAATTTTCACAATACTGACAATGATAATGATTATGTAAAAAATCGACTAAATTAAATATTCAAATTGTGCACCGTTGAGTGGCCAGCCAGATCGCCTGATTTGACACCCCTAGATTATTTCTTGTGGGGATACTTAAAAAGCGAAGTATACGTTACTGGACCGGTTAATTTAGAAGATTTAAAAGCAAGAATTCGTCACGAGATACATCGTATACCTCCTGAAGTTATAGATAATGTCCAAAAAGAATTTATTAATCGTCTTGGCTACTGTCAGGCAGCCAACGGTGCACAATTTCAACATTTAATTTGGTCGATTTTTTACATTATCATTGTCAGTATTGTGAAAATTAAATTTTAAGATCTTCATACATTATTTTCTTGAAATTTTTGTTATGTAACACCATAATGTTTCATTATGCGTATGTAGAATGATACGCTCTTTCAAATGGCGTGGTCAAAATTGGGGGTTGCTATTTAAAAAAATTGTCGATGACGTCATATCTCGAACAACGATGACGTCACAAATAGTGGTCGTATGTCAAAAAGTGCCTTTTTTAAAAACAAAATCGACGTGTCAGAGGATTTTTTCGAAAACTTCTCAATTTCTAAAATAATAAATTTATTCGTTACTTTTCGAAAGCACTGTATGTATATGACTTGTATATGTATATAACAAAGAGGTACCTGAACATTTGCATACTACTAAAACTAATTTGTTAAATTTTCAGCTAAAGAAAAATTTTATCTGGGTCTCTATGAAGAATTAATTTTGAAAGACAGAGATGGGAATGAACTTGATAAAGATATTTTGCTAAATTTTTATCCAGTTCTTTATTTTTTAACTTTTTAGGCATGTCTATAAAATTATACAGTGTTATTTCTATAGAAACTAAGTTATTTTTAATTATTGCTATCAAAGAAAATGTAGAAATATTAAAACTTTCTCTTACTGCTGATATAAATATGTTGCTCTACTCTAATCTTTCTTCTATTATTTCTGTACAGCACCATAAACCTTGAGATATGCAAGAAATAAAAACTATTTCCACAGAGTATATTTATTATACCTAATTTTCTATATTATGGCGAAGGCTCCAGGGAAAAATATTTTTAATTTTTGGCGGATGAGCTGGGCATAATAATTATACCTACATATTACAATACAAACTAAATATAAATAAAAATACTTAAATTATTTTAATGAGATTCAAACCATTGAAGACTATTTTATTTTTACTTGATATATAATAACGTAATATGTACCATGAAATTTTCCGTATACGACTAATGTTTATACTTCATATATATGAAACCTGCTGAAGAATTGATGCAAAACATTAACAGTTATAAAGAACTCTAAAACGATTGGCTCTTCATGATGTCATACTTCCAATTACGAATTCGCACTGATCAAAAGCTCTCCATAAAACTAAATCATTTTGGCAATCAACAAGCGTATTATAGCGAGGATTTTGATAAACAACAAAGAAAGGGTTAATAAATTAAAACAATCTGGAGTGTACCAAATTAACTGCGTGGATTGTAATGCTGTGTATGTAGGTCAAACCGGTAGAAGTACTGAAACTAGAGTAAAAGAACATAAAAAATCCATACTAAATAACGCAAAAAATCCAGGATTTTCGACGCATTCTATAGAAAACAATCATTTTATAGATGAGAAAAATGTAAAGGTACTGCATCGTGAAAAGAAAGGAAAGCGCATAGATCTGTTGGAGCAATTGGAAATTAAAAAATCTTTAATTATAAATCCTTGTACTACGAATGATCAGATAGTTTTTACATGTTCGCCCTTCTTAGAAAAGTTACTAAAAACTCGGGCTTTACCAGATGGTAGGATCAATCGAGGGTAGGTGCTCGTAAACAAATAAATAACGAAAACGCGCTTGGAAACATTTAGTAATAGACATTTACTCTATTGAAAAAGGCCTAATAAGCCGAAATACTAGTATATAGAGTGTTTTCTATATATTTCTTGGAACATCTAAAAATGAGATCAATGTTTTTTTCAAAACAATTATTTTCACGATGTTTCATAAAGAACCATCCGCTTCGAGTATCCACTTTATAAATCATTTTGTTCCATCTTCCTTGTTCCACTTAGCAAATTTGTGCTCCAATAAGACAGAGTTTACTTATAATAATAAAGTGTTAATTATTATTACTAAGTGCTATTATTAATCTAAAGATTACATAAATAATTAAGTGTTTTTTATGCAATGTTTCAAAGAATGTTATATAACTTATTTATAAACCTATATTTATTATATAACTACGTTATATTACTATAACTTATTTATATAATGTAACTGTGCACAACATAACTGTGCACAACAAAATGGCTGTAATTATAATTATAATTATAAAAAATATTTTCACAAATATCTGTTTCATATTTATAGGCATTTAAAATGCTTTATATATTTTCTTAATTTGCATCAAGCAAGGATCTACGTTTTTAACGACTGAACGCACAAGATCTTAAACATTTTATAACACGTGATAGATATATTCCATTACGATCTGACACTTAGCTCTAAATCTAAATCCTGCCTGTTAAACGATGTCATGAATGACCTTCTAATACATTTTTCTCACTATAATACAGTAGTGTATATGAAATTAACCACCCTTCTAGAATTAAAACTTAAATTATTCACTGTTTGCTCAACAGATCATTAACCAGAGAGACAATTAGTTCGGGGTGTTCGACTCCGCGGGAACGGGCCGTATCTTAGAAGTTTGGCCTGTAAATTCTAACCGAACTGACCGCCGCTGTGGCAACCGTTCTGACCCTCGCAACTCTTCCCCACGTTTCTAGGCGCTGTGTACAGGATCGTACAAATTAAGTGTACGCTTATTTCTATTTCGTTGTATCATTTGTGGTAGAACAACAACTTCTGATCTGCAAACACTTCTGATATACCTACCACTTCTGATACCTAAATCTACCACTTCTGATACTTATATCTACCACTTCTGATCTATATACAAAATTCAGAAATGCACAGATGTAATGAAAATTTTCCAATGAATGTGTGGGTCAGTAATAGGTACAGTAGGCATACTATATTATTACGGAAAATACAAAAAAAATTGAAATATAGCAGTTATAGGGACTAGACGGGAATCCTTGTGATTAGAATGAGGGGTAGAGATATCTATTATTATTATTATTATTATTATTATTATTATAACTATATGCCACTAATTTTGAAATGGGTCTTCCTGAACCCCATCGGCGTTCAAATTTTTTATCAGGGTGATCATAAAGCTATATCTAACAAAAGAAAGTACTAAATGGGCACACTATTATTTTTTTTCACTGACAATTGCAACTCCTACCACTACATCTTTTATAACTTAAACCTCTCTTAAAATAATGACCAAGTCTATATAAATTTCCAAGCTCAACTTTTATCTAATTGGAAATGGAATCCACGGGCCACGTCTAATCGAGCTGTGGTGCTCAGGCGAGACCTATTAGTTCAATGGTGTGTTAATAACGAATTTTGAATATAGTTGGCGAACTATTAACATCAGAACTATGTGTGTGTGTATTATGTGCACGGCCCTCTCGATCCGAATAACCGAATACCAGCCATGAAAATTGATACGGAAGATAATTGTATTAATACTGCACTTGATACCACTGGTGTACAGGGCAGGACTATGAAATTTTGTACCAGTGCTTTTAATTATTCATTATACATTTTTTGTTGCACTCACTGAATGAGTCAATTAGCGGAGATACACACTAGGGTGTATATCTTCGCTAATTATTGGAGTTTAAAATAATATACAGGATTTGATTATTAACTGTTTACATGTGTGTACAGGGTGGAGAAGGAAATAGAAAATAATGGTACTAATAGATGCAAAAATCAGGCAGAATCCAAATATTTAAAAATCTACAGGGTGTTCCACTTAATTTTCAAAAGTTGGTATCACTGTGTCCAATGTGTTAGCAAAAACTATACGCATACTGTAGACTTTGCATTATTTCACAAAATGTAAAACGCTTAGTAGGCTTAGGAGGTTCAGCGACAATTGAATTGGGAAACAGGCTTTGAAGCCTGTATCACAACCAAAGGAGCTCATTTTGAACGTTTTATATAACTTTTTTGTTTTGTTTTGGAAGCTAAATTTAAATGAAATTCACTTGTCATCAGTCTACTAAACATTCCAGTCAACCTCTTTGCAGATTCGTAGCTCCTTGAGAAAGTATTTACGTACATTGCCCCAAATAAACTTTTTTCTTATTTTTCATTTTAACTATCAACCTTGCTTGCTTGCTTACTTTTTACCTTGCAACTTAGATACATATTACAAACTGATTTAGTTTTTTGAAATCATGACCGAAGTTATTTATAAAAGCCAGTTAAAGCCAAAGTTTATAGAAGTTATTAACGAACTACTTCTTGTCTTATTAACTACTCCTTGTCTTACTAACTACTACTTGAATTTTGGATTTTCTCTTTCATTATGAAATTGAAAATAAAGAATCACTTCGAAATATCATACATATCAAAATGAAAGGAAAATCCTAAATTCATATCTATTCCATATGATCCTCGTTTCACCCGGGGTTTTGGTAAGGTTTTTAAAGATATATAGGTATGTCAGTGATTTATTCATCGGAAAATAAACTACAATAACTTTTAGGCAATCCAAAAGACGAAATAGGAACTAAGGAGAAGTTGGGGATTTACGAAATTAGCTGTAAAGACTGCAATCAAAAGTATGTTGGACAAACTAGAAGGTCAATTCAAACCAGATTCAAGGAACATATGGCTTACCTCAAATATGGTATAACAGATAAGTTTAGTTTCGTCCAACATGCGTTTAAGAACAACGATGAGACAGATAGTACCTAGCAATTTAAGACTAGGATTGTAACAAATTTCAGACAGCTAGATGCATTTGAGAGCTTGGAAATTGCAAAGTGTAAAAATAGTATGAGTTCTGAAGAGTTGAAACGATACTTAAAGAAACTGTTTACGCCATTCGATAGACCGTAAAAAGTTCCTATGAAAGTGTCCTTTTTTCAATACTCTTTTGAACAAGCCTAAAATTTTAACAAAAACGAATTTCCAAAATTTCAATTTTTTCCAAATATCCCAAAAACTAATCAGTCTTGATTTTTTGATGCATATTATTGGTCTCCGAATTACGCAACTTTGTTCCTATTTTTTAATCTTGCCTCTATCTGTAACGGTTTACAACATACCAATGTTATTGCATCCAATTTGAAATACACTGTATAAATATCCAACTACTCCATTTTTATGTGTAAGAATCACCTCATCAATATTTCAACCATCGTTGGTTTTTTCATCTCCCGCGATTTTTTGCCCCATATCGAGGACCGCCCGTTTCAGCTATTGTCTAGCCCGGCCCTGAGCTCATGCCACTTGCACCACTGCTGTTTCCAAAACTTCGGTCCGTACACCTATATGTACTTGAGCTGGTCCAAATTGTAATTCCAATTTCATTCCGAGAGATATAATTTGATGATTAGCCATATTTAATTTGGCGCTGATAGCTCGCTGATAGTTTTAATTGCTCACTTAAATTAAAACCCGTAATTTGAGCAGGAGTTATTCCGTTTCGTCCTGTTGGGGTATTTGGGGAGGGGGAGGGACACTGATTTATCTGCTTCAACTGTCAGAAGTGAAATTTGTTGCTCTCTATGAACAAGAAATAGTGACAAATGTAAAATGTCGTATATTATCGAGATATACAGATAGCTGAATTCGTAGATACTCGAAACCAGGTGGTTGATATTATATTTATTCTGACTCTACCAAAAATTCAGATAATATTGTCGAAAACTATATAATATGCAATTTATGAACCACTAATAACATTGTTTTGTTCCTACCTAGAAGTAGAGCTCAGTCTTCTATTTAGTGATTTTTGTCTGCAGTTATCAGGGGTTCCCCAGGGTGCAAATCTGGGGCCTTTGCTGTTTTTGTAGTTCTTCTACTACTGACAATATGTCACTTATGTACTTCTGTGGTTTAATACACATTAAACTCAAATAAAATCTTGTTTTCTAAAACCAAATAAAATCTGTTTTACCTTTGTAGCTCAAACAAAAATTTCTAATTTACTTTCAAATTAAAATTTATAGTGCCTCTATATCTGCATAGAAAAACGGACAATTGTGTACGGACAATACTCATTCGGTCAGTAAACATTGTGTAAGTTGGTTCAAAAATTGTTTTGGGCAATTGAACATTGACCTGGTATTTTTTAAAATTATTCTTAACTTCTTATTTGCTCATTGGAGGTAAATTGGAGTATCTCTCATTAAAAACTCTACACGTTCTGTGTATAATTCCGTTGCAATTTCCATGATAAATAGTAAATCAAAATATCAGCATTAGAATACGTATTATTTACACTTAATAAACTGTCACTGTAGTAGTACCTAAACTCACAGTAAATAAATTATTGATAACAGCTTGGATCTTTTATTTTGTACTTATGCTAACAAATTCATAACCACTCTGGAAGAGGTTGAAGTTGGTTGTAATAAAACCATCAATAATACAAAAACTGTTAGAGATAGGTATAGGCATACGAAATATGGATTGTTAGAAAACAATTCTGCATCACAATTTTTAAATATATAGTGTGTTCCATTTGAAAAATCAATTTCAAATTTTGCAATTCGACATTCATTTTTATCAGCCTGTATAAAATGAAGCAGCCTTTAAGATACCTCTACAAATTATAAGTATTTATCAGCCTTTTTCCCAATACCATTTTTTCATGCACGATGTATAGGAAGTAGACCCTTCCTTTTAATATGTTTTTGGAAAATATCGAAATATCTCTGACATCATTTGAGTTGGACATAAAAAAACCTGATGAAAGACCTTAATTTTACATTAGAAGTTTGAATTCAACTCCTAAAAAGAAGATTTATGTTTGTTATGTAACTTTGTATTTTTGGTAAAAGTCCGCATAAATATTTTATCAGGTTTTCGGTTATTACATTTTGGGTTCACTTAAAAAAATATCGCCTGCAAAGAAGTCGCAGATAAATCAATTTTGAAAGTGCCGGACCTATCTCTCCACCTCTCTGCGACGGAAGCGATCATAAATTTAAAACTGTTGTAATATTTCCACGCAAAAACCATCTAAAATTATCAGGAGGCCATTAAAATACATCAAAAATTAATTTCTTGGAGCACTCTAGATTAAAAATTAAAAACTTTCCGTTCTAAAAATTAATGGTTAAGAAAACAAAAGATAATTTCCCAAATTCAATAAAACGCTTACTGATAAGTGAGATGTACGCGTGCTTTAAATTCAGCGCCAGGCCTTTTTTTAATTAGAAAATCATTATAAATTTTCACACCTTGGGTTCTGGAAGGCATCCGGAGACATTTTTCATAATTAATTATTACCACCCCCTCGGCTCGGTAATTGTCACAGAGGAGGACCGCAGAGAGCTTCAGGCTATCTAAGGTCGAATAAAAGATTCCGGGTACTTTTTAAATAAATTCATTTGCCTTAATAGCTCACTGCCATGTAAGAAAGACGAGTTATTAATTACCTAAGATGTCACGTAATCTAATGGAAAAATATTGATATACTACTACGATAGATTTGCAGTAGTAAAAAAAAACAAAAACAGTATTATTCTATTTGAAAGAGATGCCGAAAAATGTGTTCCGACGGGCATTGCATTACTTCGGCATCTCCATAGGAGTCGCCACATCTTTCATCTAGACTAATGATCAGCAACTGACCGGTTTCGCGCTTGTTATACGCTCATCAGAGTGCCATAAGTAGTGGGCTCAATGAACGATGTTGCGACGTGATTGACCCAAAGAGGGCACTACGGTCGGTTTCTCACCACTACTATTAGTATTATTCTAGTTAATTAAATCTTGTAGTAATGCAAGGAAAGGTTTTGAATTTTGTTAAAAGCAAACAACAATACAGGTTGAGTTTTTGACTTGTACATATATTTTGAGAGGTGATAAATTTTGCAAAATAAATGAACAAACACAGTACAAGTAATTTGTCGAAATTCGGTATATTAAGCGGGTTATTAATTTTTAAAAATTTTGAAATTTTAATCCCAAAGTTTGAGAACCTCTGAAAAATTGACAACGCTGCTTAGTTCTGTTTGGCAAAGTCGATCTTCAAGGCTAATATAAAATTCCTGTTCGATCAGCGGCGAACCGGATCAAAATGTGGACCAATTTGTAACATCAAATATACATTATTTTTATATTTTTTTAAGTTTCCATTTTTTTTTAAACGTTGCCATATCAGTTATTTATGTTAACAGTGATATGTTTCTAATTTCCTGGTAGAGTTGGCAATAACCCATCTACAAGAAAAATAAATCAAGGAAGAACGGAGAAGTGCATGATGCACAAAAACACAAATAATAATAATAATAATAATAATAATAATAATAATAATAATAATAATAATAATAATAATTTTTAAGGTCAGCGGGATTTAAGTCGGAGACCTAGGGATTCATAATGGCTTGCCAGGATGGTGTATTGGACGCCACTCTCGTCTATCGAAGCCATGCCATGGGTATGGAGGTCCCTGATGTCAACTGCAGGGCCTGCCACAGGGCGCCGTGGCATTATGCATCTGCTCTCCGCTTGTTCGCCATGTGCAGTCTCGGCCTATATCCATAACAAGGCGGCTTTACAAGTGCTCTACTACTTTCTACGGCACTCGTATGATCGAGATAGACGAAACACCAAAGCTGCCATACTCTCCGGAGGATATTGAGTCCGTTGTGGGGAATGAGAAGTGCCGAATTTATTGGAACTACTCATTTCCCACGCTCAGGCATATTCAAGCCGATAAGCCTAATGTAGTCCTCTTCGACCAAAAACTCAAGACAATGTTCGTCATCGAGTTCTCGGTACCTGTCAAGAACAACAAAGAGGAGGAGAAACGGACGAAATATCTAGGAGTCTATCCAGAACATACTGTGAAGCTTGTGGTACTGATAATAGAAGCCCTCGGTGAAGCAAGAGATACACTGCTTTCTGAACTGAAGATCATGCCGGCATGCCGAAATCCGGCAGATCTTCTAGCCGGAAGAACTCAGTAGTTACTCACCCCACGGACGTGGGGAGTAGCTACTGATTACCACCAGCGGCCGACCCTGAGAATCGGAGCTAAGAAACCGGTCGACTAGATTTCAACAAAAAAAAAAACAATAATAATAATAAAATATATCTACCTCTCACTCTAATCACAACGACTAGCCCAGTTAGGGGTTAGGAGCCGCAACTGGGCCTGAGGAACGACTTAAGTTGGTAATCCACAACCACCATTCGGTGCTGGAATGAGGGAAACTTGGAAAACTTCATTAAATAAAGGGACATTCAAACATCAACCAATATTAATCTCTCTTTTAGAATCTGACTGTTTTGTATTAGCAAACAAGCCTTTCTCTCGGTGTATTTATTGAATTATCTCTTTATCTAAAGTTTGATTCACCTGAACTGAAACATACTGCATAGCATACCACATGTAATTTCATCTGCGTTGCCTAGATTTAGAAGGGATGGGTTTGACTCCAAATTAAAAGTAAGCACCCAGGAAAACCCACACAGCTCGTTGCATCGGGGTAGGAAAATTAACAGCATACCGGACTCACTTAATTGCAGTTTGATTTTGCATAGCTTTTGTAATTTTAGTTTAATTAGAAATTGAATTATTAGCAGATACAAAGTTAATTTTAATACCGTATAGATCATATATTTGGTACAATGTTATTTCGCTTAATTCGAGCGCTGGTCGGTAATTATTTGAATATTTGCGATAATTTATGATATGGCTGACCGTTTTGGCTTAATTCGGATGGCTATTTGTAAATTACTGTTCAACGTCACAGTTTCATTGCGATAAGAAGTGTGTCTAAATGTCTATTGTAAGGAGATCTTTTATACTGAGAGAAAGAATTACACAAACGCTGTTTGCTCAAGAAAATAATTGTTTTAATAAAAAAAGGGTTTCGGGGTTGTCAAAAAACCCAAAAAAATATCTATTTAAAATAACTGTATATATATTTATTTGCCCTTTTGAAAAAAGAGTTGTCGTTTGATTTGATTAAACTAATTTTCATTGTTTTAAAGAAAACCTTTATCTCTATGTACTTATTTTCGAGATATGTCTACCTGTCTATGATTAAACCGGAAGATTTCCAGAAACACTATGAAATTAAGAAATTTTTGAAGTGACGAAGTATGGTTTTAGATTCATTGAAACTACGAGTATTAATCATGTTTTATTTTTAGAGGTTAAAGATGTACAATTTAATTCAGCAGCTCTTATACAGAGTGATTCATAAGTAATGGTACAACACTTATGTGTGGGTTATAGGGGTCAAAATATTAATATATAGCTTACATCTCTCTTTATATAGGAATTAACCCAAAAAGTTAAGTAAGAGATAAATTATTAATGACTTGCAGTCAAATATAACCCCCAGATTTTTTAATTGATTGAGTTTTTTCAGATCAACACCATTTAACTTATACTTGAAGTGGATAGAATTAATTTTCCTGATAAAATATACATAATTACATTTGTCTACATTAAAAAATAAATGATTAGCAGCACACCAACTATTTAATCTCTCAATATCCATTTGTAGATTTAGGCAGGCTCTCCTCTAGGCTATTGATGACTGCAAATAACTTACAGTCATCTGCATATAGTAAGGAAGAGCAATGCAGGTTACAGCTGATGACATTTATAAACATTACACACAACAAAGGCCCAAGAACAGATCCTTGGGGCACGCCGGAAGTTGCTGTTATTTCGACAGACTTGAAACGAGGATACTGTAAGTAGAGTTTTCTATTGGAGAGGTAGGATGAAAAGAAATGAAGGAAAGAGTCGGTGAGTCCAAAACTGCATAATTTATTAAGCAAGATACTGTGGTCAAGACTGTCGAATGCTTTGGAAAAATCCGTATATATAACGCCTACTTGTCCTCCACAATGCAACGCAACAACGTGGGTTATGCATACAACATTCGTTACAGTGGATCTGCCAGAGAAGAAACCGTGTTGACTAAAATATAATTGAGATTTAACATGGAAAAATATAATATCATAAAGAACGCTCCCAAAAGCTTTACGAAAAATGCATAGGATAGCAATAGGCATATAATTCTCAATGGCGAATTTATCTCCTTTTTTATAAATAGGACATATTCTAGATTGCTTCCAAAATGATGTGAAAATGCCGGATCGAAGTGATAAATTGAAAATAATAGATAAAGCTGCAGCAAACAAAATCTATATATCAGGAAAAATACAATACATTTAATATTTATCTACAGCAACTCTAAAAGTAAAAGTACCACGAACCCACAAGCGAATTGGGCTGAAGCAATGTATATGTGTTATCACCTCATACGTGTTTGTACTTTGGGGCAACATAAAAAACACCATCATATCAATTTCACCCCCTAATGCCAACATTTATATTTATCCTGCTCAGACGATGATGCCTTTATTATCTTTGACACAGATTAATTTCGCAACATCAAAATGCAGAATTAATATCACCCCGCCTTATATTTTGTATTAAATCCGAAAGATCTTAATAATAAAAAATAACCTATCATTATAAAACCCAACTAATACGTTTCCTGGGGCTCAGCGAAAGAGGGGGTGCGTGTGTACAGAGGCGGATTGGCCAAAACAGACGCCCAGAAAATTGCACACCTCTGCGTTCCCGGTCCCCCGCCATTCCCTCGGATTTTATGTGCAATAAAATAAAAATCTCTTAAGCCTAAATTAAGCCTTTGACTTAAGCGAAACAAGTTGTGGGTTGGTACTCAGTACTTGATTTGTCAATATACTTGAATCAAGTCAACTTAATTATTATATAACAGAAGTCAAATATATAACAGAAGAATCAATAAAGCCAATCGTTTATTTATACGTCAAGTATTTGAAAAATCAAGCATATATCAAGGATTGTATGAATTTCTATTAGAAAAAAATTATGGGTAATTCAAGTGAGGTATTCAAGATGCCGAGGAATTTATATAAAACTGCCGGATGGATGCATCTCACAGAAATAAAGACTATAGAATGGTAAAGTCTTATAAAAAAGTTTTGTGATATTTTAAAGACCAGAAATCTGAAGGACGCGCAGTGCACAGTTGATGTTTGATGACAAGAGTCGGCATTTTTCTTGGAATTTCAGAATGACCATGACATGATACGTTATTTGTATGAGCTCAATAGTATACCAAGTTTCTTCATGCACTCTTTTACTTCAAGAAAAAAAAACAGAGAATGTAACTTACTTGCAGTTTATATGTAAGTTTTTTGCAATTTATATGTAAGTAGCTGACTTTATATGTAAGTTGCTTGCTTTATATGTAACTTATATTGGCGATTCAAATTACCGATGAGGGCGCTGCAAATTGTAAACAAAAATGGAGGAATACGAGTAAAAATTTTGCATTTCATATCACATCATCAAGCAATTTAGCATTCATCTGCCATAAATATAGTGACTTCAGGTGCTAGTTAGGGTGAAATAAAGAATAAAAAGAGTGGTAAAAGCAGTCAAACGTCCTATAAGTGCTTTATTGCTATGGATATGAATTTTTTGGGTTGAAACAGGTGCCCTAGTTTTTGTTTACTTACATTTTGGACTAAAATAAATGTGATAAACGGTATGGTGATACCATATTAGTGCTTGTTTTTTGTTAAAAAATGTTTAAATTAAATATATTCTGCTTTTATAAGACTAATAATAGAAAAGTATAGACAAACTGCAACAAAGTGGTTATGTTGTGTAAGTAAACGTGTTCCCTGTTATTGTTGCATGTCTTTTGGAGAAATGAATGAGAAACATTTTCTTATACTAGGGCCAAACTTCTACCTATCTTCAATCTTAAACACTTCTATTGACACATTTTGTGGAATGACACTTATAAAGACGGCAGTTTGTGTTGTGCTGATATCTTTTGAATGCCATTTTAAAATTTAAAAATAAAGATGTACAAATACTAACCACGTCGTTTTTAACTTTGTAATACCAAAAAATCACAAGCACTCCTAAATTATTACGTTAAACAAACCCAAATACGTGTTATTTATCATTATATCAGCAATAAGCCTCCAAAAATTACCTTTTAAGTAGTTTCAAATATTTTCATGCAGAGGGCGCATTCATTTTTGGAATCGCCAATACTATTTGCTCAATGCGCAACTCCTCTCCAAACCGAGAAACCACAATGTAGTCACATAAATCTTATGCATGTTATTATACTTATACTGACTTCGTACATAAAGTTTGACAAAAAAAAAAACACTGTATAATATGCAGTAAATAAAATGCAATAATATGCAATAAATAATATGCAATGAATAAACATAAATATATGATATGGTAACTAAATTTTGTCAGTGTTTTTTAATTTATTATAAAATTCTGTAATGCTATAAATGATATTTTGAATTATTCGACGAGTGGAGGATCGACTGGAAACGTTTAAAAAGTATTTTATTTTTTTTTAAATTTCATTATAATTTTTTTATTTAGACATAATTCAAAATTTCATTTGTAATTATAGAATTTTATATCGAACTAAAAAAACACTAATGAAATTAAATTAATTTGTTATAAATTAATTTTTATTACATATTATACAGTGTTTTTTTGCGGCAAACTGTATTCAGTTTTTGATTATTTGGTACATTTACAATTTCTGGTAATTTCATGTTCTTCACCTTAAAATTATGCCGCAAAACATGGGTTTCACGAGTTTGCACGCTAGTACGGTCCTGCGTTTTAAGAATACAGCCACCGAACACAATCTGAAACTATACCTAATCTATTACCCCCGAAGCTTATTATTCGGATAATATAAATGAGCAGTCATTTATATTCTATTTTAATAATGCTACAAGCCATTTAATATTACTTTGTGTTGCAAAAATTTTAAAAAGCCTTTCAAAGGAAATTTGCATGGCGCTGCTGCGTAATGTGGTTTATGGCGGTTTTGTTAGCGGGCTTTATCGAAATACGAGGCGGAAGAGTAATGGAATATCTAGTTTGATAGTTTCTGTTACAAGTACTCTTCTATTAGAAAGTAATAACTAGATAAACGGCCTAAAAAACACGTTCAGTTTGAATTGCCTTGGACGATGTCGACTTCATTAGTGGAGCATATAATCTCCCTATGATAATGTATGAAAGTATTTATTTGTGGCATTGTTTAATTAAGTACTCTTATTTATTTGGGTATTATGCCACCGCTGAAAAGTACAAAAAAAAATCAACCTCTACACCCACGGATCAGTCAAGCCTAGTTTTTTTGAAAAATATGTTTGCCTAATCAAGAAATCTCACACTAAAAATCAGATTAACAATATATAATTAAAACACATCACTTGGAACGTTTACGTTTTAGAACTGACGTAAGTCAGTCACACAAAGTTTTGATAACGAAAACGGAAAAGTTTTCGAAACGTAAACGTTCTAAGTGATGTGTTTTAATTAGATATTGTTAATCTGCTTTTTAGTGCGAGATTTCTTTATTAGGCAAACATATTTTTCAAAAAACCAACTTTTGACTTATTTGTCGGCGCAGAGGTTGATTATTAATTTTTTATATTTTTCAGTGGTGGCATAATACCCAAATAAATAAGAGTAATCTCCCTATGTTCAAAAGAGAACTAATTAATTGAAAAACTGTTACAAAAACCCTATTCTTTACACTTAATTTTCTTTGTTACAGGTTATTCACGTTAAGTTTAAAGTGACGTTACCTTGTCAAAAATGTGCCGTTGTCAGATGTAACTTGTTTGCAGTCGGGAGTTTGAAAAATATCACAGAATCACAATGGTTTTAGTTCTTAGAAGGACTGTTTTTAGTGTAAATAAAGTGAATAACTAGAAAACGTAAATTGAAAATACGAGCAAAATTTAAGCAGAACCAAACACCAAAAAACCAGCAAACAATAGATAGGCAATATAAATAAATAACAACTTGACAACGCAGAGAAGGGTTGCCAAATATAAAACTCTTTGTAAATGGCAAGCAAATGCTATGCTAAATTGGTCATTTGTTTATCGAATATTGACAACAATTAATTACTGAAAATGACGTCACTTTAAACTTAACGTGAATGACCTACTAGCTTTGTCTGCCATTGCTCTCGCTCATCGCCGCAGCTTGGTGATGTCAAACGATGTTCGCCGATACTAACCGATATCTGCCTATATTCGTCGATTCTTCCTTCTTCTTCACTGTTGTTTGAAGTACTTTGCCGCTGCTAGTCGCTGTCGAAAAATTTAACAAGAAGGTGGTCAGTGGCATAAGTGGATGTGTTTATAACAGAAGTGTGTGCTGATATATAATTTTCGAGAATTTTTCTTTCCTAAAATTGACCTTTCAATTTAAGGGTCAACTGCTTAGATCTTCCAAGCAAGTCCATGGAAAGTATAAATTGTATATACATTGTATATATACATTGTATATACATTGTTCAAAATCAAGCATTTTTCGATAGATAATAATAATATTTCTACCCCTCATTCTGATAAAAAGAGGGTATGGGAGAGGGGCCGGCATATTATTATTACTAAAATATTTATTTGAAGGAGATGCCGAAAACAGCTACTACACGGGAAATGTGCCCTGACTGGCGTTGCATTACTCCGGAATCTCCATAGAAGTCGCCACATCCTTCATCAAGACCAACCAGCAGACACTAACCGATTTGACTAATCCGTCTGACATTTATTGTCAAATTGACAGACAGATAGCGACCTGCTTTTCCGCAGGTGCCATTACAGTAGTGACCTCGATTGTCTTTGACTGTCTTCCTCAAAGACAATAGAGGTCACTGCTGTAATGGCACCTGCGGAAAAGCAGGTCGTTATCTGTCTGTAAATTTGACGACAGATAGTAGCAAAGATTGTTTGTCAGACGGATAGTAGCAAAGACCCAAAGAGGGCACTACGGTATGTTTCTCACCACTACTAACTTGCAAAATTATTGCTGGAAATATTTTCGAGGTGGCGAATATTTTTAGAAAATTATCCCTCGTCTTTACTCGGTACAATTTTCAAAATATTCACCACCTCGAAAAAATTTCCTGCAGTAAATTTGCCCTTGGGATTTTATTATAAGTGAAAATCCTCATCATAAGATTTTTATACAGAAACTTTTCAGTTTAAATTAAAATGTTTCAGTCAAGTAGCAGAGCAGTTCAATATATCTAGAATTGGTTTTTATTAGACGTGAACACTGATTGCAATTTCTATAGGTAATTTATGGTGGATATAGTGGGTGATGGATTTTGGTTTCCGCCATATGATGTCACTCTTTACTGAGTAAAAAGAATATCTATATTTGAATACTTCAGCTTCTCCCGGAAGTAGATATGAAATTTCCTTTTTTAAATAGAAAGCCCTGTACATTTTTACAGATTTCAATATAATATTCTCTCCCTAATACGATATAATTCTAGTAGTGGTGAGAAACACACCGTAGTGCCCTCTTTGGGACTTTGCTAGTATCTGTCCGAAAATTATTGTCAAATTGACAATAATAATGACAGATAACGACCTGCTTTTCCGCAGACACCATTATAGCAGTGACCTCTATTGTCTTTGAGGAAGACAATCCTACTTCTTTATTTGAAGGAGATCCCAAAAACAATTACTCCACGGGCAATGTACCCCGACAGGCATTGCATTACTTCGGCATTTCCATAGGAGTCGCCACATCTTTCATCGAGACCGACCACCAGACACTGAACCCAGTTTCGCGCTTATTATGCGCTCACCAGAGTGCCATACGTATTGGACTCGATGAACGAAGTTGCGACGTGATTCCCTAATGGGCAAAGAGGGCACTACGGTGTGTTTATCACCACTACTAACATTCACGATGTTCGTTCATCGAGTCCACTACCTATGGCACTCTGATGAGCGCATACTAAGCGCGAAACTGGTCAATCTCTGGTGGTCGGTCTCGAGGAAAGATGTGGGGATTCCTATGGGAGATGCTGAAGTAATGCAATGCCTGTCGGGGCACATTTCCCGTTGAGTAGTTGTTTTCGGCATCTCCTTCAAATAGATATAATTCAACTTCTTATATTTTTTCAGTCTGTAAGCTTTTAGATATCTACATGTTTCATCTATTGTTTTTATCTTTGGGAAGTACTATAAAATTTCTATTGGGTAAAAAATGCGGACAAAAACGAAGAAATACTAATTTACAAAGTTGTTCCCTCGACTAATTTGAACTAAATTCGGAGGGTACTTACTGCTTTACTATTTTTTTCTGCAGAGATTTTGCACATTATTTCATTGAACGCGATTTCAAATGAATTACAAATTGTTTGTACTGCAAAGAGTTTAGGATAGCCTATCACAATCCTGGCAATCCATTTATGCTAATTAAAATCTAAGAAGCGATATCCTAGGCTCCGGAGGAGATAAATTCAGAAATCTCGAGGAATATGATTAGAGATTATGGATATTTTAAATACTGGCAGCTACCCCGAAATGTCATTTAGTTCGTGAATATTCATGCGCCGATGATGGCATCAAGGGCCTCGCAAGTCGCATCTTTAATACCAACCTCTCCCCCTTTCCACCAACTCTTAACTTTAATATCTTTGGAAATTATGCCGACTTTCGGCTGTTATTTACTTTGAATTTATCAATATCCCGCATGAAGAACCCTTTCGTCACGTCAGGGTTATATTAGAGTATGGAAATAGAGTTAAAATAACCATCCTGCGCATAAGCAAGTACGATATCCAGTATTTGCGTTTTTAGTTCACATTTATTGGGTATCATGATATAATTGTATCATGATTGGGTATCTATGTTTCTACGAGAAGTTGTGACTCGTTCTAAACTATATAAGTAAAATAATTTTCAGAAATTTATATTTTCCAGAATTAATTTTAATAAAATGTAAGTTTGAATCAAATGTTATTTTATAAGGTTTTTATTGTAATTTTAGTGAACATTTTCACCATCACCTTGTATATTATTCATCACCTTGTATATATGGATCGGGTTTGATTCAAACGTAATCATTGCGATTTAAAATTGAAACGATTTAAACTAAACATGGATCTACAAACAAGAATTGGTTTAGTAAAAAATTTGATGTTTATAACACTACCGTCAACGCTGGAAGAATAAAAAGACTATTAGAGAGCAAATTGCTACAATTCAACCAGAAATGCTATACAGGGTGTCATATTTCAGAGACTACTTCGATTTTGATTTTGAAAACTTGGGCAATAGTGTTTTCGGGCATGCTCTTCTCAACTAAAATAATGGCGTCCACCTAACGCTTCCGGTTATACCGAAAGTTGATGTCATCTTCGTTATTTTAAATGGAACACTCTGTATATTATTGTAATTTTGAACTCTACGTGATATTCTAAACACGTTTCATGTAGGATGTCCTATATCTATCTTCAACTGTTTTCGAAATATTGACAAGTGAATATTGATATTTTTCAAATTTGAGACCCTGTAAAATTTAAACGGTTTGAGATCAAGCAAAACGGTTTGCACATTCGTATCTTAACTTTTCATAAGCTATTGTTTGATACTAATTTCAGATTTAACCAAGAGATTAAATTTAATCGACATTTTTTTATTTCTGAAGTTATTAGTAAGTTTTACATAAGAAATTACTAGATTACGAGGATCTGGTGAGTTTTTTTAATGCAATGGAGATGGTGCTATACATTGTTTCAATGGAGCTTGAGAAATACCACGAAGAATTTGGTTTACAATTATTATTAGTAAATTATAATTGAAATAAAGGTTCATTATACACAAAGAAATGCTTTCCAAATCGTTTCTTTATAATTATCTAAATTATGTATCTAATTATTGTTCAACTAAAAATGTTATAATCAGTGTACATTTAGAGTAATATTGAGAGGAAACAGACATTTAAAAGGATAAAAACCCAGAGCATGGTATATCAATAGGAAGCTAAGATTCCACAGATCACATTTAGGTACATAACATCCAACCAAAATCGAAATATTACGAGATATATCCATCTAAAAAGAGAAAATTTATATATTAATTTAAGCATTTGACATGACATGACAAGCATAAAGAAAGCCATACATGATATAAAAATTCCCATTAGAAATAAATGAAATTAAATTAAAATGATCAAATTTAGATATGTAAATAAAATGTCTAACGTTATTAATGATAAGTAAATGTTGTAAAACTAGAATTTAATGAGTGATAGTGAAGTGCAACGAAAATCAGAAACTCTCATGGAGAGAAAATAGTGTATGAAACCCTTTATATAATTTAAACAAACTTTGAAATCAAGAATTTTGTGAAAAACAAAAGAATTGTTTACTGGGATACGAAGATTCGAGAATAAGCGTGGCGTCGGTTTTTTAGTTAAAAGCGGTTAAAATTAGTTTAAAAGCGGTAAAATTTAGTAAAAACTATAAAATTTTATAACCTACCTTTCATAAAATAAGTGGCAAAGTAATACAACGAAAAACTTCGAGCCCAGCAGCAGAAATTTCCAGAGAGGAATTTCTTCGAGACTTGGAGCAGATCCAGCCAAGCAGCAAGGCAGCCAAAAACTACAAAGAATTAAGAAATCATCAATAAAAGGTACCTTGTGCACAATTAAATAAGCTAGCAAACATATAAGATCAAATATTGCAATATAATATTTCATAAAAGTAACAAAAAGATATAAGTACTTACGTAAACCATACGTAGTTGAACAATATACAGCTCTTTAAATATCGAAATTTCATCAAAACTATCATAACATAACACATTATTAGGTAGATTCATATTCATATCAGTAACCACCATTTTATTTTGAATGTCAAATCAAATCACAAAACAGAAAAAGATGTCAAATATTGGGCGAGTTCGAGTCGACGCTCAGATTGGTCAGAGTTCATTTATTGCATTTTATTCGCAACTAGGAGCGTTCTCGTTTGCGTTCGACTCGACACAGAGTGCGTAATCTCAGAGTGCTCTTATTTCTCTAAGTTTAACGATGGAGATATAAGAGCATGAGGGTTTTGTAACCTCACTTTTTGCTCTGTATTTGAAGAAAAGACAGAGGTAGTGATTATATCATCTTTAAAAAACATTTCCACTGCAAACTGCAATACGTAAAGCCGATTTAAAACCATTATGTATTACTGGTGCCTGGTAAGTGGTAGCCACAAAAATAAATATCCAGAAATCCAGAACACTAATCAAATACTTTAAAATTACAGTATTTGACTATATACGGTTAGCGATGGTGTGTGCCTGGATCAGGATAAGATAAATTCAAATTCAAAAAACAAGTTGTTTATGGATAAATTAACTCATTGCACCCGTATATCAAAAGAAATTACAAATTTGACACGAATTTATAAGATTGTGGTTATGATCACGCATCACTTTTGACAGGCGGCATCCACACAGCGTTCGAGATAGATTGCTATCCCCAGAACACTTTGCTCATGACGTCATAATACTCCGCTCGCTCTGTCGAGTGTTGACTCGAACTCACCCATTAAATCATCTGTTATTTCATTTATAATTAGGTATGCAACACTTATTACTGTTTTAAACCACTGAATAGCATAGTTGCATATATAAATATAAAACTTTTTAAACAAAGATTTTACTTAAAAAAAACACAAAACAGGTGGGGAAATTATTAAATTTTAAAAAATAACATCTATTCAAAACAGTAGTAAATAAGTAGAATAAGTTAGAATAAGATATATAAAGATCGCTTCGTTAATTTTATTTTATTTAGGTACCTAGGTATATCACATTTACTGAGGGAAAGTAAAAAGCAATTGTTGTTTCTTCTAAATGAACTTGTTACTCGTAGGTATTCAAACCCAAAATTGGTATTGTAACCCAAGAACCAACTAAGTATTGAGAAAGTAACCTCATGCTAGAGAGAGAAAGGTAAATATCAGAGAGAGTTAGCGAAGGGTAAGACAATAAGAAATAAATTCATTCATCGACGTCGTTCAATAAAGACTCAAAATATAGCATAGCTGTAGTAGCTATGTATGCTTTAAATTAAATCGACGATTTCCATTAGCGACAGAACTTTTCGAAATTGTGACATAACTGTATATCTTCCGTCTTTCACTACACTAGAATTGCCTTTAATCATGACGTCCAACTCCATAACTCCAATCTATCAAACTCCCGCTCTGCGAGACAAAAAATTATAAATATTTAAATTTAAATAGGTTCGAACGGATACTTTTCGTCCTGGATACATTCTGATATCTCTTTTGTCGTGTATCCCGGGCTGACGTATGATTTGTGGCCTCCGAAATGTCGCTTTTGCTAACTCTCCCCGTGTGTAGCATTTATACGGGGCCGCGCTTAGACTATTGTGACATTAAGCATTTTTTGTGGGGGCCGTTATTTGGATATGTTTGAATATATACTGACGTTCGGGCGAAGGGACTGAGGTGATCGATGTAAATATTGTCTGGCCTATATATAAGGCAGTGGCGTGGTGCTTTAAGAACCGTTAGGGTTTCTATTTCTATTCTGCAGATTAATCTAGAATGTCCCTTAGAATTTCATACAAGATTATTTATCATTTGTTGTTGTTGTTAGAAGGCGGTGCGGTTACCCGCAGCACTTAAGTCTTTCGACGCATTGTGCCTGCCGTTAGTCGAGAGCTATTATTGGAAGAGACCTGTGCTATGCGCATAGGCCAACACCCGTTCAACACTTACTTTAATTTGAAAGAAACACCCAACACGATACCAAAATGGCTGTAGGCCATGACTTCCATGACAGGAAACATTGCTTACTGTTCGCAAGCAATGTTTCAATTAAATATTGACTTGTGGGAAATAAATGTATTTCTAAAAATGAATAGGTATTTGGTTCTAGAATTAATAGTTGGATTTGAAGTAGGTATTGTAATTGTCAATAGCAAATATTTATTCTCAACAATTAAATGCATTTGTTTAGTTTATACAGAGCAGTGAGAGTATCTACTACTAAATATTTTGCAGGTAAATATTATTTAATTTTAGAAAATAAATATTTTAAAAATAGTTAAAAATAATAAAAATAGTAAAAACCTACCATGCAGTTTTTACAATGGGCCTTGTCCACATCTTTTTTTTATTCGCTTATTATAAAATATATACTTTGTTATGCTTAAAAAGAGTTTTTTAACACTTTTTTCTTCGCCAGATATATTTTGAAAAAATTGTTAAAATTACCATATATTTCAAATAACGCGCCATTGACGTCATACTCCAGTTCGTTATTGTCTGTTGGCTGCCCTGCATTTTGTGTTCTGTCAAGTGAAGTGTGCTTAACCTAACTTTCGTTTTGTGTTTTGATTAATTTGATTTAAAATGAATAAAATTGAAGCGGGATATCATAAGGCTGATTCAGACAACCTTCCAAAAGTTGACAGTGAAATGGTTAACGATTTCTACGTCACAAATATGAACTTTCTAAGTGCTGAAGTGCGCACAAGAAGGTTAGGTTTTATAACCTAAGTTATCAAATCATCATTTAGATGATTCTAGCATAGATTGTGCAGTGTTGTCACCTTTAGCGAAAAATACCTAAAAATTATTTTGCTCAAGTGATAAATTGTAAAATAATCATGTTGATTTGCTTTAGTAATAATTTATGGTGAATATTTCACCTAAAAATACATATTTTCATTTCGCAATTACCATTTCACCTAAAAATACATAATATTTTCATTTCAAAATTACCATAATGTAAATTTAATCGTTGCCAAGAAAAAAGTCAAATTTTATGTGGCAACGTGGAGCCGGTAATTAACTTGTCTACATTTTATTGGCTACTGGAGTGTTATGTCAGCGAACCGCGCAGTTTGAAATGATTCATGAAGACCGGTCACTTTGTACTTGGATAACTTCACTTAATTACAATTCTTTAATAAATTGGGTGGATTCAACCTTTACTTTGTACCAGTATAACGTTTGATATTAATAAAACAGTAAAATTCAATTTAGTGGAAAAGGTCCATTATATCAATTCTTGGTATATTCTACTTTACAAAGAAGTTTTGAAAAAGAATTATTTATATACAATAAATATAATATGCAAAAACAAATAATTGATCATTTCAAAAAACTATGGCTTATTGTCGGTTTTAAACTAAATTTTTCCCTCAAATTTATTTCATAATTTGTGGATATTTTTTTGATCAAACAATGCAAGTTATTTTTAAAGCAAAAATGTTGTATACCCTACGCCTATGGCGCGTATTTGGTAAGGCAGCAGAATTCACGTTGAGTATCCTTGATAAATGTTACCGCAGGGAAGGGAATGTCAAAATCCATTTCTACGACTTATATAAAATGACATTTCTTTCTTTAATATATCGGAAATATTTTTGACTACTTTTTATCCAATGGTAATCAAGTACGTGTATGGAAATATAGGATATAAGGACCTACCCTCTCTCTCTCAAAAAATAATGTAAAATGTTTGTCGTCTCTGAATTGTCAAAATCTCCATAGCTGCATGTAATAATCAAGATACAAGGGTTTAAAAAATAAGTAAGAGATGAATGCAAAACATTTCTTGAAAAGATTAAAAAGATCATTATTTAAAGGGCAGTTTATAGGACTTATATATACACATCCCATTATTCACCTAGAGTGTATTTTTTCTTACTTAGACATTATTAAATCATTTTCTGTTTCACTTGAGGCAAACATCGTGTTGGAGGCGAAAGTATGCTAATCCGAGGTCCCTTTCAATCGAATAGAGTAGAGGAGTTCATAGTTTTGCACCTTGGTTCGCGAAAGAGGGATGTCCAATTTTCACTTCACATCACTTCACATTTTCAAGATGTTGAATAAGTACAGCGGCGTTTGTAACAACAGAAAATTTTGATTGATTGATTGAAATCCCTTCCCATTGACCCAAAGTTTTTAGTTGTTTGAATACGTTGTTTTGAGATTCTCTACTAATTAATTTTTCAAACGACTCGTAAAACATTATTTACTACATTGATGAGACTCCCAATTTGTCACCTAAGGACTGTATCCACTGGAACAGTTGTTGTTCTTGTTGTTGTTGTTGTTGTTGGAAGGCGGCGCGGTTACCCGCAGCACTCAGGCCTTTCGACCTATTATGCTTACCGCTAGTCGAGAGCTATTGGAAGATACCCGTGCTATGCGCATAGGCCAACACCAGTTCTAGGGGAAGCGCTCTAATGTTCTGCGGCAGTAGAAATGCTGCACCCAGATGTTTGTGTCTCTTGACCATGAAGAAGGTACAGCGACAGAGGATATGAATGGAGTCCTCGTCATCGTTTCCGCAAAACCTGCACCTTCTAATGTCTAATGTCTAAGGCCGATAGTGTTAAGGTGCTTGTTGAGATGTCCGACACCTGTCAACAGTCCTGTGACAATCCTTATGCTGTTACGACTTAGCGCAAACATTGATCGAGTTGCGTTCGGCCAAGGCCCTTCAATTAAAAACCTACCCTGTCCCGTTCGATCATTCTTCCTCTGATCTTTTCTTGATCCAGTTTTAAATAGAACTTGTTACATAACCCGATGATATCATATATAATCTGTCATATCAATTATTGCTCCACTAGAGACGCAAAAAAATTACACAATTTTCGTTTTTTTGAAATATCTCAAAAACGAGCGAAGTTAGCCATGATTTGGGGACATACTCAGGATTAGCATAAAAATGTCTAAAACATTCCCTATTTAACAGAATTTCTATCTCTTATAGTTTCCGAGATTCCAATGGTAAGCATCGAATTTGGGACACATGCTATAATTAATTTATTGATATTAAAGCGACATTTGGAGTCCACCAAGGCTCGGTTCTTGGACCTCTATTATTTTCATATTTATAAATGACATCATATTGTCCCTGTGATGTGCCATAATATATGCTTCAACATGGCAGACAATGTTCACAACGGGTGTACAATAAATTTATTTCCACTTAACTTTTCGAAGTGTAACTCAATGATATTTATTAAAAGAAATAGTTCCATCGATTTTAATTAGTATTGCGGTTAACATGACTAAGAAATACACAAACATTAAAGATCTTGAAGTTTGTGGAGCACATCAATAACATCCAGCGGGAAGCTTATAGAAATATTGATTTTGTCTTGAGGAACTCAATACAAAACCTCGCATACAAATCATCTTGCCCCTGGCCACTTCATCATTGTTTTATCTTCCGACAACTAGGACCAACCTATTAAAGTTCTCTACATTGTACAGACAGATGGACTATTATCATTATTTCATCAAGATGCACAATTTAATTGACTGATATCTTCCATAACACTATTTCGTCTATAAAGAAGAAAATCTCTAGATACTAATATCTAACATACAATTTTAGAATTGTAAAATTTTATTGTTAAATGTTTGTACTCTGTTATATATTTTTGACGAATATTGTATGTTTTTAACTTTATCTCTTTTACTTCCACCCATTAATCGGCATTGCAGTTAGGTAGTGTACTCTAAATAAATAAATAAATAAATACATATATAATATATAAAATATAATACAAAATATTTTGTCTCAGATCTTTTCTAAGAAATTCAAGGATAATGTTTTCATTTTCTTTTGGAACTTATGAAAAGCTATATTTTTGAGCCCTAGAAGTTTTTACATACAGATAAATAGTTGTTATAGGTGAAATTAAACCCATCTAAAGTCTCCCTCTCACAAAATACGTTTTAATGTATAAACCGTGTGTCTACAGTGTGTCCAAGATAAAGATGGGATAGCATTGGGATCTTGGATACGGTAAGAGCTAAACTCAGGAGGCTTTTCCTCGTTAATTTTTAATGGTGGGAACAACAAGCTAAAAACGTAATTAAATTATTACTTGTGATACATCATTGAATTGAGAATAAAAAATGGTATCAAAATTTCTATATAAAAATACAGGGCCGTATTAAAAAAAAAAGAAGTTGATGATGGTTTGTCGGAAACGAAACGTCTGACAAAAACTTGATGAATGCCATCTTGTTAAGCTCAAAAAATGACAATGGAAAAGTATTTTTTATTTTTTGATAGCTGTTAAAATAACGCCAGAAATATATTATAAATATATAAAAACAAATATCGCAAAAAAATGTTTTTCCAAATATTTCGAAATCAAAAAAGATAACTAATTTTTGCACAGTCCATGTAAAAGGTATTCAAACTGCTCAACTTTTTCATAATTTAACCAACTTTGTATCTCTTACCGTTTCAAGATCCCAATGCTATCCCATCTTTATCTTGGACACACTGTATATACGTCATTATGTCCGAGTTGTCGAGATTCAATTAACTTGATTTTTAGCTGCCTGTATTTAGTATTGTTTACATTTAGTAAATACTACTAAAATTTATAATAATTATTATAATCTAGTTCAGTTATGTGAAAATTATCAAGAGAGCAAAATGCTCAATCGGTATTTACCCAGTATTATTAAATAATTTCGACTACTATCTGTCTACTAAGTTGCATAAAAATTACACTAGGAAAGTCGTGTTGTAAAGTTTATTTTGTCACCGTAACATCAAAATGGGCATCTTTGCTGTCGAGATCCAACGCCCCCGAATTTCTAATATCTAATATCTGAGTGGGACACAGAGTTATAGATTTTCTCCGATATTCAAATGAAGCTCACCCTTGTTGAAGGGTTGCGAATATTCACAATCATATTTTCTCCAAGGGTGAACACCCTGCCAAAATGGCTTTCGAGCCTTTGTGTGTACACAGACAGATTTTTTAACAGGTTTTTCGTTTGCTCTGCGAAAGGGTTCGAATTTTGCATAAATTAGTTTTTCATTAGATCAAAGTGTGTTTACTCTAGATATCATCGCCTAAATGGCCTAAATGATTATTAAATTATGTAGGCATGGCCTTCTTCATTTTATTAAAGTCATCGAAGGAAAGTGGGGACATAATACTGAAGAGAAAAAAATATATATCAGTACTTAGATAAATTTAGAATTTCAGTAATTGTTGTCAAAGAAATGCAAGTTCCTGATTGAGTCCCTCAATCGACAATCGTTAAACGACAGCTGTTTCGATCTATTAAATCCCCTCAGATCCGTACAGGTTTCGGAATGAAGACAAGTCATTTGTAGGTTGAAGATAACCACAAGGTTATCTTCACTTACCTAAACAAGGAACTGTAAACCTAACAAGGAACTTGTTAGGTTTAGAGAATATGATCTTTTTTTTATTTTTTGCTCCAGAAGTAAAGCGTAAGAGTAATTATTCAAAATATAACCACAACCTAGTTGAAATAAAATAGCTTGCTGTGAAACAAAATCATGTTTAAAACTCAATGGCCACTAGATATTTGCAATTATTATTTTCAATGAATACTATAACTTATTCTCAATTAACCTAGATTTGAAGAGACTGGTGAGAGCTGGTCTTCATCGATGACATCGTTATGGAGTTAATAGTAAGTCATTATTAGAAAGGAAGAAATAATAAAACTATATATCGTCATCTCATATGTAAATATTCAAAATTCAGAAGTGATGATAACCTAACTTTATGTGAAGAATTAACCTCATCCTAATTGTAATTATCATTTTTTAATGTGTGAAATGATTTGCCATCACGAAAGATCGGAAAATCCCACTTCTGATTTTAGGTTTAAGTAAGGGTGAGGTTATACTTCGTACTTGGTTTTAAATTCGAAAGATTACTTGATTGGGTTTATTTTTCAGACTTTCAATCTTTATACTGAATACTCCTGGTTTTCGGTATTTTATTATTTTACAAGTGGTGTAATCCCCCAAAAAAACTACAATGAATTTCCAAATCAATTTTACCAAGCATTGCTTAATAAAAAAATATAAAATTTCAAGTTCAAATGTTTTTGTTCAAGACACTTCTTATATTACTATGGGAATACCTATACTGTACACGATTTCCACTGAAGGCAAGTGCAGTTTTATCCCCAAATCCGATCAGGCAGAAACGAAACGTTGTCAGTGCGTTGTAGAGTGGCTTAACGTGGCTATTTCCAATGTCAAGTGTTGTATATCGGCCCGTATCAGCTGGGGATATGCAAATGGGGACGGAATCCGAGGGTCTGCCCTTTCCCTTTCAATCGAACACGAGCATATCAATGCCTGATTTATAATATCTGTATCGGACGGGTGATCGCACCGATGGATGTTATGCTACTGTATACTGTTTAATGCAGGGATAGGATTTACAATTGAGATTAGTTCGTGAAATATTTCTTTCACAGTAGTCGATGCGAAATAAAAAATAGATTGTGTTCGACATACGTTTTCATGTACTTCTTGTTCACATTCCTGAGTCAGTAGCAGTTGCAACTATACAGGGTGTCCTGAAATTATAAATATCGAAATTGCGTATTTCCCAATCAAAAGTTGAAAAAGCCAAAGCACAAAAAATTTGGGGTAATATTTACCCCACTCCCCCCGTTGGTCATACAAATTTTGAAATTTTATTTGCAGAACCGGATTCAGCATATAAGACTTAGACAGGATACCAAATTTGATAAATTTATCTCAACTGGTTTCTGAGTTATTTAGATAAAATCGGCACTAGGATGCCCTCTTTAAGGGCCCTGTAGCCCCCTTAGGAAACATTTTTCGACCCATGTTTATATGAAGAAAATGTCCCTTTTTTAAGAATACCCCATAGTAAAATATTGCACAGTAATTTCGGAACACCCTTGTATACTTACTTACTATTGAAAAATTACCATTCGTAGACTCTGTAATTGACAGTTATAGTGTCAGAAAAGTGACGATTGGAACTTCAATTTGACAGCTGAAACTGATGATTAGATATTAATTATTATATAATTGAAGTTATAACTGTAGATTCATCAACAAATTCATTGAATACATCGCCTCTAAAGTCTGTAATAAGCAAAAGTTAACATATTAAATAACAATTTCTTTTTATTTGTATTAATTTAACGTCGACCTGTTTCCGCGACTAAGGCCAATCAGCGACGACAAGAGATGAGCAACCCCCAACACTTCAATACTGAAGCAGTCTATTCTAATCTCGTAAACTATCTTAAGTTATTCTTAATCTCTTCTATATGATTTGATATTGTTATTAATTAACATGTTTCAACTTTTTGAAGCATTTTATTTTATTATGCCACCATTATCGATCGTATAATGATACAGTACTTATGATATCTGGAAGGGTCCTTTAATCTTGAGAGCAGAAACGTAGTACCAGAAAGTATTTGAAGCTTATCAACGACACCTTATGTTTAGTACATCGTTAATATTTAGCCAGAAAATCAATGGTCCTAGGGTAGTACCCTGTGGCATCGCATTTTTAATGAATACTTCATTACGACCATGAAGAGCCCCAACTTAGTGCTTCACCGGTTATACTATATCGCCTAATTTCTTTTCCAATAGCAATGGTTCAATGCTGTCAATAGCCCCTTATATAACAATGAGGCAAGAGTACCCCGATTTCTTTAGCTACAGACTCATTCATTGTGACGTCACACATAAATTATGGCAACAGCGGACACTGTCACAAGAAAACGGGGTATTCAAGTGCTGTGGGATTGTCGACCTTATGTGTAAGGTGCTTATGGTTTATAAAAATGGCCATAAAACATCTCAAATATTATTTTCTTATTACCCCAACAGATATACTTAATAGGGGAAAGTGCTAAATCTGCGTTGTTAAATTATAAAATGATACTCATGAATAAAAATATGCAGAAAGAGTTTTATCTATATTAAGTTTTAATTTATTTATATTATATGTATTTTATTTATATTTATATGTAATGCAACGCCAGTCGGGGCATATTTCCCGTGGAGTAGTTGTTTTCGGCATCTCCTTCCAATTATTTATATTTAGTTACAACTTATTTTTATTTTTTTTTAAGTTATAAATGAGACACGAACTGCCCAATTCCTGAAATCAAAATGTTATTTACTTTGTTTCACTCTTATATCTTATTTTCTACCTTAATTTCGAACGATTAATGATGATGCTCTGATATCTGGACTAATTTCTGGTGTTCTAAATTCAATATCTATATACTGACCCCTTCGAGTGAAAACGCCCGCGCCACCCATGGCCAGCGCTTAATTAGGCAAACGAAGAGTGCGAAATCCTCCAGGAGTCACATATAAATCCATGAAATATGCAGGCGACGACGCCTCGCGGTTCGTCATTTGTACAAACAACAATCAGGGAACGTATCCGTCTCAATTAGCGCAGACCGCAGCCGCTGCGTGCCGAGCTGTATGTCTTCGAGACTAGAGGAGGCGGCGATTTAAGACACGGCATCGCGGTGTGTGTGATAAAGCCGACCGCAGCCTTTATTTACAACACCTCGGAACCATTTAGGCATCGCGAGATACTATTAATTACTTGGAATTAACCTTAGCTAAGACGAGTGGGTGGTGTTCAGATGTAAGGTGTAACAATAAAGAGGATTAGCTATTGCGTTGTTAAAGGAAAAGAGCATTACAAGGGCAGCATGCCCGAGAAGCACGTGGTCGTTCCATATACAGGATGTTAGTTAAACATGCGGCAAAAACTCAAGAGGTTATTCCTTGGACTATTCTAAGGATATTTTATCCTTTGATGATTTTTGAAAAAGCGCTTTGTTGCGAAGATATAGGGCGAAAAAAATTTTCAACAAATCCATTTTGGTATTTCATATTTGGTATTTTAGGCCAGTTTCTCGCAAAATGCAATAAGGAATTTTCACAATAACCATGTGTGGGCTGACGAAAATCCACATGAGATTTGTGAAGATCGGTTTCAACATCAGTTCTCGTTGAACGTTTGGGTTGGAATTGTGGGTGACTGGCTAATTGGACCGGTATTTCTACCAGGAAGACTTACCGGCGAAGTATACCGCAACTTTTTGGAACAAACGCTACCTCAGTTTTTGGAGGATGTACCATTGGCTACAAGACAGGCAATGTGGTTTATGCATGATGGTGCACCACCTCATTTTAGTGTAGTTGCTCGAGAGTTTTTAACAGCAACATACGGAGATCGCTGGATTGGTCGAGTTGGACCTCACGTATGGCTTGCTCGATCCCCGGACTTAAACCCCCTGGATTATTTTCTATGGGGCCATCTAAAGTCATTAGTTTATACTAGGCCAGTGGAAGATGTGGACGATTTAAGAGATCGGATAATTTCTGGGTGTAACTCAATAAGAAACGACCCTGGTGTTTTTGAAAGAGTTCGGGAGTCTATGAGGAGAAGATTGGATGGTTGCATCCGAGCTGGAGGTAGCCATTTTGAACAATTCTTGTAGGTTCAGAAATGTTACATGTAATTTTTAGTAATAAATTGTTATTTGTTGAAAATTTTTTTCGCCGTATATCTTCGCAACAAAGCGCTTTTTCAAAAATCATCAAAGGATAAAATATCTTTAGAATAGTCCAGGAATAACTTTTTGAATTTTTGCCGCATGTTTAACTAACACCCTGTATAATTAGGGTTGCGTAACGGCAGGGTTTTCACTGAAGATGCTTGCAGTGATGAGCGGCGAAACGTTTGGTAGATAACTACTGATGTATACCTACTCGAATAACGACGTTCTTCTGAAAAACAGGCTAAGAACTGTTCAGATAGGGTTACCACATGTCCGGGTTTGTCCCCGAATTGGCTATGTTGTCCCGGATTCCGGATTTGCGCTTTTACGTCCCAGAAAATAACAATAATCAGAATGCGAAAATCTTAAATCCATAAAATTCTAATTACCTATGTCTGAAATGTATTCCTCTAGAAAGAACCGACTTATACCGATGATTTTACTAACATACTACATATTACTTACATAATACACATAATAGATAGCGCAGCGCTCCACCAGCGAGCGGCGGGAAGAGTAGTGAGGAGTGTTCAGTTATAATACCGTACTCGCGTAACGGAGTAGTGTCTCATCTAATAAAACGAGCGGCGCGCTTATAATTATGTTTCATATATGGTATAATCAATTCCAATGTCTCCGATGGTAGCAAGAATAGGGAAATATGTGAATCTTTTGCTTATAATATCATTTTCCTTTTGTAAATAAAATGATTTCAAAATTCTAATTAAATGTATTCACAGTTTCGTATTTTGTACGATTTATGAGTACCTATAAGTATCATAAAGTTAGTATTCTTTATTTATATAATATAATAACAATATATTTCTTTTTATAATATATTTTTATTAGAGGACAAAGTTAGTCTATACTAATTTACTTATAATAATAAGTATATATATTACTTATAATCTACAATATCTTCTTTATTATTAGAGACAAGTCAAATCAACCAATATATCATTTCTTTTAAGAGGGTACGCGCTCTAAAAAAATTAATAAAACAGATGATGCCCTGTTTAGAAGATATAAGTTTGGTTCCTTGTTTTCTATAGCGAACAAGCTAATTGTTAATTGAAATTGCCAATTAAGGTTACTAGATCTCTAATTGAGAATAAGATATGAGCAAAATAATTTACTAAACCTATAATATATAATAATATAGTAAATATTAATATAGGTACTTTACTTGCAACAAATATAAGAATTTGGGCCGCTCGATATATACAAGATTAACTTGCGCTATTTTAAGAATTTAATATTATAACAAACACCTCGCAGTGGACGAAAGTGTGAATGTTAAGTATTTCCTAAAAATAAGAATTTATCCTGGCATATTATTGTTATTATATATTCAAGCGTTTGTATTTATATACTATTGGGTACTTTCACGAGCTGTATTGTGTGTAGTATTTTTGTGTGACTCATTTGTCTATGGTTATATGAGTATGTAACTATTATATGAATCTATTTATAGACTCGGAGCTGTTTATTCTTCGGATTTGACACATTTCGCGTTCATGGCTCGTTAGCTCAGTGGTTAGAGCACCGAACTATTAAGACCGCACGAAGTGTGGTCTCCTTTGGTGGTCGTAGGTTCGAATCCTACACGAGCCCTTTTTATTTTTATTTAAAGTACCTATTTTATCGATTATTAACCTTTTTGGAATCACTTTAAAGGATCCCCCAAACCAACGCGGATAATTCGCAGCACCTGCGGAAATTCGCACCGCTTGCAATTCGCAACATATTGTTTCCACTGCGTTAAGTATACAAGTTCAGACCAGCACGATTTTTTTCGTTTAGACTGCGAATTGACTGCGTATGTAGTATGTTTAGTTCACAATTGGCTGCGTTTTTTCTCGGATCCGTAGTAGTTTCACAGTGTCTTAAATAGGAAAATTATTAATAAAAGGGAAAAAATCATTGAATTAGTGCGAAAGTTTCCTATATTATACGACCTTTCTCATGACGATTACAAAAATATTCGAAAAAAGTAACAAAAATATAACATAAACATAAATATATATAAAATATATCGTCTCGTCTTTTTGTAATTGCGACATTAATGTATGAAGTTCCCCATATTGTGGTCTTTCTTGATTAATATTGTGAACCCATTTTCTTTTCTTCCTAAGGTTAGATACATAATATGACCAACACATTTACTTTTAAATAATAATAACAAAGTCCACATATAATTACCTAGAATATATGTAGACTTTGATAATAATTTTACCTTAAATTTCCTTCTTCTATGTATACATATTTTGCGTATGATAGATAAGTATCAGTGACTATAGAAATAGTCACTGTAAGTATGTAATTGTTTTTAGTTAGCAATCAGCCTTTTCGATACTGAAAATATCGCATATGATTCGATTACATTCGCTTTGGTGTGAGGTTCTCTACGGATTCCGCCACGAATCCGTTGCGAATAATTCGCGTTGGTTTGGGGGAGCCTTTACGAATAGTAATAAGAATCTTTACTTAGATGTAGTGTACGTAAGTGAAAAAAAAACCAAGTGGGAAGATGTAATTGTAATTTAAGAAATGTGGTACAACTATAATATTAATAATACTAGTAATATATCTACCACTCAATCTCATCAGTCATCACAAAGGTTTGCCCGAGGGTTAGCCAGAAACATGTGTGGGAAAAAATTTGTCCATATTTTTTGCATATAGGACGCAAAGTAGTTGTTTTCGACATTACTTAAAAATAATAAGGTTATTCCTTTGCGTACCTAGGTTATAGGTAACGAGGAAAATTAAATACTTTACGGAACCATAATATTTGATAATTTCATTAATAATTTATCTCTTAGTTAACTTTTGGCTTAATTCCTATACAGTGTTATTCAGAACTTATCCATAATAAAATTTGGGGACGTTCAACATACATGTAGACATGTGGTAGTGCAAAAAAAATTTTTTTGGCGGCTTCTGAAAACTATTTAAAAATTTTTCATTGCACGCCGTTGGATACTGGTCCACTGTAATGGAGTAACCTTGGGACTGACAATGCAAACTGGCTAGCACGAAAAAAACTTCGGAACTTCTGATAGTATACCGGCACCCGGCGCAAAAAAGATTTGCAGCGTTTTTACTTTAAAATAAACTGAAAGATAGATAGATGTGACCAAAGTGAGGTGTCTTTAAAATGAATAAAATTTTGTTACGCTAATTTTGAAGAATTGCGCTACTTGATTACTAGGTATTAGAAACATGAAATTTATAAAAAATTTGCACATACCTTGTTACAAAACCTGTTCGAGATTTCGTCCATCAGCAGTAAATTGGGGATTTTCAGAATTTTGCTGCAACAACCACTCACAAAACCTACCTCGTAATTGATAATCTACTGGTAACAGTCCATTAACTCAGCATTACTGTACACATGAGCCATTTTGAAAATTTTACAGTTTAACACTCCTACGATAAATAAAACACCGGCACTGAGCGAGAACTCAGATAGACTGATGACTGAATAGACAATAGAGACGTGTTTACTTTTTTTTACCACATTCTTAGGAATGTAGTATATCAGATTGTCGTTGAAGTACAGTTGCCCATCTACGTAGTCCTTTATAATGGTATAACTTTAAACACTGTTTACGGGAAATCCTAAGACTTTTATTATACATTTTTTTGGTGATATCGATTTCTTATTTAAGGATGCACATATCCTCAAAGTTTTAGAGATAAGTTCTGAATAACCCTGTATAAAGAAAGATATATAGTAGTGCTAAATTTGGAAATAGTATAAATAAACGGGACCAGCCACCAGCCAATTTACTATATTTTTTAAATACTAGCAAAACATTCTAGTTTTTATTTATTATATATGTGAGTACAACACATGAACAGGTATAATATTTGTCTACAGCATGATGCAGTCGGGGTGCGCCTGACATTTTAAAATAATCAAGACATGTCGTTGGAAATCGTCGCTTGCTCATTTTTTAAAAACGAACCTGTATCTAGCTTGTTGAACGCAGATGTGTCAGCCAGCGTTTTATAAAAGGCATACGGTTAAGTTAAATGTGGTGAAAACATTTTAGCCGAGCAGTGACAATGTCTATTGCACTCGCTTCTCAAAACGGGAATATTAGGGTGGATTATTTTAGGAATAAGGGTGGAATTTACAATTTATATCAAACGTTTAATATGTCGTCGACGATTTGTAACTTAATCTTTGCGCTGGACAGTTTTACCGTTCAGTGTATGTGCCTGCGGGGCGGGTTTTCATCTACACTGAAAAAAATAATATGCGAAACATTACCACTGTATTTTATTACCCGGTTTTCTTCAAAAATTTATCCCAGTGTTGTGGGTAATGTCCAATATAATTGTTATTAATTGTATGTATTAAGATTAAATCGTCTAGTACGAATACTAATGTCCAAAGACGAGACAAAGTTTGTTTTGTGAAAACTGTTATTTACATTATATTAAATCCATCGATTTAAATATATCTGTACTATTATATATTGTTATAATTAGGAAGAAAAGCCATTTGTAAATAAGGAAAGATACACACGTTGTCCAATTTCCATTTATAAAAAAATATCACAAAAGTTTATTCCGTAGCTCAAGAATAAAAGTAGATAACAAAAATTTGACTTCTCCACTGTATTCCACTTATGTACATTTAAAAATTTTTCATTTGCACTACCACAGGGGTAACTGAGTATGAGTATGTATCCTTAATATACTTGAAATCATATAAAAAGTCCAATCTTCCGTATAGTGAATCTACTTTTCCTTCTTTATTTCTGTCAGGTTTTTTTATGGGTTTTTTTACTAATTTGTTATTGTTTCGTAATATAAGAATGTTATATTGAGATTGCAGTTTACAAATTGTCTTTTCTATCACTAAAACAATTTATATTTTCTTCATTGTGGCTATAATTTTTTTTCTACATAGAGAAAAAAGTTCATTTGGATATAGTAAACAATTCTTTTCACTAATACTGATTCAGTACATTTTCCTGGATGTATCTGTTATTATTAATAATTAGTAGTTTTTTGTGTCTATTTTTATATAACGTTTACATTATTTATTTTACATAAAATAATATTTCTATAATAACGACGGATTTTAAGATATGTATACTTAAATATATTTCTGATAAATACATAGATACCAATATTTTACTATATCATAGTAAGAAACTTACAGTTAAAGGAAACAATAATTTTTTAGCTGAACAAATTTGCATCCTTTTTGAATAAATCGGTATTAAATAAACTGGAAGTGTATTTAAATAAAAAAAAATCAAAAAGTAATTTTAACAAATAATAATTAATTTCAATTAAATCAAAGAAAGACGTTTTTTAGGTTTCTGAATTAATTTTTAAGAACTAATACTGTTTCACGACAAACTTATTCAGTGTGTCCAAGATAAAGATGGGATAGCATTGGGATCTTGGAAACAGTAAGAGCTACAAAGTTGGTTAAATTATGAACAAGTTGAGCAGTTTGAATACCTTTTACATGGACTTTGCAAAAATAAGTTATCTTTTTTTAATTTCGATGTATTTGGAAAACTATTTTTTTGCGATTTTTGTTTTTATTTATTTCTGGCGTTATTTTAACAGCTATCAAAAAATAAAAAATACTTGTCACTTTTTGAGCTTAACAAGATGGCATTCACCAAGTTTTTGTCCGACGTTTCGTTTCCGAGAAACCATCATCAACTTCTTTTCTTAAACACGGCCCTGTATTTTTAAATAGAAATTTCGATACCATTTTTTATTCTCAATTCAATGATGCATCACAAGTAATGGTTTAATTACGTCTTTAGCTTGTTTTTGCCACCATTAGAAATTAACGAGGAAAAGCCTCCTGAGTTTATAACAAATAAACAAGTAAAATAATTTATTTATCTTAATTATTTATTAGCATGTTAATTACAAAAGATGTTCGAACAAAAGACCATTATTTTCTAACATCGTTTAACTGTAGCTTCCAAACAATTGTTAAGTCCATCTGGCGTAATAGTTTGAAATGCTTCTAGTACCAATTCGCGTAATTCTTCCTCTGTTTGAAAATTACGTTGGTACACATAGTTTTTTATGTAGCCCCATATTAATATTATTTTACTTGTTTATTTGTTATAAACTCAGGAGGCTTTTCCTCGTTAATTTTTAATGGTGGCAAAAACAAGCTAAAAACGTAATTAAACCATTACTTGTGATGCATCATTGAATTGAGAATAAAAAATGGTATCGAAATTTCTATTTAAAAATACAGGGCCGTATTTAAAAAAAAGAAGTTGATGATGGTTTCTCGGAAACGAAACGTCGGACAAAAAAAATGTTTTTCCAAATATTTCGAAATCAAAAAAAGATAACTTATTTTTGCAAAGTCCATTGTAAAAGGTATTCAAACTGCTCAACTTTTTCATAATTTAACCAACTTTGTATCTTTTACCGTTTCCAAGATCCCAATGCTATCCCATCCTTATCTTGGACGCACTGTATATGTTTATCCTAAGGAAATGTTTTGATATCCGCCACAGGAATTTAATAAACTATTTTTGTAACCACTACATGGTTAGTTGAAATAATCATGTATTAAATTACCATACCTGGGGATGTGTTACATTCAGCGAAAATCGCTTGCCTAATTATACCATCCCTTGTTTTCCAGAGTGCCCGTGCGGCTTTAAATGTAGGTGAAACAGAATCAAGCCCATCATAAATTTTATTTACCACGAGCAATGAAATGTTCTTTTAATCATTTTGGTTTGGTAGTTGGCAACGTAATTAAGGTGACACGTTGGTTGCAACCCCATACTTCATCCCCGTACACGTACAGGTCGTACAGGTGTCATTCGAGGCAAAAAATCAGCGGAATAAATGAAAATTAATTCAATCTGTCCCTGCAGGAAAATCCACTAGATTCGTCCGCGATACTCAATTTAAAAAAACGGCGTGTATCGCGTCGACAAAAATTCTTTCTCCCCTGAAAATAATTGTAATAATTCTCAATTAACCGCGGCGAACGTACAACGTGCGCCCTTTTGAATAAATAAAAGAGTGGCCCCAGAAAATAAATTAATTTCGGAACAGACACTGTCTTTGCTGCCGGCCGGTGAATTATATCTATGATGAAAGTTCTACTTTTATCTAATTTAAAAGTTAGTTTTTGATATAAATAAATTTGCAGGCGCTGGTCCGACGCCGGCTCGCCAAATTGAAATATATTTGTGTTTTAATCATCGACTAACTGCAATGTAATTGTGACTTGTTTGGCGCATGTATATTTTTGAAATTGAGAGTAGCAGCTTGTCTGCCGGATGCAATGGCAGCAATATTCAAGTGTTTTGGAGAAAATACAGGGTGGGTTTTTAATGCAGGTTAATTCGATAACTTCGTGGTTTTTCGAGATAGCAAGAATATTCTATAACTGAAGTTGTTTAAGTATTTTTTTTCGACTACACTGAGAAAAGGTTTTGATTGAGATGAATAAAATCTTACCAACGATTAAATTATTTATTTGCATTTGACGACTTAAAGATCTAATTTGTATTAACATGGTAGTTATTTCAAATGCAATATTAAATATTTAATATTATAACATTATCTAATAAATTTAATTGCCAAGGAGAAATATTTAATCTGCTGAATTAAATGTTTAGTTTTAGCAAACAGATTTATTGGGCACACTTAATATAGATTTACTATTGAAAAATAAACTTTTTTTCCAACCATAAGAATAAGACACTATAACATTAAATTATTTTGAATAAAAAGAGGGCCATTTCGGAACTGTTTGAGATCACCATAGCAACTGTACAAAAAGAGATTATTGTACAGTTGTACAGTACCGAAAAGTAATTTGACATTGACATTGCATGTCACATAATATTATATTGAAGTTTAATTAAATAGAAAAATAGAAACAGATAGTGGCTCCGATGAATCGGTAAACTGGAGGTGCTAGTTAGAAGAGGTTGGAAATAAAATATTATGTTAAACTCGTACAAAAAATACGTTTTCGAGACTCGTAAAATTGCCGGACTCCGCTACGCGTCGTCCGGCAACCCTTTTCCTCGTCCCGAAAACGTGTATTTTTGAACTAATTAAACAAATAACTATTAGCTTTACAAAATGAGACAAGCTGGTACCTATTTAAAGTTACCAAATATTTAATATTGAAATTTAGATAAAATTTGGTATTGTACAGGGTTAGTCACTATAATCTTTCAACTTATTGTGATTTTATTATTGAAATTACAAAAAAGTTTTTAATACAAAAGTTTTAGATTTTTTATGAATTTTTATATACTGTATTAGGAAATACAATTAAATAACTGAAATCACTAAATTGAAGAAAAAATATTTTTTTAAATGGAATACCTACCTTATATATTAGTGCATACTTAGCTTCGTTAAATTTTTCTCTTTTCAAAAATTTATAATATGTTACTGTTTGATTCAGCACTTTTCCACATATGTCAGTTTAAAACTATTTTTGAAAAAACAGGAGGGAAATTTGTCTGACGGATCGCAGTGGCTGTGGACGAGGCACACGAAACAAGCAAATGACTTTGACAGAAGTTTACTTATCATTTCATTAATTTATTTCCAATAACAAACTATTTTAACAAAGAAATAATATAATTGTTTTGAAATAATTGTTTTGAAAAAAACATTGATCTCATTTAGATGTTGCAAGAAATATTTCGTCTTATTTGGCCTTTTTCAATAGAGTAAATGTCTATTACTAAACGTTTCCAAGCGCGTTTTTGTTATTTATTTGTTTAGGAGCAGCTACCCCCGATTGATCCTATCATCTGGTAAAGCACGAGTTTTTATTACCTTTTCTAAGAAGGGCGAGAGTGTAAAATCTATCTGATCATTCGTAGTACACGGATTTATAATTAAAGATTTTTTAATTTCTATTAATATAACTATACGTGCCTTCTTTTTCCGAATATTGTAAATTAATTCGTCGGGAGTTTTACAATATTCGGGAAAAAGAAGGCACCTATATAGTTATATTAATCACGTCCCAGGTTACAGCGAAAAAATAGCTCGCAGAATAGAATGAAACGGGTGTAAAACGATTAGTGTCAACAAGCGTACTATTGGGAAGATTTTGATAAACAACACAAAGAAAGGGTTAATAAATTAAAACAATCGGGGGTATACCAAATTAACTGCGCAGATTGTAATGCCGTGTATGTGGGTCAAACCGGTAGAAGTATTGAAACTAGAGTAAAAGAACATAAAAAATCCATATTAAACAACGCAAAAAATTCAGAATTTTCGACGCATTGTATAGAAAACAATCATTTTATAGATCAGAAAAATGTAAAGGTACTACATCGTGAAAAAAAAAGGAAAGCGCTTAGATCTGTTAGAGCAATTAGAAATTAAAAAATCTTTAATTATAAATCCGTGTACTACGAATGATCAGATAGATTTTACACTCTCACCCTTCTTAGAAAAGGTAATAAAAACTCGGGCTTTACCAGATGGTAGCATCAATCGGGGGTAGGTGCTCGTAGACAAATAAATAACGAAGACGCGCTTGGAAATGTTTAGTAATAGACATTTACTCTATTGAAAAAGGCCTAACAAGCCGAAATACTAGTATATAGTGTGTTTTCTATATATTTCTTGGAACATCTAAATGAGATCAATGTTTTTTTCAAAACAATTATTTTCATGATGTTTCATAAAGAACTATCCGCTTCGAGTATCCACTTTATTATAAAGAAATACAGCCTTATTAATAATAAAACTTAGAATGTTCTAAGACCTGACTAGAACTTAATTAGTGAAAACTGTATTAATAATACCATTTAAATGCGTGTTAACGCTAGAATGATGTTAAATCACTAGTTATCAGTTTGGGTATGTTTTACAATAAGTTAAAGTTAACCTAAAAGTTTGACAAAAATGTCAGCAGTTTTTCTTTTCCCTCCCAATTTACAGATCAAGAACGTTTTTCTGAAATATTAAATAATTCAATGCGAAATTTTCCGTATTTATATGTCAGTAACCTCAATAATTATATAAAATTTTATTATGGCATGGTTACTTATCCAATTCATTAGGGGGTTTTTGAACCCCAAATTTTAACACGTCGTTATCGTTATTCTGAGCATGTGCAGTTCCAAAAAGAGTATCATTTTTGGTACTACGCGTGCTCAGTATAACGTTTGCGATAACGATAAGGTAAACATTTAAGGTGTTCAAAATCTCCCTATTATAAAAGGCAAAGTTAATGCTTATCAAGGGCGGATTTACCATGAATTTAAATTTTACATTAGCAAAAAGCAAAATCGTAATTATAGTTAAAAAAAATATAAACGTACTTCACTTAAGGATATTTTATTAAACACTTCTATTTGCTATTTCATGTTTGTCCAAAGCAAAACGTACCTATCTATCTAAATACACAGATAATTTCTAATTTCACAACATTTTTTAAAAATATGATTCTTTGAGATACTCCCCCATGTTGAAAAGCTAAATCCGCCCTTGATTGATTATTAGCACAAAACAGTTTTGACACAAGACACTTGTCAGTCTTGTCACTTTGGGTAAATATTTGTAAATGCAGGTTAGATTTATTGCAGTGAAATTAGCTATATCTATAAAATGAGATGTTGTCACTAACTTCTTATTTAGCATGCTGTTAGTTATTTGTCTATAAATATTTAATTATTAATATGAACTACTTAGATTGATTTAAGAATGCGGTTAGTTGTCATTAGTAAACATGATGTTATTGTGATTATTATTAATATGGGTGATAATGTTTAGTGAAAACGAAAAATTTGAAGTTATCCTTATATTTCAAATTGCTCGGTCTCACTAAACTTTGCACAGAAAATGCACATTTTTTGTTTTCAAACTGTATCTACTTAAGGAAATGGAATTCTTGGAAATCTACTTTTCATTCTTCTTAGGCCTAAAATGTTTCCTAATTTAACTAATTCTGTATCTTTAATGGTTTCCGAGATGCTCTTATAGTTAATTTTAAACTGGACACCGTGTATAAGTAGAAAAAATATATTCCTCCACAATTGTATGTTTCCAGCTATACATTTCGTTGAAATAACTGTATCGCTTCCTTTCTATCCAAATTCCTGCCGCAGAGCTGAACCGAAAGCGGCCTAAACCACACCGCAACGTATTGACGTGTTTGTCCCCAAGTTATTACCATTACCACCCCTTAATAAAAGGGAACATTTTGCATATCCCTGATTTATTGACTCTCATCAATGCGCTATTGTAGTAGAGATGGACCCATTTGCATTAGGCCCTCTATCTCCTGAGATCGCAGTAGTCGATATTGGTTCTTAGAATGTGACTAAGTGCTGCTCGCGAGTGCTCGTTATCAGGCTATTTATTATACCTTACTAAATTATAGTAATATTTCATCGATAATGACGAAAACAGTAAGCCTTTATAGACTCGGATTTGGAATGCGTCTCATCAATTTCACCGGCGCTGATTTGGAGGTTCTGTATAAAGAGGAGGGTATCTATTTATCTCGGCAAATGGATTTTCCAGTCGGGTTTTATAATGCTTTTCACTTATGCTTAAAGGATTTAAGTTTTATCAATCTCTTTGAATCAGTTTACCTAAGAAATGTATTTGATAATCATTTAAAAAAATACACTTTAATTCTTTTGTTTAGCACCTGACAATCTGTATTAGATTAGACGAGCAGAATACTTTTGATTTGTCTTTAAATCATTTTTGTTCTGATTGTAAAGGATATCTAAATATCAATTAATTTTAGAAAGTAAAAAAAAAATATGTTTCTGGTCAATATTTTGAGATATATTATTAGAGAGAGCCATCAAAACAAAATTTACAAAACTTTTTCTATGTTTTGGTAGGTGTCTATTGGAAAATGCAAAATAGTGTAAACCTAGTTTTTATCATGAATGTTAGTAGTGGTGAGAAACACACCATAGTGTCCGCTTTAGGGCATAGTAAGTGCGAAACCGACCAGTGTCTGGTGGTTGGTCTCGATGAAAGATGTGACTACTCCTATGGAGATGCCGGAGTAATACAATACCAGTAGGGGTACATTTTGCGTGGAGTAGTTGTTTTCGCCATCTTCTTCAAATAAACAGGTTTTATCAATTTATGCTATTATCAATTCATTGGCGGAGAATCTGATCATATGATATGAATCTGGTGATTTATAGCCGACATGATGCAATTAACAGGGACGGACTTAGGAGACATTCATTTTTTTTGTAATATTCCATGTTTAAGTATAATGAAGAATACTGATACCTTGTAAACTTCTATGCTATTTATTCGAAGATGATTGAAGACTGCTGAAAAGTCCAGTTTTATAACATTTCCAGTGGTAATGAGGAGGAAGTTTGATGGTGTAACACTAAAATTGTGCCTTTTTTTAAGGATCTCAACCTTTGAGGTTAGTAGCAGCGTACTAACACACAAACACTGATAAATTATCGTCATTAATATAATGCAACGATAGGTTAAGGAATATCAGATATCATAATAATGACATCATATTTTAAATTCCAATCGAGTTCTAAGAAGGACTAATTTGTGACCTTATGCACATTTCCTATCATATAGGCGATTCTTGCTAAGCAATACGCTACCTACTCGGGGCACGCACAACTAACGCCTGGGCCTTTGGTTGAGTTTGGCGTATGTATGTCTATTGTGAATTTTGAAATATCCGTGGTTATATTAGTTAATTGCTTTGATTAGATTGAATCATTATTGTTGTGAGCGTCATTGCTACTCTTGGACAAAGAAAAACCCCGAAATCAGTTTCATACTTTTCCAAAAGCGGAAAAATCTGGAGCTATCGTGGAAACTATAAGTTGGGCATTAAAGGAGACAATTATGGATAAATAAGCTAAAGAACGCAAAGTAGAGTGTGTGGTCTTTACCTTTCTCTAAGAATGCCTATTTCTATAAAGGTATGTTTATGCCGTATGTCCAATAAAGAATTTGACATATTTTGAGGTTAAGTTTCATTTTCAGATTGAACGCTCGAAACATATTGAAATCTATTTTAATTTTATATCAGTACTTACCCCTTTCAAAATAGTTTTACATGTTTTTTACCTGGTTTAAAGTTCAACAAATCTTTGATGAATACAATTTCAAACGTCAGTGTCAGGGGCCCATAGGTTAGTATAGATTACTGCCGTTTTGGCGCTACGATCTTAAAATGAATCACGTATCCCATTTGTTTGGAGGCGGATGTGAGTTCTGACTTAAGTTGCATTGACACAGAAGTTTTATTTTATCGCGTCGCTTCAGCTGCTGATCGCGTCGCGGCTGCTCACTTCATCGTTCATAGCCGCGATGAAATAATTGTTCACTTCTGAATGCAGATTTAATATTGTGATAAAACAAGCATTTTATAATGCCTTGTTACATTATTTAGGTTGTAGATTATTGTACGTTCTATATGGGTCGCTTATATTTTGACAGTGGAATTCGGGTTGTAGTAATAAAAGACCTACGCCCTACTCAGACTGTTTATAAACCCGCTACAAATAATTATCAGCCATACTTTTGAAATACTTTTGGAATTAACTCTATCAAACGCCCTTCTCAGTGAACGAACACCTTGTATGAGGAAGAGGGTGTGAGGAAGCGAAACCCCCGCCCTTCTGTACAGCATACACTTCCTCCGCATACATTATTCTCATTACACTGTGAACCTCTTACAGACAATTGCGAATCGTAATAAACGTCTTTATTCTTAATTAAAGTAACACTAGCATTCCAAAGCACACTACCTACTAAAATCATCAGATCTGCTAATGCGGCACCCTCTACATATACAAGTTCCGCGTTAGCATTAACACTTCTTGTGCTAATGGTGACTTAGAAATTCTTAAAGGGAATGACTAAACTTTAGGCCTTTTGTGCTTTCTAATGGATATGAAGAAGCTGAGGAGTTGTTTTTGGATATATGAGGCTGATGTTTAATGCTCTATAAGAATTTATTTCCTAGGTGTGAGGGGTTGTATTAAATACAGTGTGGCCGACTAAGAACCAGAGCACTCCTTTATCTTTTTTCTGTTTAATATCCAACTTGAACAGTTTCGATGTCAAAATATGTGTTGCAAAGAATTGACAGTTTTTTGGGCCAAGACTACGAATTTTAAGTCCTCAGGTCAAAGCGCAAGGATATTTTCAACACACTTCAGCATCCTACGACACTCCTACAGCATCCCTCAAAATTAATTCCGTTTATATAATTTATAAACAATTTTATTTCAACGAGCAGACAAACGAAACAAATAAAATAAAAAAAAATAGAATTGTGTAATATCTTTCCAAAAAAACAAAAACAAAATAATGTTAATGTTCAGTGCTTTATGCAATACATTTTTACACCAAAATAGTATAAAATCGAAACGTTAATGAAATTGACATTTGGAATTGAAAGAAAACAAAGGAGAGATGCCGGGAGTGGATAGAATGTATGTCTGTTTAGCTCATTGAAAGTTCTGTCTATCTCTTACTGGTTTATTTCACCACCAGAGTAGAGTTCAGGTGGGTAGTACGTTTTGGATACTTCGTGCGCATTTTGTATTCATGTTTTTGGGGTTTCTACTATTTACTTATAGCTTAAAATATAGTTTTATGTGATTGTAATATTAATATAATGTTGTACCTTGGTTCAGCGCAATTAATTGATAATGACATTATAATTTAGTAGTAAAATGCACGCGCCCATGGCCGGCACCAACCTTGCTACAATCTTCAGTCGTTGCAGTATCAAAACTTTTTAGAGGGAGTACCTACATATAGGTAAACTCAGTTTTGGTTGAAATTTCGCAAAAGTATGCAAGTTAACTAGTTGGATAGTAAACTATACTTTTCAGCTCTATAAGATATGTAAACGTGGAAGGTTGCAAAGTTTGAAAATCCTTGATTTGAGAGTTTTAATATCCGGAATATATTTTAATAGGTTTCTTAACAATGTCATCAATGTATAATTTAGTTAACTCATTGCAGGGGCATGTTTCTCCCCAACCCCTAGTTAGAGAAATAAAAAAATTCTTGGAGCAGGTAATTTATTTTCATCATAAAAAATTTATTATGTGAAACCTCAAGTAAAAATTAACATACTTTTCTATTCTATCAAGGCCTTCTTGATATATCCGAAATGAGAATTTGTAAAAAATATATTACTATTAAAAAAATTGTCACATTTATGAACCACAAAATATCACACTGTATATTAGTCCTGTTTTCTTTAATATCAGTCTACCTACGCAAACTACTATCACAGGCATATTATGTTAATACCTAGATAAGAGATGAGACCACAAAGACCAGATAAAAATATAAAGCACTTGACGTCTGAGTGGTACAAGAAGAATTATTATATTGTTTCAGTATTCGATAAAAGAATTATCAATCGCGTGATTAAATCACACCACTTGCTTAATTTGAATTTTATTAATCTTTATTGACCTTCTGGAAATTGCAAAATTCTTTGAATACCTATGTGTTATCTCCATATATCATTATGAATTATAATTGTTTTGAAAAAAACACAGTTCTCATTTAGATGTTTCAAGAAATATATAGAAAACCCTCTATATACTAGTATTTCGGCTTGTTAGGCCTTTCTCAATAGAGTAAATATCTATTACTAAATATTTCCAAGGGCATTTTAGTTATTTATCTATTTACCTACCCCGATTGATTCTTCCCATCTGGTAAAGCCGGAGTTTTTAGTATCTATTCTAAGAAGGGCGAAAGTGTAAAATCTATCTAATCATTCGTAATACAAGGATATCTAATTATCGATTTTTTAATTTCTAATAGCTCTAACAAATCTACACTCTTTACTTTCTTTTCCGGATGCAAGTACCTTTACATTTTTTACGTTATTTAGTATGGATTTTTTATGTTCTTTTACTTTAGTTCAATACTTCTACGGGTTTGACCCACATACACGGCATTACAATCCACGTAGTTAATTTGGTATACTCCCGATTGTTTCAATTTATTAACCCTTTCTTTGTTGTTTATCAAAATCCTCTAGCAATATTACGTTTGTTGATGCTAATCGTTTTATACCCGTTTCGTTCTAATCTGCGAGCTATTTTTTGACTATAACCGGGGACGTAATTAATATAACTATATAGATATATAGAATAGAATATATAGAACTATAAGTAGCTCCTTTTTCCTAAATATTGTAAAACTCTCGACGAATTAATTTCCTCCTTTTGTTTTTATCATGTGATCTCTTAGTATTTTTTTATATCCGTTGTTTCTGGCAATTTGCTTGATTGCAACGTGATTTCAGTTTGCGTTATCTGTGTCATGTGTTTCTGAGACGCCATTAAAAAAAACTGCTAGACTTACCGTCATAAAATTTTAACCACTTATGTACAAAACCAAAGCGCTTCGAATGGTATAAAACTTTTTTCGGTAGTACACCTATATATTACCAAAAAAATTACGTAAAGTTAAATCTTCTAAAATTATACATGAACTTTCCCCCGGTTTTCTTCTTCATACCTTTCCGACAGAACACTGAATGTATCCAACCGTGATTTTACGTCTTTCCAAGTGTGTGCTACATCAGGAGTACCTACCACAAGGCACAGTCCTTGGTCCATTACTTTTTATTATATTCATCAATGATATATGTGAGCAAGTTGAAACTAATGCGCTACTGTATGCTGAGGACTTTAAGTTAGTTACCACTATTACGTCTGACCGTTATCAGTCGTCTCTTGATATTTTTATTCTAATATTTGTAAAATTAAACTATGTATTTAGATAATAATTCCCTATTCTGCTTCGCTTTTAATGACCTTATCAATGTTAGATTTTACTGCTTATTTTTTGTAAAATAAATTGTTGTTATATTCATATATGTATTCGTTACTGTTTGTAATTTCTTGTCCTTTAGTTGGATATTTTCATCTGTCTGAGCAGTACAACTGCCTAGACAAATGAAAATGAGAATAATTTGTAATTTTGAAATGAAATAGAATAAGGAATACTTTTCAAATCATGTATTCACGCCACTGTGTTTGCAAAGCAGTTTATTATTAACAAAATGAAGTACAACCAAAATAGTTTTTATATTTGTATATTTTATTTTTACTGAATATTATTCCATTATTGTCTAGATTGGCTATGGTCAGCTTCTGGTTTAAATTTTCAGGCCATTCTAAACAGTTGTACTGGGTACTTAAATTTAGCAACTTAAACGCGAACATAACCGAGTTTTTTGGCGGGAGTTAACTACTTTTGAATAATGAAAGCAGCCATAACGCTTCCTGCCTCACAAATAAACAAGGACGCCACCGATGTAACATTGTTTCCACGCTTCAGTTTCGAAAATTGTAAGCTTGGGAGTAATTGATATGCCTATATAAATATATATTAATACAAATGGCTATCAGAGCGCCCCGGCGCCCGTGGAATTTACTTCGTTTATGACGTAAATTTCGACGCCTAATTCGTTCTTGCTTCATTAATGTAAATGCGGAAAGTTATAGGGTGAAAACGTATCATTGTTTCGTTAACTGGGTATTATGTTGCGCGGAAAGGTGAAATATATGCGGTGAAGTATGTTACGCGTTAAGAAATAATTTATTATTGCCTCGAATTAAGTATCAGACCTGCTGAAGCTGTTCGTTTGTGGTTCTGGGAAGTGGGTTTGTGGTGATCTTTCATGACACTTGTCAGTAGTGCTTCAGAGTGTGAGTAAAAATGTCAATTACTCTGGCGCACCCGTTTTGAAGTGACCGACGTAAGTTGAAAAAAAAATAATTCGATGAAAAGAGTATACCTACAGTATTTTAATGCAAATGGACACGTACCTATCAAATATTTGTGTTAAAAGATAAGTATTAAAAAGTATATACAGGGTGTCCCACGACGAACTTCGGCGATCGATCTCTCGAAAAGTATCCGTTAGAAAATTTTGAAAATTTGGTCTTATACTAATGTAGATGGGAGCAATTTGGCTAAAATAATTCAAAATGATGGGCACTTCTGGTTATACCGGATGTAGATATCAACTTGCTTATTTTAAATAGGACACCCTATATATTATTTCATTTCTGGATTCTACGTTAAATTCAAAACATATTTAGAAATATTAATATTAATATAAATATTAATATTAATCCCAGCCGGTGGCTCAGGGCTTAGCGTCTCGATCGCTCAACCCAGAGGTCGTGGGTTCTAATTCCCATTCCACCAACAATTTTTCATTAAATTGTTTACTCGTAGATCAAGGCTTATTCGCAGGGATGGCTTGGTAACCATCCTGGCGATGGCCTAGGATGGGAAGAATTTTAACTTGGTGTTAATGTGAGAGATTAAAATCAGTTGATGTTTGACTTGTCCCCCTAACTAATGAGGTTTTCCAGGTTTCCCTCATTCCAGCACTGAATGGTGGTGAGGGCCTACCAACGTAAGTCGTTCCTGAGGCGCAAATGCGGCCCGCGAAATAATAATATGCCGCCCCCTCTCCCACACAAGTCTCAGACTTTCGGGCTAATCCTTGTGATTAGAATGAGGGGTAGAGATATTATTATATTATTATTATTAAAAAAAAGATGACCCTCAGACCTCCCCTCGAAATCGCGACCGCTGACAGCGGTCCCGGGCTCACTTCGAGTACCTTACCCTACCTTGCATAAAGCTAAAGCGCCAGTTGGCTCCTTTAGAGGTGCACCCAGGACGAGAGCGACACTTGCCGCCTCCGCCCGAGACAGACTAACCCCGGTGGGTTAAACATGCAGGCGAAGAAAGAAGACAAGACAGAAGAGCGCCAGAAGATCCTACCCAGCCTGCAGGGTAGAGCGAGTTGAGGAGGAGATACCACGAATCGCCCACACCTACCACTTTTTGTGATCGGGGTTGGTGAAGGATGGGGTCCACCTCTACGAGGCAATCCAGGCCTACAGCGGTGGGAAGGGTAAAGAGCAATAATCCCGCTCTACCTAAAACCGTTCCTGGTCATGACCACGGTCAATGGATATTGGCGAAATCTAATCGTTTTTGACATATTATTATTTTAAGTTTTATGTCAGTTTGCATATTGAAGAATAATTACCAATTTTTCCTATACGAAGCCTTTATTACTTAATTTGGGTTGGTTTCCTTGTAAAAGGTAACCTATTTTAGTAGACTTTGTATTATATTTTGATAATTATTAATACAGGGTGCTCAAAAAAGAAGAATAAAAATTAAATTCAAATAATTGTCAACAATCTATTTTTCAAATGGAAACTCCATGTATTTATAATTTTATCTTATTCAGAGTTAAAAATAAGGCTAACTTTCTACAAGTTTGTTGTTTATTTCGGAAATTGGTAATTTAATAATAATTCCCGGCATGATTGTTGATAATTTTAAGCAGAGTAGATGACATTTAGTGAGTACCTTCTAACCCCGTCATGGCCAACTAAAAGTAACTGAACTTAAAAGCTGAACATTTTTGCAAAAGAAAACTACAATATTGATTTGAAGGAAATGCTGAAAACAACTACTCCACGGGCAATATAGCCACATCGTTCATCGAGACCTACCAGACACTGACCGGTTTCGCGCTTATTTTGCGCTCATCAGAGTGCCATAGGTAGTGGAACGATGTTGCGACGTGATTGCCTGATGGGCATCGTGAATGTTAGTAGTGGTGTGAAACATACCGTAGTGCCCTCTTTGGGTCTTTGCCACTATCTGTCTGTCAATTTGACAATAATTGTCACACAGATAGTAGCACATACCCAAAGAGGGCACTACGGTGTGTTTCTCACCACTACTAACAGAAAACTACAATTTTTCAGAATAGGCAACCTCATGCAAAGTTAGCCTTATTTTTAATGCTGAATAACATTATAAAATTATAAGGTCTCCTCAGTGCCCTGAAGATCTGAGATTATCTGAGACGGTCTGCCACACATCGTATTAGTTTAGTGAGAGTGTTAAGAGAGGGATATAAGTTACGCCATCTAGGTTAGAGAAGAGCAACACACTTTACGTGAGAGACTGAACAGTGTTATTGACCAAATTATGAACCGAATAAAGATTGATATTTTCTTATCCTAATGTAACTATAATACATACTAATGGAAGAAGAAGACGATGTCTTCTGCTTGATGGTATATATTAAAACACCACACTTACTCAGGATCATACTTTTATTTACATTTATTGGAATTTAAGGTAGTAGTAGGTAAGTAGTGTCATGTTATCCTTTTGCGTACGGAGATTCGCTGTTTGTATCGAGGTAGTAACTGCCAGATGCACTGGAAAAAAAAACAATAACTGCTGTAAAAATATATGTATAGGCTGATTCAACGAAAAGTTTTATCCTCGATTATTTGTCAAGGAATTGGTTTCTATGCAAAAATGCTCGGGCAAGTCGATTTTTATTTGAAAGGGGCACTTTTTTATATTATTGACATTTATACAGGATATCTCAAAAATGAGAGGTTTACCCTAACCTCTAACGTGTATTTTTTTAAATAGAACACACTGTATATTTTTACAGATTTGGATAGAACGTCCTCTCATAAATACATTGATGTAAGTTTTGGTGGACATAGTCCTAATAGTAAGAGAGAAATGACCATAAATGGTTACCATAAAACCAATGTATTCATTTCATCAAATTTCAAACCATATTTTTCATAAATATCCAAGCCATGAAAAAGCATGCCCTTAATTTTTCTGCAGGGTGATTCGCTCTTCTCTTCAGACACTCCTCCCTTTATAAACTGACATTTTTAAATATTCCTCGGTATATTGTATTCTGTATCCTTTTAACTCCTTTTCTTATATTTTTATTGACCTCCTTGATGGTATGTGGTCGCTTGATTTTGAACTTTGTAGAATACGTAACCCTATAAAAGGAAATCACAACATTATGCAACATAAAATAATTTGAAACTTATTTTGCAAAACTTAGAAGCTCTTGCGGTGTATGATATGTGCTAGTGTAATCGTCAATCTGTGCGATTTTGATAAAAATAAAGAAATTTACGTATGGTGTTATTGCACTACACCCATCGCTATCCAGGAAAATTTCGACGTCCAATTATATACAAAAGGTCGAAGTTCCACACCAAATAAATACTTTCGCTGTGAAGTGGCTATTTGAGCATTCGTTTTGGATCTCATGAGGTCAGTAGCCTTTTAGCTACTGAAGCAATATCCGAAAAAAAATCGATCTATTTTGTTAAATACTGTTTAATAATGACACCAGACGTTGGGATTCCAGACATTCTTGATTGTTGATGAGGTTCTTGCTTGACAATTATAAAAAGACCATTGATGCGTTTGAAATAAAGTACTAATTCCGTTCAAACTGGACTGTCCTACTTAAAAGGCTACCTCCAAGTATTTGTGTCTCTTAACAATGAGGTAGACACAATGACGGAGGATATGTATATAGCCCTGAATTTTTTTGGTGACACAGCGACATGGGTCGTGTATTGACGATAGTTTTCCAGTACCTAGAGTCTGTTAATATAAAATACAGCCAAACATATACTGGGTCGAGTACTTAATCATTAACTTTGAGCTCCAAACAAATAATGATAACATTGCTTAACTGCTGTTCTAAATGCACTTGGCCTTTCTATTTGCGCATAGTAGGTATTTAGATAATTAACATTTTCGCTTTTCTAGCATACCAGAGAATAATCTGAATTAATTCTGATTAACTGAGCTTTGGAGTAACACAAGATATAAGTTGAAGGAAGAAAGTTAGCTTACCTTTTGTCAATGTGATACGTTCCCATAAAAGAAGTGTTTCCTTTGCTACACGCCCCGTTGGTAAACTCCCGGTAACTTCTACAGGACACACCCACAAACCTACCGCCTCTTAGGGATTCCGCATAATATTCGAATGCTCTAGCATGTGCACAGCTCCCATTAAGATCAATACCACACCCCGGCTGCCTCATACCACCATTAGGGTAGTAATCGGAATGCCCAAGTGGAAACAATAGCCCTTTAAAGCCTCCATTGGTATGTATAACTTGTACAAATTGTGCGTCGCTTGCATCTAGACGGTCTTCTGTAGAGGAAGCGACGAACAACGGAAGAGCTGGATCCAGGCCAACTATGACTGAGATTTTTCCATTAAGAGCAGCACCAGCGTTACCAACAACATGACCTCCAAGCGAGTGACCAACTAAAGTGGTTTGGGAAAGAGACAAGTTGTAATAAGACACCAAGCTTGTGATAAAATCTCCCAGCAATCTTCCAACTTCCGGGACTGAGTTTCTAGCTGGTATATAACTCTGTGCCGCTATTTCACTCCAATCAACTACAAAAAGGTTGACGTCCAAGTTGTTTAATACTGCTGGTCTTACTGTGGTAAGAAACGAGGATGTGTTTGTGTTGTGCCAACCGTGAACGAGGAATATTGTATCTCTTGTTGTGCTGAAGGAACTTCCAGATAAAACCGATACGGTTTCTGTGTTGACTGCTAGACCATGAATAGGATTTTCGTTGCTAAAGAACCAGTAAGTTAGGTTTGATTCATCTAACCCAACCTTTAAGATACTTAATACTTGGTCCGCTGTTTCGTCTGTACCAGTATTGTCTTCTGGCACTGAAATTTGCAGAGATCTAAGATTCAGATGCATGTCTAAACTAAAATATTATGAAAATTTCAGTTAAAGGAATATTAGGTTGATGTGTAACAATAATTTATTACCTATTTATGTTTGTTAGGGTATGAAGAAAGTAATTATATAAATCAAGAGACAAATATCATTGACTTTAATTGCAATATATAATTGCACTTATTGATAAGAATTAGGAAGATTCGTTACGTAGAAAAAATACGTCTGCTTTTTTAAAGCATTAATAGTTAATAAGAAGGATACGCACAAAAAAATATATCTTTTATTATCTGCAATTACTATTTTTTCCGTTTAACAAGTAGGTACATTGGGGACTTATCCCACGGTATTCCAAGCAGAAATGCTCGCAATAGCGTGTATGGCGGAACATTTGATAAGAGGTTACACTCATCTACATATTCCCCGATAGTCAAACTTCTATAAAGTCATTGAACTCAAGCAAGGTTAATTCGAGGTTTCCTTGGGATTGTTTCAAATCGCTAATTGATCTGTCAAATACCAATACAGTGAGACTGTTTGGGGCCAGGGCTTTGAAGGAAATTAACCTGCAGATGAACTTGCTAGAAAGGGATTTAGGTTTCATTGTACTGGGAGTCAACTTTTTCAATCGCTTTTATAACGCTATCAGAACAGCCCTAGGAACATAGTGGTTACCAGTACCGTCATCGAAGACACTGTATGGAAAGTTCTTCGTAGCAAATAACGGTAGGGATGTTGGGCATGATTAAATCCGTCAGGGCTTATAACAGGGCACTGCAATCTGAAGAATCATTGCTATATTTTTAGATTGTAAGAAGGTCTAGTATGACAGGTCTGTGATCACGCAGACTAGACTGCGCTGCATATTCTGGGTGAATATGAGTCCTACGATCCTGTAAGTCCCTGAATTACTTAACCTAAGAATGGTTTATTCAGGAACGTTACCTGGATAAACCATTTTTGAAACCATGTGAGTTGAGAGAATTTCAGCGAGTAGACTTTTGGGTTTTATGCAGAGAACAAATATATTCGCTTAATAAGCAGGGATGCACAATAGGTGACCGCAGTTTTTGGGAGTCACCTTAGAGAAACCTGCATGAATATCAAAAATCATCGAGAATCAAATTGGTGAAAGTTATCAGTGTATTATTAAACAAATTGCATTTTTTCTACTTTTCGACATTCTATTGTTTTACTTCATATAAGTAAAATATATTTCACACCGAAATCTACATCTATACCAGTCGGCTAAAATAATAGGCAGTGATGTATGATCTAATTCGATACAGAATAAGTGTAAATACTTAATACATAGCGGGACAAACGTTTGCACATAGAAGAGTGATGCCGCTTACGTATTACTATTGAGCAGAACTATAAATTGTCTGTTCTATGGTGGTTCCATGCTTCTCTATTCCATCCCACCACAATTCTTTACGTCGGATATAGTTCCGTCTTTGTTTAATGGGTTAAAAAACGAAGAGCGAGATATGCAACCTATGCAACAAAAGTCAAGAGTGTCTAGAAGATCGGACATGCACATTTCACACACATCCAAGTAGTTCATCGCAGCCTGGCATAAGCGTAGTACGCGGAAAATGCTGTAATTTGTGTCTGGACTGGATATATTAGATGTTTACTGTAAAGTGAAGAAGTGATGTGTTACTTAGTTTATTTAGTGTTCGAAGAAAAGGATTTTATTATGGAAGCGATCGCGGGGAGTAGTGGATTAAAACGCGTAAACGATCTCATCTGACAAGTGTATAATAAAAATTTAGGAATTTCGTATAATAAAAAATGTCTATGAGGGATTAAAAGCTCTTGATAAAAATTTAAGTGTAGTGGATGCGGCGGAACTGTGTAGTGAATTAACAAAAGTCTCCGTTCGTAGTGTATTTCGTGCAATAAAATATGGAGACATAGACGCAAAAAAGAAGAAAATGGAAACAAGGGGAAGAAAAAAAATTACTGTGAATGAAAATGTGAAATATGCTATTCGGCGGAAAATTCATGGTTTCTTTTTCAAAAATGAAATCCCAACAGTAAGTAAAGTTCAGGCTGCCCTGGCAGAAGACAGCGATTTGCCCAAACTCTCGTATAAAATGCTTATAAGGACAATGCATGAAATGAATTTCAAATATTGCAAACGGAATCGGAAGAGTATGCTTATAGAGAAAAATGAGATTGTGACATGTGTTGTGTTGTGTAGTGTAGTGAAGTGAAGTGTTAAATTGTGTTGTGTTGTGTTGTGTTGTGTTGTGTTGTGGTGTGTTGTGTTGTGTTGTGTAGTGTAGTGTAGTGTAGTGTAGTGAGGTGAAGTGAAGTATTTTGTTGTATTGTGTTGTGTAGTGTAGTGAAATGAAGTGTTAAATAGTAAACTTGCTCCGGAATGTGATTAATCGCGTTTTCGGTGGCGGCTGTGGGTTGGTGGTGGGTCATCAACACTTAAAAGAGCGTTCTTTTAATATATGTGGCAATATTCATCAATTTTGTTCGATGTACAACTAATCTGTAAGGTGAGTTTAAAAAAACAATTCACAATTTCTATAACACCGTTCATGTTCTGATATTTTTTATATTTATTTGACATTAGCACCTTTCCAATGATTTTTGCATACGCCTATGGAATTACAGTCCCCACCACAATTTATTACGTCACGCGGTAATACGTCACTGCCTATTATTTTATCCGACGAGTGTAGTGTAGTAATAGAAGCTTTCAAAATCATAGCAGGAGATATCTAATTGTTAAACTATATAGAACTATCCTTGACCAAAGTTTGGAAAAGTATCAATTTATAAGGATTCAATTGATCAACCACAGGAATTACTATGCTTCACCAAATGGCTTTACCGCTAGGTAAAGCATATTTGCGTATAAGCAATATTTGCTGGATCGTAGAAAAATAAAGTAGTAACAAACGAAAATATTGATTACATATTCACAATATTTAGATATGACCATTAACTTGACCATAATAGGGAAGTATTATTATCAATATCTACTTACCTGGACTAGAAGAAACAACAGCCAGTAAAGCTGCAAATATAAACAAAATATCCATCTTTATGTCATATAAAACTGTCACTGATTGTTCATATTAATTATAATATATGTATACGCCAAAATATACTTTAATTTTTATAGATAAGTTTTGTCTAGCAAGTCTAGCAAATATATTAACCACCACTAGTGTATTTCATTCGTCAATTACCCACCTGTGATAATTAGCTTTTATGATAACAATTTCTAAGGAGTGAAGATAAAGAATAGCAATAGACACAATACATAATAATTAAAATTAACGATTAGGTCGGTGAAGCACTCTATCCTTTCCGATATGACACCTGTTATACAGTGTTTCACTTTTCTGGAACTACATTTATATTTTTGCACAAAGTCGGCTCAAACGAAACACGCGTACTTGATAAATTCGTAATAAAATTAAACCTTAGGCGTTCGCATTAGGACATTTTAAGATGTGCACTTTTTCAAACTAAAACACCAGAAATGTCAATATGAAAAGATCATTCACAAATTCTGCTTTACCATATAACATAACCTCCAAATACCAAAGTTCCAGCTGATAGATCAAACAACGTGCTCACAAATCTGATGCTAATTTTAAAAAATTAGGTTTCTTACACTGTCCAGTTAGGGTTTTATATGTTTTTACATCGAATGTCTGAATAAAAAATGTGTCAATGAAGATGTAGAGCATAGAATTCTTCGGGCACTTTTATTCAGAAGAATAACTAAGAACCTATTACTATTTCTGGCACAAATTTCGTTATAAGTCGGAAATGGGGGTCCCAAAAAGGAGAGGTTTACCTCAACTTATATTTTTTAAATACCACGCCCTGTATATTTTTAAAGATTTGAATAGAACGTCCTCTGACGAGTACATTGATATAGAGTTTGATGAATCTATCTCTAATAGTGAGGAAGATAAGATTATAAAAGCAAAGTATTGGAGAAAGACTTTATAGTGTTTGTAGCCTAGCAACGAATTGATCTTCTCTTTCTAATTCATTATGCTTATGGAACATCTTTTATGATCATCTCCCTCACTCTTAGAGCTATATCCAACAAATCCTATATCAATGCATTCGTGAGACAACATTTTATCCAAATCTGTAAATATGTACAGGGCATTTAAAAATACAAGTTGTGATAAACCTCTCTTTTTTGCGGCACCCTGTAATTTAATATCAACCATACAGGTTGATATTAAGTATTATAAAGATAAAGATAAAGATGTAATAAAATAAAAATCTGCTTTCAACCCCCTGCAAATAAAAATCGACCTGTCGATCAATTTCCATGGACACCGATCCTTTGGCAGATAATGGAGGATGAAGCTTTTGGTTGACTCACCCTGTATACCAAATTAATATTACCTAATAGATTCTACTTGCTTTATATCTATTTCAAACCATAGTAGTCATAAATATCTGTCACGAAATGAAATTAAAATCAACATACCGTGTTTTCAGTATCTTATCTCATTTTACAGGCGCAGTGTCCTTGAATTTGAAATTTGTTGTGGGGAAAGTACAAGGTGCGACATAAAAACATGTCAACTTTCAAAGCAGTTGTCGGTAGTTTCAAATTAGGTGGAAATGAGAAATAAGTGAAAACAAGTGATCAAGGCTTATTCGCAGGGATGGCTTGGCAACTATCCTGGCGATGGCCTAGGATGGGAAGAATTTCAACTTGGGGTTAATGTGAGAGATTAGAATCAGTTGATGTTTGACTTGTCCCCCTAACTAATGAGGTTTTCCAGGTTTTCCTCATTTCAGCACTGAATGGTGGTTGGCATACCAACGTAATGCCGCCCCCTCTCCCACACAAGTCTCGGACTTTCGGGCTAATCCTTACGATTAGAATGAAGGGTAGAGATATTATTATTATTATTATTGAAAACCATGAAAAGGCATGGTCTTAATTTTTCTGCAGGGTGCATGTGCTCATCTCTTCAGACACTCCACCATTTATGAACAGACATTTTTCAATATTCCTCCGTATATTGTATCCTGTATCCTTTTAACTTTTTTTCTAATATTGTTCTTGATCTCCTAGATGGTTTGCGGGCGATTGTTGGTAAATTTTATAGTATACAGTCGAGGGAATTTCATTCCGGAGCATAACATAATTTGAAAACTTATTTTGCAAAACTAGAAGCTCTGTCTTAGTCTAATTATAAATATGTAAGATTTTGACGAAAACAAGGAGATTCTGGTACTAAAAATTCACAGATTTCGCAACTCTTGCAACCATCGGGGTGCATTGAAAATGAATTAAGGAAATTTGGAACTATAGAAAGCTTGCAAAAGTTACCTTCTAATTTGAAAACTTACCATTTGCAACTTACAGACTTTGCCACCGTGTATATCACATTTACATGAGAGCTCAGATTTTCAGACTTGCAATTTGCAATATACGAATACGAATGCCAAAGTATGCGCCCACGCCGCCCGCTCTACTCGGCCCCCCACTACCTAACCATGTCGGTGTGACATCGGTGTGTCGGTGCGATTCTATAAGCATTTTCAATGCTAAAATGTTTACAGCATATTTACATATGGCATTGTTACACGACACGCCCTATTATCACCAAAGAATGAAATTGTACTTCAAATAAATACTTGTACTATGAAGTGGCTGCTTGTGCATACGTTTTGGATAGTCATTAGACCAGTAGTCCTTTCGCTTGCTAATGTATCCTTGAAGGGGATTGGAACCTTTGGTGGGAAGATAACAGTGACGTAGTTTTCCACAAAACACTATACTCCAACCAATTTGGCATCATCTGGAGATGATTAAACCTGTTTTAATCATCTCAAGATGATTCCAAATTGGTTGACGAAACAGGCGTCGAGTTCAGTATAGTGTTTTGGTGTTATGTGGAAAACTACGTCAGTGTTATTTGTGGATTACACTCAATCTTCTAAATGCCTCAGGGTCGTGTATTGACGATAAACTGGGAGTACCCGGAGCCTGTTATTATAAAATGTAGCCAAACATGACACTACTTAAAGTACTTGATCATTAACTTAACTATAATTGCTGTTCTAACTGCATATGGGTTTTCTATTCGGGCATAGTAGGTATTTATTCAAAATTTTCGCTTCTCTAGCATACCAGAGAATAGTCTGAATTAATTTATGGCAATCGATTTTATATTATACTAACTTCTGAAGTAACACAAAATATAAAGTTGAAGGAAAAGAGTTAGCTTACCTTTTGTCAATGTCATACGTTCCCATGAAAGAAGTATTTCCTTTACTACACGTCCCGTCTGTAAACTCCTTGTAACTTCCGCAGGACACACCAATAAACCTACCGCCTCCTAGGGACTCGGCATAATATTCGTACGCCCTAGCATGTGCACAGGTCCCCTGAAGAATAGTATCACATCCCGGCTGGCTCGTACCACCATTGGGGTAGTAATCGGAATGCCCAAGTGGGAACAATAGCCCTTTAAAGCCTCCATTGGTGTGTATGACTTGTACAAATTGCGCGTCACTAACGTCTAGACGGTCTTCGTCAGTGGAACCAACAAACAACGGAAGAGCTGGATCCAGGCCAACTATGACTGAGATTTTTCCGTCAAGAGCAGCACCAGCGCTACCAACAACATGAGCTCCAAGCGAGTGACCAACCAAAGTCGTTCGGGAAAGAGACAAGTTATAATTAGACACTAAGCTCGTGATGAAATCTCCCAGCAGTCTTCCAACTTCTGGGACTGAGTCTCTAGCTGGTATGTAACTTTGTGCAGCTGTTTCACTCCAATCAACTACAAAAAGGTTGACGTCCAAGTTGTTTAATACTGCTGGTCTTACTGTGGTAATAAACGAGGATGTGTTTGTGTTTTTCCAACCGTGAACGAGGAATATTGTATCTCTTGCTGTGCTGAAGGAAGTTCCAGATAAAACTGATACGTTTTCTGTGTTGACTGCTAAGTTATGAATAGGATTTTTGTTGCCAAGGAACCAGTAAATTAGCTTTGATTCGTCGATCCTGACCTTTAAGATATTTAGTATATTAAATAATCGATCCTCTGTTTTGTTTATACCAGCATTGTCTTCTGGCACTGAAATTTGCAGAGATATAAAATTCAGTTGCATGACTATACTAAATAATACAATATGATCTTAAATATACAGTACCGAAATTGTAACTTTAATCTGAGACGCCATAGAAGTGACATTGACGTCAAACTTATTTTAAACAAACATTAACTTGTTAGTACTTAGTGGTGAGAAACACACAGTAGTGCCCTCTTTCTGACCAGCGCATAATAAGCGCGAAACCAGTCAGTGCCTGGTGGTTGGTCTCGATGAAAGGTGTGGCAACTACTATGGAGATGCCGGAGTAGTGCATTGCCAGTCGGAGGGCACATTTCCTGTGGAGTAGTTGTTTTCGGCATCTCCTTCAAATAAAACACTAACTTGTTATCTGTCAAATAATACAACATTGTAGGTGAGCAAGGTGCTCACCTACAATGTCCTACATAAATAATGGATCCAGCATTAATTGGGTTGGATCTCAACTTGCACTGAACTTTCAAAAGCCTAAACCATCGGACACTGTAGTTTTGTACGTTGGAGGAGTTTATGCTGGGAATCATATAGTCACCTAAAAGAGGCATGTGAAGAACTACCATAAAATTCGATTTAAAATGAGAATAGGTATGTACGTTTACTGGCCAAGGATATCGCCAATTTCTCTTTCAAAATCGAAATGTGCCTTAAACTGGACCAAAATTATAAAACACAACGTTTAGTTTACTGTACCCGGATACTGGCTAACATTTATGAAGATGACGAGTTCTTGAACAATGTCTGGTTTTCAGATGAACCCCTTGTGCCAGTTTCTGGCCATATTAATAGGCAGTGTTTTAGATTCACTGGATTTACTCCTTCTGAGGAATTGGTTGAAACACCTCTTCATGAAGAAAGAGTTAGTGTATGGTGTGCAGTCTCTGGAAATGGGACTTCCAGAAACTGGGGAATACGTCTGAGGCATGGAAGGAGATGAACGTGCAGATGAACTTGCTAGAACGGCTTTAGGAAAATAGATGGATGGATGGATGGATGGATAGAACTAGAACATATGAATTACTGCATCTTAAAACCAGGACAGTCATGCGAAGGCACTAGATGGAAAAGGTCCTTAGTAAAAAACAATGGTACAATGGTATAGATGCTTGACATGAGTAAATATCTCAGGGCTCATAATAGGGCACTGGAATCTCAAAAAAAATTCTATAAGAGTGGCGGAAAGCCCGGTATAATAGGTCTGTGGTCATACAGACGAAACTACGCTTCACATTATGTGTGAGAAACCAGAGAAACCTGCTTGAAGAAGAAGAAGACCATAAGAAGAATAATATCTCAAAATTTAATATAATCATCGAGCCCCAATTTGTGAAAGTTATCAGAATGTTTTATTAAAACAAGACAAATTCTGTTTTTCTTTTCTACTTTCTTTTGTTTTACTTCATATAAGGAAGATATATTGTACACTGAAATCTATATCTAGTGTAGTAGCAGTGTAAAAGATTTTAAAATCAGAGCAATAGGTATATAATTGTTAAACCATATAGAAATATCTTCTACAAAAGTTTTGAAAAGTATCAATTTATAAAGACACGGTTGATCAACCACAGAAATTACTATGCTTCACCCCGAGTGCCTTCACCACTAGGTAAAGCATAATATTTGCTGGATAATAGAAAAAGAAACTAGTAAGAAAAGACAGTACTGAATACATATTCACAATATTTAAATATGACCATTGACTTGATAATAATAGGGAAGTATTATTATCAATATCTACTTACCTGGACCAGAAGAAACAGCAGTGAGTAAAGATACAAACATAAACAAAATATGCATCTTCATGTCATACAAAAGTGTTACTGAGAATGTTCATATTAATTGTAATGCAGGTAAACGTCAAATGTACTTTAATTTTTAAAGATAAGTTTTGTCTAACAGGTCTAGCAAATATATTAACCACCACTAGTATATTTCATCAATTACCTAACTGTAATAATTAGCGCTTATAATAACAATATCTAATAAATAAAGATAGAGAACAGCAATAGACACCATACATCATAAATAATATTAACGATTATGTCGGTAAAGCACTCTAACCTTTCCGATATGACACCTGTTATACAGTGTTTCGCTTTTCTGGAAATATATTGTACAAAGTCAGCTCAGCTGGAAATTTCAAACGAAACAGGCTCACTTGGTGCATTATTATATAAATTCGTAATTGGCGTCTGCATTAGGACATTTTCATTCTCAATTCTAATATTTCTGATAATTATGTGACGCTTGTGGGGTACAAGGTTTTTCGTTATGATAGGTTAAGGTGGGTGTGTGGCTATCTACATAAAAAGTTCTTTTGAGCCTAGTACTATTTTAAACCTAGAAATAAACGATACAGAGCAGTTGTGGTTGCCTATAACAATCAATAATCAGTAACGGGAGTTCAAATTAGATCTTTCATTTTAAATTTCCCGCTATTTGGTATCTGTTGAAAGTACAGATGTCCCTCTTTGATATCATGTTTATTTATTTATTTATTTATTTATTTATTTATTTATTTACATCTACACCAAACAATAAGTCAATGACCCAATTACTGAATGGGCACACAAGACAAAATATGAATACATTCAGAAATAATACATACTTAAAGAACAAATCAGTACTAAATATAGAAAAACAAAAACAAAGCAGATTGACTAATTACAGCTAACATGAATGAAGAAAATCAGAATAGAAACCATTAAGTATGTAATTTCTTAACAGAGGATAAACTACAAGCGAAGATATCGATTGGAGCACTAACGTTGTTAAAATTGGAACACATATTATGTAGAGGAGAATACATTTTTATATTGGTTCTTGCAGCGGGTAAGTAAAACAGGGTCGTTTGCCTAGATTCATTTCTAGGAATGTGAAAACTCAACATGTTAGTAAAGACAACGCAGTTAACGAAAATGGGTCGATGGGTCGATGGGTCGTCTTGCACAACGTTTTAATTTTGTAAAAATTCACTCTAGAAATGGTGAAAATATTGCACAGACAGTTCAAAGTTCGTATTGAATTTGGTCGACGTGAGGTGCCTTCTCGGCCAAATGTAGTGAATTTAATCGCTAAATTTGAACGTCTCGGCTAAGTTACAGATGTGGAAGCCCCAACACGTGAGATAAACCGCGTGGCCGGTTTAACGATTTTTTAAAAAATTATTTTCAAACTTATAAACTTTTAATTTTTGAATAAAATATTACAGATTTATATTTGTTAAATTATATGTATGCTCGACGACGTACCAAGACCGAAGTGACGTTCTCGGTGCATTTTCTTAGAGTCCGAATGGGGAGAAATGCAAGGTGTCGTTTCTTTATCTGAATAACTCCTGGAGAACCCTGCTAACTCTTCCACCCTTAGATTGGACTTTAGGCAGTGTCTGAAGTCCTGAATGGTTCCTGCGGAGGCATGATTGATAGCGATTTACGTCTTCTTTTTATCTTGATGCCAACAATTATACTAAAACATAGTATACAAATATAAAGTATGATTGTCCAAACACTGGGGTGATACCAATGTGGGGCTGTGCTTATTGAATTTAAATTTTGTTTATTTTGTTCCATACCATATTTAATGAATTTTAAGTCATCCAAATTAGTTTGAAGTAAGCTAATGTTTTTTATTTCATGGTGATAAGAGAGGTTTACTTTGTAATCCAGTGTTGGTATATGAGTATTGACAACATTATTTGAAATATCTGTTTGCCTATTTAAAAATTTTTGATTTGAAATTTCAGTAATACAATTATCCAAGTTTGTTACAATATATGTCCCTACTGCTAGCATCCTGGTTTCAGAGATTTTCTTGCAATTAAATTTAATTTGTTCTTCGTCAGGATTTATGATTAATAACTGGTTAAATTCTAAAGTTTGGACTTTAACATTTTTTAATTTAATTAAATGAATTTGGCAATTTGAGTATGGTCTTTTAGCTAATAAAAGTTGAACTTCACATGGTATGTCTGTTTTTACATTAATAATATCCATGTTATTGCAATAATAAGTTGTATCTACAAATGTACATAGTTCGTTACTGGAACTGTAATATTGATCGGACAAAATGAGATATTTATGGTTTGGGATTATTAATTGGAAGGTGGTTTGGTTTAAAGGTACTGGACATGAGTATAAGTGATATACATTATACAGGGTATTTTCGACAATTGGGACTTCTAGAATGAAACTAATTTTTGTCGTGATTTGATAAGCCTTAATGTTTATTAATGTTTCGAAATTTAAAATTTGTTCTTTGGTGGCAGGAAATGGCAAATTTACTTGTTTTGCAATTTTTTTGATACTATCCATTAAGTCCTCGGGTTCCATAATTGAGGGGTGCATTATGTTGATTTTTGAGAATGTAACGGCTTCTTCGATTGTTTCCAGGGTTTGCAATATACTTAGGGCCATAGTATTTATTTGTGTATATATGTTATTAAATTGTATAGTGTGATATAATTGAATGTTTTCCTCTTTAACAGCTTGTTCTATTTGTAAAATTCTTGAGTGTAAGATAAGTTGGTTTGATGTTAAATTCTTTATTGATGAGTCAAATTTTTCTATAGCTTCTGTAGTTAATGTAATTTGTGATTCCTGTATTTGTTTCTGAGTCAGCTGATTTTTTTCGAGTTGTTCTAAATGTCTCTGGATTCTTTCACCATCTTCGTTGTCTAGGTTTCCAGTGATTGCTTTCCATATTGAGCCTAGGCCATTAATTATTCCTCTTTTATATCGAGTTTGTGGTATTAACTGATTGAATTTTCTTTTTATTTCATCGAATAAAAATGTTGTTATGGTAACAAAATTCTTGACTTCCTTTTTGATGGTTGCATTCATATGTAGTACATCTTCCAAATAATTAATGTTTTGTTTTAATCTGTTGTATTCATCTAGTAATGGTTGTAGATCGATGCTTTTTAGTAGTGTCCATTTATCAATAATATTTTTACAGCTTCCTAGAGGTATTGGTAGTAAGCCGGGATTATCAGTTAATTTTCGGATTCGATCTCCTCCGTAGGTGGCGGTGAAGAATCTGTAACAAGAGGCCTTTTTAGGTTTCTTAAATGTGTCTTTCTTGTAGATTTATTATTTGTAATTTCGCATGTATTATCATCGTTTATTTTGGTGATAATAAATGGTCCCTCGTATCTGTTTTTAGTTTTATGTCTAACTGCTGTTGCATTTTTTACATAGACAGTTTGTCCTTGCTTGTAAGTGGTTTGGGGGTCCTTGACATTGTCATTTCGTTGTCTGTGAACTGTTTCTTTAGACTCCTGTAGTCTTCGTTGAACATTTTCGTATAAACGTTTCATTTTTGTTTTATGTTCATCCAGATAATTGCTATATATGTCCTGGTTATAGTGTATTTCGAAAGGGTCGCGACTAGCCGTGTGTCCTGTGGTAAGCTCGTGTGGTGTTAATCCTGTTGCAGAGTGGATGGAACTATTATATGCTAAAACGGCGTATTTTACTTGAGTTGAAATAGGATCCTTGTTAACATCTTTTAGAATTCTTATGTGTTCTAATATAGTAGAATGGAATCTCTCGATTAATCCATTACTTTGTGGGTTTCTTGGCGTGGTAAAGTGAATGTTAATTTTGTGTAATTTTAGTAGCTCCTTTACAATATCGTTGTCAAATTCCTTACCGTTATCTGCTACTATCTTTTCTGCAGTTCCATAGAATGTAAAATATGTGATTAATTGATCGGCAACATGGACAGCTGTTTTTGCAGGAATTTCGAATACTTGTCCTAGTTTGCTAAAAGCGTCAATAATTGTTAAAAATATTTTTTGTTCCATTACAAATGTATCCATATGTAATATTTGGAATGGCTTAGTAGGTGTTTCTGTTAACATCATTGGAATATGTTCAGGTGTTCTCTCGTATTTACATCTTTTGCAAATTTCACAATTTTTTATAAATTCTTCTATGTCATTTTGGAAATTTGGCCAGTAGTACCTTAGCTTTAAATGGGCTATAGTTTCTTTTACTCCACGGTGATTGGTCTTTCCTTCGTGATAATTTTTCATTAAGGATATTTGTTCTTCCTTATCTAGTACATCTGTTAATTTCTTTGTACATCTTATTAATGTTGGGCCGTCGTTAGTAAATTTGTTTGTATACACTTCACAGAGTTTTTTGTATGTGTCCTCGTAGTCGATGTAAACAAAATATTGTTTGTTGCTTGTTGTAAAATCCCTAATTAACTTGAATAAATCATCTTTTATTGTTTCTCTTTGAACTTCTGCTTCAATTATGGTTTTCTGTCCTCGTTTGATAGTCTTTGTCTCTGCGGGATTTAAAAATACAGTTTTTATATGTAATTGGCTTCTTTTGGTATTGATTGGTTCATCTAGAATTTGTATACCATTTGTTGGGTTGTCATCGGCTATAGAGTGTGCTGTCGATGCGGGTGATGGTAGAATGTCCGGTGGTCTTAAATTTTGTTGTACTTCCTCAAGTGTAGGTGTATTTAGGTCGCGTGTTGTATTGTTCACTTTATCAAACTCTGTTAGGAGGGCATCTAGTTCAGGGTCGACGTTAACAAGTAGTGATTCCGAATCTATTGGGTGTATATGAATTCTTGACAATGCATCAGCATTGGTATTTAATTTTCCCTTTTTATATTCGATTTGGTAATCGAACTCTTCTAGTTTTAATTTCCATCTGGTTAATTTCATGTTCGTGGGTTCCTTTAGATTAAATAACCATTTTAACGGGCGATGATCTGTATATATGGTGAATTTATGTCCATATAGATATGGTCTAAATATTTTTGTTGTTGCCCATACTACGGCTAATAATTCTCTTTCGGTGGTTGCCATGCGTTTTTCTGTGTCATTTAAGGTTCGAGAAGCATATGCTATTGGCCTATCTTGACCTACGATGCCTTGAGATAATACAGCTGCTATAGCTTCGCCGGAGGCATCTGTTGTGACAATAAATGGTTTTGAGAAGTCCGGGTATTGTAGAATCGGTGCTTCGGTTAATAATTTCTTACATGTTTCGAATGCTTTTATAAATTCTGGCGTATGTTCAATTTTTACATTTTTCTTTAGCATGGATGTCATAGGTTTTACAATTTTTGCCATGTTAGGGATGAATCGGCGATAATAGCCTACGAGTCCTAGAAATCCTTTTATTTCCCTAGTTGTTTTAGGTATAGGATATTTCTGTACTGCTGTTATTTTTTCCGGGTTTGGCTTGACTCCATCTGGTGTTATTATGTGTCCCAAGTATGCAACTTGGTCCTTTAAAAATTCACATTTATCGAGTTGTACTTTAAACTGAGTCTCTCTTAATCGTTGGAATACTTTTCTTAGGTGTTCAATGTGTTCTTGTAAACTAGCAGAGTAAACAATTATATCGTCTAAATACACAGAGCATATTTCATTTTGTATGCCGCGCAGGATGTTGTCCATGACACGTTGAAAAGTCGATGGCGCTCCCTTAAGGCCAAAGGGCATCCTTGTATACTCGTAGTGTCCTTGTTCTGTGGAGAAGGCCGTTTTTTCTATGTCTTCGGGGTTCATTTGTACCTGGTGAAAGCCGGAGGCGAGGTCAAGTGTAGTAAAATATTGGGCTCGTCCTAATTTATCCAAAATGTCCGAGATATTTGGTAGGGGGTATTTATCATCTACCGTTTGTTCATTAAGTTTTATATAGTCTATTACGACTCTCCATTTTCTCTTACCCGAATTGTCCATTTTCTTAGGTACAACCCACACTGGGCTCGACCAAGGTGATGTCGATGGCCTAATAATGTTTTGTTGTAGCATGGAGCTTATCTGTTTCTGTACTTCTTGTTTGTGTATTTGTGGGTATCTGTAAGATTTGGTAAATATGGGTGTAGCATCGTTTTTTAGCCTAATGTGATGTTTGATTTGATTATTAAATGTCAGTGGTAATTTATCGGTGTAGAATATATCTCGGTATTCGTAACACAAGTTTCTTATCGCTAAATATTCCTCTTTGTTTAAATGTTGCAATTTTATATTCTTTAAGTTTTGCTTTTGAATACGGTCCAACGTAGAGGTATCAAATTCACAGTTGACTGGGTCAAGTTCAGATTGATGTATTTCTTCGTTCGTTAACACTTCTAGTACGGGGAATGGACTTGTTATCTTTAAGTATTGTATTTCGTCAGAGTTATTAATAACAGTTGTTGAGGCATGGTTATTTTCGATTTTTACTAGAGATGCAGGTATTTCTAGTTTATTTGAAAATTTTTTGTATTCCAATAATCCTTGTTGTAAAGTTGTATGTACCGGGATGGATATAAATTTTTCAGTTCTTGGTGGAATCTGAATTGAAATTTCTTTAAATATTTTTTTTATTAATTTTTTCTGCTTGGGAGATGTTTCAATTTCTTGTTGTGGTGTCATTAAATTTCCACAAATATAAAGCGGAATTTTTGCATGTGGGGTAATTAAAAGTCCCTTTTTAAAATCTACAGTTGCTTCTAGGTTTAGTAGTAGGTCTGTTCCTATTAATCCTTCATAATTTGGATTACAATCGAATATGTAGTGCTTATGTTTTAAATCTGGTTTTCCGAATATCTCTGATAAAGGTATTTCTGCACTATAGCGATGTATTGTTGTATTGTGGGGTGTTGTGATACAAAACGGGTCTTCTTTTATGTAGTTGCTGAAATAATTTTGGGCTAGATTTTCGTTAATAAATGTTTTTGTTGAGCCGGTGTCGATCATAAATCGGGCGTTTATTTCTGGGATTTTTATATATGGTAATCTATTGTTTGTTGACATATGAACTTCTATTAGTTCTGTTTGTCTGTTGTCTCCGAGGCTCGTGTAGAAAAATTTGCGTTTTCTTGTTCTTCATGTTCTTGATAATGATCCTGGTAATCAAATTCGTCATCGTAGCTCTCTTGTTCGGTATATGTGTCTTCAGGGGATAAATAGTTATTGTCCTCAATTTCATCTGAATTTTGGAGATGTAGTTCTTCGAATTTAAAATTCGGTTGTTGTCTCTGTTGTACTACATTATTATTTGATGTGAATCTTGTCTTGTTAGTGAGCCGTGTTCTTCCAGAGTCGACTTCCATAGGTGTTGGTGTATATGTAGAAGGTTTATTTCTTGGCATAAATACGTTTTGTTGTTGCCGGAACTGGCCTGAGTTTGTCTGATTTGGGAAATTAGGGTTCCTGCTTGGGAATGGTCTCGGTGTCCAATTTGGTTGTTGATACATGGGCCTATTCACTGGAGGACGTTGCGACTGATGTGTAAAATGATTTTGAAAGTGATTGTTTGTTGTTCGCATTTGTGGTTGATTGACTCTTAATTGAGATGTCCTCATGTTATTGGCTGAACTTGCTTGCGGGGTGTTGACAATTTTTGCTCGGTGGTAATTAATGTTTTCTTCGTCGATAACCATCTGTACAGCTTCCTCTATTGTAGTGGGATTTTTACATCTTAAAAGGTGACTTAACTGTTCATTGGTACCAGTTAAAAATGCTCGTAATGTACTGTTATTGTACAATTGTGTTTTAACAGTTTTTATTTCTACTGATGTGTTTTCGCACGATAATTTTGATAATAACAGACATCGTAAATCAATACATCTGTCTGCAAATTGTAGTGGTGTCTCTTTAGATCTTTGTTTCAAGGTGTTAAGGTCGGCAAGGAGAGATTCTTCATTTCGTTGGTCACCAAATAAATTAATTAGTAATTGTTTTAGTTCTGGGAAGGTAGTAAATGTTCTGGCTGAAATTAATGTCGCTGCTTTGCCAATTATCTTGTTTCTTATATGAAGCATCGTGAATGTAATTCTTGCTGCTTCGTTTCCTGGTGCCATCAGTGGTATTACATTTTCACAGGCATTAATAAATGTAGATAATCTTGAAGGTTCCCCATCGAATGGTGGGATTAAATCCAAGTAATCTCTAACATTAATTTGTGGTAAGGCCATGTTTCTTTGATCTTCTCTATGTGAAGTTAAATTAATTTGGCGAACAGTTGGTATGTTAGCTAGTTGATCGGCGAGTTGGTCGATTAAACTCATAAATGGGTTAGTAATATCACTTTTATTTTATCGTTGATTTTATTGTAACTCTATATTCACGGTTACCAAAACCTAGGACACGCCGTATATAAATTACTTGCGTAATTACACAGCACGACTTCAGTTATAGACTGTGAATATTTTGTTAACGGGGCTTGTGGTTTTAAGATTTTATTTAAACTTATACTAAGTTGTTAGTGTTAAGCCAGTTATGTTGGGATTTATTTTCTTGCCCTACTCGATCCAGGCAGTACTTATAAATCTTGGGAAAAAAATAATTGAAAAGATGAATTTTCACTGCTAATGTGAAAATTCAAAAATGCTTGGGAATAAGTTTTTCAAATTTGTTCTGGAAGGGAAGGTTTGTGGGAAAAGCGGAATGATCAATATTACTTACAATAATAATATCGCTGCGATTGCTGACTTCATTGGTCCTTTTCTTTCTTGTTTTTCTGTTAAATGTCTGCGATAGACTGCTGGCTCGCTATCCTCGATGGATTGATGGTCCCCTGGTTCACAGGTCCTCAATTGGACGTTTTGGTTCGTAGCACCTTAACCGTCGATACGGACAAAATTTTTGATTTTCGAAAAATTTTGGGTACTATCCACAAGACTGCGCCAGATAAACCGCGTGGCCGGTTTAACGATTTTTTAAAAAATTATTTTCAAACTTATAAACTTTTAATTTTTGAATAAAATATTACAGATTTATATTTGTTAAATTATATGTATGCTCGACGACGTACCAAGACCGAAGTGACGTTCTCGGTGCATTTTCTTAGAGTCCGAATGGGGAGAAATGCAAGGTGTCGTTTCTTTATCTGAATAACTCCTGGAGAACCCTGCTAACTCGTGTTCGTACAGCTAGATCGGCTGAAAATATTGCTGCTACAGCTGAAAGTATTGCGGAAGATTCGAGAATGTCAATTCGAAGACGTTCACAGTAATTAGGCATAAAAACAACCAGTCTGCTCACTATTTTACGCCAAGATCTTAGTCTAAAGGCTTATAAGGTCCAGTTAATGCGTGAGTTGAACCCGACAGATCAGGGACAACTTCAAAACTTTGTTAATTGGTTTTTGGAAATGCAGGAAGCAGGTGCCTATTATTATTATTATTCAATCGCAATTGTGCGAAAAGGTGATAAATCTATATCTATATGATTTCACTATGGTTTCTTCTATAATTTCCCTTCACTATTGTTGTTAATGCTTTATAAAATCCCTATGCTGTAAAATCCTTTATTGTTATTATTAATATTATTATTTTAAAGGGGTTGATTTTTTAAACTAAAATGTCGGAAATGTGAATATGAGGAGATCTTTCACAAATTCTGCTTCACCATATAACATAACCTCCAAATACCAAATTTCAGGCTGATAGCTCAGAAAACGCTCTCTCAAAACTGATACTAGAGCTAAGTTAAAAAAAAAATAGATCTCTTGAAGTGCCCAGTTAAAGTTTACATATTCTTTTATCGAATATCCGAATAAAAAATTTGTCAATGTAGGTGTAAAGCATATCATTTTTCAGACATTTTCATTCAGAAGAATAATTATTATAGGAACATTTTTTAGTATTTCTGGTACGGAATTCATTCTAACTCGGAAACCTTTAAAGAAAGGTTTTTGGAAGGAAAATCTATCTATCCCTATAGATATAGGGATAGCCTTTTCTGTGCATAACATTTTTGTTAAGTCAGTGATTAATTAATTAATAAATCGTTTAGTTGGCAAATAAATTTTAAGTTTCGCTCTATATGTTTATCCGTGTAACCAATTGCATGAAGTACCTCTGATCAAAAAATAATTTTTAAAGAATTACCGTGTTCCCACGTATAGGTACATCTAGTAGCCCCAGGCATGCAAGTAATAAAGTTGTTTTCCACTTCCTGTATAATTGGGAACAGTTATATTGTTAATTTAATTTATGATAGAAATTTACTCAGTGAACAAAATTATATTATGAGAAGAAGCTCAAGAACTTTTTATAAACGTGTTACGTGAAATTGTCATTGGTATATTGATGTATGAAATAATCTATAGCCTTATTAATCTAGGTCTTATTCAAATTTGCCAAAATACACAGGGTTTCCCAATTTAAAAACATACCTTGACCCAAAATACGGAATGGCTCATTTAGGTCATATTTCGTTCATTACTTTGGAAAATATTACTGAAGAATTTAAAAAATACCTATACCATTTGCCTTTTCTACAAAAAAAAGTAAATAACACACAGTTTAAATATAATAGATGGCTCTGTAGATATATTGAACCTGATTTTTGGACAATAAAATATTTATCCACCTATCTCAGGCGCAAATGCGGCCCGCGAAATAAAAATATGCCGCCCCCTCTCCCACACAAGTCTCGGACTTTCGGGTTAATTCTTGTGATTAGAATGAGGGGTGGATATATTATTATTATTATTATTATTATTATTATTATTATTATTATTATTATTATTATTATTATTATTATTATTATTATTATTATTATTATTATTATTATTGTTATTACTATTATTATCATCTATTTTTGTTATTTTCGGTGAACTAAATTACGTTTCTGTGATATAGAAAACCATATATCTGTGTTTTTTTTAAATATCACCTTTTTATGATATTAATTTCTAAATTATTTAATAAAGGATCATAAATTATGATAAAACATTGTTGAATATCATAATATTATTAATAATATAAAAAAATATTTTTGTGTGGGAGTAGGCATAGCATATTAGTATTTTTATTAGTCGAATTATATTTTGTATAGGCCAACAGCAGCAGCAGTTTCAGCAGTCTTACCACTGAGCTACCGACCGACATACATACATACATAGATCAAAATAAACACTCTTAGGCATAAGAACACACCATTTATATATAATTCAGTACTTTATTATTTAAATAATACATTAAAAAATTAAATGCAATCATAGTCTAACAAATTTTTAATAAAATCAATTAAGCACCCTTAGCATAAGGAGAGTTGTTGTTAGTGTCCAGATAATAGTCCCCTCTAGCCCTGTAATTAAAGATATGTATTTTATACAGGAAGCCCTGGAATAATTACCTTAAAATATATAATCTGATACATACAAAAAAAATATAGATCCAAGTAAAAAACCATACATTATATAATTATCAAAGGGGATATACAAGGTGATTGACGGTGGATGGAGTATTAGAAATATATGAAGAACGGATCAACCGATCGTTTTGAAGATTTGATTTGCAAGGTAAGCACATATAGACTTAAAATATTTTCTAAAGGTAATTAGTAAAACTGCCCTAGAGTACAACTGGGAATGTCTTCGTTATTTTAAATGGAATGCCCTGTATATTTTTTTGTTTGCGGATTCTACGTCTATACTTATCTATATCATCCACATATACTTATTGTTTTAATGAAAAACAAGATAATGTCCTTTTGCTCCTATCTCATGAATAGAGCCGGTTAATTTCGAACGAAATCATAGTCGCTCTCCTATACAGGTTGATTCAGTCAATCATTTTAAGAGAAGATAGGGCAAAATGAATATACGGTTTAAAAATTAAATGAATAAAAAATTTCAAATGCATGTTTAGGCTGAAAAAATAGTTTCAAATAATTATTTACTGTCTCAGTGCTGACCGCCTCGATTCAGACTTTTTCCTGAATTCAGGAATTTATTTCACTAAAATAGTATTATTTAATAGTAAAATTTTCGAGTAAAATATTTTATTTTTCCATTTCTTGTCTTTATTCTCTCCGAATACCTTCGATTAAAATTAATGTACTAATGACTGAACCAGCCTGCATATTGAAAACAGCTATTCCAAAGAATAAATCACAAAAGCGAAAGAATAAATGTTTGTGTATAGTTTCTAATATACACTTGATGCATTATTAATAAACTTTCAGTAGTATTTTCTCATAAATTTGTAGGCTTGCAAGTAACAACTACTGTCAATATAATATTATACACCTACTTATACTTTTCTGAGTATACTAAATCACTGTGACTTCACAAGTTACACAAATTCATTCATTTGAAGAGAAACAATACAACAGATTTTCTCCCGATGATGTTTGAACTTTGCATTTTAATTTTTAACAAATATAATTCTAAATATAAATAATAATATCATGTTCAATTGCTCACCTTTCATCTACGGAGTAGCCGCCCATAACAGACTTATCATTATTATTGCAGTTGCCCCTTCCATAGTCCCTGTAACTGGAACATTGCTCTGCCACGAACTGATTGTTCGGTGCAAAAATAGCTTCGGCATAAAACAAATATGCTCTGGAATGCGAACAGCTTCCAGCCAAATCCAAACCACAACCGGGCTGAGAAGAACCACCATTTGGATAGAAGTCAGCATCGCCACAAGCAGACTTGAATCCAAGAAGACCACCATTGGTGTGAATGACTTGCACAAATTTTCCGTCGGTTGCGTCTAGGCGTTCGTCAATGTTTCTGACGGAAAACAAGGGTCCTGCGGGGTCTAGTCCTACAATATGGTCGACTTCTCCATTGAGAGCTGCCCCAATATTTCCCGCTATCTGAGCACCAAGAGAGTGACCCACTAGAGCGACTCTAGACAAGCGTAGACCGTATCTAGTCACCAGAGACTGGATAAAGTTGGCAATATGCTGCCCCACTCTGACAACTGAACCTTTGGCAGAAATATAATTCCTTCCTGCTACAGGGCTCCAATCTACCACGAAGAGATTGATGTTATGATGAGCCAATATGGCTTCTCTCACGTGGAAGTTTAGTTCAGATTCGTTGTTGTTCTTCCACCCATGAATCACAAACATAGACTCTCTCAAAGCAGAGAATCTGGTGTTTCGCAGAGCTTCGATATCGTTGCTCTTAATGTCAACGCCCGTTAGTGGATCTCTTTGGTTGAAGAAATGGTACGTGATATCTGTATCCTCAGCTCTGGTGTTTACTTCGGCGTCGACGAGGTCTTCAATTTCGTAGACTCCAGGGCTGGTTTCCACTAGGAAGTACTTCATGTTTTCTCCGTCATCTTCTGGAACAGGCTCGTTTCGTGGAGCTAAAAAAATTGAATTGAAAATTAGTCATAATGATCACATATAATATAATAGCCCCACCACCTTGGCCATTTATTGGAGTAAAATATATTTATTTTGCTATTAAGGCAAATGAACGATAGAACGCGTGTTGAATAATAGTAATAATATCGTTCAAAAATAAGTTATTTATGATATAGATTATGAAGAAGTACAAAGCCTTCGTTGTGAATTGCGTTTTGTAATTTAGGAGTTAATTTCAATGTTTTAAAATGCTTGTGGTAGGTAACGCAGTCATCAAGAAGTATATTAGAGTAGGTGTAATGTGTAATGTTTCACGTACTTAAAGGATGAACGAAAGCATATTTTTCTTGTCGACCATATATCTAACATAACATATTAATGAATCTGTCTCATAGATAGATACCTGATAGTATTCTTCCACCATAGCCCGCAAAACCGATTGCCAACTTGCCTACCCATACCTCCGAACAAACCTAATACATAATTGTTTTGACAAAAACATTGATCTCATTTAGATGTTCCAAGAAATATATAGAAAACACTCTAAGTATATACTAGTATTTCGGGTTATTAGGCCTTTTTCAATAGAGTAAATGTCTATTACTAAATGTTTCCAATCGCGTTTTCGTTATTTATTTGTTTACGAGCGCCTACCCCCGATTGATCCTACCATCTGGTAAAGCCTGAGTTTTAGTACCTTTTCTAAGAAGGGCGAAAGTGTAAAATCTATCTGATCATTTGTAGTACAAGTATTTATAATTAAATATTTTTTAATTTCTAATTGTTCTAACAGATCTAAGCGCTTTCCTGTTTCCTTTCCAGAATAATACTAAAACTAAAAACTCGGGCTTTACCAGATGGTAGGATCAATCGGGGATAGGTGCTCGTAAACAAATAAATAACGAAAACGCGCTTTAGACATTTACTCTATTGAAAAAGGCCTAATAAACCGAAATACTAGTATATAGAGTGTTTTCTATATATTTCTTGGAACATCTAAATGAGATCAATGTTTTTTTCAAAACAATTATTTTCACGATGTTTCATAAAGAACCATCCGCTTCGAGTATCCACTTTATTAAACCTAATACAGGGTGAGTCTTTGACTTCCACATATATTTCAATGGGGAAATTAAAAAAATTATAAAAATGTATATTTGAGGTAACAAGTTGGTCCACATTTTGACTGCCGCTGATCAGACAGGAATTTTACATTATTTCAATGAAAATATTACCACTTATGTAATGAATTTAAAAAAGTTATATTTTAAAATTAGGTTTAAAAAACGACACTTTGACTGAAGTTGTGATCAAACGTTGTCTGTTATCTTTGCGGCTGACGCCTTACGCATGTATTCAAATACATATTTCCAGAGGTTCCCAAACTTTGGGATTAAAATTTCAAAATTTTTAAAACTTAATGACACGCTTAATATTCCTAATTTCGGGAAATGACCTGTACTGCACTAATTTATTACGCCAAATCTATCACACCTTAAAATATATGTACACGTCGAACACTCACCCTGTATAAAAGTCGGCCACTTAATGAAAAATTGACCTCTAGATCTAATAACCAAGACTGTAGATGAGTGTGCAATAATTATTCATACTTTGAAAGCGACTACTATTTTCCACTTTATTCCAACACAACTTTTCTTACCTGGTCCAGACAAGGCGGTTGCAAAAAAGGCAGCTATTACAAAGAAAGTCACTTTCATCTTGAACATCTACCAATTCACTGACCAATGTTTATCGCAGATAAGCCTTATATTTATTTCTATGTTCTTAATCTGTAGGATTATTCGTTAATATTGTTTGGCATCTTGTTTGCGCTTCTGATGTGATTGATTGGTGTAAGCCCCTTTTGTTTGATCATTAAGGTATTAAGTATTAAAACATTTTTATAAATATTTAATATCAGAACACAGTATTTATATAAAATAAACATGTTGTTCTAAATATTCAGGTAAACACTCAAGAATAGAATTATTAGATATTTGAAAAAATGAAATTGCAGATAAATTTGAATCTTTTGTCCGTTCTAGCAAGTAGTGTGAGTGTGAAGTTCAACGTTCACTTGGTGGGATACGTTGTCAAAAATGTGTAATTTAATATGACATTTCTTCAATAAGAAGACAACAAAAGATGACTTTCAGCCAGATACATGGACAAATATCCTACATTTCGTCCGAGTTTTCAAACATTTTCAAGGTTACCTAATAGCTAAAAATAATGATTTTACATAAATATTAAATTAGATTAGTGACGAATAAATATCAAAAAAGTGGTTTCTTACCTAATATCATAGACTTACTGTTAAGTCTTTGCTAATATCAATTTTCTATTTTAATTGTATTGTATGAGTTGGTTTAATTTTTTTTTCATCTTTTTTTTTGTGTTTAAAAGAATGCAATGTAGGTACGTGTAGTTTGAAGAATAACAAGGAATATATAATATAATAATAATATAATAATATAAGAATAATATAATAATGATAATGAAAGAACTGATTGTTCCGAATGTCAGAGTTATTGTAAACATTCTTATGACCCAACAAAGCCGTTGAGAGGTTTTACATTTTATACATATACAGGATGTTTTAAAAATATCACTTGAATAAGATTGCGATATATGTTCCTTAGATTTTCTATATATGTTTGATAATTTAATGTTTGTTTGTTGTTTTGTATGTCAGCCATTTCCAAAAACATACTTAATCCATCCATAAGAATTATAGATTTCAAAATGGATTATGCTTTTATAAATTGTGGCATATAGGTAAGTTTTTTTTGTAATAAAATGTTCAATGTTTCCATTGTAGTCGCATAGTGGCAATGTTTCCATTGTAGTGGTACTGCCTTTGTAACGTCTGCAAACGTTATTTTGGAAGTTTTGAATATAAATACATCCACCTTCAGCATCGATCAAAATGTATCAATGGTTCAATTTCAAGAAATTTGTGTTGTTAATTGTTATTTCTTGCATACTAAAACAGAGAAGCAAAATACAAAATAAAAAGTACTTATAACCACTCTTCATTTTATTCCTAAATTCCTAATTTATACTATAACTATCCTTGAAATTTACAAATGTTACTTGAATTGCTATTTCCAATTATTACAAACAGTTTAACATCGACATTTTTTATGTTACTTATTGACTTATTCAACTGTTTATAAGCTGCCGGTGTTATTCTTCCACAATTCTGTGACTCAACTCATCTAGTGTTTCAGACTTCGTGGCGTACACTCGCGATTTCAAATGGCCCCACAGGAAAAAGTCCAAAGGGGAGGATCAGGTGATCTTCGTGGCCATTCGACGGGACCTCTTCTACCAACCCAATGCCCTGGGAAATGGTTATCCAAAAATTGGCGCACAGCAACAGCATAATGAGGGGGGAGCGCCATCTTGTTGGAAATTCATTTAATTTTCCATTAAATTGTCGTCACTCTAAAATTTCTGTTATCATAGAGTCAATCCTGTCTTCCATAATTGTAAATAGGTGTTCACATCGAAGTTTCTTTGAATGAAAGACGGTCCAATAAGATGGTTGTCCAAAATTCCGACCCAAAAATTCAATTTTTGTCAACGATCAAAATTATCCTCATGTAACTCTTGAACCAGCATCATCTATCTTAAATGGATGAAGCTTGTATTTTTCCAAATGCGATGAACACTTGAACTGGAACACCAAAAGCTTGAGACACCGCTTCGATCGACTGATTATTGTCCATCTGCAAGTGACCCAAAACTCCCACTTCAACTGCTTCATTTTGAACTAAACGATTTCTTCGCGTTTCTTATTTAGAAGCGAACCCGTTGCAACAAACTTATCAATCTGTTGTTTAACGTACTGATGGCTTAGATATTTTTCTTGATGATTAGCAATAAAAATACTATCTACTTATATGTGCACTAGTCCAGTTGTGCCTCCTCCTTTTGTTAATAGTATAGTAGAATAATTTCTCAAAATACGATGACGTTTCTTAGGAAATCCTCCTCAAATTAGCAATATTACACTAATATTCTAATTTCTTCTTCTTCCATCTAATTCTTTTGTTACCTTGTTCTGCTACGTTAATCTCTGCAGAGAGGTGCGTTTTATGATTTTCTGATACTGAAAAATTGTAATTTCAAAATAATATTTTCACAACCGTTAGAGTTGACTTTACTAATAATCAATTTAAAATTATTTTGAGATCCCATGTCTACTCATTATTTGATTAGAAAATCAAATGTCCAGCCTATTTGAAACGGCAATTATAACATTATTTTTCTTCTAAAACATTTAGGTGAAAAATGTCAGTGGCAAGTGTATCAAATAGATTGCTAGATCTTTTACGAAAACAGTTGACTCCTTCTTATTTAGCTTATGTGAGCCCTTAATCACAGTTTATTTTTTTTTTAGAAAAATATATTTTATATGCCAAGATCAAAATTTAGGTAAATATTATAACTAATATTCTGGAAATTTTATATTTCAGAAGGAAAATGCTGTAACAGTTCATGTAATTATTAATTTTTAATTATATTGTTTTTTATTTCGCACCCAAAATAGTCGTATATGAAAGAATTAGTTCACACTTGGCAGTATCTTGATTTTTGAAGATTTTTTGGACAACATGAAAGTAATGAAAACAATCTGACTAAAACTTTTTTAATTATAATTTTACCTTTAATGCCCACTTGATGACGAACATGGAGATGATACTTTATTTTTATTTTCAAGCATAAGTCTCTGTGAGTCATCTCTTAACATAGTAACATAGATAAGACCAATATTTTCTATTCCCGAAAGAGTGCTATTCCACTTTGCTTGTATGTAGATAATATAATTACATGAATTATGCTGCCAATCATTTTCACAATCAGTTTTATGATCAAATTTATTGATTATGATGATAAAAATTATGCAACTGAATAAAATTAACATTATAATGTTTGATATAAGTAAAGGTTGATTTTATCTAAAGCTGTCACGATAGTTCTTATACTTAGATAGATAGGTGATTTATTCTGCATAGAATATATGTACATACAGTTATGACAATTATCTGAATATTATTAGCTCGTCAGCAGTTACACGAATTCAAGAATAATAAATTCTTATACAAGTTAGAGATACATTCAAATGCACGCAAATATAAGAGTTCAAAAAAACTGATACTTTATTACACATAATACAATATGGAGCTATAGTCATAAATACAACATAAACAACAAACATCAGATTATTTAAGAAAGTCTTTGACGGAGTACAAACAATTACTTACAAGAAACGACTTTATTTTATTTTTAATACCATATAATGTATCCCTTTCTTCAAAACATTTATGTGTTTTAATAGCATGATTGTATATTTTTATCCCAATATATTTTGGGCTCTTTTGGCAAATTCTCAGTCTCGAATAGGGAGTGTCTATTGGGTCCCTATTACGAGTTTTGTAGCAGTTTCTATCCGACCTCAAATGTCATTTTTGCTTTATTTTGTATTACATATATCAGCAAAAAATAGATATACAATGACAGCAGAGTCATTATCTCTAATCTTTTAAGTAGTTCTACACATGAAGTCCTTGAGGACAATTCTCATATACCTTATGGGTCGCTTCTGCGCTACAAAACTCGATTTACAGTTGCTGCAGATCCGCAGTAAATGATGCCATACGCAATTACTGATTGAAATAATCCATAATAGATAAGTCTCAAGGCATTCATGGAGACACTGTTTCTAATATACTGAATTCAAAAAGAGCAAGAGCTAAGCCTAGACAAAATAGAGTCAATATGTTGATTCCATGTGAGTTTATTATCTAGGTGCAATCCTAATAACTTGACTGAATCTATTCATCATTCTCATCAGATTGATATTCAATTCTAAACAATAAACTGGATTCTATGCGTGTTCTTTGGAACAATTTGCAGGGCTGCTGATTAGTTTTTATCCAGGCTTATGCCATTATCTTTGATCCAATCCAGAACATAGTTAATGCATGCCTGCGCTTTGTTATACATATCTGCTGTGTTATTAGATGATATTAATACATTCGAGTCTCGGCATAGAGCACGAATGTTGCATTATTTGACAATCTATCTGTGGGTAGATCATTTATGTAGCAATTAAATAAAGTTGGCGATATACATGATCCCTGGGAATGCATCTTTTTACTAGTTGAGAGCACGATTTGACACCGTCCACCACGATTTGTTGGGTTCTGTTGCCCAAATAAGACTTAAATCCAGTCATTACCAAGATCTCTTACACCGAAACGGTCTAATTTCTTAGTCAACAGGTCCTGGCCGACAGTGTCAAATGCCCGTAACATATCGAAAACGAGACCCAGTATTACTGTTGAGACCATCGTATATACATTGTAAAGCTCCATCGATAGCAGTATTTGTTGATAAATGGGTCTTAAACCATTCTGATTAAAAGTAATAGATAATAGATAGTAAGGGGATTACTTATGGTATTACAAGTAAGATTTGGCCAATATAGAACATTTATTTTTGTTTTAACAACAAGGTACAGTTTATTTAATTGACATAATATGGTATTCCTAAAATTAATCACATTTTATTTTAATATGAAAATATATACGATTTTATTAATCATACAAGTAAAATATTTTATCTTGTCTATCCTCTAGCATAAGGCGATCCGCTGTTGGTTTGCAGGTAGAAGTTTCCACTGATTCTGTAAAAATAATCATAATAAATATAGTACCTTTATTTGTTTGGTTACCCGTGAAAAAATAATTAGATGAAACCTCTGCCCTAAAGTGAATCACTAAGTGATTTGTTTTTCTAAAAAAATTATTCGTTTGATAGGCTTTGTCAACGTAATATTTATTTATTAAATGTATAGAATAATGCATGATTATGGGCAAACTACCAAGTGAAGATGGTATACTCACGTATCTATGTTATAACCACCCATGACAGATCTGGCATTAGAGTTACACCGACCACTGGTAAAGTCTGAATAACTCGTACACATTCTCGAAATAAAGTTGTTAACGTTCGCCAATATACCTTCAGCATAGTAAAAGTAGGCTCTGTCATGGGCGCAGGACCCAGTTAAGTCTAAACCACATCCAGGTTGCCTAGAGCCCCCGTTGGGGAAAAAATCTGAGTCTCCAATCGAAGCGCTGAATCCGAGCAATCCTCCATTAGTATGTATAATCTGTACAAATTTGGCGTCTGTGGGGTCCAACCGGTTGTTTATATTATTGATAGAGAACAGAGGAAGCGCTGGATCCAGGCCCACTATGTGGTCCACTTGTCCATTAAGAGCCGCACCTGCAATTTAGTGTTTTAAAAGGGTCTAGAAGTTCTACTGGCCAATTGCATTGCCTTGAGCAGTAAATGCACAGATCAAAAGTTATCTTTTATTTAGACACATCACGCTTTCTGGTAACTTGATAACATCTAGAGATACTTAATTGAGTTTTAATAATCTCCAGATAATATTAAACAGTCACGCAGGCAAAGATAAAATTGTGGAGAAGATTTGCAATTGCCTACATTATAAAATTCTTTTGGTGCTTAGAATATATTGTTTTGGTTTTAGATATCTGAATATATTATGAAAGAAAACTTTAAACTTCCAGTACTTTTCAACTGAAAAGGTATTTCAATTGCCAGAAACCATAGCCAACTTATTTTTAACTAAATGCATATAATCGGCTGTAACTGATATTGTGTTATGCCTATCTTGACCAGATGGCACACACTGAAACTGAAACTTTTCTCGAAATATGATTTCCCAAACAGGTTAGCCTGCTGGAGGTTTGAGAGAGAGAGATAATAGAGGTTCAATCTTCTATATATATTATGATAGAATAATTCCTAAGTTTTCACGGCCGTTGTTATATTACTTAAACTTTCTGGACACTTTTGTCTTGGTCTATGCTTGATCACAGACGTTTCACCATTCTTAACAGATGGTATCTTCACTGCTTCTGGTATCGTTACATTTCAGCCGTCGATCACTATACGACAAGATACCAACAATAGATAAACGTCTGTGATCAACCATGGACCACGGCAAAACAGCCCAGAAGATCTACATAATTCAGCAACAGATGATAACTCGTATTCCAAATTGGAGACAACTGATTCTTCCATTACTCAACCCAGCAAAGTCGAGAAAAGTGCGGTATCTTCGAAGTCCCAGAAAAGTATTCACTGGTGAAAAACTAACCTGCATTGCCTGAGACATGAGCTCCAAGAGAAAAACCAACGAAGGCAACCCTATTCAATAGCAAGTCAAAAGTGGAGACCAGAGAAAGCACAAAGTCTGCCACGTAGTTTCCGACAGTCAACACGGCTCCTTGAGCTGAGACATAGTTCCTATCAGCCACTGGACCCCAGTCTACCACGAATACATTAATATCATGCCTGGCGAGAATGGCTTCTCTTATGTGGAGATTGACGGCAGACTCGTTGGTACCCCTCCACCCATGAACGATGAACAGCGTTTCTTTAGATGCACTGAATTGGGTGTTTGTGAGCACTCCTATGTTGTTGCTTTTAATGTCCGTGCCTATGCTTGGGTTGTTCTGGCTAAAGAAGTGGTAGGTGATGTCTAACGGTGATGCTCTGATGTTGACTTCGGCGTTGACGAGGTCTTCCACTCTATAGATTCCGGGTTCTGTTTCAACAAGGAAGTACTCCATGTTTGCGCCGTCTATTTGCTCCGGGTCGGCATTTTTTGCTGAAATAAGATCCTTCATAAGTTATTCTTGGTCAAGTGATGTAAGATTTCAATATATAAAGTGTAAGATCTTATTATTCTATATTTTTAAATTTTCTCCCGCAGAAAATTACGGAAGCTCATACATTCGTAAAATATGTATTATATTACGCGAATGTTTCCTTTTTAATAGAACTGAGATTCTAAATGATTTAGACAGAAAAATGTATAAATGCTTAAAAAAATTGTTATATATGTATATAACATATATAACAACTTTTCTTATTATTTAATCCATTACAATTATCTATCGTGCATTTATTCATTCAAGACGATGCGAAGGGCATTGAAGATGCCGTATAAGTGGCGAAACGTCTACGACTAAGCATGAACTATAATAGTCGTACACATACTAGATAGAGAGGTATTTTTTGCTTCTAGATAAAGTAAGTAATATATATTTTTTGTAATGTATAGGATGGAATAAATTTATTATAAAATTCGAAAGCAATTTTCCTGCTCTATGATTTGGTGTAATCTAAATCAGATATTGAAAGACTATTTTTTTAAATTCACCCTTTGTATATTTGTATGCAGGGTATCATGCTACTTACTACTTTTCATACCCTGTTTTTTCGTAAATATGTATCATATCAGATTATCTGGGTGGTGGGAAAGGCACGTTTAAAAGTGATTTCACCAGTCAACTATAAGAGATATTTGATACTAAAATATAAATTCAATTTTTGCCTGTATCCACACATGTAAATTCGAGGCAGTAGAACGTACGCATTTTCTTGTATAAGTATTTCTGATTGTTAAATAACTGAGAATTGAAATGCAAAAGTTAGTCGTAATTTAACCTTCATTGCATTTTTTGAAATAGTTCATGCGATTCTTATAGTAATAAATTAATTATTGTATTGTTAACCGTTTTTGAAATATTATTATACTACACTCTCCTCCTTTACAACATTATTGCGGGACACTCTTATTATAAAAAATACCAGGAACTTACCGGAAGCGGACAAAACTACGGGCAGCAAGAGCGCCAGTACCACACAGGCCTTCATATCGAACTGCACTACGTGTTTGATAACTCCTCTTATGATCGGATGATTTATACTCCGTCAAAAATGTAAAACATTCATCAACCCATGCACTAATTAACATATCTTAAAAAATAATCCTGCACGTATTATTATGTTACTATTAATCTACTGTCCACTGATGCCTCCTAGATTAGCATTAAAGATAAACCACAACCACAACCTTTGTTTGACCACAACTGATAACAAAGTACTGCTAGAAATACCAAATATATCGTCCTGACTTGTTTACTTCTTAGTTTTTATAAAGAAAAAATTTCACCTGATGTAAATTTTTGTAAATATTTCTTTCAAATTATACCCGGAACTAAAAATGTTTTATTATATTTTTTTTATTTGTCATTAGACATTATTTGTCCTCAGCTATAATTTCCCAAGTTTATGCGTATAGGTTAAAGACCACCCTGTATACATAGTTATATATATTCATTCCCGAAGGAGCAGGAACTACCATAGTAGAAAAATAACTGTATTGCTTCATTTAAGCTACCTCTACGTTCTTCATACCGTAAATTATTTTTGAATGCTAATCTAGGAGGTATCACTGAACAGTAGATTAATAATAACATAATAATACGTGTAGGATTATTTTTTAAGATATGTTAATTAGTACATCGGGTGATGAATGTTTTACATTTTTGTCGGAGTATAAATCATCCGATCATAAGAGGAGTTATCAAACACGTAGTGCAGTTCGATATGAAGGCCTGTGTGGTACTGGCACTCTTGCTGCCCGTAGTTCTGTCCGCTTCGGGTAAGTTCCTGGTATTTTTTATAATAAGGGTGTCCCGAAATAATCTTGTGAAGGAGGAGAGTGTAATAATAACAAAAAGGGTTAACAATACAATAATTCGTTTCTTACTATAAGAATTGCATGAAATACAGTGAAGGGTAAATTACGACACACTTTTGCATTTCAATTCTCAGTTATTTAACAATCAGAAATATTTATACAAGAAAATGCGTACGTTCTACTGCCTCGAATTTACATGCGCGGATACAGGCAAAGATTGAATTTATATTTTAGAATCAAATATCCCTTAGAGCTCACTAGTGAAATCACTTTTAAACGTGCCTTTCCTACCACACAGATAATCTTAACATATGATACATATTTGTGAAAAAAACGGTATGAAAATTAGTAATGATACCATGCATACACAGGCTGAATTTAAATAAATAGTCTTTCAATATCAGATTTAGAATACACCAAATCATAGAGCAGGAAAATTGCTTTCGGATTTTTTAATAAATTTATTCCATCTTGTACACTACAAAAAACATATATTACTTACTTTATCTAGAAGCAACAAATACCTCTCTATCTAGTATGTGTACGACTATAGTTCATGCTTAGTCGTAGACGTTTCGCCACTTATACGGCATCTTCAATGCCCTTCGCATCGTCATAAATGAATAAATACACGATAGATAATTGTAATGGATTAAATAATAAGAAAAGATACATATATGTATAACAACTCTTTTAAGCTTTTATAATTTTCTTTGTCTAAATCATGTAGAATCTTAGTTCTATTAAAAAGCAAACATTCACGTAATATAATACATATTTTGTATGAGTTTCCGAAATTTTCTTTCCGACAAAATTTCAGATTATAATATAAAATCTTACACTTTATATATTGAAATCTTACATCACTTAGTCAAGAGTAACTTTGAAGGATCTTATTCCAGCAAAAAATGCCGACCCGGAGCAAATCGACGGCGCAAACATGGAGTACTTCCTTGTTGAAACAGAACCCGGAATCTATAGAGTGGAAGACCTCGTCAACGCCGACATCGACTTGAGAGCATCACCGTTAGACATCACCTACCACTTCTACAGCAGGAACAACCCAAGCAGGGGCACGGACATTAAAAGCAACAACATAGGAGTGCTCACAAACACCCAATTCAGTGCATCTAAAGAAACGCTGTTCATCGTTCATGGGTGGAGGAATACCAACGAGTCTGCCGTCAACCTCCACATAAGAGAAGCCATTCTCGCCAGGCATGATATCAATGTATTCGTGGTAGACTGGGGTCCAGTGGCTGATAGGAACTACGTTTCAGCTCAAGGAGCTGTGTTGACTGTCGGAAACTACGTAGCAGACTTTGTGCGTTCTCTGGTCTCCGCCTTTGGCTTACGATTGAATAGGGTTGCGTTTGTTGGTCATTCTCTTGGAGCTCATGTATCAGGCAATGCAGGTTGGTTTTTCACCAGTAGAGAATTTTCTAGGACTACAAAGAAACCGGCACTTTTCTCGACTCTGGTTCCGCTAATCAAGTGAGCATCGATTGGAGGTCGTTGTAACTGAGTTTAATAAAAGAATAATTAGTTGTCTCTAATTTGGATGATGAGTTATCATCTGTTGCTGAACTATGTAGATCTTCTGGGCTCCTTTCAAGTGATCCATGCTTGATCACAGACGTTCATCTATTGTTGGCATCTTATCGTATCGTGATGCACGGCCGAAATGTTCACGATATCGCCTGAAACGATACTAGAAACAGTGATGATGCCATATTAAGAATGGTGAAACGTCTGTGATCAAACATAGACCACGACAAAATTGTCCAGAAGAATTGTTACTTGTCTAAGTAATATGACAATAGCCGTGAAAACTTACAAATTATTGTATCATAATATATAGAAGATTAAACCTGTATTTTCTCTCTTTCTCTCAAATCTTCAGCAGATTAACTTGATTAGAGAATCAGATTTCGAGAAAAGTTTGGGTTTCAGTGTGTGCCATCTGGTCAAGATAGGCATAACACAATATCAGTTACAGACGATTATATGCATATAGTCAAAAATAAGTTGAATATGGTTTCTGGGAATTCAAATACCTTTTCAGTTGAAGAGTACAGGAACATGAAAGTTTTCTTTTATAATTTATTTAGGTATTTAAAACCAAAACAATATATTTCTAAGCATCAAAAGAATTTTATAATCTAGGCAATTGCAAATCTTCCCCACAATTTTATCTTTATCTGCGTGTTTGTTTGGTATTATCTGGAGATTATTAAAACTCAATTAAGTATCTCCAGATGACTTACCACAAAGCGTGATCTGTTTAAATAAAAGATAATTTTTGATCTGTGCATTTACTGCTCAAGGCAATGCAATTGGCCAGTAAAACTTCCAGACCCTTTCAAAACACTAAATTGCAGGTGCGGCTCTTAATGGACAAGTGGATCACATAGTGGGCCTGGATCCAGCGCTTCCTCTGTTCTCTATCAATAATATAAACAACCGATTGGACCCAACAGACGCCCTATTCGTACAGATTATACATACTAATGGAGGATTGCTCGGATTCAGCGCTTCGATTGGAGACTCAGATTTCTTCCCCAACGGGGGCTCTAGTCAACCTGGATGTGGTTTGGACTTAGCTGGGTCCTGCGCCCATTCCAGAGCCTACTTTTACTATGCTGAAGGTGTAAGTGCGAGCTCTAACCGGTTTGCTTCGAACTCGTGTACGAGTTATTCAGACTTTACCAGTGGTCGGTGTAGCTCTAATGCCAGATCTGTCATGGGTGGTTATAACATAGATACGTGAGTATACCATCTTCACTTGTTAGTTTGCCCATAATCATGCATTATTCTATACATTTAATAAATAAATATTACGTTGACAATGCCTCTCAAACGAATAATTTTTTTAGAAAAACAAATCACTTAGTGATTCACCTTAGGGCAGAGGTTTCATCTAATTATTTTTTCACGGGTAACCAAACAAATAAAGGTACTATATTTATTATGATTATTTTTACAGAATCAGAGGAAACTTCTACCTGCAAACCAACAGCGGATCGCCTTATGCTAGAGGATAGACAAGATAAAATATTTTACTTGTATGATTAAGAAAATCGTATATATTTTCATATTAAAATAAGATGGGATTAATTTTTGGAATACCATATTATGTCAATTAAATAAACTGTTTGTTAAAACAAAAATAAATGTTCTATATTGGCCAAATCTTACTTGTAATCCCATAAGTAATCCCTTGTAATCAGAACGGTTTTAGACCCTATTTATCAACAAATACTGCTCTCGATGGAGCTTTACAATGTATATACGAAGGTCTCAACAGCAAAAATAATGGGTCTCTTTTTCGATATGTCACGGGCATTTGACACTGTCGACCAGGTTGATTAAGAAATTAGACCGTATGGGTGTACGAGGTCTTAGTAATGACTGGATTAAGTCTTATTTGGGCAACAGAACCCAATAAGTCGTAGTGGACGGTGTCACATCGACTCTAAAGTAGTAAAAAGAGATACTCCCCAGGGATCATGTATATCGCCAACTTTATTTAATTGCTACATAAATGATCTACCCGAAGATGATGATGATAGATTGTCAAATGCAACATTCGTGCTCTATGCCGATGACTCGAATGTATTAATATCATCTAATAAGAGAGCAGATATGTATAACAAAGCGCAGGCATGCATTAACTATGTTCTGGATTGGACCAAACATAATGGCATAAGCCTGGATAAAAAGTAATCAGCAGCCCTGAAAATTGTTCCAAAGAACACACGCATGGAATCCATTTTATTGTTTAGAATTGAAAATCAATCTGATGAGAACGTATATTCAGTCAAATTATTAGGATTGCACCTAGATAACAAACTCACATGGAATCAACATATTGACTCTATTTTGACTAGGCTTAGCTCTTGCTCTTTTTGAATTCAGTTTATTAGAAACAGTGTCTCAATGATTGCCTTAAAACTCATCTATTATGGATTATTTCAATCAGTAATTGAGTATGGCATCATTTACTGGGGATCTGCAGCAAGTGTAAATCGAGTTTTTGTAGCGCAGAAGAGAACCATAAGGTATATGACACAATCCTCCTCCAGGACTACATGTGTAGAACTATTTAAAAGATTGGAGATAATGACTCTGCCGTCATTGTCTATCTATTCTTTGCTGATATATGTAGGTAATACAAAATAAAGCAAAATGGCCTTTGAGGTCTGATAGAAACTCCTACGAAACTCGTAATAGTGAGCAAATAGACACTCCCTATTCGAGACTGACAATGCCATCAAAACACATAAATGTTTTGAAGAGAGGGATACATTATATGCTAATAAAAATAAAATAAACTCGTTTCTTATAAGTAATTGTTTCTACTCTGTCGAAACTTTCTTAAATAATTTGATGTTTGCTGTTTATGTTGTATTTATAAATATAGCTCTATATTGTATTATGTGTACTAAAGTAGCAGTTTCTTTTCAATTTTTATATTTGTATGTGTCTCTAACTTGTATAAAAATTTCTTATTCTTGAATTCGTGTAACTGTTGACGAGCTAATAATATTCAGATAATTGTCAGAATTGTATGTATATTCTATGCTGAATAAATCATCTATCTAAGTATAAGAACTATCGTTACAGCTTTAGATAAAGTAAACCTCTACTTATATCAAACATTATAATGTTAATTTTATTCAATTGCATAATTTTTATCATGATAATCAATAAATTTGATCATAAAACTGATTGTGAAAATGATTGGCAGCACAATTCATGTAATTATATTATCTACAAGCAGAGTGGAATAGCGCTCTTTCTGGAATAGAAAATATTTGTCTTATCTATGTTACTATGTTAAGAGATGACTCACAGAGACTTATGCTTGAAAATGAAAATAAAGTATCATCTCCATGTTCGTCATCAAGTGGACATTAAAGGTAAAATTATAATTAAAAAAGTTTTCGTCAGGTTGTTTTCATTACCTTCATGTTGTCCAAAAAATCTTCAAAAATCAAGATATTGCCGCATGATTTTATTCCCCGAATAAATTGTGAACTAATTCTTACACACACGACTATTTTCGGCACGATTGCAATTATTTAAAAATTAATAATTACATGAACTGTTACACCATTTTCCTTCTGAAATATAAAATTTGAAAAATGTTACTTATAATAGCTACTTGACTTGACTACCTAAACTTTGATCTTGGCATATAAAATATATTTTTCTAAAAAAAAAAAAATAAACTGCGAATAAGGACTCACATAATCTAAATAAGTACGGGCCAACTGTTTTTATAAAAGATCTAGCAATCTATTTGATATAGTTGCCACTGACATTTTTCAGCTAAATATTTTAGAAGAACTTGAACTTCATAAAATGTCCTGTATGCCAGTAGTCATGTCCATAAGTTCTTCGTTTGCGAAATTATTAATCGGAGAGCAAGGAATTTATATACATGGAACGATTATCAAAGCTGCCCGAGTATTCCAATTTTGAATCCGCCATTTTGATGTCTGAAAATTGGTCGGAAATTTCAAGAAAACAGCAAGTAAAACTAAACAGTAAGAAAAATTCTATATAGGTATAAGAAATGTTCAGTATTTAATAGTTTAATTACAATTATTTGTGAAAAATAAAATATATCGTCACCAAACTTTCTTGTAAAATTGATGAAGGTACAAACGAAATATTTTGTGTACCTACCTATGTATCTTTTGTTCACATTATTTATGTAAAATACATCATTAGCCGTTTAGAAAAGTAAATATTTAAAATGCATTATGCATATAAAATTGAACTATCATTTACCTTACTGGCATATTTTTTGTATTGTTTATGTTCGCAGTTTTCATAATTTACTATTATATTAAGTAGGAGCTATGATTGCTCTTAAGACTTTCAATTCTTGTCACTCAAAGTCTATAAATCAAAGGAACACAATAATAAAGACACAAACAGAATCAAACCGAGAGAATCACAGTAAATAAACCAACAAGACGCTAAAAATATAAAACAAAAATATTTACCAAATTTACCCATACCACTGTTGCCGTGTTACGAAGATTTGAACCATTGAATTTTTAGATTAGAAAGAAAAAGACACTAGAATTCTAGGGTCTTGGTCAGGTGTACCAATACAAAATGTAGAAGTTGGGAGCAGTGTGACATCAAAATGGCGGCTCCCGTGTTTCCACACAAAATTGGATGCGCAGTCGTCTATAATCGTTCCATGTATATAAATTCCTTGTCGGAGAGACGGGTAGTAGCAAAGACAAAATGAGAAATGAGGGCTCCACTGTGTGCTTCTCACCACTACTAACATAGCAGATATCCTTTAGGCAATCATGTTGCATATCAATACATCGTTCATCGATCCCTAAACCTATGGCACTTACCTATATCACTCTGATGCGCACAGAATGAGCGGGTAACCGAGCAGTGTCTTATGGTTAGTCTCGATGAAGCATATGGCGACTTCCACGGAGATGCCGGAGTAATGCAATGCCAGTCGGGGCACATAGTCCATGGAGTAGTTGTTTTCGGGCATCTCCTACAAATAAATGGGTGGGATTGTCTTCCTCAAAGACAATAGAGGTCACTACTGCTATATGGCCACTTGCGAAAAAGTAGGTCGCTATCTGACTGTCAATTTGTCCCTCTGACAATTATTGTCAATTTGATAATAATTGTCAGAGGGATAGTAACAAAGATCAAGAGAGGGCACCACTGTGTGTTTCTGACAACTACTAATATTATTCGTATGTTGTGATTTAATGAGTCTTTTTGTTAGAATATCTAGAATCTAACAGAAAGGAATGCTAAGAAACAATGCTAAGGAAATATTAGTCATCATTTAAGAAGATATGTTGAAAACAACTATTCTGCGTATCATTTCTGCCCTCACACTCACACTTCTTTTCTGTATATCTGTAAAATAGACATTCGAAACTGTTTTTGTTCCTGTCACTTGTTTCAGTAAAAATATATTATTATTTCAAATAAGTATGACATTATTCTTAACTATCCTTAACTAATCGACTATTTGTATGAGAGCGGGGGCGGCATATTATTATTTTGTAGACCTCTTAAGCTAGAGAGAAGTCGAATCTGTGACACTTAGCGGTCGATGAGAATCAACTCGGAAATATTTGCATACTCTATTTTACAACATTGTTGCGAGTATGTTCTGCTTAATATTAATCACGTGCTTCCCATTTTCAAAAAGAAATTAAAAAGTTACAACTAAATACAACAAACATAACGCAATATTGCAACTGATATTGGGAATCTTGTCATAATAAAAACGTCACTTTTAAGCACTTCATTTTTTGCTTTAATAATTCTTTTAAGCTATAAATTATATTTTAATCTACCCTTGTCTAAATATAAACGTATAGCTATCGATTTTCAAGTACACATGCATAGAAGATAAATGTATTTTCGTTTTCATCGTATTTATAATAAAAATGGATAATACAATGTAATCCCAAATAAAGATATAGGTATCGCATAATGTACCTCTGGTATTTTACCTTTATTTAAGTAAATTATCTTCTCTGATAAAATGATAATGAGGAAAAGGTACACTGAGCGAAAAATCTTGCTTAAACTCGCTAATAAGTCATAGTTTTTCGATATTATTAATTATTTATTTTTGCACCTTAAATTTATTATAGATAAATAATTATTTTTCAACATTTCTTTGTAATGAGATGATTAATTATTGTAAAAACTCTATAGTTTGTTCCAACCACGTTTAAAATGTTTCTTTTCTAAAATTAGGAGACAAAATATTTAGTAATTTTAGTAATATCTTTGAAACTCCTAAATTGTCGCTCATGTAAAAAAGACAAAAAGTAGAGATAAAAGCTTCCTACAGCATTGCTCTTAAAACATAATGTACCATAACTAGAAAAGTCAGTCTGGCGCAATGGAAAATTATTACAATTTATAGGGCTGCACAATGAAAAATGCAATAATAATAATAATAATAATAATCGTCCGGCGTCTACCATAGAAATTATAAAACATAGAATGCTTCTATGGAGACTGAAAATGGGCATCCTATGGAGAAGCCATAACTCCAGTAACTTTGGTTTGCTGTATTGGTAGCTATGGTCGCACTATGAGCTAGCTTCTCATTAGCCGCCGAGCGGGAAATTCGAAAATCAAGTAATTTTACATTTGACCTGCATTATTTTCAACTTTGAATATTGATCTATTCGCAGTTTTTAAATAGTGACATGCTTTTTAACAAATTAAACTTTTAAAGCCGAATTTTGCACAAAATCGTTTTATTTGCCAAAAGCCATTTGTCTCACTATTAACTAAAACGATACAGTTGTTCGGGGAACACAAATAAAACATAAATTAAAGTAATATTTATCAAAAAAAACCGGTAAGAACAACAAATATACTACAAGAATATACAAATATACAAATATATACAGTGAGGACATAAAGTCCGTCCCCCGCCCCCTCTAACTTTTGAACCACTGGGTAGATTGTGATGAAATTTAGAACGATAATATATAACTAAATTCTGCATTTTTTGACACATCAATGACAGATCTGAATGTCAAAGTGACAGCTGGGCGCGCAATAGGAACATTTTTTTAAATGGAAATGGGGGTCGAGTAATAACTCACTTTGAATCTATTTTTATGCTCAAAACATCCCCCAAATTTGAGAACATTTGGTTCAGTAATTGCGAAATAAAAACCAGTAATATCAGTTTATAACATAATCTTTTTACCACATAATCTTTATAATAGAACTTACCCATGGAACATTTATTTGTCAGGAGGTTCATTGTGGTCATTTTCAACATCTTTTGAAGTAACACGTGTTTTCTAAATTTGTTTCTGCCTCTACGTTTAATTTAAATTATTTCATAATTTTTTAATTTAGGTGATTTTAGGTTAGGGATGGTTTATTGTTATTTGTTTACTTTTAATTTTTGTTTTGCTTTGAATAATTTACAATAATTTTTAATATGTATGCAAAAAATGATATAACAGAAATCGATATTACTGGTTTTTATTTGGAAATTACTGAACCAAATGTTCTCAAAATTGGGGGATGTTTTAATCATAAAAATAGCTTCAAAATGAGTTATTACTCGACCCCCATTTCCATTTAAAAAAATGTTCCTATTGCGCGCCCAGCTGTCACTTTGACATTCAGAGTTGTCATTGATGTGTCAAAAAATGCAGAATTTAGTCATATATTATCGTTCCAATTTTCATTACAATCTACCCAGTGGTTCAAAAATTAGAGGGGGGGGGACGGACTTTATGACCTCACTGTATAATAAATAGTTAATTATACAGACTGACAGCTGACACTAACTTCACAGGATCCTAACCTAACACTTAATTTTAAATTAAAACCGCAGTCGGCCTGAAGTTGACATCCGCATCGAGTCGGCACTACCAATACTTACTGGGTTGTAGTCCATGGTGTGGTGTAAAAATTCCCAGAAAATTCCCTAAAGTTACGTTTTCTCGTATTCTGCATAATAAGTGGCTATTTTTGGATGTGTCATATAATGGATATTGGCATACTATATTTTTTATAATTTCTATAGCGTCTACACAAAATCAGAATAGTATGAGAAATATGCAAGAAAAACCTATGACTAAAACTTGAAAGAACCTAATTTTGCAAACATAAAATTTCAATCAATATATGCCACCCTTCCTTGTTTTCCCGAATAAGGAATAGGAATAGGAAGTAGTTCCTCTTTGCCTATGCATTGTTGCAATTTTCCAGTTGACGTTTCCGTTGGCTCCAGACACACATTCGTCAGATGTGTAAAATTGCTTTAAATTTAATCATTGCATATCAGACATTCGAAGAGGTAGAATCCGACCTGTCTAACTTATTAGACACAAATTAACAAACCGTCTTGGTTATTTAGAGATGCTGAGATACGACTAAGACGGGGAGGAAGCTCAGTGGCGGCGATCGAATCTCAATTAAGAAGTTTACGGGACAAAATAGATGAGTTGCTAAACGATGTAGCAGCATTGAATGGTGGTTAGGGCTTGTTGTTGCAAGGGTGACGGAGTGCACGGTTACCCGCAGTACTCAGGCCTTTCGACCTATTGTGCCTGGTTGTTAGAGCTTACCAACGTAAGTCATTTCTGAGGTGTAAATAATACATATAATAATTATGTATATAATTATTATATATATATATATATATATATATATATAATTATATATATAATAATAATAATAAATAATAATATGCCGCTCCTTTTCTCACACAAATCTCAGACTTCCGGGATAATATTTGTGATTAGAATGATGGGTAGAGATATTATTATTATTATTATTATAGGTGGCAAAATGACTCAACAAATAAAAACATGTATAAATTGTGCCACATATATATAATTTATTATTATGTAGATAAAATTTCTCCAAGCAGGCTGAAATTTCGTAAATATATTTTCTTAGATATAGATCAAATTGTGTTTTTCTACCATTCATCTAATTAACGTAGTTTTATGGTACTCCATGTCAAAAATTATAAATACCTGACTTTAGCTACTGAAAATACCTGAAGTAGCCTAAACTTATTTATAGTTATAGTCAACCTATGAGAATACGTTTTATATTTAACTATGGCCATCAAGTTAATTCTGTATATCGTGTATCATCTTCAAAGATAAATTTATGAGTCAAAGATTATATCTATATTGGTGTTTACAACAATACAATTAATTATAAAAATATAGGCAAGTGACCTTTTTCCACAAGGTATTATTTTAAATAATGTAAGAAGAGTACAATACGTAGCAATATTTCATAGAAAATTTGATGGAAACATCGCAGAGCTAACTTTTTGATATGCTGCGAATGCTTTTATAATATAGACACGTCCCAGGGATATCTATAGTTGATCCTGTAAATGTCATTGTGCTATCTATAGCACGTAACAATATTTCTTAGAAAATTTTATGTAGTCGTGACGTAGGTAACTTTCTGATAGCCTGTGGATGTCCTTAATATATAGAGCGACATCAAAGAGACATCGATTATTGATCTTGTAAATATCGTCGGGTTATCTATAACACGTAGCAACGTTTAATAGAAAATTTGATGGGAACTTCACGAAGCTAACTTTTTTATATCCTACGAATGCTTTTATAATACAAACACGTCCCAGGGACATCTATAGTTGATCCTGTAAATGTCATTGTGATATCTATAACACGTAATAATATTTCGTAGAAAATTGTATGTAGACGGGACGTAGCTAACTTTCTGATAGCCTGTGGATGTCCTTAGTACATAGGGCGACATCAAAGAGACATCGATTATTGATCTTGTAAATATCGTCGGGTTATCTATAATACGTAGCAACCTTTAATAGAAAATTTGATGGGGACTTCACGAAGCTAACTTTTTGATATCCTATGAATGCTTTTATAATATAGACACGTCCCAGGGATATCTATAGTTGATCCTGTAAATGTCATTGTGCTATCTATAGCACGTAACAATATTTCGTAGAAAATTTTATGTAGACGTGACATAGCTAACTTTCTGATAGCCTGTGGATGTCCTTAATATATAGAGCGACATCAAAGAGACATCGATTATTGATCTTGTAAATATCGTCGGGTTATCTATAACACGTAGCAACCTTTAATGGAAAATTTGATGGGGACTTCACGAAGCTAACTTTTTGATTCTTTTTCTACTAATGCTTTTATAATATAGACACGTCCCAGGGATATCTATAATTGATCCTGTAAATGTCATTGTGCTATCTATATCACGTAACAATATTTCATAGAAAATATTATGTAGACGTGCCGTAGCTAACTATCTGATAGCCTGTGGATGTCTTTAGTATATAGAGCGACATTAAAGGGACATCGATTATTGATCTTGTACATATCGTCGTGTTATCTATAATACGTAGCAATTTTTAATATTCCATTTGTCCATTTCTGTGGTGTGTTTTATGTTTTTATTTAATAGAAATTTTGATGGGCTCATCACGAAGCTAACTTTTCAATATCCTACGAATGATTGTATGTACAGAAAGACGTCACAGGGGCATCTATACTTGATTTCATAGAAAATATTATGAAGTGTGTATGCCATTAGAATATAGAGAAACGTCTATAGTTGATACTGTAAATGATATCGTATTATCTACAGTGTCTAGCAATATTTCATCGTCCACACGGCGAAATACGAACCGCACGCCTCTGGGCCGGGGAAGCAATGCATCGACTTCCAATTCAGCTGAAACGCGATAAGATATCGTAAAGTATGTACTGGTTGAGGTGTGAAGTGGCTGTATTGTCTACTAATTAAATTTCTCTGGCTCCCATTTAGACTAGCAAGGATGCGAGGGCATGACAGCTGATCTGAAGCGCGTTACTTCACATCCATCCCGACAACTCGGGATTAATCTAGACGTGTTTCCGTTTCGTTTTCTCATATTTAACTTTATTAATTCGCCCAAACGGCTTTGATGCATTCTGGAAATAATATACTTGGGAGTTTCTTTGTTGCTGCTCGCGTCATACACTTCCATTTGTCTCAGTTGGGTTCACAAGTTTTGTTTCTTGGTACGTAATTAGTTGTACGATTTAATAGATAACTGCTTCGAACCTGATTACTACCTCTTTTTGCTTTCTCGATATATTTGAAGGAAATGTTTAAGGCTTATAATGACCATATAAGTATGTAATATTAATTTGTTTTGATAATTATCGATTTTTTCGAGTAATTTTACTAAATTTCGTATTTAATTAAAAGATGTAGGAATTTCCGGCTTCAAACTCGAAGTTTTACTAAACTTTTACATTAAACTCAGCATTTAAAATCAGATTTCAGTTTGTATATTCAGAATTTCAAGTCGGAATGTGTTAAAATTCTGTGATTTCATTATTATTGCTATAACTACTACTATTCTTATAGAAAACAACATGAACTAAGATCCAGCAGTAACATCACTGTCCAAAAAGACTTACCACTCTAACAAAACTTAAAAAAAAATGATAATAATAAGCAAGAGCTACTACACTGCTTTCGGAACTAAAGATAATGCCGGCATGCCGAAATTCGGCAGATCTTCTAGCCGGAAGAATGCAGAAGGCGGTCATTCTCAGCTCATTACGTCAACTCAGGGCACACGATTCCTGGACTCAGTAGTTACTCACCCCATGGACGTGGGGAGTAGCTACTGATAACCACCAGCGGCCGACCCTGAGAATCGGAGCCAGGGAACCGGTCAACTGGATCTCAACAAAAAAATAATAATAATAATAATGTGAAAACTTATCAAACTACTTGCAAGGTCAAATTAAGTATATATTCTGTCCCAAAATGATGAAATATTTTTTTCAAGTAGAGACTAAAAAAAGGCGAAAACAGGCCACTTAGTACCTATACAGGGTTATTCAGAACTTATCTCTAAAACTTTGAGCATATGTGCATCTTTAAATAAGAAATCGATATCACAAAAAAAATTTATAATAAAAGTCTTAGGATTTTCCGTAAACAATGTTTAAAGTTATACCATTATAAAGTACTACGTAGATGGGCAACTGTACTTCAACATCTGATATACCACATTCCTAAGAATGTGGTACATCTGATATACCACATTCCTAAGAATGTGGTAAAAAAAGTAAACACGTTTTTTGTACCTTAAACGCCTGATTAAGACCGAGCGAATAGAGTTGGAGTGGGGATAATATCTCTATTGTCTATTCAGTCATCAGTCTATCTGTACCTCTCTCAGTGCCGGTGTTTTATTTATCGTAGGAGTGTTAAACTGTAAAATTTTTAAAATGGCTCATGTGTAAAGTAATTCTGAGTTAATGGACTGTTACCAGTGGATTATCAATTACGAGTTAGGTTTTGTGAGTGGTTGTTGAAGCAAAATGCTGAAAATCCCCAATTTACTTAATAATTTGCGTTTACAAGATCAGCAACCAGGAGGAACATTCGGTTTAGTGCGGCAAAATTGGATAAGGCGTGCCCAAAAGTGTGTACAAGTCGAGGAATATTATTTCGAACAGCTTTTGTAACAAGGTATGTGCACATTTTTTATAAATTTCATGTTTCTAATACCTAGTAATCAAGTAGCGCAATTCTTCAAAATTAGCGTAACAAAATTTTATTCATTTTAAAGACACGTCACTTTGGTCACATCTATCTATCGTTAAGTTTATTTTAAAGTAAAAACGCTGCAAATCTTTTTTGCGCCGGGTGTCGGTATACTCTCAGAACTTCCGAAATTTTTTTCGTGCTAGTCAGTTTGCATTGTCAGTCCCAAGGTCACTCCATTACAGTGGACCAGTATCCAGCGGCGTGCAATGAAAAATTTTTAAATAGTTTTCAGAAGCCGCCTAAAAAAATTTTTTTTTTCACTACCACATTTCTACATGTATGTTGAACATCCCCAAATTTTATTATGGATAAGTTCTGAATAACACTGTATAGAAATTGCCACTTTTATTATATTTTCAATTTTCTTGAGCCATGTTTAACGAAACTGTAGGATTCATTCATTCATATTCATTCATAGAATAAATAGATAACACTTCTTAAGACGAATTCACCGATAGAAGGTTATATTATACCTACTTTTTTTGTCATCATGAAAGTACTATTTCTGATTAAAAACATACTTGAAATTGTATTAATTAATTTGTCACTAGTTTAAAAAATTGTCAACGCCACTGCATTGTATTTAAAAAGGCGTCTCAAGAATCTATAAAATAATTTTTTTCTGACTTCTCAAATAATAGAGATATTGACTTAAATCCTTAAGTTGAAAAGCCGAGTTCGTCGATTAATGAAAAAAAAGACAACAAGAAAGGCATTTTGGCTTTCGGTAACATATTTTTCTGAAAATCAGAGGTAGAGGAATATGTGGTTATTTTTTTATCTTATAGTAAACACTACAGAGTTGACAAAAACACTACAATAAGAAGCAAATCTAGCCATCTTGTACATAAACTTTCTGTATGAGTAAGAGGTAATACATAAATACATTTTTTTCTTATAATACGTAAACACAAATAAAATATATAACAATATATGGTACTGAAAACCTACCCCTACCCAGTCACTAGTTTTCCACATTATTATCACCCCTATCTCGCCCAAATAATTAGCGGAATCATCCCGGCAAATTCACCCTTTGAGGTGCATCGAAGTATGCGGTGGCAAACAGTCGGCATAACAGGTGGCTATGGATTAAGTTAAACAATTGAAGTGAACATCAATCAGGGCCTACTGTACACTTAGTCCAACATAAATACCAGAACAATCAACCGACAAGTTCTCACCTTGCTCATCAAATACAGATATCTGTAGAGAGTTGTATTTTGGATGTAGGTATCTACCCGTTGTGTTCCTGATTACACGAGGTCCTTTCCGTTGTCTACGTACGGAATAAAAGAAATAACAGGATGTAGCAAAACATATAGTATCCTATACATATATGACAATATATTACAAAATAAAGACAATATATTGATTTTTTCTCAATATAATAAGAAAATCCCAATATCTTGACTTTCTAATAAATAAAAAGAGCAAACAAATTAATGCTACACAAAAAGAAACACAAACACACTGGAACTCGAAAGCTGGTTCTCATTTTTGACAAACTATAGTTGTATAATAACGAATTACAAATTTAAATATAATAAATCATATCATTGTTGATATTTCAATTTTACTAAAATTGCATGCGGGTAATTATATTGCTTACTATTTCTTATTGGGTCTGAGTTATAACGAAATATTTAAACATTTAGACAGGACATGAAAAGTTGTTCTACCAGTCGCTCTGGAGGTTGTACAAGAGCAACTCTAGGGGATGAGCTACGATCAAGGAAGAGGTTACAGAGAAGAAAGTAGGTACTATATTAAAGGAATTAAGTATTTTTGTTGGCATATTAATTCATGTATGATAAATTGAAACCATATGGAATTGCAATTAATTGACACATTCGGTAGATTTTCTCGTTATATTTGTCTCAGCTAAAGAATGTAGACTTATGTACTAACTAGGTACCTACTTCTTCCATGCAATAGCAAACTTTATAGAGCCCTTATAACACAAAAATTTTCAGTTGGAAAACAACTTTATGTGTAGTATTGTTGTAGTTTTAAAGTTTACTCCAAAAAAGCACAGTACGGTATATAATGAATGCCTTTACAAATAAATATTGTATAATAATAATAAATTTATTGTAATATCAATTTTTATAAAAAAAATTATTTCCTTCGCATTAAAAATTGACTTGGCTGACCTTCAAACATGCCCAATTAATAGGCAAATAGAAGAAGATACACACTTTGCGAACAACTAATATGTTCTCTGCGCTCTCCAGAGTCCGGATCTCTGGAATTCGGAATTTCCGTAATATGTAATGGAAACAATACGAAACTATTTCATTTATTGATGTGGACTCCATGCAGAATTTCTTTTATAATGGCTTCTTAAGAATCATAGTATGATCAAACGATTTTATAGTGCCGAGAATGAAGTTTTTTAAAACCTGAGGAAATGTTTATATAATAGTTTTGTAATGATTCCAATAAGACAAAATACCAACGGCGATTAAATAATTTTATTAGATGGTGCCAATTTTCCATTTATAGCTGCTGTAAAAACGTTTTGAAAATATTTCTGAGAGTAACGTTATTTTATAAAATTTGTTTGGGAAACATTTCTGTATTCCTATAAAATACGAAATTGTTAGTTGGTATGTAACCTATTCAATATTAAATATTTAGTAACTACACCTACCAACCAGCAAATTTGTTTTATAATTTAAATATTATACAATTATTATATTTTCCTAGTGTCTTATTACTGCTTCCAAAATGCTAATATAGTATATTAGACTTGTAGAAAACACGATTTTGTTGTTTGTAACTAAACTGTTTTGTAAATTTATCGTTAAAACGTTTTTGCAACAAAATTATAAAATTGTTTATAAATCATTTAAAAAAATATTTTATAATCATTTCTGTGACCAAGATATAAAACATTTAAGCCATAGTCATAGGCAACCCATAAAAAATTGCCTTCGTTGACGATAAAACACGCCCAATAGGCAAATAGAAGAAGTTACAACATACTTTGCTTAACCACTTCGATGGCCCGTTGGCTACCTTTGGTTTTATTATCAATAACTAACATGTTCTGTGTGCCATGACTCCATGACAGAAACACTTCTTGAAACTGTAATAATACAATTACGAAACTATTTTATTCCATGGAGGAGTCCAAGTTTTTAAAACTTGAGGAAATGTTTATATGTATAACAGTTTTGTAATGATTCCAACAAGCTTTACAAAATACCAACGGCGATTAATTAACTTTATTAGATGGTGCCAATTTTGCATATATAGCTGCTGGAAAAACGTTTTAAAAGTAATTGTTTTGAAAACACATTGCAACAACAAATTGCAGAAAAAAGAAAAACTAATAGATAACATGATAAAAAACAAAAGAAAGAAATTAATTCGTCGGGGGTTTTAACATATTCGGGAAAAAGAAGCCACCTATAGTTATACTAATCACGTCCTAGGTTATAGTGAAAAAATTGCTCACAGATTAGAATGAAACGGTTGTAAAATGATTAGTGTCAACAAGCGTACTATTGAGAGGATTTTGATAAACAGCAAAGAAAGGGTTAATAAATTAAAACAATCGGGATTATACCTAATTAACTGCGTGGATTGTAATGCCGTGTATGTGGGTCAAACCGGTAGAAGTATTGAAACTAGAGTAAAAGAACATAAAAAATCCATATTAAATAACGCAAAAAATTCAGGATTTTCGACGCATTGTATAGAAAACAATCATTTTATAGATCAGAAAAATGTAAAGGTACTGCATCGTACTACTTACCTACTGTACCTACTATACTATACCTACTATATGTATATGTCTTATTTTGGAAAAGAAGTTTATTTTTCAATAGTAACCAAAACTAAGTGTGCCAAATAAATCCGTTTAGGAAAACTAATCATTTAATTCACCAGATAAAATATTTTTTTCTTGACAAAATTTATTAGATAATATTAAATATATAATATTGCCATTGAAACAAATGCCGTGTCAATACCAATTGAATCTTTAATTCGCCAAATACAAATAAATAATTTAATCGGTGGTAAGAAATGTTATTTATCTCAATTAAATCCTTTTGTCAAGGACCTTTATCGGTATTTTAATGTTTTCACGTTATCGTTACGTGTGACATACTGTATAATTCAGTTCCTGCTCGTATTTACCAAACACTTCGTCGGCATTGGAGGCTCCTAACTGTTAAATTTTATAGTGCACTGCAGAGGAACTGCTGTAGTACTTAATTAATCGAATGAATAGTGATTTAAGTTAGACATGTTCTTACAAACAATTGGCTGGGAACCAAATTCAAACAATATCCACAAGTTTGGGAAACAGTTTAGACATTATTTCGATTCTATTAAATTCCATTAAGGCTGGATTTATATGTGTGTGTTCAACACGTACACTTTACAACTTGCTGTACTTCTCGGAGGATGTAGATTGTTGTGTTTAGCGCTAAGAAACCGCGCTACCGCCTCCTAAATGCCGCCCCCTCCCAGGCTTTGATTATTCCGCACCAATTGTGTGAATTCTTTATAGTGCTATGAATGCAGGGAAGTTGTATTTCTATAAACTATTTCTGGCATAGCTTTATGCATGATTCACATTTTTTTTTTCGAAATTATTCCATCTGCAAATAAAAATAAGAAAATAGGAGTGTATGGTAAAATTTGGAAAATTTTATTAAGACTGTAGTGATCTACAAACAACTTTGATAAATTTATTTGGAATGATTTTAACAGTGTGTTAATTTTGTGATTTAACTATGCCTGAAGATGGCAGCCCGGAAGAAACACGTGCCAAACATTATGCTAAGCAGGACTGGTACAATTTCAGATGTGCCAGTAAATCCTTTGAAATAGAAATCTCAAAAATTATTTTTCATTAATAAATTCTATATAAAAACTACCTAACTATATTTTTTTTAAATTTATTTAAAATGATGCACTGCCTTCAAGCAGCTTCACGGACGTGGGGAATAGTTGCTGATAACCACCAGCGGCCGATCGTGAGAATCGAAACCAGGGAACCGGTTGACTGGATTTAAACAAAAAAAAACATAAATAATAATAATAATAATAATAATAATAATAATAATAATAATAATAATAATAATAATAATAATAATAAAAATAATAATAATAATAATAATAATAATTTAAATAACTATCAAAAATATGTTTTAAAAGATATTTCAATTAAGAGCGATAGATGCAGAACGAGACGATATCCCTGCTATATTTGCAATTGGAGCTTCAAACATACTACCAATATTTATCAAATCAACCATTTATCAAATATTTATTTTATTTGACATTATACAGTGGTTTTTGGAGCAAATTTAAGAAGTTTGCCTTGATACTGCACTTTGAATATTTAATAGTGTACTTCTAGTTTCCTGCTTTTGGTTATTTTACAGGTGGTGTAATCCCAAAAGAAACTTTGAATCATGAAAACGCACCACAAGTAAGATACAGACGTTCATAATAATATATCTACCCTCGTTTTAATCACAAGAATTAGAATCTCTGTGGGAGAGGGGGCGGCGTATTATTATTTCGCGTTCCGCATTTGCCCCTTAGGAACGACTTACGTTGGTAAGCGGTAACCACCATTCAGTGCTGGAATTAGGGAAACTGGAAAACCTCATTAGTTAGGAGGATAGTGAAACATTAACTGATGTTAATCTCTCATATTAATTATTATGACCCTAATGACATTTCTACTGCCTGTAATACAAATGAATTCGAAACAATAAACCATATCCTCTTTGACTGTCCTATTTACTGTTCTATGAGGACCCCAGGCTCTGACTCATTTCTACTAAATTTTAACTCCTTCATCTCCTCATTAGAAAATACCACTGCTAACTCGGCTAAGACAATCGCCTACTACATTTGGAGTGTATTGAAATTGCGATCATTTATAATGAATGAATAATTCATTTAATTTCACCTTTTGCCTCCTATAACTATTCGACTTTAAAGTTATATTGCCTCGTTTTCTTTCTTTCATGTATTTTTAATTGTTTTTTTCTAATAATATAATTGTAATCTTTCCAGACTCTTGCTATAAAATACTGTATTTTCTTAAGCAATAAAGTAATAATAATAATAATGATAATAATAATAATAATAATTTCAGGCATATACGCCAGGATGGTTACCAACCCAGCCCTGCCACAAGGCCTTAAAGATCTTATATGAACAAGAATATGGACCACTAAAATTTAAAAACAAGCGATAAAATATTAAGGTAAAAGCTGAGATATAATACATTAAGTATTTATCGTGACAATTTTGAATTACACTGACAGAAGTGACTATAATGAAAAATTGAAAGTTTGGCAGGAAAAAAAACCTGGTATAACAAATAGCCATTTCAGTTAAAAATAATTCATCTTGAATATTCACCAGAGTAAGTAAAACTACATGAAAATAATCTAGTAAGCTGCATACATATGGAAAATCGATACCTTTTAATTAATTGTTTTTTAATTGTTACTTATAATTAATTGTTTATTTCTCCTTTGTTAGCCGAAATTTTTATGAATCATTTTGAAAACTCACTGTTCAATAGTGACAATAATTTAAAATTACATGTTCATTTTTGGGCTCGCTATGTAGATGACATTTTTTGTATTTGGACTGGTACTGAAAGAAATTTGAGCGGCTTTCTCAATTTTTTAAATTCGCTTAACGATAATATTCAGTTTACAACGGAAGAGGAAGAAAACAATCAATTAAACTATTTGGATATAACAATAAGAAAGGTAGAAAATAAATTAAAATTCTCGGTTTATAGAAAACCAGCAACTTCCGACGCAATTATACCAGCAACTTCGCAGCAGTCCTGGCAAATAAAAAAGTCGGTTTTCCATAGTTTAATACATAGGCTTTTAATGTTTCCCCTAGAAAAATAAAATTTTGAAAATGAATTAAGTTAACAGTTAGTCTATGATACAATCAAGCAAATTGCAAGAAACAACGGATATAAAGAAAAACTAATAGATAACATGATAAAAAACAAAAGGAGGAATTAATTCGTCGGGAGTTTTACAATATTCGAGAAAAAGAAGCCACATATAGTTATATTAATCACGTCCCAGGTTATAGTGAAAAAATAGCTCGCAGATTAGAACGAAACGGGTGTAAAACGATTAGTGTCAACAAGCGTAATATTGGGAGGATTTTGATAAACAACAAAAAAAGGGTTAAATAAATTGAAACAATCGGGAGTATACCAAATTGACTGCGTGAATTGTAATGCTGTGTATGTGGGTCAAACTGGTAGAAGTATTAAAACTAGAGTAAAAGAACATACAAAATCCTTGCTAAATAACGCAAAAAATTCAGGATTTTCGACGCATTATATAGAAAACAATACTTTTATAGATCTGAAAAATGTAAAGGTAACTGCATCGTGAAAAGAAAAGAAAGCGCTTAGATCTATTAGATCAATTAGAAATTAAAAAATATTTAATTATAAATCCTTGTACTACGAATAACTAGATAGATTTTGCACTTTCGCCCTTCTTAAGGCACTAAAAACTCGGACTTTACCAGATGGTAGGATCAATCGGGGGTAGGTGCTCGTAAACAGATAAATAACTAAAACGCGCTTGGAAACATTTAGTAATAGACATTTTATTCTATTGAAAAAGGCCTAATAAGCCGAAAGACTAGTATATAGAGGGTTTTCTACATATTTCTTGAAACATCTAAATGAGACCTATGTTTTCTTCAAAACAATTATTTTCACGATGTTTCATAAAGAACCATCCTCTTCTAGTATCCACTTTACCTTTTAATTAGTTCTAAAGTTATACTATTATTTCCAATACATAAGAAGATATGTATTCATCCAAGTTGAACCACGTTATTTAAAAAGCTCGACTGCTGTAATTCTGGTACCTACAAAATTATTTGTATCCACGCTCAGCTCGCGACGCATCCATGTAAGAAGCCGAATAGCTCCAACAAATCATAATAATAAAATCTCACCGCGCCACTTTTCGGGGGTGGGAAAGGGGTGAGGGGTGTGTTTAGGGGTGGCTTCGCGCACAGGCACATCACATGTTAAGTCCTTAATACGTGCAGAGACAAAGTAACTCTACTGTAAAGCCAACTCGCTGCTGCTTTTGACATTCCGACATCGCTAATTAAATATATTATTATAAATATGTCCTTTGTCGGGGGGTGAAAAATACAAGATTATTCGTTTATGCGCCCGCCAACATGCCATACTCAGGAATCTGGTGTGTGTGTGTATGTGTGTCTCTTAATTGTGGTCGGTTTTATCTTTTTTTAATTACTTTTATGCTGCTCTCCGCATTATTACAATTCCACGTTTAGGACACGGGTGGGGAGGGAGGTGGCGAAAAGGCCTCCAAACAATGCCTTACAAGAAACGCGGAAAAAGGATTGGTTATGCTATATCTACAATATACTGAGTGTTATTATTTGCCTGGTCGAAAGCCGCATGCGACGAAAGGGAGTAAGCATAACAAACGCATACGCTTTGATCAGAGCTGTCCAGTATTTGAAATAAAAGTAATTGAAAAAGTATTTCAAATACTTTCGCTATTTGAAGCATTTTATTTCAAATCCTTTCGATTATCGGTATTTGGTACTTGGTATTTGACATCTTTTGGTCGAGTATTTGGATTTGATATTTGGTTTTCAGAATTCTGGTATTTCAATTACTTTTCCTGGTATTTCAAATACTTTCGGGTATTTCAAATACTCTCCGGTGTTTCAAATACCATTTAAAGCACTAGAATGAATATTTAAATTATGTAAAATAGGTACCTAACGTATCGAGCTACTTCTTTTCTTACTTATTATTTATTAATAGTTCTTAATCAGTAGATAATAAAGGTAAAAAGCATGTATGTACGTAATCCTACTTAGAATTGTAGAATCAGAGACATGAAAACATCTCCATTCCATATTATCCTACTATTCCTACTATACATTGAATGTATGATGTACTAATTGTACTAAGTATGTAAGTATATATTCATTGGCAACACTGTTATTAGTGTTGTTGAATGTAAATATTTTGTTCCCTTTTTCAGAGTAAATTAAAAGTTATGCTTGTTTTATGTTCTGTGTTATTACTTATTTCCTCAGACTTAAAATTTCAGCAGGTATAAATAAATATAATTCACATTATTCCAAGTACCATTTCAAATACCTATAAAGGATTGTAAATGCCCTAAAATAATTTTTGGGTATTTGAAATAAAACTTGTATTTGAAATACTAGAGAATATTTGAAATACTTTATTTGCTCTAAATTTCAATTACTTCTCTTGAGTACTTGGTATTTCAAATCCTTTCTGTAAAGCAGAGTATTTGGTAATTTAAACTGCAAATACTTGATGGTATTTGGTATTTGATATTTGAAATATTTTTGATGGGTATTTAGAGCAGCTCTGGCTTTGATATGCCGAAGCAGTTGCAGTTGCCAAATCGATCAGAACTCGAAAAATAATAATTATTATTTAACAACAATCAGATGTTTTGTTACCTCGCTATATAATACTGGGTGCTACAAAATATGCCATATTCCTAGAAATATCAAAATGAAATTTGTTTGTTTGGCAACATGGAACTACTCATAAAATGTTTTTGTTTAATGGAATGAAACAAATAGGTTTCATCACTAATAATCCTAACTTTCGATGTTAAGATGAAACACCCTATATATTATTAAATTCAGAATTAATCTATTATATTATTCAATTCAGGTTTAAACTCTTAAGTATATTGCGGGAGTTTCAGAAATGTTTGACAGACTGTCACTGTTCCCTTTTAATTTTTAAATTTTTTGTAAGAGTGCTTTACTTTGAAGTATATAAAATCGTTCCTTTTTGCTAATTTGTCATGAGCAAAATACTAACTAACCGTTTCTGTCACTAGGAAATATTTGAAGGGCCTTAAATCTTTACCTAATAATTGTATTTTTTCATATAGGTATCTCAATTTATTTTAATAGGATGATAGTGGCTTATCATATCTAGGAAAGACCCCTTCTTTACCAATTTATTGTTACCCATATGTTTCGATTTTGAAACGTTTTTTTTTTTTTTTTTTGGGAAAAATCGTAGAAATTTAAATAAAACAGTGTCAGTATGTCAAAAATTTCTGAAACTCCGGCAACTTACTCAAAATTTAATCTTGAATCGAAATATTGAATAGCTTACAGAGTGTTCAATTTAAAAAATGAATGTTGAGGTCATTTCTGGTGAAACCGGAAATACTGACATTTATTTCACTGTATTAAAAGAAAGCATTTTTATGTGGTTCCACAATCTAAAATTTCATTTTGTGAAAATTACATAAATAACAAAAAATCGGATTGTAAATTATATTTTGACCTGTTAAATAGTTTATGCAAATAAAATAAAATAAAAATTATATAATTTGTAGCCTAACTTTTCAACCACGGGAGGTTGTTCTTGCAACGAAAATTGCAATATTTCTATCACCATCTAGTATTATATTATACCTTTATCATCATACACGTTCTATGGCCTGCGTCTTTTATCGTTCTGATGTTTTGAAAATTCTAGATCTACTGACTTTCGTATAATAGAAGCCTGTTAAAGTAGCTGAAACCAAATTCTTTGTCGGCAGTTTTTTCGTTGATAATGTTGTCTTTAGCATTGAATAAATGTTCCGCAATGTGGAAAGCTCTTCGGAATCCAAACTCTGGACTTGTGTTGGACATCATTTACTCGCCTTTCTCAGATCAGTAATCAATCTGCCGATAAGGGTTTTCAATGATCAATTACTCCTTTATTTCAGATGATTTAATTACTCCTCTTTATAAGGAAAGTAGTACCTCTGGAGTATATAAAACTTACAAAACAAAACACGTGTTACGAACTTGATTTTATTTATACAAATTCGCTCTATACTAAAAATAAATATGGAAAAAATTTAGTTATCCTGACTTGATGCACAAATATCAATTTTATTATTGTAATCGCTTAAAGGATTTCACTAATGTTTTTTTTAAGCCACAATTCGAAATAGGAAATATCTATATTATACCAAATCCCTGTAAAAACAATTTCATAATTCTCTGTCACATTTTAGATAACGATCAATTGTTTAGAACAGTAAATGATCGTTTAATAATTTATTATTATCAACGATTACCAAAGTTGAGTACTCAATTAATATAATTATCTTTAAATTAACGCTGAGGATTTACCAACACAAACAATTTTTCAAATGCAGTAGATATATCCCTTGATTTATAAGCTGGGACCTTTTAGATTAAGTTTGTTTATAGAATAAATGATGAAATCACTTATCACATGATAATTTTAAAAACTAATAAAAAATATACTTAATACAAAAAATATAAATAATACTTTATTTAATAAAGTGGATACTCGAAGCGGATGGTTCTTTATGAAACATCGTGAAAATAATTGTTTTGAAAAAACATTGATCTCATTTAGATGTTCCAAGAAATATATAGAAAACACTCTATATACTAGTATTTCGGCTTATTAGGCCTTTTTCAATAGAGTAAATGACTATTACTAAACGTTTCCAAGCGCGCTTTCCTTATTTATTTGCTTACGAGCACCTACCACCGATTGATCCTACCATCTGGTAAAGCCCGAGTTTTTAGTCCCTTTTCTAAGAAGGCCGAGAATGTAAAATCTATCTGATCATTCGTAGTACAAGGATTTATAATTAAAGATTTTTTAATTTCTAATTGCTCTAATAGATCTAAGCGCTTTCCTTTCTTTTCACGATGTAGTACCTTTACATTTTTCTGATCTATAAAATTATTGTTTTCTATACAATGCGTCGAAAATCCTGAATTTTTTGCGTTATTTAATATGGATTTTTTATGTTCTTTTACTCTAGTTTCAATACTTCTACCGGTTTGACCCACATCCACGGCATTACAATCCGCCCAGTTAATTTGGTATACCCCCGATTGTTTTAATCAGATGGTTAGATCTGTTAGAGCAATTAGAAATAAAAAAATCTTTAATTATAAATCCTTGTACTACGAATGATCAGATAGATTTTGAAAATCTATTGAATTTCTATTCAATAGAAATTCAATATTCTATTCTATTGAAAAAGGCGTAATAAGCCGAAATACTAGTATATAGAGTGTTTTCTATATATTTCTTGGAACATCTAAATGAGATCAATGTTTTTTCAAAACAATTACTTTAATTAATGTTTTCCAGATTTCCCTTATTCTTGTACTAAATGATAGTTAAAGTTATAACATCGTAAGTCGTTCCTGGGCGCACTGGCGGTCCGTAAAATAATAATAAGCCGCTCCCTCTCCCACACAAGTCTCTGACTTCCGGGCTTATCATCAAGATGAGAATGAGTACAACAACCTCTACCAGACGATGAATAAGATAGAATATCTTTAAAATCAGTGTGGAGCTATTGTAAGATCTGGAAATTGCACACATAAAGTAAATAATAAATTGTGTTCAATAGGATCTGTCGACATAAAAACTGTACCTAATAACGGCGACAATAGCAGTATGCAAATATCGAAAACAAATGTATCGCGTCGCATCAGAAGGGGGATTCCGATTTGGATAAAAGACACGAGAAATAAAGAAAGCCATTTCGAGTATTGGATACAACCATTAAAAACAGTCTGATATGCACAATAAAATATAAAGCCACTTGGTTTATGGCCCTTTTGATATGCATGCGAAAATATTGGGAGAGATATTTCAAACTTCAGCGTATCCGCGGCGCAGCGGGCGATCGGGGGTGGTTCGAACGGATCGGAAAGCGCCCCGGAACTCCGTTTTACACTTGTAGCGCGGTCACTCGTAAACTGGTCATGATTTCTTCAAGCTACTGCTTGTAAAGGATCATATTTACAGTTAAAGAAGGAACATTGGGAATCAAGTAAAGCGCTGGTGATAATTGAGGGAATAGAGGCTGTGTATATTACCCTCAGGTGTTTTACGTAGTCCTGCCTGTCACTACCAATAGGAAAAGGAAAATTTCTGGAGAATTCATTTTTGTCACAAATCGTGTCAGAAATAATTTTGATAAAACAACATTATTTCATAGGCTACTACAATTTTATTAAAATTGATACTTGATGTTTATTCGTGCCTCGTGCAGTGGCGTACATTATTTTGTTCGTAAAAATATTAATGCAACTACCCATACCTACGCTCCTGATTAAGCTGAAGAAAATTGGTAATAGCCAAAACATGGCTTCTACCAATTGTCCCTACCCTGAACCCTAACTATCTTTTGAGTCAGTATCAAATATACTAGGATTATGTTAAAAAATTTACTATTAAGTAATTGTAACTATTAAAAATAATTATTGAGCTGTTAAAATCAGTTACGTCACTCTCACAAGATGGTATTGAATTATTCGCTTGTTTCAACCGAAAAAGTTACTTGTTTTTATAGTTACTGGCCTTTAATACCACAAAATTCGACACATGAAGAAGGCACTTTATATAGTTCTACCATATCATAATAATTTACCAAATAGTTTACAAATATTTTTAATTTGACTTGGAACGAGGAAGATCTGGGTCGACGTAACATGCTCAGTTAATACCTGTCTATCTAAAACGCAATACCTCTTGATTTTAAATGCTGGGCAAGTAACACTCGCGACGTTTTCCTATTTTATTGGTATACATGTATACTTACTTCAATGTAAAAGCAATACCTTTAGGTAATTATTATATTAAATGTTAAATATCAATCCGTCCATTATTAAATACACTTTTCTCAAAAAAGTGACAACGCCGATCAACATGTAGCGTGAGGATAAAACGTGTCTCTGTCCAACTCATTAAAATGTCTGTTTGTCTGCTGGCTGTATGTCTCTTACCGGTTTGATCCACCATCTGAGTAGACTTCAGGTGCGTAGCACAGTTTGGTCACTTCGTGCTTATTTTTTATTCGTGTTTTTGTGCTTTCTACTGTTTACTAATAGCTTGAAATAAAGTTTTATGTGATTGTAATATTAATATAATATTATACATTAGTTCAGTACAATGAATTGAAAGTGACATTATCTAATTTTGTTTCCGGTCGTTGCACTATCAAAACATTTTAGATCAACTGTAAAAGTAATGTAGAAGAACACTGGTAGTATTTCTACCTATGTCGAATTCACAAGTATCCTATTTTGCAGCGGTGGGCGCAGCCTAGGGTTTTGCGGTCTGATTTTATGATTTTTTACGATTCTGGCGCTACGTAGATGTTTATTGTCGGTTTATTTTATGTTTATCATCGGGATTGGATATTGTATGCTCTTTAAAGTTCCTTAAGGATGCAAAATAACGACAAAACGCTGATATAAAATGTTATTTTACTATTACGGTTAGAAAATAATGGCGCAGGATGGAATTTCGATCATAATTTTGATGCTTCCATATTAAATTATTATGGGAGAAGTTGGAGGCTAATAAAATTTTATGGAGCAACGTGTCAAGTTGTCACAATATTTGTGATACAATCATTATGTGGTGATGGATCTCGGTGTGTGCACAGATTGTTTCCAATACGGTGAATGGCAAGCTAAACAGTTGTTACAGACTGATTTAGAAAAAAAACAGTATCAGGATGCTCTGTTTAATGGGACAGTAATCGCCTCATGTTTATATAAACAAGAATATTGATTTTAGTCATGGAATAAAGAGATAAATTATTAATGAAATTATTAAATATTATGCTTCAATAAAGTTTTTAATTTTCCTCGTCACCTATAACCTAGGTACGCCAAGGAATAACTTTATTATTTTTAATATATGTCGAAAATAGCACTATTTTGGCGTGCAATATGCACCTCCCAACATTGAATTACAACGGCATATTTTTATATAACCTCTTTAATACATTAAGTGATTTTAGGTGATTTAATACATTAGGTGTGCAACAACTACTTTGGGTGCAATATGCAACTCCTAACATTAAATTATAACGACATATCTTCATATAACCTTAACTTATTGTTTTTAATACATTTTTCTTTTTAATAGTGTTATCTACATTTTTAAATAATGAAATATTAAACAAGCATCATCTACATTACATTAAAAATAATAATATTCTTTGTCACATACTTTTTGTATTGAATTTTAATGACAATTTAATTTATATATAAAAAATTGCATATCCCACAGTGCAATTGTCACTTTGACAGCGACAAAAGTTACCTGCAACTTTTACAGTGACAAATGCACTAGTGGTTTTTTCACTTATTCATTTTTTAATCAATTATCGCGGTGTCCGTTGCCAAAATAAATAGTTTGACATTTCTGTCAACAAGTTATTGAATTATTAAACACTAACAATGAATCGATTCGGTGATCCTCAAATAAAAATGTGTTTATTTTTAGTGTTTCATAAATAAATTTTGCATTCATATGTTTCTAAATTTCTTATTCATTAAATTGTCCTGCCGAATTACACTCGATGTTTATATTGATACCGGATAAATTTGTATTGTTTAAATTCTAAACTGTTTCCTTTAGCAATTTGACTCAAAAAACTGTCAACCTAAAAACGCTCTACCTTCGGTGTCGCGTTTGTAATAGTTGACAGGTTTTCTCGTCTAATTGCTTGGCAACAGTTTCTCATTAAACAATCCAAATTTATCCGGTAAAATACAAACCTCTTGTGCAATTATAAGTGAAAAAAATATTTTTTACTGACAAAACTGAAATTGTAATAATCCTCCTTAGCGTAATGTACGATAAGTATTTCTGATACCGGCGTCTTCAGACACATGTGAGGCAGGAGGTTTAACATAAGAAAGGTTCAAATGATGTAACTCCAAACGAAATTACGATAAAATCAGCACTCAGCAACATCACAAATAACTTACAATACAATATATTACAATAATTATTGGATTAAATTACCAAAAATACATCTTTAAGGAACAAACATTTGGAAAAACGTTTATCTTTACTTACCAGATATACCCAAGGTAACTTTAATCAAAAACTGAAACAAAATGTTCTTAAGTAAACATGGCAATTTATTTTCTGAATATCACATCAGTCAAATGACCTCCGCCTCGCTGCTGGCACTCCTGAAGTCTAGCACAAAGATTTTGCATCACTCGCTGCAACATTTCAATTGGGATTGCGTTAATCTCGGTTCGAATATTGTGCTTCAGTTGTTCCAAAGTTTGAGGTCGATTAGCGTATACTTTTGACTTTAGATAGCCCCATAAGAAAAAATCACAAGGTGACAGATCCGGTGACCGTGTAGGCCACGCGACATCTCCAAATTTTGAAAGGGCACGACCAGGGAACACTCTTCGCAGAATTGCCATAGGCTACCTAGCAGTGTGGGAGGTGGCTCCGTCCTGCTGAAACCATAGTCTTCGGATCTCTATACCTTCGTTATGAAGTTGTTGTTCAACATTTTGCAATACAAGTTGATATCGCAGCGATGATTACGCTCCATTTTTACTATTAAACTGACGTTTCTCGGAAACAGTTTGGCAACTGTCATAAATTGCCCCTAGCGGGAATACATGGCGATTTTATTTGAATTTAGATCTTTTTTACATTATTTAATACATCCAGTTTAAAAATGGATACGTGATTCTGCCTAACCCTGTATTATGACCAAAAAAATGCAATCAAAGTAGGAAACCCCTTATAGAAAACCATAAAGTAGCCAAATTTCTTTGCACCAATTATTTTTTATCTGCAGTCCCAACTAGAATGAGTCGCCCAGTATTTATATAATCTAAGATCTGTAAAGAAACACATAATGCTCCTCGTGTATTCCATTTTCTTTATTTTTGATATTGTATTGATTCTCTTAAGTGATAAATTGCAGAGTGCTTTTCAGGAAAAAACGGTGAGTTTCCTCCACAATATGTCTAATGTTGCGCTTATTCCCATAGCTAATATTTCTTGTCATTTCTGTCGGTAAATTCGCCAAATTGATTTGCCCTATCTGCGAAGTGACAGCCGACAATGTATTATATTGTTTTGTCGTTCTTTTGTTCGACAAAATTGAACTTCTTTCTGTTTAGAGAACGTCTGATCATTAAATAAGTTGTCCGCAATTATTGTCCTCCATTGTGTCCTTCGGTATTGAAAAGATAAATGAAATGTAACGAAAATGACGCGCCATTGTTGTGTGAATGAGTAATGATTGATGAAAGCAGAAAATGTCAAGGAGTATTTTTATTCCTGCATAACTACTCATGTTTATTCAAATTGATAGATTTTCAACTGCTTTCAGGTCCAACTTACGGGAATAGTCAACTTCAAATTCAAATTTTAAATTGAGAATAAACAATTTAAAATCAAGAATATACACTGTGAGGGAAAAGTATGGAACTAATTCGATAAAAAAATATTGTTGAATTTGTAAAAAAATCCTAAATATTATCATCTAAAATCAAAAGTCAAGTACCTAATTACAATGCTTAAAACATTTATAATCGATTATTCTGTACATAACAAATATATTAACATATGTCTGATTGGTTTCTGTCTTAGTTGTTGTTGTTGTTGTTGTTGGAAAGCACCGTGGTTACCAACAGCACTTAGGCCTTTCGATCTATTGTGCCTGTTGATAGTTGAGAGCTATTGGAAGAGACCCGTGCTATCCATATAGGCCAACACCCGTTCTAGTGGAAGCTCTCTAATGTCCTGGGGCAGGAAAAATGCTACACATAGATCTTTGTGTCTCTTGACCATGAGGCAGGCACAGCGACAGAGGATGTGATTGGAGTCCTCGTCATCGTGCCCGCAAAAGCTGCACCCTCTAGTGTTACTAAGGCCGAGATAGTGGTAAGGTGCTTGCTGAGATGTCTGTGACCTGTCAACAGTCATATGACAATTCTTATGCTGCTACGACTTAGCGCAATATTGATCGAGTTGCGTTCGACCAAGGCCCTTCAATTAAGAGCCTGGCTTATCGCAGCACAGTCCCGTTCGATCATTATTCCTTTAATCATTTCTTGATCCAGTTTTCAATAGACCTTGTTACATAACTAGGCGGAAGCCCTAGTACTGGTTCGGGCCCTGTAAACTATATACTTGAGCGTGTTAGAGTTAGCCACTGTGCAAAAAAAATTAAAGAAATATATAATAAAATCTTTAATACCCCGTAACTCAAGACACTAATAGCGAATTTACACGGGTACAGTAGCTAAAGCAAGTAACTAAATTTTAGTGAATTACATTTTAGTGTGTGTATACATACACATTTTAGCAGTTACGTTTAGTAGCTTAAATATATCTAAGTTAAAATGGCGTCCTGTGAACGTACACTTATACTATTGACAACACAATTGTAATTAAGAAGTTGCACCTATACTTGTAATATATGTATGAAGCTTGTCTGGATCAGAAAGTGGCTAGGTGGTAGAGATATGTTGTTGAAGGAATTGTCTAATGAAGATCAGGAAGAATATAGAAATTGTTTGTCGTTTCGCGACAGACAGACATTCCATTTATTATTTTATTAACCCAGCAAAGCCAAAACTTCTGGACTAAACAATACACTGTACCAAACCGACCAGTAAAGACGCGTTTAGTGCCGTATTTAGTTAATACAACACGTGGTGGGGGACCAACTTGCCCCGATCTAATCTACTTGCCTAAAATGTGTACTAAATTCACTACTAAATAATAAATCCAACATTCACAGAATGCAAGTAGCTAAATTTAGTTACTTGCTTTAGCTACTATACCCGTGTAAATTGACCATAAGCCACTTACTAAATAACTTTATGTTCTCTTTTCTTGATGAAATCACTTGAGGGGCCCATTTCCTTTAGGATTTCAGATTACTTAGGAAACATCCTGTATCTAGTTACTTCGGTCTGTATTCTATAGTCAGAGAAATATGCTCAAAAAGTTTACCTATACCTAATTTTCACTACAGTCTGACCAAGTAAACATTTTACAAAAACGAATACATCTTATAATAACAAACATGTACTATAATCAAAAGAACTTATTATCATTCACAAACGAATTTTTGCATGACACAAGCGTGTCGGCCGAAATTTTCCACAGTGAATGCTAATTTAATTTCTGGATATGGGTCATAAAAACCTATCAATAGAGGAATTACTGGTTTTCAGACTGACGTGTGCGTGAGAGGTATGAAAATTTTAGCATTCAGTTCGTTACTTGCTCAATGTGGTACACTGGCGTAAATGAAGGCCGTAGGCCAAGGATAACACATGGATTCTTTGTGCAATTTAACGTATTTACAAATATTTTCAAAACTTTTAATAACCCTGTTTTGCAAAACAATACTTTGAAAGTTTAATTGAAATAAAACTTCAAGCAACGAAATAAAGCTTACAGCATCATTTTGAGGCATATCTAAATTGCCAAATAAATCCAAATTGACGTTTTCGTAAGCTTTATAGTAGCAAAATAAAACCGATTCATCCTAATCTTGAATATTGTTCACAAACATCGTAAATATGTTTACTGAGACATTATTTGATTACCTAAATACCCTGCAAAATACCTTACAAAATTCGTTTCTAATATGCTGTTTTTTACATAACAAGAAACTATTTTTCCTCAAGTTGCTGGGCTCAACTAAAGAGTCAATAGCAGTAACATTGTCCTCATTAATGAGATCGGACACTTTTAATGGGATATTATCACTGTCTTAAACCCAAAGCGTAAGAAACAATTTGCTACAAACTTACTAACATTCGAGACGCTACAGCACTGGTCATTTTAGGATAGAACTTCAGATTAACCGATCATCAAGGTTACAGGAAGGAATGGAGTGTCTAATAAGGAGATAAACTTCTGGTTATTTCTCATTCTGCCCTTAACGTTGGTAAGCTTGTCTGACTCAATTTTTCTAAAGAAGTAAGGGGTTCTCCTAGGGGCTATATACTAAATAGAGGGCTCCTAGGGCCTAGGTTCCTAGGGAAACCTAGGGGTTCAGTAGGGGTTATAAATATATGTCCCACGTGTTTAACCCATTGACATATTATAACAGTATACATGTTTCTCTGTCTCTGTTCGTCTTCAGCAAAATTCATTAATTTTAGATGATACCTCAGTTTGCAGTTAAAAGACATATGCTCCTCTATATATTCTTCGTAGACCTTGCATGGTTGGTTCATTATCTTTTTAAACTCCTTTGGGATTTGGTCTTGTAAACCTTCAGTAGGATATAGACATTTTCTTACTAATTATCTCATTTTTCACCTTTTCTATTTTTATAATAGGACCATTTCCAACTCTTTGAACTATCAGTCTGATTATCTTCCATTACCTCATACTTGGCACCCATAACCATGTGAGTTACCAATTGCTTCATGGTTTCCAACAGCTGTTAAAATATTAAATTTTATTATTAATACAAATATTGAGAAAAATACCACACATTAATTGTTCGTTTTCTTATTGTATGTCAAGTGACAATACTACAAAATATAACTACAAGTACGTTTTTTAGTAACATAAGAGATGATGAATCTTTTGGAGCATATCTTATTATCAAATATACTCATAATAAACTTTGATAAACATTTATGGCGAGCCTTAAAGGCATATATCACTGGCCTGAGTCATTCCGTAGGCCCTGGGCAATCTGGGATACGTATATCGCTTCTGTTACAAATTCCGCTAATCTGAACCCATGAGGGCACGTATTTGATATTGATGGTCAATATCTATGCATGATGCCATTTGAGCCGTTCCGAAGGCATGGGGTAACCCATTCGCAAGGCCGATAGAGATCGTTATCCTTATTAACCCGTCAATTCTCTTTGTTGCTTTTTTACTTTTCATTCGACGTGTCATCGATGTAATTCTGTATGTTGGGAAATAAGCCAGGGAGTATTATTTTAAATAGCTTAAATATCGTTTGGACTGCCTCGTCATACATTTGTTTATACGCTGTGTTTTTGAATTCGTGAATATATTGGATGAAAATTAAAGTAACACGTCTGAAATAACGCGTCTTGTTACAAATATCCCTAACTTTATGATAACCTTGTATATAAATGAATTGTAAAATATTTGTTTATCACAAACGATACTTAATGTAAATGTGTTAGTTGCACATTGCTCTATAGATGTAATTAAGTACTGTAAATGTGAAATAAACACTACATTCCTTGATATTTTTGTAGATAATTTTGTGAAGAACACAAAAGATATCAAGGAGAAAAGGAATTATTAATTTAAAGACGAGTGTTATCTAGCACCCTATGGAAATACCCATTTTCCCGATCGATGGCAAAGAAATGAAAGTATCCTCCTGCTTAAAAGCAACCAACTGTTATTTTCCGCAACAAATTTCTTCGAGCCGAATGGTTTTCAAAGCCGGCGATTTGGAAACAGTAAATTTTATTTTATTCCTTTGTTTTACATGCCATTTGTTTTTTCCTCCACTTTATAACGTAATCGATTAAGTCTCTGCGAAAATTTTAAATGGTCCACTGCCCCCGATGTCGAACTTATGTAACATATTGCCGTTAAATATGGGGGTAGCCACGAGAAAATAAAATTTATGGAAGGTACTATGAATTTTTTATTAAACAGGATGGAATAGCAAGATGGCTCGCCACATTTTTTATATTTTCTAAGATATGTCAGTCAAATTATACTATACAAAAGTACTATAAGCAAGAATGCTTATAGTACTAAATACTGCTTTTAAAGACACCATCGAACTGACTTCCGGTCGAACCGGAACTGCAATTTTTGAAAAGTGAAAGGGACAATCTTTATATTTTTTAGATATTTAGATTATATTAGGCGCCCTCCTACGAATTTATTGGATAAGCGAAGCGAATCCCTATAATGCAACAAATTATACATTTTTGTGGTGCCTACACTTTACAGAAAAACTACTAATGATTTAACTTGGAATGAAACTTAATAGTAGTTCATAATGACTAGATACGTTATCAGTAACTTTTTCTAAAATTGCAATACTAATTGAAATATTTGTCAATAATTACTTAATGAAAAGTACAAGGTGCCCCGTTTAATATGGACCTATACCTTATCTCAGAAACTACAAATTCCATGGGAAAAAAATTATATGAAATTGTTTTCTTCAAAGTAATCTTGAAAGTTATCTTATCTCAAACACCCTATATATTATTACATTTTCAGAAAGCCCTTCTAAAGACAAGTCCAATGATATATGACATGATGGGTCTGACGCCCACCGTTTTGAAGTTATTGAGAATTATCTTCAGGAAATAGCCAATATTGAAATCGTGCTAGAAAAGTTAATAATTAAGTTTTTGAGAATTAACTTGCGCCAAGAGATTTCTAATTTTATTTACTTTATTATGTAATTACTCAATATTCAATTTATAAAAAAAAATTGACCGTGTTACCACATTTCAAAAACCATAAATTCTCACGATTTTTTCAAATTGATTATCCTGTATATCGTTACATTTCTAGAAAGCCCTTCTATCGACAAATTCAAAGATATATGATATGATGGGTTTGTATCCCATCATTTCTGAATGATTATCCTCAGAATATGGGATTTTAATATTGGCTATTTCCCGAAGACATAGGTAGGTCACCATAGTGGCGACAATATGTCAAAGCTCCGCCCGCCCAGCATAAGGTGTCGATTGGTAGAAGGTAACGCCTAGTCCTTATGAATATCCTTGATTTATTTAAATCAAACATTGTGCATTGTTGTAAATATACGCACATATTTCAAAAATATATAAGGATGGCAACGTCAATACGCCATATCTTTTGAAAAAGGGTTTACATGAGTATTTATTAGGTATTTTAGGAATACATCAAATAATGCGTTTTTGTGCAATGAATAGTTTGGAATTAAGAGTTGATTTTCCTCCAAAAACATATACCATATCTGGCCATATATGGCAATAATTTGTTAATCACCCTGTATAAATTATTTGTTTGACCTGTCAAAAATTACCTATAAATTTATTAAGACGACACCAGGAAAATGTTTTCAAAATTGGAAATCTAAATTTTCTATATTAAGAAGCATTCTGAAATATATTATTTATTAAAGTCTCTTGAGCATGAAAAAAAGACAAATCGTTAAAACAATCGTTTTTAAGGAACTGCCCGTGACACGCCAGTTCGGAGATTCAATTTTTAAATCGACCGTTTTGATAGAAATAGCGGCGTATTCGGGTGGATTTGCGGCCAGACCCCAACAAGGACAAAATTCCGCTGTTACTTTTTATTGATATTGTCGTTCATTGAATTTCGGAAAACGGCCCGATTCGCGTGATCTTTTTAACGGAGGCCATTTGCATTTTGATTGTGTTTTAATACTTTCCGAATTGATTTTCTTTCCTTAACTTAATTAGGCCTCGCGCGATAACTCTAATAATTGATTTGCTCCACAAAAGGACGAGGCGGTCGAAATCTCGAAATTTAATCGGAATTTTATGCGTGAAGGACCCTCAATGCAATAATTATTCTTCGGCTAATATTGTAATTTCATTAAATCATAAATCTTAATGTTGAGAATAAGGTAATCTTCAAAAGTGTCTCAATACGTAAATAAGGGGGTGTATAATTAGAATAGCGTGTGTATTTTTTGTGTTCGAACGGTTCTTATATTATTTACTTCGTCTTTAAGGATTTAGGATCAATATTTTCAATATTAATACAGTGCTTTCGAAAAGTAACGAATAAATTCATTATTTTAGAAATTGAGAAGTTTTCGGAAAAATCCCCTGACACGTTGATTTTGTTTTTAAGAAAGGCACTTTTTGACATACGACCCATATTTGTGACGTCATCGTTGTTCGAGATATGACGTCATCGACAATTTTTTTAAATAGCAACCCCCTATTTTGACCACGCCATTTCAAAGAGCGTATCATTCTACATACGCATCATGAAAAATTATGGTGTTACATAACAAAAATTTCAAGAAAATAATGTTTGAAAATCTTAAAATTTAATTTTCACAATACTGACAATGATAATGATTATGTAAAAAATCGACTAAATTAAATGTTCAAATTGTGCACCGTTGGCTGCCTGACAGTAGCCAAGACGATTAATAAATTCTTTTCGGACATTATCTATAACTTCAGGAGGTATACGATGTATCTCGTGACGAATTCTTGCTTTTAAATCTTCTAAATTAACCGGTCTAGTAACGTATACTTTACTTTTTAAGTATCCCCACAAGAAATAATCTAGGGGTGTCAAATCAGGCGATCTGGCTGGCCACTCAATCGGCCCCCTTCTCCGTATCCAACGATTCGGAAACAGCTCATCTAAATAAACACGGACAGGTGCTGCATAATGGGGAGGTGCACCATCTTGTTGAAAGAACATGTCATTTCTTGGAAGATCACGTCCCTGTATATCTGGATATAAAGTTATTAGTGCAGGAATGAGGTCGTCTCGAAAAAAATCCAAATATCTTGGACCAGTTAGGTTGACGTCAAAGAAATAGGGATCCAGAATTCTTCCGTCGACTATGCCGCACCACACATTTACTTTCTGGGGACTTTGAGTTTGATACTCCATCATCCATCGGGGATTCTCGGTAGCCCAATAACGGCAGTTTTGCCTATTGACATGGCCGTTCAAAACAAACGTAGCTTCGTCAGAAAAAATTACGTTTTTTACGAAATTATTATCATTATTGTATAGCTCTTGCATTTGCTCGCAGAATTGATTTCGCCGATCAAAGTCGTCTTCAGATAGTTCATGAACAAGGCATACCTTATAAGGATGATACTTTGCTTTTTTCATAATTTTGTGAACTGTGGACGCTGCCATATTGAAATCAGAAGCCAATTGGTTAAGTGTTGAGTGATGATTTTCTTGTATTGCCAACAAAACATTAACCTCATCATCTATTGATTTTGACGGTCGACCAGATTTAGGAAGATCACGAACATGTCCAAGGTTACGGTATTTAGACTCAATATTGCTTACCATGCTTTGGCTAATGGGATGTCGATCAAGATGAGTTTCATTGAACAATTCAACTACTTCTCTTTGGCTGCGCATCCTGTCTCCAAATCCGATCATGCAAAGAATTTCAATTCGTTCTCGTTCAGTTAATTTAACCATTGTTTTTTATAAAATGACAAAGTTACTACTCAATAAACACTTCAAACGCAGTGCTTTTGCCAAACAAAAGATAAGAACTAAAGAAATAACTCAAAAAACAGAAAAACTATTTAATAAACTACGATTTCAAGTTTTTATCCGACAGCAATAAAAAAACATTCTCGGTCGCTAAGGCTACTGTCAGGCAACCATGATTTTTCATGATGCGTAGTATGTAGAATGATACGCTCTTTCAAATGGCGTGGTCAAAATTGGGGGTTGCTACTTAAAAAAATTGTCGATGACGTCATATCTCGAACAACGATAACGTCACAAATATGGGTCGTATGTCAAAAAGTGCCTTTTTTATAAACAAAATCGACGTGTCAGGGGATTTTTTCGAAAACTTCTCCATTTCTAAAATAATCGATTTATTCGTTACTTTTCGAAAGCACTATATGTACGACAGTTGTAATGATTCCATGTATCTAATTTACTTGTTATAGTTCCGGCATTATAAAAAGCACAAATTTAAAAAATCCAATTTCAAGTTATGCATTATTAAGACCCAAATCAATAGATACGACTGTATAGATTATCCCATACCTACGGGCATGAAAATTTAATCAGTGTTTGCATAGAAGAGCAGAAATCCACGTGAGGGGATGAGGACTCACCCTCCTGTGTTTTAAGCCACCCTTGATACCGTCTTTACTATTTGGGAGCGAGCGCTGTCAATACATTTTATTATAAGTATTCCGCTGACTCTCTCGCTGCGATCTCTTATTTAAATTAGGAGTCTTAATTGGAATTATGAATAAGTCATCGATATGTGTGGGGAAATGTTAGGGTAGTTTTGAGTCACATACGTGGTATGATACTTTGTGTGCCTTTTGAGCATGCTCTCGGAACCATGTCTGTTCAAATTGATAACCTTGTATTCTAGACTTGGTGTTAAGAGGTTATGTATTGAGAAAATGTTGTATTTTCTAAGTGTTTCTATACTTCCTGAGGGTGGGTCTTCAAATTTCTCTTGCTTTTTAATAATAATAATAATGTAATAATAATAATAATAATGTCATCGAGTTCTCGGTCCCTACCGAGACCAAGATTGTCTTGAAAGAGGATTAGAATCGGAAGAAATATGAAATATCAAGACCTTCTCTTCGAACACCGCAGACTCTATCCAGAACATACTGTGAAGCTTATGGTAATAGGGACCCTCGATGGAGCAAGAGATGCAGTGCTTTCAGAACTGAAGATCTTACCGGCATACCAAAATTCGACAGATCTTCTAGACGGAAGAATTCATAAGGCGGTCATTTTGGGTTCACTACGTCTACTCAGGGCACAGGATTCCCGGACTCAGTAGTTATTCACCCCATGGACGTGGGGAATAGCTACTGATAACCACCAGCGGCCGACCCTGAGAATCGGAGCCAGGGAACCGGTCGACTGGATTTCAACAACAAAATAATAATAATAATAATAATAATAATAATAATAATGATTAGATAATAATACCTAGTTAATAATAATTATAATAAATAATTTAATAATAATTTAATTTATTTATTTAATAAATAATTTCATTTTCATTTTAAGAACTCTATTTCAATTAATTTTCTTACTAAGTACCATTTTTTTGGTACTATTTTAACTACATCTCAATTTTCCGTCGTCAACAAGCTTAAAAGGTATTATAGGCCACAAAGAGATCACCAGAAATTATAAAATATGAATGCTCCCTAAGTGCCCGATTTAATTTTTTTCCACTTCAATTAGAAATTCAGCGTAATCGAAGATCAAAGGCAAAGTTTCACCGATCGCTCTTCAAACTAAGTGGTTGTTTCTTTTCTTTATAATCGTTTTATCTTGTTTTACCTAAAACTTTATCTTTTAAAAGCACTGCCAAGCTCTGCCGATACGTTGGACGGTGGCAAATTGCTCCGATTTCTAGATAAACAAATGTTAGGATAAGAACTTTTCCAAAAATATTAAAACTATGTTTAAACACAGCATTATTACTCAAATAACATCAAATCGATTTGAAAGTTTTGGCGTTAGGGCATAAATTTCCCGCTTTCTTGGTTTCTTGCATTTTTCATTTTTGCATTATAAACCAAATTCACTGGAAATTCGCAATAATTATATTTGGAGCTGTAGCAGTGTGACCTGCTCAGATTGTATCAGCATACGGTCATCGATTGTAGTCTGGCGTTTATGTAAAGAGGCCACAGATCTTCGCATCCCTTAAAGAGAACATTGAAGAAGAAATGGCAAATCTATCGCCTGAAGTATTGAAAAAAAGTGATGGAGAATGCTCTAAAACCCACCCAAATGTCATTAAGTCTGACGGTAGCCACTTGGCCGAATTTATTTTATGGACTTAACAGAAAAAAATGTAAAAGTCCAAATAAATATTATTCACAAACAGAACCGATTTTTTTCATTTACAAAAAAAGTTATAGCCTTAGGAAATCGGGTGATTACTTTTGCGCCACCCCTTATAAGTAATTATTTTATTCAGTTAATCTCACTGATTAGCTAACATCAGGTTGTAGGTTAAAGGTAGGTTCCCTAACCGAAAAAGGAATTCCCTCACAGGTAGTAAGGCATAAAAATGATGAGAGAAGTTGACAATCGTCCGAAAATATCGGGTATCCAAGATTATTCTCGATTCCTTATACCCAATCAGGACGCTGAGCACGTTTCCTTTGAAGAGACTTTTATTTAACATCTACAAGGTGTCAAGTGGTGTAAATTAGGTTAAAAAGATCAATCCCTAAATCGAGTTTGTCGTAACTTAACGAAATTGTTTCCTATGGGTTTTACAACTAGAGGGTGGGATTTTAAAACTCTAGGACAGATCAGTTGAGGGCATGATGTTTGATTTTAGCATTGAAAGTGCTTATTGGATCGCGAAGGTTAAATGGGTATGTGTCGATGAAAAGTGTAACGCGATGAGCATGTCACATTGACATGGTTAGGTAGTGGGGGACCGAGTAGAGCGTGCAGCTTGGGGCATAGTTTGGCATTCGTATTCGAATATTGCAAATTGCAAGTCTGAGAATCTGAGCTCTCATGTGAATGTGATATTACAAGGTGGCAAAGTCTGTAAGTCGCAAATGGTAAGTTCTCAAATTAGAAGGTAACTAAATTATAAAAATTTGGCATTTGTATTCGTATATGGCAAATTATAAGTTTGAAAATCTGAGCTCTAATGTGAATCTGATATACAAGGTGGCAAAGTCTGTAAGTCGCAAATGGTAAGTTCTCAAATTAGAAGCTAACTAAATTATAAAAATTTGGCATTTGTATTCGTATATGGCAAATTATAAGTTTGAGAATCTGAGCTCTCATGTGAATCTGATATACAAGGTGGCAAAGTCTGTAAATCGCAAATGGTAAGTTCTCAAATTAGAAGGTAACTAAATTATAAAAGTTTGGCATTTTTATTCGTCTATGGCAAATTATAAGTTTGAGAATCTGAGCTCTCATGTGAATCTGATATGCAAGGTGGCAAAGTCTGTAAATCGCAAATGGTAAGTTCTCAAATTAGAAGGTAACTAAATTATAAAAGTTTGGCATTTGTATTCGTCTATGGCAAATTATAAGTTTGAGAATCTGAGCTCTCATGTGAATCTGATATACAAGGTGGCAAAGTCTGTAAATCGCAAATGGTAAGTTCTCAAATTAGAAGGTAACTAAATTATAAAAGTTTGGCATTTGTATTCGTCTATGGCAAATTATAAGTTTGAGAATCTGAGCTCTCGTGTGAATCTGATATACAAGTTGGCAAAGTCTCTAAATCGCAAATGGTAAGTTCTCAAATTAGAAGGTAACTAAATTATAAAAGTTTGGCATTTCTATTCGTCTATGGCAAATTATAAGTTTGAGAATCTGAGCTCTCATGTGAATCTGATATGCAAGGTGGCAAAGTCTGTAAATCGCAAATGGTAAGTTCTCAAATTAGAAGGTAACTAAATTATAAAAGTTTGGCATTTTTATTCGTCTATGGCAAATTATAAGTTTGAGAATCTGAGCTCTCATGTGAATCTGATATGCAAGGTGGCAAAGTCTGTAAATCGCAAATGGTAAGTTCTCAAATTAGAAGGTAACTAAATTATAAAAGTTTGGCATTTGTATTCGTCTATGGCAAATTATAAGTTTGAGAATCTGAGCTCTCATGTGAATCTGATATACAAGGTGGCAAAGTCTGTAAATCGCAAATGGTAAGTTCTCAAATTAGAAGGTAACTAAATTATAAAAGTTTGGCATTTGTATTCGTCTATGGCAAATTATAAGTTTGAGAATCTGAGCTCTCGTGTGAATCTGATATACAAGTTGGCAAAGTCTCTAAATCGCAAATGGTAAGTTCTCAAATTAGAAGGTAACTAAATTATAAAAGTTTGGCATTTCTATTCGTCTATGGCAAATTATAAGTTTGAGAATCTGAGCTCTCATGTGAATCTGATATGCAAGGTGGCAAAGTCTGTAAATCGCAAATGGTAAGTTCTCAAATTAGAAGGTAACTAAATTATAAAAGTTTGGCATTTGTATTCGTATATGGCAAATTATAAGTTTGAGAATATGAGCTCTCATTTGAATCTGATATAGGTGGCATAGTCTGTAAATCGAAAATGGTAAGTTCTCAAATTAGAAGGTGAAAATGGTAAGAAAATGGTAAGTTCTCAAAGAAGAAGAAATTATAAAAGTTTGGCATTTATATTTGTATATGGCAAATTGTAAGTTTGAGAATCTGAGCTCTCATGTGAATGTGATATTACAAGGTGGCAAAGTCTGTAGGTCGCAAATGGTAAGTTCTCAAATTAGAAGGTAACTTTTGCAAGCTTTCTATAGTTCCAAATTTCCTTAATTCATTTTCAATGCTCTCCGATGGTTGCAAGAATTGCGAAATCTGTGAATTTGTAGCAAAGGTACGTAATGAATATATAGAGTTCCTAGAGCGACATGTTAATGCGGATAAAAAACACATAGAATATAATCATTTTTGAGTATTTTTAAAATTGACTAACACACCAGAGAAATATTTTTAAACAAAGAACTACATATGATAAAACTTTCCAATAATATCATTAATTTTAACCAAATTAGCCTGCTAGACGCCTCTCCGTAACTAATAGGGATATAAATTTGAAATTTTGACAGATAGCAAAATTCTCTTCAATCATTGAATCAGTCTCTTATATCTATGAACATACCATACATAGATTAAATTTACTAATTTCAAAATAACCAAGGGCGTTGCGCGAGTGCAACACCCTGTAGGAGTTTCTTCGCCTTAATTACCGCGACTTTGAAGCATTGCTGACTGAGCTCCTTCAGGGAGAAGATGCTTCATTTTAAGTTTTAACCAAATTATCCTTACTCTCCCATGTAGATTTATCACTATCATTAAGAAAACAACCTTAATGAAAGTTATTTAGGGCCTTCTTTATCCTCCCCAAATCAATCAGCTGCTCTCTATCCAGGTGTCGTCATAACAACACTGAGATGCATTAAAAGTATTCCATTTAGGAAATTATACGAGCACCCGCGAGGTTCGCTCTCTATAAAGGGAGAATTCGTTTGTTATTATTTGAGGTTGGTGGTGTACGTGGGACGGCGTCTCTACAGGTTGGTTGTTTGTGGCACCTACTGGAAAGATGTGTCGGAATTGCCAGTTTTATTAGTACGTGGGTTATAATTATGAAGGTAGAAATAGTCCAAATCAAACTTCACCCCTTTTGAAGGTTTCTGTGTACAAGAAGGGTCAATAGTTTGACTTACAGTAATTGTGTTTGTACCGAGAATGTAAAAAATGTTCACTGAAACAAAATGTGTGTTTTATGTTTAATATGCCCTTAATTCCAGCAATACCCATTTAACACTAATATATTATCTCCATAAAAGAGATTCTGTAAATTTTCTGTAAAAAATAGGCGCCAAGTTCACTCTGCATAAAAAATATGTGAAGTCAATTATAAATCGCCAAGTCCGGTATCTATTTATCTATACTGCTTTCTATTTTCTCTGTTTTAACACTGAAAATTGTTAAAAGGTTCATTATTCCATTACAAAATCATAGTTAAATCTCAAGCTGTTTGACTCTCATGTTGATGTTACAAAATATTTGAACCTGCGTGTTTCCTTGAAGAAGTAAGGCGAGGGTTGAGAACCCAAGAAATCAAAGGTTTCAACAAAATAACTGTTTAATTGGGTAATTTTTTATGGGGAAAGCAACAGAATGATAACAGGTATACAGAAATTTGGTAATGCAATAGAAGAGGTGGCATCATACTTAAATCTATGGAAATGGAATGGAAATGGAATGGAAATGGAATGGAAATGGAATGGAAATGGAATGGAAATGGAATGGAAATGGAATGGAAACGGAATGGAAATGGAATGGAAATGGAATGGAAATGGAATGGAAATGGAATGGAAATGGAATGGAAATGGAATGGAAATGGAATGGAAATGGAATGGAAATGGAATGGAAATGGAATAAATATATGAAAATTAAAAGGAGACTCAGCAAGATTCTTGCTGAGTGAAATGAAGTGAAGTGAAGTGAAGTGTAATTTTTTAAGTTATCTATAAACAACAACTTATAACAATATCAAATTTCAGTTGTTTCTGGGGTAGTAGACATTTAGCGGATTAGCTAAAACTATTTATTTAAATTTTTAAATTAAAAAATATTTCGAAAGCTTAACTAAGAAACTACATAACTAGAATATAATCAACCAAAAAATATTTGCTTGTTCTTCTATTTATTTTCCTGGATTTCAAATTTTATTTATGAGTTTTTCCAATATTAAAACACTTACTTTGAAAAAATATACGTTGATAGATATTACTAGTTGTGGAGCTCCGTAGCCGAGTGGTTAAAGACGTCAAGTTTTTAATATCCGCCGATCAACTTTTCTAATTGCTCCTATATTAAATATGTGTGCACAAAACTGGTAGCATTCTTAATATGCAACCACTGTATAAATGGCTAACAACCTACTATTCACTTTCATTAATAATGTTTTACATGTTTCCATTATTCTCGTACTAAATGGTAGTTAAAGTTATAACATCGCAAGTCGTTGCTGGGCGCAGTCGTGGCCCGCAAAATAATTATATACCGCTCCCTCTCCCACACGAGTCTCTGACTACCGAGCTCATCATCAAAATGAAAATGAGGGAAAGAAATATTATTATTAATTAAAGAACATATTAGAACTGACTGATTTTAATGAAAACTAGGTAATCAAATAGAGAACTTTATTTATTTATTTATTTATATTATCTTTTGTTAGTAGAATCCTAAAGAAATAAAACATTTTTTTAGACCGCAGAAAGATATACAGCATCGTATGAGGTCGTGCTAATACAATGCACGGAATTAAATCCCGCCAATACCGTCCCCACGGGCCCACTGAGATATAACTTCGGTTTTTGGCATTCTAATACGGGATCTGCATATTCATACGGACGAGTGAAATCGGAACAAGGACGCATCGATGTCTGCGTCAGCACTGGAAGAGGACGGGGATAAAAAGTATGGATCATTTCGATGCCACTGTTCCTAATCCACTGTCCTGCAGCGGCTGAGTCCTGCGACTGAGGACTGTTCGAAATATAGAAGCTTAACTCCTTGCCGTTCCATTCACTGCATGTAATTTACTCGAGAAGCATCTCTCTCTCTTTGTCTCTGTTCCTCTCAGCCCAATTTTCCGCGTGCCGACGACAGAGAGGGAAGATGTAGGTTACGTAGCAGAAATGGTTACTTTAAAGAACGTCACGTCAAGTATGAGTGTGTGTGTACGTGGCGTTTGATATCTGCGATTGTGCAGGCGAATGAAATTCGGGATATTTTTATGTGACGTGCAATTTGCTCCTCTTCAAGCAGTTAATCTTTCGCAAAATTAGGTATTTTTTGGCTTAATCTGTCCCGCGTTTTTCGGTAATCTTGGTTTAATGACAGCGGTATACGCTGAATGGAAAAGTGGAGGACCAAATGGAGTTACAACTGATATTTTTTGGTGTACAATGGCCTGTCCTTCACTTATGAATAAAGCGGTTTCAGGAAATGTAAGGATAACTGAAATACCGCTCTGAATAAAAATAGTTTTTATTGAATTTAGTTTTTACCTCTATATCTCTATATACCTAACCTTTGAACTAATTGGGTTAAGGATTCCGGACAAAATAAAGAGTGAGTCATGTAAAATGACCCACCCAAATTTATTTTCTCAAATGAAAGATGGCGCCACAAGCGCTGTCAAATAAAATTTTTCAAATGATAATGTGGGACATGGGGATAAAGTGGTCGATCTGTTCTCAGGTTATAAGAGTTTCTGCAAATAAGGTTATAAATGAATAAAAACCAATAAAATTCAACAATTTAATAAAGAAAACAATATTTTAATAGAAATAACTAAAGATTTTGTTCAAAATCAGCACTTGGACCTCCTGACAGTAGAAGAACCTATCAGATATTTCCTTGTGCACGTTGAGAAATATTTTCAGCAAATCTAAAATATAGTCTGATTGGGTAATGAACACCTTAGATTTAAGGTAACCCCATTAGAAAAAATATAATGGTCTTAAATCCGGTGAACGAGCAGGCCACTCAAGAGGTACTCGACGTCCAATCCACCTGACTTCAGACGCACACTGTTTATTTGTCCAAGTTATGATTAATTCTTGTCAAAGAAGACTTTTTTGCAAAATGTAAATTATGAATTATGAACTTTGTAAATTATTTTTTTGGCCGAGTCTTTCATAAAATTATCCGTAAAGTATAATAATAATAAAACCGTAATATGTTGCAAATTAGAATAGTTTTTCAAACGGATAATACTTTACGGATAATTTTATCAAAGACTCGGCCAAAAAATAATTTACAAAGTACAAAATACTCCATTTACAGTGTACCATGTGAGTGTAATAAACATTATGTGGGTAAAACATCAAGCCCTCTAAATGTTCGGATAGGAGAACACAAGATTATATTAAAAGGAGAGAATTCGAAAAGTAAAAAATTTGTGAACACGCTTGGGAAAATGGCCATGGGGTACAGTGGGAGTTAGTTAAAATTTTAAATAAAGAACAAAATCATATAAGAATACAACAAAGAATCCGCGACAATTTTATTAAATGGAGACAAATGTGTATCCAATACTTTGATAGCTGTTGGTTATCAATTCTTACAGACGAGGTAATTCAAAATGGAATGAAAATCGACTAATATTTAACATGCCTATAGAAGTAGATAAACAAAATAAATTACAAACATACTATTCTGTATGTCAGTCAAACTTAAAGTTTTGATAACGAAAACGGATAACGTAATCGGAAACGTAAACGTAAACGTTTTTGAGTGATGTGTTTAATGTTATATATTGTAAATCTATTTTTTTAGTGTGAGATTTCTTAATTAGGCGTTAACATATTTTCCAAAAAACCAACCTTTGACTAATCCGTCGGCGGCGAGAGGTTGATTATTAATTTTTTGTATTTTTCAGTGGTGGCATAATACTTGAATAAATAAGAGTAATTGAACAATGCCACAAATAAATACTTTCGTACATTACCGGTATTTTATCTCAAATACTTTTAAATAAATGGATCTGATTGGAGACTAAAATAAATTCGCCCTTCATATTGTAGCAATACGAGGAATATATCAGACTCTTACCAAGCATATATTTCTCACCCCGCGATCTTGCTGCTGCCATCTATTGCAATATGTTTCAACATTCCATAGGTGCTCCCGTTTAGCCCAACTTTTGTTTAGTTTATCATCATGTACCTACCAAGAAAAACATTGAGAAATTTGTACCTACTTACCTAGTTGTTAAAAATATAGAGTTTTATATTGAAGAAAAATATTTATTAAGTGGTTTATTATTGATTTTCATTACTAAATAAGGCAAACCATACCTACTTTATAAAAGGCGTGATGTAGGCAAATATAAAATACAAATTTTACATTAGACATTTATAGATAGATGGTGATTTGTGGTACAAAATAATTGTTATTCGTTCTAGTTTTTTTTAACTGTCAAAGTTAGAAAAATATTAATGAAATTATAGTAATTAAAGAAAATAGAACCTGACTTTTTCACTAACTACTGCTAACCGATTAAACAATATTTTATTGCTAATATATTTACAATATATTATTTACCACGGACTCTGTAGCTAAATCGAATAGGAGATTCATTCAATTTAAATTTTTTATGTACAAAAGTAATGTCTTGCTCACTCGAAGAGTTTATGGCAGTAAATCTACCACCTCTTTCATTCGCTTTGAGGAAAACAATATACATCTATTATCGCAACGACTGCATATTGGGAATTTATCTTCATTTGGATTAAAATAAGAACAATTTATAACGTGCATCAAGAAGATACAAGTTCCTGGGGTATGGATCTCATTTGTATGCCAACTATGTATCTACACAGGTACAAATTCACTTCTCGAAACGACGGTATACTTGAAATTTATCTTCATTTAGACAAAAATAAAAACAATAATGTAGAAAGTATATCAAGAAGATACAAGTTCCTGAGGTATGGATATCTCATTTGTATACCAAGGATCTATGCACGCTGTTACAAATTCACTTCTCGAAACGACGGCTATTGGGAATTTATCTATATTTAGACAAAAATAAAAACAATAGTGTATCAAGTATATCAATAAGATACAGGTTCCTGAGGTACGGATACCTCACTTATATATCAAGTATGTATCTATACATGCTGTTACAAATTCTCGAAACGATGACATACTGGGAATTTATCTTCATTTAGACAAAAATAAAAACAAGTGTATCAAGTATATCAAGAAGATACAAGTTCCTGAGCTGTGGATATATCATTTGTAAACCAAATCTCTATGCAGGCTGTTACAAATTCACGTTTCGAAACTACGGCATACTGTGAACATATCTTCATTTAGACAGAAATAAAAACAATAGTGTATCAAGTAAATCAAAAAGATACAAGTTAGTGAGGTATGGACACTTCATTTGTATACCAAGTATCTATGCAGGCTGTTACAAATTCACTTCTCGAAACGACGGCATACTGGCAATTTATCTTCATTTAGAAAAAAAAGAATAGTTTATCAAGTATATCAAGAAGATACAAGTTCCTCAGGTATGGAGGCCTCATTTGTATACCAAGTATGTATCTATGCAGGCCGTTACAAATTCACTCCTTGAAACGACGGCATACTGGGAATTTATTTTCATTTAGACAAAAATAAAAACAATAGCGTATCAAGTATATCAAGAAGTTACAAGTTTCTGAGGTATGGATAATTAATTTGTAACAGCCTCCTGTTACAACTGTAATAACTGTAAGCTACGAGACAGGTTAGATGAGACAATGTTGCTAATCAAAGGACCAACATAATGCTTAAAAAAATCAGTACTAACTTGAGTAGGTGTTCAAATATTTGAAAAAACAGAAATTTTGGAAATTCCAAGTTGGAAAAAACGAAGAGCACTTCCTCGAAGCTACTCTGTCCTCTATTGGCCAGGGTATTTATATGTTCAATGTGATGTTTCGGTTTTCCAAAATCATCAGCTTCATTTTCTTAAAAATCTCCTTTATCTCTGTCAACTTACTACTGCTCAAATGAGGCTGCAGGAAATTAAACGAATTTCCAAACATTAGGTTTTTTTTCAAATATTTTAAAACATAATCAAGTTAGCCTTGATTTTTTGGGGCATTATGTTGTTCCCCTGATTACGCAACTTTTGCCCACATTCTCCCATTGCCTTTGTATCTCTTACAGTATCTCAAATTCCAATAGGAAACGAGTGTGTAACAGTCTGTATAGACAAAAGTGTATCAACACTTGAGTATCATTCATTCCTAACATCAAACAACAGACAGCTGTTTCGATGTATTGGATTTCCTCAGTGCCTACAGTACAGGTCTCAGAGTAAAGACAACTCATAGTAGCTGCAATACCATACTACATAAATCATCTATACTACAGGAACTTCTATCGTTTTTTAATATATATAATGGTGTTTTGTACAGTTATTTGCTATCGTTCACAGTACATTTAATTATCCTCAGACAATTTACCGGCAAGTCCCATTCGATGACAAATCATCCCCGATATAAATCATGCCCGGATACGTGTGTTCGGATCGGAATTGAAACGGAGAGACAATAATATTTCAAGAAGGCCATTAGATCTGCGACTAAATTTGACAAGACGTACGATGTGTGGCTGCCGGTATTGATATCCCAGTCAGGTATCCCGTCTATGGGGAACGCTATCAATATATCTAGCAGCCGAGGCATCTGTCACTTGTTTCATATATATATATATATATATATCGAATGTCATCGGCCCACTACGATACGCAAACTGTTTAGTAAATCAAACGCGTCCGACTTGTCCCGAGCAATCACAAGATTGGATTAAGTGGGACGTTTTTGCCTGCGGCGTTATCCGAGTGGTGGTTCGACATAATTGGGGGTGAGGAGGTTAAAAACGAAGTTTCGTAGCACTTTGTATGTTGGTTTTAGAGTTATGTAATTCGTTAAAAGTGAAGAAAAAATGTTTCGTGTAAAGATAATTGTTTGTATTGTAACCAATAAATTGATTTGTATCTAGAGAGGGGTGAGTCAAAGCGAAACAGTCCGAACACTTTTTACTAAGAATTAATTAGGCTTTAAAAAAATATATTAATTTGGCAAAAAAATCGAAGGCGCATATTTTGTTAAGTAAAGAGTTGCCGGTAGGCTCGCCTCTGATGAATCTCATTGAATGAACATTGAATTAAATATTCCATTACATTTTGAAGGTAAGAAAAATTCATTTTTATCTGTATCAATTATTTTTGTTTACAAGCAAGCCATGTCCTTGGGAAAGTCATTCGACTTTAAACATAAAATATGAATTCTTATAAATTTACAAAAGTTCAATTTCATACTGATGAAAACAAACAAGTTAGATTAAACTATTTTCGATGATTCATTCATTCATATGATTCAAAGGCTAAATTGTGATGACAATTTAATTTATATATAAAAAATCGCATATGCCACAGTGCAATTGTCACTTTGACAGCGACAAAAGTTACCAGCAACTTTTACAGCGATAAATTAACTCCTATATAAAATAGTCTATTTGGCAGTGACATTTTTGTCACTTTGACAGCGATAAAAAAGGTGCATCGTTTTTTATCACCGATAAAAATGCCTGTTCCTCAAAAGCAGAGTACATCTAGTAGTCGCACGTCACTTTAAAATCTGTCCTGTCAGCTATAATTTTTAAGTATTGTGGAAAGTGGAAACTATACTACAATATGAGTCGTTTTGGGAAAATTTCGACTAAACAAATTACAGAAAACATAGAAAAATCAATTCCGCAATCCACAAAAAACACGAAATCGTCAATATGGAGACAATTTATGGAGTTTTGTCAAATCCGAAATTACGAACTGTCAGAAATAACTCCACTACAATGTATAGTCGATATGTTAAAGGATTGGGCATATAATATGAAAAAGAAAACCGGTGAAGATTACAAGGAATATGCAGGTAAAACAATCTGGAATTCAACTGCGAAGATGATTCAAGAAAAATATTTCAGTGAGTACAATATTAAATTTGATCCGTTTACCGACATAACTTTTAAAGAAGCACGTGATGCAAGAAATAGTAAACGGAAAGAATTACAAGCTGTTCCAGAGAAAAGAAAGGTATGTTCTGTAGCAATAGACAAGAAAGATATACTTAACATGGCAAAATTGTGGAATATAGACGAACCAGAGGGATTACAAAAAAGATTCTTTCATATAGCTTCATATGAATTAGCTTGGAGAGGAGGAGAAGCAGTAAACTGTAAAATTTACTATTTTAATGAAGAAAAAATCAAGATGGAACTCCAACAGGGAGAATTGAATATAATTCAATTTTTTCGAAGACGGCACAAGGTGGGTCTAAAAAATTAGCAGACAGCAAATGGATGACAAAAAATGACACGGATAAAAACATTTGTCCCGTTACATTGTTAAAATTACTCTTAGAAAAAAGAAACAAAAATATAACATCGGAACGACTTTTTTTAACTCCAAATCCCTTTTGGAAAAACACAGATTCTAAAGGTTGGTATAAAAATGTTCCACTGGGAATTAATACGATATCTACTTGGACTAAAAATTCTGCAGCTAAAATTGGACTGGACATCACAAATAATAAAATTACCAATCATTCAAACCGTGCCAGTACAGTTTCCCATTTAGCTAAAGCAGGGGTAAGTGACCAACAACTTATAAAGATAACCGGGCACTCATCATCATCACCAATTAAACCCTACCTCCAAATTGACCCTGAACATCACGAAAATCTTGTTAGTAACTTACGGACCTCGAATGAAATAAGTCAAAATGAATATTCAGCATGTGTGGAAACTAGAGAAGAAAATATTGAAATTAGTACACCCAATCAAACAATTTATAACAACTGTATTTTTAATAACTGTTGCTTCAAATGATTGTACAAATGAAGATAAATATTATTGTTGTTCTTTGTTTACATATTTTGTCGTTAATTTATCTTGCCAAAAAACACTCGAGCTTTATTTTTATGGATAAATTTCTTTTTAACTCAAAATTTTTCCATTCAGTAATTTTGCTCGAAAAACTGACATTTGACAAAATCGCTCGACCTCCGGTCTCGCGATTTTTTCATGTCAGTTTTTCTCATAAAATAACTGATTGGCAAAATTATTTCGTTACAAAGAGAAATTTATCCGATAAAAAAAAAGCTCTTGTGGTTTTACTGTTGACAATTGTACTAGTGGTTTTTTCACTTATTTTTTTAATCAATTATCTTGGTGTCCGCTGTCAAAATAAATAGTTTGACATTTCTGTCAACAAGTTATTGAATTATTAAACATTAACAATAAATCGATTCGATGATGCTCAAATAAAAATATGTTTATTTTTAGTGTTTCATAAATAAAGTTTGCATTCATATGTTTCTAAATTTCTTATTCATTAAATTGTCCTGCCGAATTACACTCGATGTTTGTATTGATACCGGGTAAATTTGTGTTGTTTAAATTCTAAACTGTTTCCTTTAGCAATTTGACTCGAAAAACTGTCAACCTAAAAACGCTCCACCTTCAGCGTCGCGTTTTTAATAGTTGGCAGTTTTTCTCGTTTAATTGCTTGGCAACAGTTTCTCATTAAACAATCCAAATTTATCCGGTAAAATACAAACCTCTTGTGCAATTATAAGTGACAATTTGTTTTATATCGTTCTATGGACAGATAAAGCAAGTTTTTCTGCCGGTGGTGTTTTAAACAGAAAAAACACTCGTCACTCGACCAGAAATAATCCTAGACCAATTAAATTTTCCGCTAAAGTGTGGTGTGGCATTTTTAAGGGCAAAATTATTGGTGCAATTTTTTGCAATAGCACTTTAACAGTAGCAAGATATCAAAATATTTTGGATGAAGCATTAGCAATGCTCGTCCAAATATTTCCAGGTATAGAATTTAAATGACGTGATGTGGCAACAGGTGCTCCACCGCATAATATGGTTGCCATACGAAATTACTTACAAAATAGGTTTCTCTTGGGGAGGTTTGGTACCATAAGATGGCCATCGCACAGTCCTGACTTAACACCTTTGGATATATTTTTGTGGGGTACTCTTAAAGATAAGATCAACGCTAGACAACAATTGACACTCCGGGAAATTAAAAATATAATAATTTTACTTTTAAACACCCAGAACCAGGGTTCAATCAATGGGGCTATGGAAAAGCTTAAGCAAACCTGCAGATGTTGTATAGTAGAAAAGGACCTCCATTAATTAATTGATTTTAGTTAGAAAATGTATAGGAATTATTAAAAAAATTAAGAAAAACAAAAAATTGGCTTATTCTAAAATATAGGGTCTTGTAAAATTAAAAGAAAAATAGTTTTCTTTTATACTAATCGATTTCGAAAACAGTTGAATTGAGTTATAGGGTATGGTTACATGAAATATGTGTAGAATTTTCAAGACAATTCAAAAAAGGAGACATAATTTGGGGTGTTGCGTTTAAAAACTCAAATTTGATGTTGATTCTGGCAAAACGAAACACCCTATATATTCGAAAACCGCATGAAATGAAAATGTTAGCGGTTTCATAAGACTTTTGTGTTTGATATTTTTTGTGTATTTATGAAAATTCAAGAGTTAATTGGAGGAGCGCATATTCATGATCAAAAACCCGGTACATGCGGAAAGCCAAGTTCGTAATGTGCTCACAAGCAACGCATATCTGAGATACCAAAGGCAGCAAGACAATCTTATTGTTGACCAATAAATCCTCTGGCTGTGTCGGTTCCATAATTAAAGACATACACGGCCCTTCAGGGGCACGCGCTAAATCTTACCCTTGTTGTTCTCACCCCTTCCCGGGCGCGGACGTACGTTTTAATGAAGGACGCCGCTAAGGTTGATCTAAGACTCACGGGATTAATGCTCGGGTTTTCTTTGGATTTCGAGCGATGTATACGTGCAAACTTATTAAGGTGTAAGTAGGCTTTGACTTGGTATATTAAAAAAACTACAAGTAGCCCAAGTAGCATTGTTAAACATAATTTCGAAATAGATTACTCTCCATTACTCTTTCCATACACTTTCAGATGCTTTTTGAAACAATAACTGATTTGTTGCATTTTTTGCAAATCATGTAGAGTAAAACCTCTATATTCGGCCACCTTTTAAAAGCAAAAGTTCATATTTTAAAGTATATAGGTCAGTCACGTTAAGTTTAAAGTGACGTCATTCTTAGTAATTAATTGTTGTCAATATTCGATAAACAAATGACCAATAAATTAGCATAGCACATGCCATTTACAAAGAGTTTTATATTTGGCAACCCTTCTCTGCGTTGTCGAGTTGTTACTTATTTATATTGCCTATCTATTGTTTGCTGGTTTTTTGGTGTTTGGTTCTTTTTAAATTTTGCTCGTGTATTTTCTAGTTATTCACTTTATTTATATTAAAAACAGTTCTTCTCAGAACCAGAACCGTTGTGATTCTGTGACATTTTTCAAACTCCCGCCCGCAAAAAAGTTACATCTGACAACGGCGCATTTTATGACAAGGTGACGTCACTTTAAACTTAACGTAAATGACCTATACATTAAGAATTCACTAACTGTAAGTATTTATATTTATTTGCCTGGTTGGTATCCCTTTAATTTTATATTTTGTTTCCCTGTTTCTGGTATACAACAGATTATATGAATTATTAATAAGATACCTTTTTCGAAACTTAACTATTGACACATTTTCTCTAGAATCTCAAGATCTCTAGAATAATGTATGGAAATAATATGCAAGTTATACGAAATAAAATCGAAGTTATGTGACACATTTTAATCAATTAATTACAGTATTTTTACAAATTTGGATAAAAAAATCATCCCACGAATACTAACCTTTAGTTCGAATCAGTAAACATACAATTGGTTTAAAAACAGCATCAGAAAAATTTGATACTCAGAAATAAGAAAATACTTCCTATTAAAAAGGGGAGTGCAATTGTATTTTTACTAGGAACATAACTTAAAACGATGTAGTATTTTATTTATTAATAAGTATGGTTAATTATTATATAGAAAACAGAATTAAAAACGTATCGAAATTATAAAAATTTGTGAAATGTATAGAACTATTGTAGTTTTTTGCTATGGTTCATTTAACTGTAGTAAAAATTGTTTGTTAAAAATTGATCTTCTTGGATCCTGCGTAACGGTGTAATCCAGACATTCAAATATTTCTAGTTATTCAAATTTGTTAATTATTGCACCATTCATAACTTAAATATTATTTTTAAGATCTGATTTTATCTAGTCAGTTTGAAACTCGTTAGCTAAGCCAGATAGTTAACTTCTTGTGTTATATTTTGACAAGAAGTAAGAACATAATAGTTGTTTATCGAATTCGTTTATACCTTGTATATCTCTAAACTAAACGGTGTTTTTTTAAGTTTTATTAACTATCGATACGTAAAGAACGTATTTTCCGTCGAATAATAATCCGAGTATTCGGATAATTCGAGTACCTCTTCGAATATTTTTCCGAACGAATATTCGAATACCAAAATGTGAAAAATTTCCATGCTAATTTCTTCTCTTCAATTCAAGGAATAACTACAAACTTTTTCTGTATTATTTATTCACGTACACATACTGTATAACCTGTTAAATGGGAATAAAAATTCATCAAGATAAACCTATAAACGGACATCCAACATGCATTTGACAAATTATAGAAAACAATACGATATCCAATGTTTACGGAAAACATCAAATATCAGGGGGCGGGACGCGCCAGGCATACGAATAACGTGTCGAAAAATATTATTACGGCTGATGCCATTAATAACCCTGACAATGCTTTCCATCATTGGATCTAAGTGACATCTATCACAGCGGGGATGCCCAGACGCGGAAGCGATACCTTTTATACAGGGCGAAGTCTTAGTACGTATCTAATTTGGTTAAGTGTCGAAACAAAACACATTTCGAAAATTCTTTGTGCCTTTTATATGCATCAGGTGTTCAAAAATATTGACGGGCCTACAGGGTGGCCAGGTTTTTGCTCCATTAAAATACGTACAAAATATCATACAGTGAGTCCCAGATGTAATGTCTAAATTCATTTAAAATTCAGAGGTTTGTTTTTTGGAGAAACGCCCGGACCCGTCAATTTTTCGACTTCGATTTTGACATTAATTGCAGATTTAGCCAGAAATAGGAAATAGGAAAAATCGAACTTTTCCTATTCAGAAAAAATATATATTTTCTGCTGGTTAACGTCGCTGTACTTAGTGTTTTCTTGTTTGTATTTGTGTTATTTAAAGTATTGGTTGAATAATATTGGTTATTTTATTTGTCGTGGCAAATGTGAAAAATAATTGTCCTTACAAACACAAACGAGTAATTTAGCCTACGGTTGAACATTGTTACCAGCTTGTAAAATGTCACAATGCCATTTTTAGGAGGTTTTTATTTTTCTGCGAAAAAGTGTTCTATTTTCGCAAAAACTCATACGCATTCAGCGTTAAGTGGTTTATATTTTGCCTCATATTTTTCAGAAATAGGCTCGGCAGAGGAGAATTTCAGCGACATACCTCCTGAATCTAGTCAAATCACAGCAGAAACGACCACATTTTTGTTACTAGAAAAATCGCGGTATCAATATAGGCGGACTTTTTTTTCTAAGCAAGTTATATAGGCTTGCATACTTCTAAAAACATTTAGTTGATCGTAGAAAAAGTATAACATGGAATCCGTTTCATAAACTTCTCTAGACAGTCGTTTGTTGAACACTTGCCTCTGTCTAACAAAACTCGTGACTTAAGTGGCGTTTATAAAACTTGTTACATAATATACTATTATTATTATCATATAAGATAATGAACGAGACATAATTAATTTCAATAGATAAATCAGCCAATATTTGTAAACATTAATTGAATTGATTGACATGTTGAATTTTGAATTTAATGAACTGTTACTGATCTAATTATATAATTTTTATACAAACATTTTTACTTCTTACAACATGACGGCTTTGTGATACTAAAAGATTAATCAAATAATACTGCAAAATTCGCAGCAAACATTTACATGGTTGTATTTTCAACCACGCAATTTATAAAATTATTCAAGTTTTATCCATGGATCCTAGGTTCCAATTCTCGAGCCGTACGAAAACATTCTTCTGCGAATATTACGTAAAAATAATGGAAGCGGGTAGGTCTGTATAGTATACGAACCGTAGCTCTGACCCAGGACACCAATGTCAGCTTTTCTTCCGTTACAATTTGCTGCACCATAAGCAAGGTGCAGATCGGTAAGTTCTTGAAATGAGAAATTATCGTCCATTTTCAATGGACAACTAAAATTTTGAATTAAAAATCAACAAAGCTAATGTTCTGATGCCAACGAAATAAGTCACAAATAATACTACGGTCTTTAAATTGACATCTTTGGAATGGTTATTGTGATAAATTTTTATTCTTCCCAACAAGAAGCTTAGTTGGAACAAAAAATGTTGAACGAAATACAGTGATATTCAACCAAATCAAGAATTAATTTAGTTATTTGGGTTCATTCAGACGTACCTTCGAGGAAGAGGGCTTAGGACGAAGGTAGAAGGCGCCCAATCGGCATATCGTCCGTTAGAGCCCGGAGTGTCCCAAGGCTCCCAAGGTAAGTATAAATCCCAACAAGTGTCGGGATTTATACTTACCTTCTCTTTTCTGGAGATGCTATTCTCTTTTCTCGCAGATACCGACAGACGCTAGCTGGACACGTCAATATGAACGGGGCCGACATCGAGTGGAGAGACACAGTCACTTATCTAGGGATACATCTGAATAAGAGGCTGCGGTGAAAACACCACATCGAGAAAGTCGTAGCAAAGGCGAATCTGGTCAGGGTCAAGCTGTACCCGACGTTGTGCCGCACCAGCGAGCTCAGCCTAAGGAATAAGCGAACCCTGATCAAGAATGTCATTCAACCCCAGTTGACATATGCGTCAGCAGCATTAGTGATTGCTCCAAAGACGTATATAAAGAAGATCCAGGCCGTCGAAAATATCGCGCTAAGGACCGCGGTAGGTGCACCCTGGTACCTGTGGACAGCCGATATATACCGGGACCTCGACTACGTCCCAGTCCTAGAAGCCATCGGGAGGCGAGGAGTCAAGTTCTTCGCGCCTGCCGAAACGCACAACAATCCGGGAAGCCGCGGACTACGAGCCTGATGCGCCCGCTATACACAATCGGCCAAGACTCCAACTGCTGGAGTAAAATCTGTTTCACGGGCTCACTTCTGGTACCCTTCCCTTACCTTGCATAAAGCTAAAGGGCCAGTTGGCTCCTTTAAAGGTACATCCCTGGCTACACAGCCACTCCTGATCTATCCCAAACAACCACCCAGGACGAGAGAGGTACTTGCCGCCCTCGTCCGAGACTGACTACCCCCGGTGGGTGAGACATACAGACGAAGAAAGAATACAAGACAGAAGAGCGCCAGAAGATCCTATCCAACCTGCAAGGTAGAGCCAATACAGGAGCAGACCCCACGAATCGCCCACACCTATCACTTTTGTGATTGTGGGGTTGGTGAAGGATGGGGTCCACCTATACGAGGCAGTCCAGACCTACAGCGATGGGGAGAGTAAAGACATATGTTTATTAAACTAGAAAGGTTTGTTTTCATTTCCCCTACCACCCCTTAAAGTTTGTCGGTATGTTTTCGGGACACCCTGTATAATATCTATAAAACAATTTAATTAATAATTTAAAAAAATTCTTGTTAACACTACCAGTTTTAAGCAAGATTTTTACCTCGGGGTACATACAATGGAAGCATATTACATTCTTATAATATTATCCCTAGTGGGAAATCCACCTTAGCACATAAAGCGATATCAATTCTGCCAAAGTTCATAAGACACTAAAACAGGGACATAATAAGACGCGCCTAAAGACTTCCAGAAGGGGTAGGAGCCAGAAATAAAGCCAAAGTCCGGTATATCTCTCGGTGATTAAACCAACAATATCAAAGATATGGGTTTCTTGTTGGCTCGTCGCGAGATATATAGGGATATTTATGTATGTAAAGTTGGCCGAAGATTACACGCTGTTAATCTCCAGTCACTAAAGTTAGTAAGACTGCTCACGCCTTCATCGCCGTTCTTAACAATAGATTATGAATTATGGCCCGGTCGCCATTGTTCACCGCCAAGACGTTCACGGTTTACTGGGATTGTTGTGTTTTACATGCTCATAAAAAACCATAAGGTCTACTTTGTTTTCCAGATTTTCCTATTATGCGGAAATTATCGCAGATTAATATAGCACCCTTCTAACAAGGGGATCGACGTTATAAGATTGCGGAGATGTTTTTTTGAGTTAGATGCTATGGAATGCTATACATCTTTTTATGCTATGGAATGTATGTAGTCTAATACGACTAAGGATTGTTTATTTAAAACTGTTTTGTAAATGCATCGTGCAACAAAATTATAAAACTGCTTATAAATCAATTAAAACATTATTTTATAAACATTTCTGTGATTAAGCAACATTTAAGCTTATAATATCAAACTGTTTTATAATGCGTACTTAGAAACACCGTTATAAAAACATATTAAGATTATTTTGTAACTGTCCCCTATTAACATGCAAAATAATTATGTTAGAGAATTCTTTGAGACAATTTTGCCTTTGAGAGAAATTGTGATTTCTAAGCCCGTTATATAATTATCATGTACCATTACAATTTGGTGCAATATAGAAGTGGTAACAAAGTCGTTATAAAACAAAATAGTTTATTTAACCTTAAATGTTTCGTATAAACAATAAATGCTTATTTGTGCTGGTGGAAAATATATATGCATTTGAACATGATATTGTTACCTTGGGGTGGTTATCAGTTTTGAGAATTATAATTTTATAAGGTTGGAAAGTAAGATGCGACAATCTCCTTAATTCTACAACAGCTATTCCCACATGCTGGGGTCCAAGTTTTTTAAAGCTTGAGAAAATGGTTATATAATAGTTTTGTAATGATTCCAACAAGCTTTACAAAATACCAACAGCGATTAAATAATTTTATTAGATGGTGCCAATTTCTCATTTATAGCTGCTGGAAAAACGCTTTAAAAGTGTTCCTGCGAGTAACGTTATTTTATAAAATTTCTTTCGGAAACATTTCTGCAGAGTTTCTATAAAATACGAAATTGCTAGTTGGGTTGTTTGTATGTACAATCAGAAAAATGTTTGGTGCACCTACTAGTGTTTGGTTTATTTTACCAAATTGAAAATTGGAATACAGGGAGAAATCCTTGGTAAGTGCAAGCAACATTGAAATAAATTCAGCTGGTTTGGTTTTTTTCTATTCATTAAAATATCCAACGAGGAAAAACCTCAATTACAGGATAAGTTTCCGTTGTAATGGCTACAATACTTTTAGCTATATTAAAATACATTAACATCATAGAATACAGAAAATATAGAATATATAGAAACAAAAATAACAAAACTACTACAATCTAATAAATTCAAAGATGTTTTTTTTATATAATAAATATTGCAAAACAAGATATCAAGCTCTGATTCTACTTTAAAATAATATTTATGAACCATTTGATATACCGGGTGGCTTAAAGTGGATGGCCTATTAGACGTATCTCGAGAATGAATAAAGGTATGCATTTTTCTGAAATTTTGACTGTGGACATAACCTCGAGAGTTCTAAAGCAAAATATTTTCAACGGTGTGGCACTTCCGGTTATACCGGAAGTCGACATCAACATGCTTTTTTAAGTGGAATACCCTATATGTTATTTCATTTCTGGATTCTACGTAAAATTCTAAACACATTTCATGTAAGATGCCCTATACCTATTATTAACTGTTTGTGAAATATTGATAGGTGAATATTGACATTTTGCAACTTGACACCCTGTAAAATCTAAACGGTTTGAGATCAAGCAAAGTGGTTTGCACATTCCTATCTTAACTTTTCATAAGCTATCGTTTAACAGTAATTTTAGATTTAGCAAGAAATTAGCGATTCAATTTAATTTCTTGGTTAAATCTGAAATTATTGTGACCAATATCAAGATACTTGGTTTTGGTGATATTCGTCACATTTAGAGTATTTTGTGTTATATTTTCCTTTTTCCTCTAATTTAAGTATTGAAAATGTCCGACTGTAAGACCAGTGTGTTGATTCTAATTATCGTTTTGCTTAAATAAATTTACAGTGTGATACAAATTCATGATATACCCCTCTTTCACCCCTTATTTTTTACTGGGCGGGAGTACCCACTTATTCAAGGCCACTTTTTGACAAAATTATCTTTTTGCCGCTTCCGGCTTTACCGGAAGTAATACCAACTCTCGTTATTATATGGAACATCCTGTACATCATAATACCTTTGGAATTATATGTATATAAATAATACCTCTTTACCCTTTTGAAAATAAAGGGGTAAAGAGGAGTGGGTATACCATAAATATGTGTCGCACTGTATAGATTTGCATTCACAAGAGCTAGTTCATATCGAATTTGTATGAAATATAATACTGTCGCGTAGTAGGCCTTGTATAGTCGATATTTATTTATTTTGTGGGTTACTTTGATTATTAATAATAAGCGACATGTAGGTTAGCTTGCGGATAACATTACTGGACTTTAAAAAATCATATAATTCCAACTCATTACTTATACTCGATCCACAAAGAAGTAAGGATATCCCCAAAGAGAAATATTTGAACAGAAACGAACATCCGAAGGGATTAATTTTTACACAAACACATTAAGCAAAAAATAAACAGTTCAGGGAACAAAGTGTATTATAAACCCGCCTATATAAAAGTTAATTTAAGGCCTTTTTACAGGAATCGATTAAATATCATTAGGGCATTAGTAAGCTTACCCCTTTGGTATACTTTTATACCTTATTATTAATAATCCGACTAACAACCCTTTAATATAGAGACACACCCTGAAAATTAACCTGAAAAACTGTGTGCGTTTACCAGGCGGAAAAACTAATAAGAGGCAACGCGCTTTTTCAGGAAATTAGCGACAGGTGATAATGGGTATTGTACAGGGTGATTACAGCTATTATTAGCAAACACTTTAACAAGCCGTTTTAATAATATGATCCATATAGCTTCGCTTTTACAATTTTTATTATAATAATAGTAATATAATAATAATAATAATAATAATAATAATAATATCTCTACCCCTCATTCTAATCACAAGGATAGCTCGAAAGTCTGAGACTTGTGAGGGAGGGGGGGGGGCCGCATATTATTATTTCGCGCCCCGCATTTGCGCCTCAGGAACGACTTACGTTGGTAAACCCTAAGGCTACGGTTACAGTGCAAGCAAATTCGCGCGAACCATAGTTCGGGCGTATACGTCCGAATTCGGGCGAACAAGAAGACGTTTCTGGTTCAGATATTTTAAGCGAAATTCAGAGCGATTTTAGATACCAGAACGGACGCGAGTGCCGCGAGTGGCCTATAAAAGTGTCATAGGATGTGGAAGAAGAATTTTATTTAGCAGAAAGTACATTACCGAAACTGCTATTATTTAGACCAAGAAAGAGACAGTTCTGGGTTAATGAAATTTATTTAAATCACACTATTTAAGGCAGTAATTTAATATGTCAGTTATATAAATACGTTAGAAAACATTATATTAAACAGTGTGACTAGCTTAATGTAAAATTAAAAACATACACTAACTGCTTTAAGTAAAAAAGCACATTTAATTCAGTTGCCATTTCCCATAATTTTCACGATTTGTCACGATTATGGTATCCTTTATATTTTTGGTCTCACACTCTTCTGTCGAACACCAGTATGATTAATTTCTCATTACCCATGACATCCAAATATTATTTCAAATAATGCCAACTTGAATTTTAATATTAAAATGTGCAGTTCGCGCAAAAAAAAACAAACCCGTTTGAACTTCTGGCGACAAGTAGCGATTCGCGCGACTAATTCGCTTGTACTGTAACCGTAGCCTAAACACCATTCAGAGCTGGAATGAGGGAAGCCTGGAAACCTCATTAGTTAGGAGGACAGTCAAACATCAACTGATTTTAATCTCTCACATTAACACCAAGTTGACATTCTTCCCATCCTAGACCATCGCCAGGATGGTTGCCAAGCCATCTCTGCGAATAAGCCTTGATCTACGAGTAAACAATTTAATTAAAAATTATTTGGTGGAATAGGGATTCGAACCCACGACCTCTGGGTTGAGCGATCGAGACACTAAACCCTGAGCCACCGGCCCGATATATTATACCTAATAGTAATTTGAATAAGTAGGGTCTTTTTAGGGTTCTAATACCATAAACACTGTAGTAAGTACTATAGTGGCATTTTTAATAGTATTTATTATTTTCATTTAGAATTTTAGATCCGATGGCTTTGATTGGTTATTCAAAGTATTCACATGACATGCTAAATAACCACTGTTTTCCTTTAACCACCTGCTACCTAATAACTTATATCTACTATATGTTTGAAAGTTTTTATAATAGGGTGATCATTTCGCCAGGCTATACATGTCATCTTGGCTTTTCTGTCATAAGAAAAAATATTAAATGCAAAAATGGTGGAAACGAATTTTAAGATGTTTAGGGTTATGGTTTTCCTCCGTGCTAGATGACGTTATATATATTCCATGTTATTAATAATAGCGAGGGTGATAGCGATATAGCTATACGCGGTATGGCGAGGGTAAATTTTAGTTTATGTTGTCTCTGAGCCAAGATGAGTTATATTCACTCTGAGACCTGTACCTACGGCGCTGAGGTGGCCTAATAGGTCGAAACAGCTATCTGTTACGATTGTGATTGGTGTTAGGGGTGATGGATACACTTATTAGTAGAAATAGAGTAAGCAAACCCTATTTCAATGGGCTCATGAGAGGACGGCCTTTTCACAAAATTAAACATTATACAGGGTGTTCCATTTGAAAAAACATATGTTTGATTTGCCAGGTCTTATACGTAGATCCTGCATAAAGTTAAATATTAATTTAAAAATATACTTTCAGTCAGTCTTCACATCTTATAATTTAAAATTTCTTTCTAAAATCAGAAATAAGAATGTTAAAGGAGGGTGATGTTTATAACCGATGAATCTACAATTTTGTAATTTGATATGATTTTTCCTTTTTTGTACATGTATACTCTACGTTACAAATCCTACGCTTGAAATAATTACGATCTTACGTCTTTTTTGCGAAATTTCGGTACCAACATTGTTGCTACTTGTACGGGGTGGTACAAATCTGATGGACGAATCCTGTATTCTTTTTCTCTCTCTCTCTCATCAAACTGAATCTTTCTATCTCTTACTGTTTTCAAGATACAGGGCGTTTGTCGATTTTTGGTAAAACCTACTGATGGCCTTTGATCGTTTCCCTTTCAAGATACCTCCAACTGGTTTCAACAGTTTACAGGCACTTTTGAGACACACATTCGATGGCATAAAAATAAATTTGATTTAATTTTTCGTTTTTTTTTTTTGTTTTTACTACAACTTGTGTTTTTTAAATGGAACACCCTTCTCTGGATACCTTAAGACCCAATAAGTTTGTATAAAATATTTTGTTAATTTTTACCTGGGTACCGGGTCGTCACAACATAACAGGAAATGAGGAGGCCGATGCACTGACTAAAAGAGGCTCAAGTATACAGTTTCAATGACCCGAACCAGTACTCTGGCTTCCGCCTAGTTATGTAACAATGTCTATTGGAAACTGGATCAAGAAAAGATCAGAGGAAGAATGGTCGAACGGGACTGGGCTGCGACAAGCCAAGCTCTTAATTGAAGGGCCTTGGTCGAACGCAACTCGATCAATACTTGCGTGAAGTCGTATCCGCATAAGGATTGTCACAGAACTGTTGACAGGTCACGGACATCTCAACAAGCTCCTTAACACTATCGGCCTTAGTGATACTAGAAGGTGCAGGTTTTGCGGACACGATGACGAGGACTCCATTCACATCCTCTGTCTCTGCGCCTGCATCATGGTCAAGAGACACAAACATCTGGGTGGAGCATTTCTCCTGACCCAGGACATTAGAGACCTTCCCCTGGAACGGGTGTTGGCCCATGGGCATAGCACGGGTCTCTTCCAATAGTTCTTGACTAGCGGAAGGCACATTAGGTCGAAAAACCTGAGTGCTGCGGGTAACCGCGCCGCCTTCCAACAACAACAACTATATTTTGTAGGAATATTGAAAACTTTTCATATTTTCCAAAAATTGTTCGAAAAATAATATATATACTATATATTTGGAATGCATTCTCAGTCCTCTTTCCCTTTTTGAAGTAAAATATAGGGTGTCCGATTTAAAAAAACACAAGTTGTGGTCAAAACAGGAAAACGAAAAATTAAATCTATTTTATTTCTATGCAATCGAATTTATGTTTAACAAGTGCCGGTAAAATGTTCAAACCATTTTGAGGTATTTTGAAAAAAGAACGAGAAAAGGAAATCAGTCAGATTTGCCAAAAATCGAGAAACGCCCTATAGCTCGAAAATGGTAAGAGATAGTGATATACGGTTTGCGCCATTGTTATTTTTTCGAAAAAAGAGCCCAGGACTCGTGCATCAGATTTGCTCTATCTATTACGGAAACATACTAATTTGAACCACTTTGTACACATTATAAATTTAAATTTAAAAAACCACATATATTCTTCCTGTAGCCAAAAATCAGTTGGTCAGTACCTACTTTCAGACATTTATATTCGTTTGAAAGTATACAGAGTAATACATTTATTTATATATCGTTCAATATTTCCAGGCAATATTGACACATGCATTCATGTCCTTGCTGGAGATCTCACAATCTTCCATGTTCTCCAAACATTATTGATGACATCAATGCTCTGATTAATGCATTATCACCGATCATTCCGTAATCATTTCCATGCCCTGATGAGTGGTAAATGCCGTGTCAAAAAGAAACAACCGGTCGGTCATGAACAGCGTTCGATTTACAGTAACCTGACGAATGTTAAACTGAAACTGTGTGTCATACACAATTAATCTCACACCGCACCTTGATACCACTAATGGCTTTTTATTTGGGCCCATATAAATGAAAATAGATTCCCGTCACCGCCGAAAATACACCATTAATCTAATATTAATAATAATAATTGAATATCATTCTGTTGTCGGCGGAATTAAATGAGCGGAAAGGGAATTTTAACTACTATTATTTACTGAACATTTTAGTAAAGACCGTGGAAACTGTTTCAATAGTTATCCTCGTTTAGTAATTATAAGTAAAAATAGCGTAGCAGAAAAAGACACCACCTAGTTTACATACAGTTATTTTTATATATACAGAGTTTCACCAAGCTACCGTCTTCTGCGTAGCTACCGCGTAGCTACCTTCTTCTTATGTTTAATCTCAGTTTTAATAATCTCCAGATTATGAACCTCAGGAGAAGTTTACAGTGATACTCGGTCGATTTTCGTCTTTTGAACAAAAGCTTTAACCCCTATCAAAGAACAATTTAAGAATATTTTAAAAAATGATGGTAAGTAAAATGTACCCTGTAAATGTATATCGGTTCCTGTGTCAGCCTTAAAGATAAACTGATAAGTAGTGCTCTAATGTGTCTTTTTTTTTACACAAATTCATATTTCAAAACAGAAATTGGATATCTCGAATGACACATAACTACAAATAAGTAGTACGAATCTACTTTATATCCATCATCTGTAAACGCCTTATTTAAATAAGGCTTAAAACAAATTAAGCCAAAACAGCTATTCTCCTGGCTATATGCCTCCCGAGCGATGAATTACAAAGCAAAAATTTGCAGTATTTTGTCTAGCACAGTCAGAATGAAAATACAGGGATTCGAATTGCAACGAAAACTACGAGGCAATACTTGGAATCCACATCGCAAGATGTCACTAACTGCAAACCGGTTTCGATCTTTTTATGATCTCGTCAGTACAATATAAGTGATCATACCTAATGATGCGAAGACCCAAGTATTTAACACAGTAGGTGCGTTTTGCGTGCGCAAATCCTATACCATAGGATTTGCGCGTCACCTCCACCTCTAGGTAGTTCTCGCAACACAATCCAAATCAAACTAATCGTATGAGAATCCAATACAATAATGAGATGTAGAAACAAGTTCTACTACTTGACAGATGGGATGTACATAAGACATAACTACGAATAGTACGAATCTACTTTATATTCATCATCTATAAACGCCTCATTTAGATAAAGACTAAAACAAATTAAGCCACAACAGCTATTCTCCTGGCTGTATGCCTCGCCGAACGTTGAATTACAAAGCAAAATTTGGCCCATTTTGTCTAACACAGAATCAAAATACAAGGATTCGGATTGCAACAAAAACGATTGCAGTTGTTATTTTAGAACATCTGACTCAGGATTTCCAACCGCCTTGCCATTATGAATAACCCATAATGCCCATTATTGGATACAACACTACACAAAAACAATATACAATTATTACATACATACACTGCACAATTGGTTTGTTATATATAATTCTCAGAACGTCTAATTACACTTCCATTACTCGCAAACAAACACACAGCACGATACAACAATGGCTGTGGCATGGCCAAGCGTAAGCGCTCTCTGCATTTAGTGGTTACAATTAAATATTTAATTCTGGAAAATAAGTTTATTTCTTAAAAGTAAATATTTGGTTCTAGAATTAATCGTTAAATTTAAATAATTTTAATAGAATTACTAATATTAAATACCGGGATATCAAAAATTATCTTGGTCAAGGGTGGTTGTGGAATGTAAAACGTGTGTCTTACTTTAAATTTGAAATAATGATGTGACTGTCACACTGACATCATCAATAACCTACAAATTTCATACCTATTTATTTCAGTTGTAAAACAATAATCAACTACAAATTATGAAATAACGGTTTTAGTAACAAGAAAATCTGAATTACAGTAATTGTTGGAAATGTCCCCCGTTTTGTTCGATTCACAAGTTGACGCGCCTCCTCATGCTGTGAAAAGCGTTTTGCAGCATTACTGGCGTTATGGTTGCACCTTGCTGAACAATTATTTGTTGCAGTTCTTGCAAATTATTTACCGGAGTTGCGAAAATCTTGTTTTTTTAAGTAAGGAAATATAAAATAGTCCATAATTGTCAAACAAGGTGATCTCGGAGGAAACTCAACTTCTGTATGCAAACTTATCAGCCGGTCATCAAAAAACTCCAACGGAGGAAAGCAATATTTTCTCGTGTAGTATGTGCTGTTGCACCGTCATGCTGGAAATAACCGTACCGAAGTTCATCGTCGTTTAACTGTTGCACAAATTCAGCCAAAAAGTTGTGTCTGTACCTTTCTGCGTTGACGGTGAAATCGAAAAAAATTGGCCCAATTATTCTTCTGCGAGAAACTGCCATCCAAACACCAATTTTTTGAGCATCTAGTGGCGATTCAGTAAAAATTGTAATCATCATTGATTACAATTTTTCATTGCTTATCATTGCTCCACATTCGCATATTTTGAGAATTGATGTATCCCGAAAGGTGGAACCACGCTTCGTCAGAAAAAAAAGTTAGGTCCAGAAGATGGTCATTCATTAAATTATTGACAAACCAATGGCAGCAAGCAAGGCGTCTGGGGTGGTCTGCGGGCAGAAGAGCTTGATGTGCTTGCATCTTATATGGATGCATGTTCAAGTCTTTCTTTAAAATCTTATGACATGTTCCATAAGAAAGTCCAATTTCCTGAGAAAGACGTTTCAAAGGTTTTACAGGCTCCTCTTCCATACGTTGACGAACGTCATTGACAACTTCTTCTGTACGAACTCTTGGTCTACCAGCACCTTTTTTATGAGTCACACAACCAGTTTCGCGAAACACTTCAACACAATTTGTAAGGCACGCATAAAAATTATCCGGTAATATTGCCACGTTTGGGAAGTGCTCTCGGAAATTGTCCAAACACAAACGTTGACTGTATTGCCAATTTCCATTAACTAGCGCACCCGTTCGAAAATAGGCTTCAATCATGAAAATTTTGTGCTGTGTGGTAAGAGGCATGATTCAAAAACTGGATTAGAAAATTTCAGCACAATGACTTGACAGATTCTGACACAACAAAACATATTCAAAAATTTAAAGTAAGACACACGTTTTACATTCCACAACCACCCTTGACCAAGATAATTTTTGATATCCCGGTATTTATATTCAATCAAGTACATATGTTTGAATTTGTACAGAACACCGAGAGTATATTTTCACTGCTAAATATTTTGTGGGTAGATAATTATTTATTTAATATTTTAGAAAATAATTATTAACCTATAATAAATGTAATATGCAAAAATAAACAATTAATAATTTTAAAAAAATGCTAAAACTTAGTAGCGCTTTTACACAATATTTTTTCCTTAGTGTATATACATACATATATCTGAAAAGTGTATCAAAAATATATTATATGGTGTGCATATGGCTTACGTCATCTAAAAGCGGAGGCAGAGTATCAAAAGTTCAGATTTATTGCTTTTAATATTCATATGCGAGTGGTAAATGCGTTAGCCTTCGTATTGATGCCTTAATATTGCTTTTCTAATATCGCTATTCCATATATCATATGCGTAATGTCGGCAGTTAAACTTTATGTTAAACTTGCGACTATATTAAAAATCGGGATATAGGAAATAAGATATTTTATTTGTATATATGGGCGACAATGTATGGGCGTATATATCTTATACAATTCGTATTATCGTGCTACATCTTGTCAAGTAGTCCCTACTTTTTCATAAATCGTCTGTTCAAATGTGGAACAAATTTATAAGTTGTGTGAATTGAAAAAAAATCTTGTGTGGGTAGATTCTACTTTACAAAAAATATTCAGACGATTAAAAATAGCTGTACGTATTTATTCTATGTATTTTAAAATCCCCTACATGCACTGAGAAAAGAATTTAATTGAAATAAATTAAATTTCTAAATTTAGTAATTAAAGATTTAATTGGTGTTAATACAGCATTTATTTCAACGGTAATAATATTAGGTAATAAATTTAATTGCTAAGAAGAAAAATATTTAATCTGCTGTATCAAACATTTTGTTTTCTCAAACGAATTTCTTTGGCCTAAGTACCTATAATAAAAATAATGTTGATAAAAAATATCTTTTGGAAGGATCTATTATAAATATTAACGGTATTTATTTTAAAATTTGTAGCAAAAATGTTGAAATTATAATACCATTCTGACTCAAATAAGGAAAAGTAATTTTAGAGTAATAGAGTAATAATAAATAAGTTCATTTTAAAATAAATAACAGTTTCTAAAAGCCAACTTGGTTGGCGAAACGCACTTCGAGTGCAGTAGAGTGTATTAGTGTTATGTGGAAAACTATGTCAGTGTCATCTTCACACCAGAGGGGTCAGTACTGTCAAGAACTACCAAGATTAGTTCATTCGAAGGCGTTCATAATAAACCCTTTAAAAATAAGAACTAAAAAACTTTTAGAGTTAAGCAGGTTGCACCTACGATCTTTAATTGGCCTATATACCAATCACTGCCGTTTAAAATATCATCTGTACAAATTCGGCCTACTAGAAGATGCTAAGTGCCGCTTGTGCTGAAGAAGATGATGAAACGGCAGAACACTAGGCACCTGCCTCGCTGGGGAAAGGATCAGATACTCATTATTTGGCAAAGGACAACTTCTGCCAGAGGATCTGAATAAGTTCTCACTCAATAAGGTGATCAGCTTCATTAAGAGGCAGGACCTGTTGGGTGAAATATAAGTAGGTGTGAGCCACAATAGACCACATGGTCGCAGTGGAGGGTCTGGTTTTCGGCCCACTCACTTTTGAATCTAACGTAAGTAACTTAACCAAACTTCACACCAAAGTTTCTGCCAAAAAAAAAATAACGGAAGTGTGATTTGTCCAATTGAATTTAAAAATTGAAGAATAGTATAATAATAACCGCCAAAACGACATTTATGTCTTGTAGTTTATTTAATAATAATGTGGATACTCGAAGCGGATGGTTCTTTATGAAACATCGTGAAAATAATTGTTTTGAAAAAACATTGATCTCTTTTAGATGTTCCAAGAAATATATAGAAAACACTCTATATACTAGTATTTCGGGTAGTAATTAAAACAATCGGGGGTATACCAAATTAACTGCGCGGATTGTAATGCCGTGTATGTGGGTCAAACCGGTAGAAGTATTGAAACTAGAGTAAAAGAACATAAATAAATCCATATTAAATAACGCAAAAAGATTCAGGATTTTCGACGCATTGTATAGAAAAGAATCATTTTATAGACCAGAAAAATGTAAAGGTACTGCATCGTGAAAAGAAAGTAAAGCGCTTAGATCTATTAGAGAAATTAGAAATTAAAAAATCTTTAATTATAAATCCTTGTACTACGAATGATCAGATAGATTATACAATTTCGCCCTTCTTAGAAAAGGTACTGAAAACTCAGGCTTTACCAGATGGTGGGATCAATCGGGGGTAGGTGCTCGTAAACAAATAAATAACGAAAACGCGCTTGAAAACATTTAGTAATAGACATTACTCTATTGAAAAAGGCCTAATAAGCCGAAATACTAGTATATAGAGTGTTTTCTATATATTTCTTGAAACATCTAAATGAGATCAATGTTTTTTTCAAAACAATTATTTAATAATGTTCTCAAAATGTGTAAATAAAATAGAAGGAACATCGACAATCACACAATATTTCAATTTACTTAAAATCTTTTTGGCGAAACTCCCACCACCATTGACTAAGAGCAACATATATATATAAAATTTATTATTTCTGGGTACGCTTGCACACTTTGTATCCGAAACTTCGATATAATAACAATCCGCCGAGCTCCGCAACATCACCATACCCATTTATACCTGATGATGGCGGTGGATTTTCACACCGTCGACGATCCAGTAAATTTAATCAAGCAGGCAGCCGGCTTCTTGCCCGGCCGTCTTCGATATAATAAAAGGACTTTAGCGAGTACGTAAAGGGTTACTTAAGATGAACGGGGGCCGTAAAAGGGGGTGGGGGCGGTTATTTACACCCTCATCAGTTTACAATGACCCTCGCAGAGGGGCGGCGGTCCGCGAATTCAACCCCCACCCCCCAGCCCGTGGATTTATGTCGATGTGAAACCCAATCCTTAAGATAAGCGTCAGACGTTACGGCCCCTTGTAAGGAGTTGTGGAACGTAAAGGATTACAAGCTGTGGATGAGTTGTCCTGGCCGAGGATATTGGCAATAAAACGGATTCATTTACATGTGTTAATCCCCAGTAAAGGTGACAGACTGTACAACAGAGCGGCGTAAATCTGTCTTGTGGTGTGGTAAGCGCAAGGAAATGTTCAATCCAAATTAATAATAATATTAATTATAATAATTAAATTTGTTTAATGATATGTTAAGTAATGATTTTCCATGGTGATTATTTAATTTTTTTCTTTCGTTGTTATTTTTGTTTCTTAGATATCACATTTATTTAGATTATTATATTTATATTTTGTATTTAATTTATTAATTCAGTGATCATATAGATGATTAGGATGAATATCGTACAATATTTCATCTACTATCAATACTTCTCATAAGATAAAAAAGTTTATAACTTGTAAATACAACAATTTTAAGACGATAAACAATAAACTAGTAATTTCTGGAAGTATTTGTCATGTTTATGTCACTAGCTGTCATTGTGGCGTCGATAAAATGAGAAATTTAGACGAAAGTGTTGCTTTTAATATATAGAATTTGCAGCAAATGCAGTCATCGAAATATTGATAAGTACCTGCCAAATTTCGAGATAGGTACAAAATTAAGTACTTATAGACGATTTAAGGATTGGAGCAATTTAAAGAAAATGCGTGGCGTATCGGAAGAGGTGTGAATTAATATCTAATTGGTAATATTTTTACATCTTTCCACCGCACTAGTTTGGTAAAGTGATATTTTACCGAACTAGTGCGGTAATGTATCTCATTATATCATTCAAGTGAATAATGTAATTTTTGACATTACATATTGATAGTAGAAAAATTGTTATTACATAGAACTAGGACATTAAAATCAATCATTAGTATAAATGATGAACTAAAAGCTCTACGGTATACATAGGTCTATGGAAATGACGTACGCAGACACAGAGTAAGAAAAAAATTATATAGATATAATAATACACTTATACGCATATACATAAATATGTATAATAATAAAAGTTTCTAATAATACACTTTACAAACATAAAAATTCTTCCACGGAATAAAATGCATTATTCAAGAGGAATAATTTTAATTTGGGCAAAAATGTTTTAATGCCTGATATATTTTTAGCGTTATATTAAGCTTGTTTTGGAGTACTGGACCTAGATATATAATATGAAGACGATTGAAACTGTTTTAATCATTTCCAGATGATGCCAACTTAGTTGGCGAAACGCGCGTCGAGTGCAGTAGTATTTTGGTGTAATGTGGAAAACTACGTCAGTGTTATTTTTGCACCAAAAGTTCCAACCCCCTCCAAAATTATGGGAATGATTCAGAACAGTAAAAATTTTTTTAGCAAATTCTACCCTCTCAGATATATCAAGAAGATTTCTTGTGTCTAACCCAAGTCAGCAGTGGAGCGGTAGCAGTTTCTAGCTCTTCAGAGCATATTTATTTCACTTTTTTCAACATATCGGCTTTATTGTGCGGCTGGAAAAAGCGTTTCCGTCCAACATAATATTTACGCAGCAGTTAAAACTGGGTTCACTGGGTAGAACTGGAATAACAGAAGTTAATTTTTCAATGCACGACTTAAATACTATTTCAAAATATTGTTTGTAAGTATCATATAATCCCATTTTCTTGCTAAAGGAATTTAATAATGTTTTGCGCCACAAATCCATTACGCACTCTTGAATTCGTTGAGTTCGAAGATGATAAAATATCTATATATATCTAATAATATGGCGCCCAAGGGAAAAATAGAATTACTGTTATTTTCTCAATAACCATCAACTGAAAAAAATAACTAACTACTCCACTGTAAAACCCTTAGAAAACCAAACCAATTCTTTCAAGATTTTTTCGATTGCAATACAATTAATATAGTTGCAGGTATTTTTATAAAATGACGATTTTTATTTTTTCTAAATAAAATTTAAACGAAACAAAATTCAATTCTTTTCTCAGCGGAATGTTGATCCATATTCAATTCTGCACTCCTTTCCCCATTTAAGCCTTCTTTTAGCTCTAATAGTTTCCGAGATCTCTGCAGTGGTATGAGAGTCAATCACACTTAATACCAAACAAGAGACGGCTATTTATATCTATTAAATCTCCTCAGTACCGAGCAGGTTTCAAAGTAAAGACAACTCATTGCGGCTAGAAGATGGTGCATGCACTACAGTTGACTCTATAAGCGTGGAACAGAAGTAACGCCATCTAGGATGGAAACGAGATATTGATAACTTATGCTACATCATTAATAAAGGGATACTTCATAAATATTATCAACGTCCGTTGGTTCATTTCACGTCAACATTTGTAAGGAAATAAAAAGAAGTAATAACAATAATAATAATAATAATAATAATAATAATAATAATAATAATAATAATAATAATAATAATAATAATAATAATAATAATAATAATAATAATAATAATAATAATAATAATAATATTCTTAATATTATACTTACTGTTTTCCATTTCATATAATATTTAATCTAGGTTTTTATTTCACTTTTTCATAAATGAAATTTCGTCCGCGCTCTAATGATGTATGCCGAAAGGACCATCAGCATCGCCTTCAAGGCAAGAAATGACACACCCAGAGGCTAAGTTTCCCTCGGGGACACCTTTAAGAGAATTAAATTTTATTTCAGCATATTAACTTGCCAAAGTTGTCAAAATCTTAACGGCAGCGGAAATATTAAAATATACAATAACCACTCTAACGCTCAAGGTGAATAGGGCTTTGTAGTCGTTACACTCGTCCGAAGTTTTTAGATCTAGCGGGCGGCGGCATCTTATTTGTTATTTGTTTCGGTGATTTTAAAACTTTCCAACTGGAATATTATGCATGTTGAATTAACGGGCGCATAAAAATTTATGATAATTTTGTGGGACAGATTTTAATCTGTACGTCTAGTTGGCGTAAAAATACTTCTTTTCTTAATGGCTACTCTTTTAACATAGGAAATGTTTATATGGGGACCAAGCTGGAAGTTTTCGTTCAAGGCCGAAAGACAGCGTTGTCGCGGTCTAGTGACGTAATGCATATAGTGGAGCAGATGAAACCTGTACCATCTTCTAGAGCATATTTTGGGGCATATGTGGTGTAATCTATAAGTTTTTTAGTAGTTAATTTTTTTTTAAATGGCCTTAGGGTGCGTTATGTTCATAATTCGAAAATATGTATTTCTGAGTACATACATCGCAATTAAAAAAAAAACGACCAGACAACCGGTTTACAGCTCTGAAATTTTAATTATTTTTACACAAAACCTAAGTGCTTCGAATGGTATAAACTTTTTTTGGTAGAACACCTGTATATTACCAAAAATTTGCGTAAAGTTAAAACTTGCAGCAATGCAATGTAGCGAATTAAATGTAGCCTAGTTATTAAAAAAAAGTTTGGGTTGATATCCCAAACCTTTTTAATTATATAAAAATTCGATAATTATCGAATTTGTAAGAAGCTCTCGAGTTTCAGCGTATTACGGTGCGCTCAGGCTTATAGCGCGAATACAGGTGCCTCTATGGATGTCTACCCCCAGAAAGAAGCGAGTTAGACCAGCAATTTGACTCCACTAATATGGATAGCGCAGCGCTCGACCGGCGAGCGGAGTGAAGTGTAGTGGGGAGTGTTCAGTTATAATAGCGTACTCGCTTAATGGAGTAGCGTCTCATTTGATAGGACGATCGGCGCGCTTATAATTATGTTTTATATATGGTGTTATCATTACTTCTCATATCATGTCTTCGATGGTTGCAAGGATTGCGAATCTAGAGTGGATTACGGCTCTAGATTCGGGGCGATGAAAAACTTTTTTCAACGGCTATGGATTTGAAGGAAATACGATTTTTTTAAATTTCATTTATAGTTTCCTTTCAACAAAGATCTACTTCATTTCTCAAAAATGTTGTCGAACTGTCAAAGTGAAGTGGTTTCTTACATTTAGTTTGTTATTTAAACTTAATTCAAATTACGTTCAAATTACCTGAGGTCAAAATACAACAGCTTTAAAATTATTTGATAAATTTTAAGGTTCCAGCGGTATTTAGGAAGATCATTTTTTTAATAAAAAGACGAGCATTAGGATATAAATATAAATATTTACTTTCCCTCTCTAGAACACCGAGCTGATCAACAAGCAACCAGGATGATTGCTAATATCCCTGCTGACAGGCCTTAATATAAGAGTAGGCATTGTAATTGTTCGGACTAATGGAGAATCGAACACACGACCCCTGGGTTGAGCGATCGGGGCACTAAATTCCAAACCATCGATTTTTTTTTTTTTTTTCGTTTATTTAACGTAGGCCTATTTCCGCGACTAAGGCCAATCACCGACGCCAGGAGACGAGCAACCCCCAACCTGGAAATTTTGCCGAACCCTCACTTTTTATAGCAGGGTAGGGATCTTTTACTTGCTTATCATTTCATAGACAAGGGATCTCCGGCTTTACATCCTATCCAAGGGATGGTACGTCTTCTACGCAAATCTCGCCTAAATTTGCATAGCTTCTGTGAATTCACCGACGTACAGGCCACTAGAAGATGCGGGCAAGCGCCGACGGTCTTCCCTGCATAGTCACCCATCCAAGTACTAACCGCGACCTACCTTGCTTGCCGCTCATATCGTTAATATAAACGCCAAGTTGCTACCACGGCTTGCCCTAAACTATCGATTCGATTATAATAATGCTCCATATTATCTGAAAAAGCTTATTCATATGGATGACATATTTATAATGACAATGTTTTAAGAATAAAATCATAAAGTCGAAGTTAGGTACTGAATTACTATATATGATAACCCTAAATTTTTTTTTTAAAACAACATTTAAAACCACGAAAAGTAAAAATGTGATGAAGACTGTGATGTGATGAATGAAATACACTGAATATAATGACGAAAAAAAAAATGCCATCTTAATTTGATCTTTGATGAACTGCTGGAGTATTACAGTACCTAGCTAACTTTCTCGTCAGCAGAGTCGAGAGTTATTCAAAGTGCCCTACAATAGATTAAGAAGGGTATTACCATACAAATTTTTATTTTATAAATAAGGCAGTTGGTCTTGCGTGTCCGAAAAAATTCGAAGTGGACTCTTCAACCATCTTTTACTGTACTTAGCAAGATTAACAAACTATTTTTATAGCTCAGAAAAGGAAATCCGATTCTTCGCCTTCGAGTTGTTGTTGTTGTTGGAAGGCAGCGCGGTTACCCGCAGCACTCAGGTCATTCGACCCATTGTGCCTGCCGCTAGTCGAGAGCTATTGGAAGAGACCCGTTCTATGCGCATAGGCCAACACCCGTTCTAGGGGAAGCTCCCTATTGTCCTGGAGCAGGAGAAATGCTGCACCCAGATGTTTGTGTCTCTTGACCATGAGGCAGGTACAGCAACAGAGGATGTGAATGGAGTGCTCGTCATCGTGTCCGCAAAACCTGCACCTTCTAGTGTTACTAAAGCCGATAGTGTTAAGGTGTTTGTTGAGATGTCCGTGACCTGTCAGCACTCCTGTGACAATCCTTATGATGTTACAACTTAGCGCAAGTATTGAACGAGTTGCGGTCGACCAAGGCCCTTCAATTAAGAGCCTTCCTTGTCGCAGCCCAGTCCCGTTCGACCATTCTTCCTCCGATCTTTTCTTGATCCAGTTTTCAATAGTCCTTGTTACATACCTAGGCGGAAGCCCGAGTACTGGTTCGGACCCCGTAAACTGTATACTTGAGCCTCTTTTAGCCAGTGCATCAGCCTCCTCATTTTCTGTTGTGTTGTAATGACCCGGTACCCAGGTCAATTTTACATGGTTGTTTTGTCCCAATTGGGCCAGATCATTAATGCACTCTAGGACCGCCCTGGAGGTGATCTTGTAGGAGATCAAGGCATGTAAAGCCGCCTGACTGACTGGACATATCTGGATATGCTGATTAGAATATCTCCTTTGAGATTTTCCTGAATACATGCAGAGATAGCAAACACTTCCGCCTGAAAGACCGTGGCATACTTTCCCAAGGAAAAGGATAGTTTCGTTCTTGGGCGCACACCTCGGACTCACGCCCCTGAGACCTGGTCAGCTTGAACCCATCCGTAAACCAAACGACCCCATTCGAGACCTGAGCATCAGGATTTTCGAACCAAGCGTCTCTTCCGGTATCTCTACTGTGAGAGGTTTAAGAAACACATAAGTGGGAGATCGCCTTCGACTTACACGAATAATAATTATACTCGTTTTCCAAATTTTCATAACAGTCAAATCGTGTTTGAACCAACGGAAAACATGCACAAAGTATCTGTGCCGAGTGTTTAAAATATGGAATCTGGAGAATATAAAAACGTCCAGCCGACGCAGGAACGTGGCCAACTTGATATTTAGGCGGTAAATCACGAGTAAAGTAATTATAAGTATGATGATTCCTCGGAGATAGCCGTGGCCCGCTTTAATATACTGATTACGTGACATCATTTTATATTAAAATTAAAAACCAGGGCGTGGACGAATTATCAACCGTATGTCCACCGTTAACGTTAACTTTATGACAGGCCCGCGTGCTTAATAATTCATTGTTAAAGGAACTGGTACCATAAATATCATAAGCCGACTGAGGCTTCATTCTGAATAATTCAGAAAAATGCGTCGGGACTCTTTCATTTTATCTGAAAATGCCACCTAATGAATTTGTTGAACGGGCACCGAGATATCATCAAGGAGGAGTGGGGAATGTGCAATCAAAAAATTTTAAAAACGTGAGATAGCTTTAATAAACAAACCAGTGCGCTAAAATATTTCGGAACATACAAAAATTTACAGAATATAACTATATCAGTTACGCCACTCTTCGTCGGAACTTTTATCTTTCGAGATACAAGCGTGCTGGCCACTATATACGTTCGATAGCAATAGCTCCTCCTTACGAGGGACGTTACAAACGTAATTTGGTTTTGCGCCGACAATATTTGATTACCTAGGGTTTTCCAAAAGTGCAGCATTAAATTATATAAATTAATATTATTCAATGATGGGTTGGTTCAAAAATACATCATGCTAATTACTTATTTGAATGTGCTTAGGTAAAAGATGAAACACTTTTATAAACTGGTATCTATATAGGTCTACAAATAAATCAAAAATAAAATTGGCAATAAAATGTTTATTTAAATATTTCAAAAAACACAAAAAGATACATTATTTTAACTAAAATAACAAATATCATTCATAATATATACCTACTATTATTTACAAAAATCAGAGGTGCTGTAATATTAAAAGTTTTGTATTAACTTTGCTAAAATTGATAAAAAAAAATTAGGAATGTTGTAACAGACATTTTCTTAAAAAAATAATCGGTTACATATATTGCGAGGGACAACTACCCACAGTACAATATACCGCAGGCATTTTTACAAAAAGTGAAATAAAAATAATACATTAATAAATAATCACTTACATAATTCTGTAAACGTTCAACTTAACAACAAACTCTGATGCGCACACGTACCCTTTGAAAAATATAAATGCTCAGGTGGTTAATAAAACATATTATTCCTTTGCAGGTTGATTCAAATGGGATGTTCACCATTGGTATCTCCAAAGAGGTAGAGGAGCGGTCAAATTTAGGCAAAGTTGCGCAGGTTAGTGGTCTACAATATATTTACATTATTAGGTATTATTTACGATGATTTACATATTTTCATTATTTTGGGGCGTTTGACAATGAAAACCTTTTTACCAAGAAATTCAACGGTCCATAAATTTATCATGCCGTGGAAATTTTTTTAAATGACCAATTAAAAAACTAAAATTATTTATCTTGCTTTGTCTCTTATGAATATTTTGATATATTAATAGTTTAGTTGATTGCCCTTGTCCCTGACTGACAAGGATGGAAGACGGAGTTAATATAATCAATATAATTAAATAATGAATCAAAACAAGCATACAATTTAATTACAAATTAATTAACTAAATAACAATAACCATATAGTCAAAATAAATGCCTTTCTATCACATCAGTGACCCATAACCCATACAGTACATTCTTCTGAATAGATATCTCTTACTATTTATGATAGATTTAGTAACACATATGTCAATACATTCATAAGTGAACGTTCCATCCAGGTAAGTCTATCGGACCTCGAGGGGTGGTACTACATCTAAAAATAAAAATAAAAGTTCCTATGTTTTGGAAATCGCTTACTGTACTGAGTTGAACGAAGGGTAGCTTTTTACGTAAAAAGTCATAGTTATAATGTTAAAATTACTGTATTTACTTAGATGTAAGAGTTTTGCGGAAAACAACCCACTACCCTCATGAAAACTACCCTTTAAAAAATGTCACGGCTCTTTTTATTATCACCATTAGCTTTGGCATAAAAGTTTATGACTGAACTCCAAATTATTCAAAAAAAAAAAATTGGTCTGCCACTATTCCTAAAAATAAATTAAAACCATTATTTTGATCCACAGTTTAAAGGGTGGTATAAAATGTTGGCGCGTGATGCCAACCAAGTTGGCGAAACGCGCGTCTAGTGCAGTATAGTGATGATGTTATGTGGATAACTATGTCAGTGTTAAGCTAACATGATTTTTGAGATATTTTAAAAAATCGAAATTTTGAAATTAAAATTTGTTTTTATAAACTTTCAGGATTGGTTGAACAGCTATTTAAATAAAAACGACAGTTTTTCATAACTTTTTACGGTCTATCGAATGGCGGAATGGGTATTTTTAAATAAGGTATCGGTTCTTCAGAAGCACCATCAACTGCATTTGTAATACGGCCCTATTAACATTTTTACATCACTGGACAGCATTTTCCTTTATGAGTTCAATAATGTATCATATGCTATAGTTTAATGACTTTTTGGACGTGGAAAATCATCATCAAACTCATCTGCGTCAGTCTATCTATTAACAAAAAAAATAAGGAAAAAGTAACAAATCATTAACAATAAATAACAGTTAATTAACAAAAATAAAGAACAATTAACAAAACAATAATTTAAAAAATAATAATGAATGTTTAATGGAACAATAAACAAACTATAGCATATATTTATCGATGATTTCGATTGATATTGATTGATGATTTCAATGATGGTTACATCTTCATTGAAATCATCATAGCATCATTGAAATCGCAAGGAAAAGTTCTGTCGAAAGACATAAAAAAATTATTAGCCCCATATTAGAAAAAAATGCAGTTGATGATGGCACTGAAAAGACGAAACGTTTTTTTAAAAAACTGTTTATGCAATTCTATAGAGCGTAAAAAGTTGTTATGAGAAAGTGTCCTTTTTATTTCAATAGCTCTTCAAACAAGCCCGAATTTTACAAAAAGAATTTCCAAAATTTCGATTTTTTTTCAAATATCTTAAAAACTGGCCATGTTACACAGGGTATCCCAGTGTGACCGTACAAAAATTTACCAGGGGTAGAGCAGACCAAAATAAGAATAACATTTTCATAAAAAAAATTTCTGTGATGCACGCCTAACGAGTTACAGGATGTTATTTTGGAGAAAAAAAAAACAATTTTCCGCAATAACTTAAAAACCGTTTCGTAGATTTAGGTAATTTTTCGATGACGTGTACATCTATTAAAGGTTATTAAAACTAATTGGTGTTTGTTTAACTCCGACACCTGCGGTGGCCTAGGCCTACTCTTCCTTATGATTTTGTCTTCATAACTCTTGCATATCCTACTTTTTCTTGAATTGACTGTCTTCCTTAATCGGCTACCAATTCTGAACAAAAAAGATGCTCTATTTACACAGCTCTAAAATCAACAATTCTCGAGTAAATTGATTGTAAAGTACCGACTACATTCCTTTATGCAAAAAAATATATGCAAAGAGAGTCATAAGGAAGACTAGGCCTAGGCCACAACAGGTGTCAGAGTTAAACAAACACCATGTAGTTTTAATGACCTTTAATAGATGTAAAAATCACTCAAAAATTACCTAAGTCTACGAAACGGTGTTTAGGGTTAGGGTAACTCGTTAGGCGTGCATCAGAGAATTTTTTTTTATAAGAATTTCATTCTTATTTTAGTCTGGTTCACCCTCTGGTAAATTTTCGTACGCTCACACTGGAACACCCTGTATAGCCTTGATTTTCAATATTATTGCATCGAATTTGAAACACACTGTATACAGAATGTACATTTTTTGAACACTCATTTGTCTGTTACGACTCTTGATTTTGATAACTGTTTGATGATCCATTAGTTTTTCTCTGTTTACTTTTATTTTCCTCGAAATTCAATATTAACGCAAAAATCCCTACCATCCTCTACGAGAATAATACTTGAACTACTATAAAACGATAAGTAGGTCTGAACTAGTGTAAAAAACATGCTGCATACGACTTAATAATAAATGCAAATCCCTCCGGAGTTAAAGGAAATCCAGCAATCTATCCGCCTAACTAACGCGGATAAATAATAAGGCAAGAAGGACGAAATTTGCATCTCGCTGAGCTCCAGTACATTTATTTACATTGAAATTCCAAATTTAAGTAAACGAAATGTGGAAATTTGGCCTTATACATTTTATAGTACTAGAGCCCTATCTGTACTGACACCTCTGCTTCTATACATTCAAACATTTCATCATGGAAAAATAATCCTCCCTCTCGGGAATCAGCTCTCGCTTTGTTTCTGGCAATAGTGGAGGGAAGTAGTCAGAGGATGGAAGACGTGCCGATTCTCAGTCAAATACAGTCGGAACACAATAAAATAATTATACCAAATCATTAGGATGCAAATTTTCTTTAACTTCTATATCCAGTGTTTGCAAAACAGGGTTTCTTAGAATAATATTCAGGATTAATTCGGGATATCTACGAGTAGATCAGTTAGTAATGTTTCTTATCCCTTTCGTTCACCCTCCCTAAGGAACCCTTTACTTTCGACACAGGAAATATTACGTTTGTATTGCCGGTCTGGTTTTGTATTGGCGGAGATAGCGGGTTAAGGATTGGATAGACGCAGTTCTTGAGTATTTTAATTCAGCTGGAATTAGGCCGGGAAAATTTCTCCTTTTAATGATAATGAATGCCAGGGAAATACTCCTTTGGATGTTCCTTAAGTGAATAGTGTGATATTTTTTGAAAAACGGACGGATACTGTTCCCATAAAAACAAATCATCCATTGAAATTATATATTTATGTATTCTCGTATTTCTATAAACATTTACCGTGATTTGAATTACTAGTGAGAGACAGAATTTTGCAGATGAAAATTTTATTCCGAATGGGTATGCAACTAGTTACAAGAGAAACGTTCTAATAGAAGATACTAATGTCTATTCCTTATAATCCATACAAATATTAAGTAACGCGGTCCGCGGTTAGTACTTGGATGTAATCTCAGATTAACCATATATAAGATAAATAACAGCCAGAGAAAAATGTCCACGAAATGAAATATAATTAAATAAACAAATCCCACTGCATGCCATTGGTTCGTTACAGTTTTTGACGGAGCGAGATATGCCGAAAATACACGACACAACGACTCGTGACTTCATATTTGTTTTGAAGTTTTGTGAACGTAAATTTATTTAAGTATTTTATGTGATATAAGTGGTCATCAGTCAATAATCTAGGCTGTGTTATAGATTTTTAGTTTGTGGAAAATCTTTGTGGACAGTGAAATGACTATTAAATGCATAGTTTTCCATAAATCGGGCAAAAAAGGTGATGGGAGATCGGTCCACCGGTAAGTAAACAATGCTGACCATAGACGTATCATTCGTTAGGAATTCAACTTACGTATAATGTTCATGGGTAATATAAGTAATATAGATAATATTGTAGTTTTATATTGTATATTTCCTATGGATAATAGTTTCTGATCCTCATAAAATTATTTGGAGACAATGAAATTTTTATCATTTTTCTTTCATCGTTCAAGGAAAATTTCAAATGTTTACCCCTCTTTGAAAAAAAAAAAATTCGAATAATTAAAATATAGATAAGAGTATTAGATGTAGTTTTGATTTAGAATGGGAAGTGAATTCCGAACCGAAAAAAATGTATTTTCTTATTTCACTTTCAGGTTTTTAGTAGGTATAAAGTATTATGAATATCTTTATATTATATCGCTACTTTATTTGGGTATTTGGCCACAATTCTGAACAAATTAATAAAATTTTGAGTAAACAATACATACTCCTCGCTAAAAGACCCATTAAAGTTTTTTTTTTAATTTGACTAATCAGTTCTCATACTGAAAAATGTATAAATATCATAAAACATAGTACACACTTTAAGTTAAAATAGCACTAACATTTCGGAAACTTCACTGTCAGAAGAATGTATTGTGTTCTATGATATTTATGTATCTATATTTAAGAAAAAACTCTAACAGACTCTTCGGTGCAGAGGTTTATTTTCTTACTTTTTTATTAGTTTTTTCTGAATTTTAGGAAAATAGCTAAATAAAGTAAAATATGCATTGCGTATTATGTTATATACCTAGCTACCTAGTTTTTGTAGATGTTAGGGGTTTTTTTTTACTCATGAGGCAGTAGGTACTTTACGTTGTTATAAACACCTTTAAAAACATTAATAAATCCTCTTATTTTGAGAAATACTGGCCGCCACTGGTAGCTATTTACAAACAGTTAAATAAACACTCCCCCCTTTCGTAAATTGTTGTTTATTAGATGGACAGGCATATTAATGCTTTGGGTATTGCTGTTACTTATCTTTTACATGGTTAATCTGAGGTTAGAAACACCTTTAAAAATATCAATAGACCCTTTTCTTATTTTGAGAAATACCGCCGCCACTGGTAGTTGTTTACAAACAGAGTTGAGTAAACATCCCCCCCGCCGCAAATAACTGTTTATTACATGGACAGGCATATTAATGCTTTAGGTATTGTTGTTACTTATCTTGTACATGGTTAATCTGAGGATGTAACGCAGAAAATTCATAACTTTTATACAGAGTAATTTTTCAAAAACGTCGTGACAGGTTTTGTTTTTTAAAAAGACACGTGGTGACATGAAAAATTTTGTTTTATCTGCTTTTGTTTTAGAGTAGTGACGTCATCATACATTTTTTAAATTGCAACGCCCTGTATGGAATCCTCACTTTTTTCCCAGTACAATGGTACCTACCCCATATTAGGGATTTGCTACTTACCGTTTACAAGACACAGGGTGTTTTTTGAGAAGAATACACGTTAAGCATACACATTTTGTTTTTGTTTAAAATAATTTCAAAATTAAAAAATTAAACAAATAACACTTAACGAAATTGTTCAAAATTAATCATTCAATTATTGAATATTTCATTATTACTAATTCTTCAAAATTAATCATTAATTTTGAAATTATTTTAAATAGAAACAAAATGTGTATGCTTAACGTGTATTCTTCTCAAAAAATACCCTGTATCTTGTAAACGGTAAGTAGGTAATATGGGGTAGCTACCATTGTACTGGGAAAAAAGTGGGGATTCCATTTCTGTTTAAAATGCCAAATAAATATAAAAATATTTTTTTCGCTGTATCTTGTTGTTTTTCTTGCTCTTGTAATATCTGTATTTCTTTATTTGTACCAATAAATATTACAACTTTATATTATCTATTCATATTTTATATTAAAAAAATGTTGTTATAACCCAAAACAATTTACATAAAAAAACCACAGCATATTTAAAACTACCTCATAATCCGCCCGCATGTGGCATAAGACAAGCATTTCCTACATTTTCTTCCAAGGGAAAAATTCGCAGTATTTTTTATGACTCACATATACCTGTAGAACGTATAACCTACAAAAAAAAGCCACCCTCACTCATTCTGAAAGAGACCTCAGTCCTTTGTGAATTTAAATTCTTGGAATACTGTGCAACCCTTTGGGTTTATCAAAGAACATACGGGCAGATCAACTCTTCAAGAACTGGGGAGTTACCACTGTGCACGGTGCAGGACATTATAGGCCGACGGCTCGCCCTGAATAGATAGTCAAAGTCTGCGACTTAACCCGTAACTGACTTAATAGTCAAAGTTTCAGACCTACGGAACCTACAAAAATATTAACTATACCTTCCTTTACTTCAATTCGGCCAGTGGAAAATATATAACGAAATAAATACAGATTTTTAGTCAGAAAATTAACTATGTACAGTATGTCTTCTCCATTGCTTGATTTGTAAAAGTCGGACTTCAGTAGCCTATCTCCGTTAGTTCAGTATCGGGTATTTAAATGCGAAAATATCTCGCAAACATCCAGAGTTCCGCAAGGTTCAGCATTGAACCTCTATTATTTGTCATATTTATTAATGACTTCACGCAGCCACTTAATATCAAGTATTTTCTAAGTATTTTTTTAAATTAATTCGATTAGTGATTGTTTTAAACTACAAGAGAACTTTCAAAAATGGTAACAGTGGTGTGGCGGCAATGGTTACACCACTGGATGTCGGTAGGTGTAGTGTCATGTCATACGCAGGATGAAGAACTGTTGAAAATGTTTTCTGTATTTTTTATATAAACTTTTACTGATTTATTTTAATTATATCTACTCTGAAAAATGAGTACTATATACTAAAAATATTGCTAAATAAACTAGATAACATGTAGGTATGTTTCCGTTAATAATAGACGTTCTGTAGTAGAAAACTCTTTTGCTAATTTCCTCCATCAACCCACTGCTGAAGTAAAACAACAAATAATACAGAATTCTGTCGACTGCTTAAAACGTGCTGGTAATATTATCCTAGCTAAAGTCCCCAAATCATCAGTGGCTGAAGACACCCAAGCGGTGCATAAAATGATTGAAATTTCGAATGGTTACCTTCCAGAAAATATTATTATCGCTCGTTTGAGCACTCCAACAAGAAACCAGAATTCTGTGGAAATAAAAACTCTTTAAGTACAACTTGGTAACACGGATATTGTGAAACAAATTTTTATAAACAAATAGAGCATTCAACGAGATAAAAGTTTATGGTGACGTCTAGAGCAGAAAAAGGGGAAACAAATGTAACAAATACATGAAAGGAGTACCCACAACTATCTCTAGTTCCACGTGAAATAAGTAAATGTTTCCAACATTACTCATTATATACAAGGTTACCATAAAGTAAGGGATATATTTCAGCTTATTATATATTTTTAACAAATTAAGTTAATAACAGGATGTGAAAGAAATTCGATTGCTTAAACAATGGGATTTCTTATGTCCAACAGTGGTTAACGCAAATGTTCGATATGTCGTCCATTTTGCTGCTGTACACTCACCAACCATTCCTCCAAATTGTACACAACATTATTCAGCATTTCTGGTTAAATTTTCTGGTTGAAATTTCTGCATTTGCTCCCTAATAGAGCCTTTTAATTCTTCCAACATTGTTGGTTGTGTTCTAAACACCAGTTAATGGTTTGATACATTCATGGTTTGATACATGGAACAATCTACCTGCTGAGATCGTATCTGCATCAACACTGTCTGGAACATTTAAACACCGCCTGGACCATTTTATATTTCATTTTGTTTATTTAGACTACCATTTATTGTAATTTCTTAAAGCAGCAACAAGGGCGGAAATACAGAGATCATCTGCTGACCTATAACCGTTTGACGTTAAGCGTCAAGCGCCTCTCTTTGTAATCGGGAGCGCCATCATGTAGGAGAGAGACAGACCAAGGGGTGAAAGGATGTAGTGGAGTGTATAGTTTTATTCGAGAGGGTAATATTTGTACATAAACGATACCTATTCATTGACAATACGGGTTCGAGTCTCTTTGTCTCTCCTAATTAAAGACGAAGACTGATCAGCCTGGCAGCGGTACCAAACAAGTGGGGTGGCGAGCGCGGGACAATTTTAAAAAATTGGAAAAGCACCAGAATTGTTCAATGGAAACATGTTTGATCTGCATAGCCATGACTTCGTCGCAATGGCAACGTATTTGTATATATTGTTTGTTTAAGTACTAGTGATGCGTATGTCAAACATTTTTAAAATGCTCTATTCTAAGCATCGTGGCTGAATTGAAAAATAGCATCTGGTGTCAAGTTCAACGCTGAGCAATCTTTGCTCGTCTCCATGTAGCCCAAATGGTTTGAGATTTGCTTGGTCGTATAAAATGGGAAGCTCTGCAATATCCACCTTACAATCCCTACTTGCCCCCATTGGATTTTTATGTGTTTGGTCCATTAAAGAAATCATTAAAAGGGCGATGGTTTAATTCGGGCTCAGTGGTAGAATTTACTGTTATGAAATGGTCCGCAAACAGCCGCAAAAGTTTTATCAGCAGACAATCTATAGATTAGACAACCATGGCGCTGATGCTTTTATATTCACCGAAACTTCTTTTAAATATGTTTCTATTGAGCAATCCTCGTACTTCACAACTTCAAAATTAACTGAGACCAATTCTCAGTGACAAGACAAACAAGTGGGCGTCAATGGGCCCGAATAATTCTAATATACAAAGATAAAAGGGCAGTCACCACTGATGTTATGGACCACTGTTGATGCATGATGATGCAAACCACTGGAGTATGCCATGGTATGGTTATCTCATAATATTCAAATGGAAATGAATGGATATTGGAATCAAACAGCTATGGAAGTTTCCAGATATAAATATCATACAGATAATATTAGAAGGAGTGATTATCGCAGTCTTAAGCCAGATATAGAAATGTGGGAACTCCTCATGGTTCTTATATCACTCAGAAGGTCGTTATATTATAAACATACTACTGAAATTCCTCTCTTTGTAGTATGATCCCTATTATCAGCTGGTAATTCCTATTAAGAAGACAGTGATAACCGGGAAGAAAACATTGATAATCATATCTAATTAGAATAATAGCATTGGGTGTAACACAATGTTATTGCAGAAGTGATAACCTTCACCAATTCTGAAAAACCTAATAAACATTATACAGGGTGGGCTCTTGACAACGAAACAGAGCGAATACGAAGATGACTTTGACCGCCGACTACAATTTTGTGAAATAATAAGTGAACGAGCTATTAACAATCCAGTATATTTCATGAGAGTCATACACAACATCCGGAAAAATTAACTGTATGGGCTGGAATTTTTGATGACCACATTGTTTGTCCTTTTTTCTTACCAGGTAATCTCACCGGGGAGATGTACCTGAATTTGTTGAAGAATAACGTTGATCCAGCGTTAAGAAATATTATCGAGAATAATGACAATTATCTCGAAGACCGGTTGATATTTCAACAGGATGAAGTTCCCCCACACTATGTCCTGCTTGTTCGGCAGTATCTTCATCGTAGGTTTGGGAAGAAGTGGATTGGGAGAAGAGGCGTCATAGAATGGCCTGTGCGATCGCCGGATTTGTCTCCTTTGGACTTTTTCTTGTGGGGTCACTTAAAGTCCAAAATTTATTTCACTCCACCTACTTCCCTTCAAGATTTACGCTAATGCATTGCCGCCAAGTTACTCCAGAAATGTTACAAAATGTGCGTGAACGCTTTTTACAAAACTTATATTATTGTATGGAGGCTGGATGGATTTGAACACTTAATTGGCTGACGTAGTAATTTGCAAATAAATTTGTAAAAAGTAAGTTTTTTATTAACAACCTGTATCTCCGAAACTAATTGGTCAAATTTAAAAAATAAAACACGATCGTGTAGAGAATTAGAGTACCTTTTAAACGATCTGTCACTTAACCCTCCTTCCCTGTTAAGATTTTTGGGGGAGTTGCCCCCCCTCCTAGGCTGATAAAGTTTGGAACAAGAAATTTATGTGAAAAAATGTCCCCGTTCGTTCAAAAATCGACCTGTCTCGGCGTTTATTGGAAAAATAATTTTCCTGATATTTATTCGCCCTGTCTCGCTTTCAAGAGTTCACCCTGTATACACTGTATCCGAAGCATTATCAATATTCATGTTTTTGCGCATTATACACTTCCCGGTTTGTCGTTGGTTTATATCTCTTGTAAATACGTTAATACCAAGTATACCAATAAATTATTTTTGGTTTAGAAACGATCTTACTGTTTTCATGTATAAGTATGGCTGCTTTTTGTGACTGGGTATTATTATTATAAACAAATGGCCCGATTTGTGGTGGCTGCCATGCTCAAACTTTTTGCAGCCACTGGAAATCTATTAGAGATTAGAGATCATAGGGAGGACAAAAGAAGTTCTTTGAACCATTAAATGCGTCGGACTGCGGACAGAGTCCATCCTGCGGGTTTCAAATATCTCCAAACCGTGCCACTCTTTCCGCTTCCCTTGCCTCCCGAATTTAGAATAAACTTCCAATTTGGCCGGCACGGCCGGACTGGCCTTTCATTAGAAAACGTTCCTATTGCCCTGTATAATTAAGTGAAATAAATTAATTAAACTGGAATAATATATCTGCACCCAAAAAATAGTTTCAAGCAATAAACTTTAGATAAATATTCCCATATTACAAGCTGTTAAATTCTAGTTTTAAGGTTGAAAGCATAATATACTTTTTAAATTTTATACAGGGGTATACAATGTGTCTAGTATAAGAGGGGTATACAAAAGTTACATCGTGCGACGTCGCACGTTGAATAAATTCAATAAGCTGTCGATCGCGCACTAATTTAGGTGTCCACACAGATGATCCATATAGGACGTGTAAGGGACGAATACACGTTGTATATAAACAGACACGCTGAGCTTAGAAAACACTTTTTTGATTATAAATATGGATCGTTTAATTTTGCTAACACACTAAGAAATATGATGTGACCAAGAGAGATCAGATGTTATATATACGACAAGGTCCTTATAAACTTCAAATTTAGTAATACTTGTTGAACCAATGGAGTAACTGAGACGTGGGTTATTCTTGCCTCAATGTAAAACTACACATTTATTATATTATTAACAAAGGGCCCAGCACTGAAACTTGAGGCATTTCACTTTTGAACTATGAGAAGTTAATGCCTGCTTTAACTCTAAATTTACGATTAGTAAGAAAATCGAAAATCCAGTTTAAGAAAAGCGTCATTTATTCCACAATACTTAAGTTTTTTAATTAGACGATACAAAGGAACTTTATCGAATGCCTTAGAGTAGAGGGTCAAGTCCAATCACTTAAACAAGACAAAAGAGTACTTGTTGATCTACCTGGAAGGAAGCCATGTTGTTGATCTGGTATCGCTTTGTTTTCCAGAAAAAATGGAATCATAGAGTCAGAAATTATTCTTTCCATAAATGGGTGTTAAACTGATTTGACGATAATTTTCCTTATTGACTTTGTTACTTTTTTATAAATGGCAATAACATTAGCGCTTTTCCAAGCTGTATGTAGAATACCTGAATTGAAAGAATTTTCCATAAGAATAGATAACGGTAAACTCAAAGATCGACCACAACGTTTCAGAACAATGGCCAAGATACCTTCAGCAGTTGATGAACTATTTGGGAGATTTATTAGTTTATTGTGTACTATGTCTTGAATAAAGATAATGTTGCTAAGACTGTTATTAGAAACTATCAATGTTTCGAAGTTTTTGCTTCTCTTCAGTCCAGCGTAGTTGAAAGAAATGACCTTACTAGTGAATGAAACATTACATAGTGAATGGAGAGCTAATGTTGGTACACTCTTTGTACCAACTGAAATCCTATTCGATTGTTGCCTGTTTCAAGCGGCATGGAATGGTATACGGTACCTAATTTTTAATGGTATTTATGATAAATAAGTTACTAAAAAGGGAAAAAAGACAGCAGATATATTTCTTTTATGATTTTGGTGCACGGTGTATATTGCGAAAATCGAAACATTCTTAATGGAGCAAAATTTATACACATTGTACAGCCTGGTGCAGCCATCAGTCAGGGGGTGAGTTGCGGCGGGATATCGGGGATGGGGGATATCAATAACAAGTGAATGTGCAGGGCGGCGAAGCGGTTATGACAGATCAGTCATCTGCGAAATCATTGTTAAATATTAGCCTTTGTCAGATACAATTACAAGGACAAATTAGCGGCGTATTTCCAAGTAAACAACAAAAGTCCAAACGTCGCTGGAATCAGCCAATGTGTTTTAAAATTTTCATCTTCATGTGTTAATGAACAACATTATTTACCAATATTGCGTATACAGAGTGTCCGATACAAATTAGGCATCATATATAAGAGCTTCTCTACTTTACTAGAGAAGCTCTAGTAAATGCATTAAATAGACGGAAAATTTAAAAAAAATTGAAAACTGTGTCCAACGGTCACTTTATATGAAGATGATCAATGTTTAGAATATATTATGTAAAGAGATAATATTGGGGTATCGAAAATGTGCTTACGATGAAGTTTTATATCTATAAAGCAGTTTTAAAAACAATTCAACGAATAAAATGTCCAACTTTGAAAAATCACAGGTTTTATTAATTAGGACAAAACAAATCTAAAAAACATTGCTTAAAAATATTGTCTCTTTCCACTGGAATGTCTGTGACATATTCAATTCATATAGAGAGCCTTCATAAATATTTGCAAGTCACGGACCGCCTACTACAGGCAACCAACATTGCATAATTGGCAACTATTAATTAAAAACTCCCTAGATTCAGTGCAGTCCTCAAGACATGATTACAGGTTCAATTAAATAAAAATATTCTCACACGATTAATTAACTACACAAGTGAACTGTTTATAATATTGAATTTACATGGAATTTGGTGTTACACATCAATAATTAATAACGACGAAAAAATATATTAAATGTAAAGTATATTTATTTTACTTTTAGTAACATTGTTTCAAAAATCCAAGGCAAACTTGACCATCATAAAAATCGAATAAAACCAAAAAGCTGTAGAGAAAAACATCCTGTATATTTCTTCTTGCAATTTCGTCCATCAACACTTTGGGTGGTCCTGTTAATTCTTCAACTGTTTTGAAATAATTCCATGGCACGCTTGACTCACCAGGTGCCTGCCTTTCAAGTCCTTATTTTGCTCAACTTTAACACGGTGTAGAACCGAACACCCTTAAAATTGTTTGTTTCAATTTGGTAAATGGGGATTTTTACTGGTGCTGATTAGGAGTTTAAAAAAAAATCACTAAATGGTTTGTATGAAAAACGGGTGTATAAAAAAATCGTAGACGTCCCTGGATTTCCATTTTGACAAAAGTAATAACGTCAAAAGGAGGGGATTTGCAAACATTTCGAACAAAAAAAAGTTTTGGAAAATATCTCACAAAATGAACTTTTTATGGATTTGTATACACTTAAAAGAAGACACCCTGTATAATATGGTGGTTTTTTGGGGCAATTTGCCTGATATTACACTTTCCATCTTCATTTGGAACACTTTCCTGTTTTCTATTATTTTATAAGTGGTGTAACCACAAAACACACTGCAATGAATTACTATTTTATATTAACATAATATAAATTTGCCATACAATTGCCATAAAATTAATCGATTTTGAAAATCTATCATAATCCAAGATTGCATGATCTAAATAAAAAGTATTAGGTCAGTAGTTCAGTTATTGGTAGTAATAAATATTTGTTGAACAATAAAATGTAGTCAATGATAAAAAGCTATATTTAAAACAACAATTAATTCTGAGATTTTTTGCCGCGTTACATTTATTTGAAAATGCTGACATGATGCCATTTGACATTATTTGATAACTTCATATCAAGTCTATCTTCACAAAATGCATAATAATGATAATTACGAAAACAATGATCTGTTAACACCTTCTCAGCGGGATATTAAGAGGGATTCAAGCTGGAAAAATTCACTATTCGTCTAAAATATCACACCTGGAGTAAATATTCCTCATTAAGAGCAAAAGTAACTTTTCCTGTAGTTCCTAAATCTTTACGCGGCTTTCCACGATATTTCTCCGGAATATTACTGGCAATCCTGCCAAGTACGACATTAATGTTGACGATAGTGCCGCTAATATTAATAAGGGGATACTTAGGGATGTTCTAAACTTGCCACTCAAATAAAGCAGGCGGGTGCGTGAGACAAAAGAAGACGCGAGATATCGCGTTTGCCGGTCATTGGCGTTCGTCTTTCCGTGGAAAGATCCTTAGTTACAAAAATAATATTTTTCAATAAGAAAATGTGATATTTATCGCAGTTATAGGATGTGTCAGATAAATATGGGCGTAATGGTAATTAACTGTCATGTTAAATATATACGTTTCTAAATTTTTCACTGATTTTCCATATAGGTCTATAAATAAATTGCGTAAAACTTTTTATTGTTTTAATTGCTTGTCTAAACTTTCATTTTTGTTTTATAAGAAAACATTTATGTCTACTGGAATTTTTAAAGGATAATTTTTTAGAAAATACATTATTTACTGGAAAAACAATATGTATCGGATAATTGTAAAAAAAACTACAAAAGTCCTATTAATTCTCAATTTAGTCTAGGTCAATACACCTAGATATTTACAATTGAATATATGAAAAAATATAATTTACTGTATTTCAGATACACAGACAAAATTTGTGAATCTCAAACAAGCTAAAATTGCGTTTTTTTTAATTAAAATTATGAATTTAATTTTGAATTAGTTTGGTTTTTATACTATACAGGGTTATTCAGAACTTATCCATAATAAAATTTGGGGATGTTCAACATACATGTACAAATGTGGTAGTGCAAAAAAAAATTTTTTGGCGGGGTCTGAAAACTATTTAAAAATTTTTCATTGTACGCCGCTGGATATGCAAACTGGCTAGCACGAAAAAAACTTCGGAAGTTCTGAGAGTATACCGACACCCGGCGCAAAAAATATTTGCAGCGTTTTTACTTTAAAATAAACTTAAAGATAGATAGATCTGACCAAAGTGACGTCTCTTTAAAATGAATAAAATTTTGTTACACTAATTTTGAAGAATTGCGCTACTTGATTACTAGGTATTAGAAACATGAAATTTATAAAAAAATTGCACATACCTTGTTACAAAAGCTTTTCGAAATAATATTCCTCGACTTGTACACAATTTTGGGCATGCCTTATCCAGTTTTGCCGCACTAAACCGAATGTTCCTCCTGGTTGCTGATCTTGTAAACGCAAATTATTAAGTAAATTGGGGATTTTCAGCATTTTGCTGCAACAACCACTCACAAAACCTAACTGTCGATGTGTCGGTGTGTCGATTGGGAAATCGTTCCGCATACAAGCGCGAAGCTGCCAATGAATTTTGTCCAACTTCGCCATAAATAAGAATCATGTTCATTAACTCAGCATTACTGTACACATGAGCCATTTTGAAAATTTTACAGTTTAACACTCCTACAGACACACATAGACTGACGATTCATAGACAATCGAGATATTATCCCCACTCCAACTCTATTCGCCAGGCGTTCGCCAGGTACAAAAACTGTTGTTTACTGTTTTTTGAAGGAATGTGATATATCAGATGTCGTTGAAGTACAGTTGCCAGCTACGTAGTCCTTTATAATGGTATAACTTTAAACATTGTTTACGGGAAATCCTAAGCCTTTTATTATAAATTTTTTTGGTGATATCGATTTCTTATTTAAGGATGCACATATCCTCAAAGTCTTAGAGAAGAATTCTGAATAACCCTGTATAGTTTATATGGTAACTATAGTTTTTTATAGTTTTATAGTTTTCTATAGTGTATTTTCACTTTACACAGTAGCTATTTCGTTTATTACTCGTAACCAATAATTTAAATATATATATTATTATCCTATTGCTATTAAAAAAAAATAGATACAAATACTTCAAATAAATAAAAATTCATATTGTAAAAATAAATTTTACCCTCGGTTTTACCTATTTGCAATTTTTTCCATAAGTTTTAACATCCTCTAGCGTCCGTCTATATAAGTAAAAACTTATATCTTAAAATTTTAACTCCGGGAACTTGCTGGTATAAGCAATTCAGGAACATCCTGTATATCGTCGTGGCTATATATTTTATCTATTTATAATCGTACCGCGTCAAATCGTATGGCGCCGCCACTGGCCGGGTAATATCACGCACCTCAAGAAACACCTTAAATAATACAATCATACTTTGGAGAAGGCCATGATAATTTTAATCATGCCCATGCCTACTGCGTCTGCTCTTATTTTATAGCGGAATAAAGTCGACTTTGGCTTTAATAATCAAAACTGCGACTTTCGCCAACTTCGGCGTAACGGCCCTCTTGATATTTGACGGTAGAGACGTTAGTTTAACGCACTTGCAAATTACAAATTAGAAGTTATACTTTCAACACCCCCCGAACGTCTTGGAAGGTCGTGGCTGCCTCGCGCCTTCAAACCGCTACATTGTTACTTTGATTAAATTTAATACCAGTAGTGTTGGGTTCGGTGAGGATTTGCAATCCGTTTGGTATTTTGGAATACTTCTGGAACCGCTTATAGTCAGTTGTAAATCTCAGAACTTTCGAGGAGGGGTTGGAATTGTATGTGAGTTGTCTGGATTTGTTTTAATCTGGCACTTTTCACGAGACTCAACAGGACGCTAAACAGAAGTAGCTATCAATACTTAAAGTAAAATATAAAGTATTCAATACATGAGTACTGAGTACTTATCGAAACAAGTATCCCAGCCTTCCAGTCAAATAATAATAATAATATTGAGTCTGTTGTGGGGAATAAGTGTCAAATTTATTGGAACTACTCATTTCCCACACTCAGGCAGATTCGAGCCAATAACCTTGATGTAGTCCTCCTCGACTACCAGCTCAAGACAATGTTTGTCATCAAGTTCTCGGCTCCTGCCGAGACCAACATTCTCTTGAAAGAGGAGGAAAAACGGACGAAATATCGAAACCTTCTCTTCGAACTCCGCAGACCCCATCCAGATTATACTATGAAGCTTGTGGTACGGATAATAGGAGCCCTCGGTGGAACAAGAGAAACACTGCTTTCAGAATTGAAGATCATACCGGCATGCCGAAATTCGGCAGATCTTCTAGCCGGAAAAAACAGAAGGCGGTCATTATGGGTTCATAACGTCTACTTAGAGCACATGATTCCCGGACTTAGCAGTTATTTACACCACGGACGTGGGGAATGGCTACTGATGACCACCAGCGTCCGACCCTGATAATCGGAACCAACGAACGGTCGACTGGATTTTATCAAAAAACATAAAATAATAGTAATAATAATAATAATCATAATAATAATAATAATAATAATAATAATAATAATAATAATAATCGGGCTCATATCTTATCGTTGTGGCAATACCTTTTACCCAAAACATCCCAAAAAAAGTTGAGAGAGGCTTATGTTGAGAGAGGGTACCCATGAAAAAACGCATATACACAACCATTCACTGGGAGAGCTGCCCTTTCTTCCTTTCCCTGGCGAGATTCGAACTCGCCCCGCAATATACCAATAATTCTGTTAGTTACAAGCTATCACCCAGCATCTAACAGACTGAGCTGTCGCCGCGGCATATCATTTCATTCATTATATCGGTGACGGGTGTCACTCCATACTCATTCATAAATCACGTCAGTCAACTTAGCCTGGAAGAGTGTATATACCCAGTCACAAATAGCAGTCATACTTAATACATGCAATATAGTAACATTATTTCTAAACCAAAAATAGTTTCTTGTTAGATTTACTAAAGAAAAATAAACCAGCAAAGAACTGCGAAGTGTATAATGGGCAAAAACACGAATAATAATCATAATATAATAATAACTCTACCTCATTCAAATCACATGGATTGGCCCGGAAGTCTGAGAGTTATGTGCGAAAGGGAGCGGCATATTATTATTCAGTATATAGGTCTTATTTGCGCCTCAGAATGACTTGGTACGCTCTTGGTAAGACGATGACTTTGTTAAGCTCTTGGGAAGATGACGGCTGTGGTAAGTCCTAACCACCATTCAGTGCTGGAATGAGGCAACCTAGAAAACTTCATTAGTCAGGGAGATAGTCAAACATCAATTATGTTAATATCTTACATTAATACGAAGGTGACGTTCTTCCCATCCTAGGCCGTTACGGTTGTGATGGTTGTCAACCCATCTATGCGACAAACGTTAATATACGAATAGTAAAATGAATAAAAAATTATTAAAAGTTTTTCATTAAGTGCATCATTCATACAAAATGAATGTACAGGGTATTCGCGTATATTTTGACCCCTACCTACAGGGGTTATTAAGAAAGTTAGAAAAAAAATTTAAATATAAAAGTTGTTTGGTTTTTCATGTATTATCTTTTAGCTAGGTCGAAAAAAAATTTCATTACGTAAACTTAGGAAAACCAATTGAACATAATATTTTTAAATGGGACAACCAATAATTTTACACGCTTGGGTAAACATTATTTTCCTGATTTCAAAAAAATATATTTTGTTGACATTTGCACTGACAGTTTTCGAAATATTCGACTCCGAGTACTATAAAAAAATACAAAAAATACAAAGAACTAAAAATATTTAACAGTAAAAACCAACAGTAATAAAAAATATTTAACGATTTTCGATGTAACCTCCTTAGTTATTTAAACATTTTCCAATATTTTCATTTTTTAATATTTTTTTATGATTTATTGTAAACATTAAATATTAAATATTTCGAAAACAGTCAGTGCAAATGTCAACAAAATATATATTTTTGAGATCTGAGAAAAATTGTTTTCCCAAGCTTCCAAAATTATATAGGGTGTCCCATTTAAAAATATTATGTTCAATTGGATTCCTCAAATTTACGACATGCAATTTTTTTTTTCGACCTTGCCAAAAGATAATACGTGAAAAACCAAACAACTTTTGTATTTAATTTTTTTTCTAACTTTCTTAATAACTCCTGTAGGTAGGGGTCAAAATATACGCGAATACCCTGTACAATACATATTTCCCTCTTTTCTATTTCAAAATAAACAGTTTAGTAAACAACCCATTTTCATTTTTTTATAAAAGTTTTCTATTTTTTAAAATGTATATGTTAATAGAAACTTCTCCGTACGATAATATTGTATCTATCGGTTTTAAAGCAAAAAATTAATCTTGGAACATTTTGGTCCGTCATTTTGACTATTCCGTATGTAAGCAGTAATATTTTGGATTACGTAAATAACTATTTCGAAATTGTACTGATATTTCATCTGACATCTTCAAAATCGTCCTAACATAGCCCCAGATCAAGATTATTGTAAAACTGCAAATGTTTATTGAATATTAAACTAGTTATCGCTCTCAAATTACGAATACAGATGAAACCATTCCCTTTCCTGCATTCCTCCGGTATAAATTTCGCCGTTTACGCCCTGGAATCCCATTATCATGACGCATATCCACTCTACCTCCATATTAATAGTGGTATCGCGTTCATATTTTTCATATAACTTATCTATAATCACATATAAATGATTCTTCACCTAGGGTGAGGTGTCCCACTGTGATAGGTGGGGCTGCAGTGACGCGAGACAGATTCATATTCTATGCGTCTCCGGGGGATTCCTAACAAATTTTTGTATTGTCTTTTCGGTCCGAGAGACCAAACCCTACGCAGTACATGTAAATTAGACTGATAGGCGTTTTTGTGTTTAACCTGATTTATTAACGACGCCATATTGGGCGCTTGGAAAGTGATCGTTTACACATCGTCCATATAGTACAGTTTAGCGTATTATTTTTTTGAAATTTGCAACAAAATTGTATGATATAGGATTAGTTGTAGACTCTAACAGCTACAATTTGTTCTAAGTACCTAACTAGTCTTACATTAGTAGCAATGTAAGACTAGGAATTTAGACTTAGACGTAGAAAGACTTAGAAATGTAACAAATTCCAGACAGCTGGATGCATTTGAGTTTGGAAATTGCAAAGTGTAAAAATAGTATGAATAGTGTCAGAGGGCCAATCCCATACAGCCCGCTTCATTGATTAGTAAATCACGGTTCACTGAACCGTTGCAATAGTTTAACTGTAAAGAGGACACAGTGTTGGCATAAGTTTAGTTTGAATCATCTCCATATGATGACAACTTGGTTGACGAAACGCGCGTCGAGTGCAGTATAGTGTTTTGGTGTTATGTGCAAAACTACGCCAATGATATTTCCACACCAAAGGTCCCAACCCCTCTCAAGATTACATATGATATTGAATTAAAAGGAGGTGTGAATGCTATGAAGGAAGAGATACCGACGAACATCAGTGGGAAGTTGTCAAATCAATACTTGAGTAACAAGAAAGCAGTTAACAAATTACAGAGGAAAGAAATGAGTCTAGTCTAGTACTTACATCTGAAGAAGCCACTGTGTTGGCGAAACAATTGTCATGGTTTTATATATTTGAAGTTAATATATAAATAAAAATTTGTGAAAATCACAAAACTGTACTTGTTTTAATTCAAGAGGGAAAGAAATGAGCCTACGGAGAACAATAAAAGCTTAAACATTACAATGAATGAAATCCATAGAGAAGAATAGTGCAGAAAGAAATACCAAAGAACGAAGGATCAATTGAGATGGATGTGTCTTGTGCAAAAAATAGAAGGACGAGCGTCCAGTAAAAAGGACATTTGAAGCTAGAAAGCTAGTAGGAGGTAGAAGAGGAATATCTCTCAAACATTGGAAGAAAGAAATCTAAATTTTTATCGGCTTATCTTAGAATACAAGGCATTTGGTTCAGCACAATCTATCTCGAAAAGGAAAAGCAACCGGAAGCCGAACATTTTTTTTATGAAATTCTTGGTTGACATAATCTAGAAATTAAATATCCCAAATATTCAACTCCAAGGAACAAACACATATTATATGTTAAATACATTAAATGCTTTATGTAGGCAATTTCAAATTTTCAAACAAAAATTATGGAGCAGAAACTAGAAGCAAAAAACTTAGAAATGTATGCAAGATGTAGATGAATTTGTTGAAAGCTAGAGAGCTAACGAGCAACACATCAAAGTTGTCTTCAACAAAGTCGTTGTTTTTGTCATCAAGGTAGCCAGGCAAGCAAAAACTTTTAGAAAGTATTTTATTGCTAACAACTTGATAGAAATATATGAGTGGGTTAGAGATCCATTTCAAAATAATCCAGAGTATCTTTCGAATGAAGAAGAACAAGAAATATTAATAGACTTCACGACGAGTGCCAAAATCAAAAGACAATTTGGCAATAAATCACTGATTAAGTTTTGGGACGAGTTGGACATTAAATTTGCTGCACTAAGAACAGTTCTTATATTGTTACCATTCCCTACATAATATCTTTGTGCAAACAGATTTTCTGCGGTGGCTGAACAATTTAGTTCTGTAGGCACCAGGGTGCTAAATTTGTTCAGGCCTTAAAGGCTAATATTTCTTTTAAGTAGAGTTGGAGGATGTGTATACGAGAGGTGCGACATACCATATATAGTGTACTTATTGTCTATTCAATAACAAGATAAATAGGTATCGGTTTAGATCCTCATCTAATTTTGTCTGTTTTCTCAGTGTAACAGCAATAAAATATACTATTGGTAATGGGCATTTTCCATCCCCTATATTTCTGTAATACTTATCAATGTGTTTATCAACATATTGAGCAGATAACGTTTCGATAAAAATCATAAAAATATGCATTGTTTTCCACTAAAGAAACAATAAAACTTAAATCAAATATACTAAATATTCAGATTATTCAGTATTTAGTGTTAAATAAAAAAATATGAACATAAATATTTAGAAATGTTTTTTACATTTATCCTCATGCAATCGTTTTAATACTTGATGTTAGAATGATCAAATAGTCAATATAGCGAAATAACCAAGGACCTTTATTTAAATGTCCTTGGAAATAAAAGATCCCAAAGAGTTTTGCATATTCGTAGTCGAATCGGCGAAGTATTTCGGGGATTTTTCAAAACATTTTAATTATGTAAATACTTTAGTAGGTCCCTTGTCATTAAGACACCGTATAATTTATCATTTGTACGGCAGTTAGTAGGCGAATTGAGCATTACCCGATAACCTGCCTACGGTAGAGCACAGGGGAAGGCTGTGACAAATTTTCGTATTGTATTTTCGTCCAGGCCAACCCACTTATACATTTTTTATGCTCGAGATTTATTAATTAGGACAAGTAATGTTAAGCAAATGTGATTTAATTATAAAGATTATGCCCATTGTCATTATTATATTCGTGATCCGGATTTTTTATTATGTCATTTAGAGTATACTCTAGATAATTCACTTAATAAATAATATCCTCTAATGTATCAAATTAATTTGATTAAATGAGTTGACAAAAGCGTTGCGTTGGATTTTAGTGGAATTAAAAAACTAATGGTTAAGTTGTAATAAATTACGTCGGGAGTAGGCCCCACATTAGATTTATGGGTATATTATTTTAATTCCAAATATATAACAATTTACTTTGACAAATAAGGACTTATATAGGCAAATGATACAATTTTACAATATGTTACACGGTCTTAACAACGATTTTACTTACTTCAAGTCTATATGAAATGAAAGTTTAACATAATATCACATTGTGATAATATGAGTGTTTGCAACCTGGGTGTGCCAGGTTGCAAACCTGGCACAGGTTGGTTTTGAGGTAGATTCGAAGCTTTATACTTACAAATTACCTTTATACCACCTTTTGGATGCCAGGATAATTTTTTACTCAACTGTACATATATAGAAAATAACAGTTACAATAACCAGTGAATGTATGGTGAAGGGAAACAGACAAGTAGAATCGATAGTATATTACAATTAAAAAATATGTTATATAAAATATTACCTATTTACTTTATGGACTACTTGAAATCTTAATCTTATTATTCAAATGGTATCTCTCCATTCCCAGCGTAACTTAATATTAGCTACGTGCTATAACTGCATTTATGCAAGTCCTGTAAGCTATCTTATTAAATCATTCTTAGCGAATAAATTGCGGCTGCATCGTCGCCGTTGACAAAGCATCCAGAAGTTATAAAAGATAGTAAGGTACCTTCCGACAGTCGGTGTAGTTTAGTGTAGTTTCATAACCACTCAGAGTTGTAGTTTTACCGCAGTTGTAACTGACTCATCATATTATAAATATAATACAAGACTCTTCGAAGAGTCTTCGTCAAATAAATAAAAGTTTTTAAAAAATCATTTCTTAAATTTATGATATAACATATATATAACTAACTATATGATAATCACAAATAATAACAACTGATTGATTGTTATCCTACAAAATTACTTTACAATTTGTATCTGCCAAGGATTAATTTGATCTGGTTTTCAACAAAAATTCTTCTGGTCTCGGAGAAACCGAGAATATTTCAACTTCTCACCAATAGATATTATCCAGTAATGATGATCGAAGTGCATTTTCGGCATCTAGCAGAGAATGGTACTTTCAGGAAACTGAGAACAAGATGACGTAGTAGCTAGGCTAGCTTCTTGTCGATCCTGAGACAGCTGGTAATCTGGACTCAAGTGCCTTCTCGCTTTATCGTCGTTCTAACGGTGTTGGTTGAATTTCCAGGTTGGTTCTCCTCTTCCAGGAAGCCAAAGTGTTTTTAAAAGACATGGGAAGTATTTAGACCAAGATCTTAAACAAGAAAATAATAACCTAATATGAATTGAGCAAGATAACAACACATAACTTTGCAATGAAAACAATTCCAATTTGTTGAATAAAATTGTTAATTAATGAAAATTTGGTAAATAGAAATTACTTTGATATAGTTTTTGTAAAATTTCATGCTTGTTTCAAGAGTTATTGAAAAAAAAACAATTTCTCATAGCAACTTTGTTCGCTCTAACGAATGGTGGAAACAGTTTTTTTAAGTAACGATTTCGCCTCTTCAGAACCATCATCAATATCATTTTTCTAATACGGGCCCATTAATATTTTTACGTAACTCAACAGCATTTTTGCTTGTCAGTTCAATGATGTATCATATGCTATAGTTTGTTTATTGTACATTGTACATTCAAAACGTGATCAAACGTCTATCTTAAAAACTAATCAAGTTAGACTTAATTTTTTTAGGCGCATTGTTGGTCACTAAATTACGCAACCATTCATTCATTCAGTGTGCTTCAACCAATTTGAAGCATACTGTATAGATAGAGTATCAAATTAGAAAAAATATATATATTTATATATATGACCTAGTGGAAGTGGTATACGGGGTGCCGCAAGGCAGTGTGTTGGGACCTTTATTATTTGTTTTATACATAAATGACGTTAATTTGTATTTGCGCAATTCATTTGTCAATCTTTTTGCAGATGACACTGTACTATCGGTAGCTGGCACTGACTTTGATGATGTAACAGATATAATGAACCGAGAGTTATGTGTTCTTGCAGACTGGTTGAAATTTAATAAATTGAAACTTAATGTGGACAAAACTAAATGCATGATAATTGGTACTAAGAATAACTGTTTGAAATTTAAATCTGAGAATCACCTTATTGTTTTAGATAATGTTGCAGTAACTTTTTATAATGAAATAAAATATCTGGGTGTTGTGCTGGATTCTCAGTTAAACTTTAATAATCATGTAGACTATGTATGTAAAAAACTGGGTAAAAAGGTAGGGTATTTTACTAGAATTGCAAAAATCTATCCCCATGGTGTAAGAGAGTTGTATATAACACTATTATTTACCCACACTTTAACTATTGCATGTCACTATTAATATCTTGTTCTGTACAAAATATAGAAAGACTACAAAGGATTCAAAACAAAGCAATGCGTGCATTGCTTGGTTGCAACAAATATGCTTCTATAGATCTTATGTTGTCATCACTAAAATTTTTAAACGTGCATCAATTGATTATTGAATCGAATTTAACCTTGATTCACAAAATTGTAAATAAATGTGCACCTCAATACCTACAGAACTTTCTAACCAAACGGTGTGATATGATAAATTATAACTTGAGGTTTAATGAAACTTTTTATATACAACCATACAACACAGCATCAATGCAAAAAACCACCTTTGTTGAGGGTTTGAATATTTATAATCAGTTACCAATGGCGATTAGAACCTGTACAAGGATAAATACATTTAGGAGTAGGTTAAGAAAATTTTATTTTTAGGAGGATATATTTCGATTGTGTATTACTATCGATACTGTAATTATGTACTGTTATAATAGCTATGAAGCTAATAAAGTTCTATTCTATTCTATTCTATTGTGTCACTCTATGTATGAACACCTCGTATATATAAAAATAATTTTATAAAATAGATCTTAGTGGGTGCTCTGGCTATACCAAAGGATAATTGGTTATTGCTAATAGCAACAGATCTATGCTCGGTCTACGCACTACTGGGTAACTTGTATTATGTTTCTGAAAAAATGTTACATATCATGTGCTCACCCTGTATATATATTATTCATAGAAATTGTTCATGTTCGCTGTCACAAAAATAAAAGTCATATAATCACTTAATCGACTGCAATGAAAAATAGTAGTATATACAATTATTGTAGGTATATGAAAAACCTATATGAAACATGTATAGTATTCTTGTAATGTTCATGTATCCGTTAAAGTTTTTCTCGAAAAGAAATATCGTCGTGGTGTGGCACAGAAAAAGAGGAAAAGTTTTCGGAACTTTATATGATCGCTGTTAAGATGATATATTTATGATGTTAGCGACAAGCCGCAATAATCGATTATAACTTTTATTTCTGGCCAAAGTTTCGACACAAAATTGTTGTTTTATTTATTGCCTTGTAATCTTTTTCAAAATAACTCTGCTCTGTTAATAGTTTTTCTGCTCTCGGCCCTCCTACGGAGCTGGAGGGTAGATTATGACGTATCCACTAAATCGTTACAACTTTGTAATACCCTCAAAGAGTTTAATACTTAAAGTTATCAGATTGTTGAAGTGCTGTGTTCACAAGAAGAAACGATATGTCGCCATATCGTGCAGAAAAATAACAATTTTAAAGATGTTTAATCAGTTGACATGTATAAACCGGCTATTATTATAACTGGTTTTTCCAAATTAGCTGGAAATATATATTTAGCTCATGGGCGAAAGGTCATAATACATCATTAAAATCATATTTTGCATATTTGTAAAGAAATGTATAAAAAATATGAAGTTACTATCTTATCGCCATAATGACATTATTAAGAAATGAATATACAAAGTCTTTCAAGCAACTAGTTCACGGTTGGAAAGATGTGTTAATAAATAACAGAAATAAAATAAAATGAAAACTTTGCCAACATTGCAAATATACAAAACGTCAACAAAAGTAAAACCATTGAAATCTTTTTATCACACCACTTGTAAGATAATTTTTAAAAAATAAAGTAAAAAATATAATTAAATCACAATCAAATTTTGAAAATAATTTATATAGAAAAAAGACCAACACTAATAGATATCTAGATTTTAATTCTAATCATCACATAAGTATCAAAGGGGGTCTAGTTAAATGTTTATATGACAGAGCAAAATTAAAATTAATATCATCAACCTCAGTTTGTTTAATATCAGTGTTTAACGAGTTTTTTTACGGACGAGGCGATGTTATGAGTCGATTTCGGAAAGTGTAAAGGAGTACGTGTAAACATCTACCGGACGTGTATCGTATGATATTTTATTTGATATTTGAAATTAGATCACTATCTTAACAGACTTCACAATCTTAACAGCCTTCGCATGCAAGATGACATTAACATGGCATTAACCTTCTTTTGACGTATCATAATTTTCTTTAGTTGTATAATAAGGGAGTACTCAGAGGAAAAGAAAAGCGTTATTTATATTTGTCTGACTTTTATTTTTACTAAATTAAAGCGGATAAATGTCAAGCACTGATTTAAACTCAAAAATATAGCTCCGTAATAAAAATCCCATAAAGAACAAGCATTACCATGCCTTATATGAAAGAGATATATTAAAATCTTAAAAACGTGGTAATAATTTAAAAAAATTATTTTATCAAATTCCTTGTGAATGTGGTAAATATTATATTGGTGAGACATCGAGACCATTAGAAATAAGGGTCCGCTAACATAAAAATTATGTTAAGGACCACCAAATTTTGCAAAAGGAAAAAAACAGTTAAAAGAGAATTAAAAGAAAGTGCTTTTGGTGACTGTATCTTCTCAGAAACAATAGTCTTGGATCAAAGGTAGTTTCCTCTCCTCCTGAAGGATATTACCAATGGAAAATCAATAATAAAATAGTGACCAGTACATGTGATGACAGTTTAAATTAAAAGTGTCAATCTGACAATTTTTTATCATACAAGCCTTTTAGTGACAAGTCGAGATCGACTAGAAACGTATAGAAAAAAGCCAGTTAAGTGTTTAATTTCTTTTAAATTTTATTATAACAAATTATTTTATTTAGACCTAATTCAAAATATGATTTGTAATATTACACAATTTTGTATAAATTACAAAAACCACTGATGAAATTTAGTTAACTTATTAAATATTTATTTTATTGCATATTTTACAGTGGTTTTTTGGGCCAAACTTTGTTTGCCCAAACTACTACCTACTACTAGATACTACATCTTCATTATTTAATTTGAATACGTCTGGTTTCCTGTTTTTTTTATTATTTTACAACAGATGATGTAATCCCAAAAAAAAAGATTACAAATGAATCATGAAAATGCACCACATATAAGTTATAGACATCTAAAAGTAAACTTGTTTTAGTTTTGAGTTTGTTTCGTGTCGGCACACCTACATTTAGTTTTGAATCATAAAATATGTGTAGTTTTATGCTGAAAAAAAACGAGATGATTTTTCCCTCATGGCTGCTGGTTTTATAATTCTTCGAAGTTGTCACCGACAACGAAATAAAAGTCGCTTTTGGATGAAACCGTCTAAATGAATATGGCATTGAAAAGTTATTAACCGATTTACGTAAAGACTATATTAGACTGAAGTGAGAATTGCGTTTTAGTTTCAAATTTTTTAAAGAATTTCTAGCTAAAACTTTGCATACATGTGATGGGTCCTGGAATCTATGAAAGGAATACTAATTACAGATATGCCATTAATGTGGTTGAACGTTTGGTGATAGCACTAGATTTTTGGCAACTTGGACTCTTATCACACCTTGATGTACCAGTCTAAACAATATCAGTATAATACTTCTAATTCTGCACTGCGAAAAGGGTTTATTAAGGGAAAAAAAGAAATTTTATTTATTTGAGATAAATAAAATTTCTTACCATCGATTAGATTTATTTCAATGGTAATATTAAACAAGTATTTAATATTATCTAATAAATATAATAGCCAAGAAAGAGAAAAATATTTAATCTGCTGAATCAAATGTTTATTGAAATGTAGGCAACATTGCCTTGAACATATTGATCAGATTATTACAAATAAATTGTTTACTTTTTTAAATGTAATAATTACTCATATGAACTGTAATTGTAGAAAATGCATATAAAACTATTCACTAAGTTTCAGCATCATTTGAATATTCTGCATGCGGTATTTCTTAAATCCCAATACATACATCTACACCCAAATAATAAAAAATATTGATACAAAAACATATTTTGGAACCAGCCAACAGTTAACAATATGTATTTTAAAATCTGTAGCAAAAATGTTGAAATTGTAATTATATTCTGACTGAAATAAGGTATAGTTATTTTATTTTTGAGTATAAAAGATATTAGGTATCGGCACTTGTTTTTATAAATTATTTGAGTAGACTCTATAGCTGAATTAGCAAAATAAGAAAACCTTTGATTAGGTTAATTAACATAGATTTATTGATATAGGTACATATTTAGATATTTTGAATTAAGTAACAGTATCTAAAGAAGCCACTTTAGAACGTCTAGCACAGGTTTGGTCTGTGGGCGCAGGTTTTCCAACTTCATTAATAATTATAAATAACCCACAATACCTATTATTTACATATTATTCTATACAACAATAATATACGATATTATTACATACATACACTACAGAATGAGTTAGTTATATAATTATTCACTCAACGGCTAACTACACTTACTTTAGTTGCAATGAAACACAACACGATACAAAAATGGCTACGCGCAAGCTCGGTTTCAATTAAATATTTAATTGTGAGAAATAAATGTATTTCTTAAAAATAAATACTTGGTTCTAGAATTTATCGTTGGATTTAAACCATTGTAGTAGAATTATTAATATAAAATATTCATTTTCAACAACAATTCAATACATTTGTTTAATTTATACAGAACATTGAGAGTATATCTACTACTAAATATTTTGTAGGTAAATAATTATTTAATTTTAGAAAATAAATAATTTAAAAATAGATGGAACAAACACAAACAGTTTTTACAATTAAATAAATTCTTGGTATATTCTATTTACAAAGAAATTTTGAAAAATAATTATATATCTATTATCTATATAATGCAAAAATAAATAATTAATAATTTCAAAATACTATGGCTTAATAACGGTTTTAATCAAGATATTTCTCTCAGTGTAGAATCTGTTCTTAGGAGTTGGTTATTGTCGAAGTTATCTGAAGCTAAATAATATCAACAGAGTTCAAGATGTATGTTCAGATCAGAGTTCGATATATCTATTATAAATATATAAATGTATGTGCATATATAGACATATATAAACGCACGTCCGTTCATTCTATTCATTCCAATCGAAACAATTCAGCAGTTCGAACTACAATCAAGCAGTGAAGATGTTGCCGAAAGTTTTGTGTTTTATTGTTCTTATACAAATTATTGTTGTTTGCCGTAAGTTACTGTTATCTAATTATTTCTACTAGTAGTGTAGTATTTGAAAAAATGGAAAAGTATATGACAGACAGTCAGTCATTTGTAAGTCAGTCAAAAGTAAGAATGTTTTTCTATTGTAATAGCTCTTTGCTATTTTCATAAAGACAATTTTATCAGGATTTCTCTGGAAACAAAGCAGTAACAGAGTTATTCAGGGTAGCTCGCTTTCATTGAAACGCTCTGTATATGTATGTATCGTACACCTTAAATTGTCTCCTTTCAAATACCACACTAGACATGAATAAATATATTTAATAGCCAACAATGAGTTAACTGATTATGATTAAACAAACACTACATATTTGTGTAAAATAAAAATAAAACATTTTGTATTGAAGGTGCTGCAGAGAAGTTTACTATAAAAAATTTGAAAACTGGAATGGTCTTGGGTGATGTTCAAGGAAAGGTTAAAATAGGGCAGTGGGAGGAAGAAAACTATCAACTGTGGACTAAAGAACCATCCAATAAACCTGGATATTTTTTTATTCGTAATGTTGCCAGTGGGTAGGTGGTTTGTATTTTTTATGTATCATTTTGGATATTTTATATTAATTGCATGCTCTATATGATAAGATACAAAAAGGCGTACGTCTCTTCCCTTCTTATTTTAATTTGATGTACAGGGTGATTCACTTTCGAGTGTGTAACATGGGTATCTCGCTTATTATAAAAGATAGACTGTAGGTTTAAATTAGGCAAAGTTGCGGAATTTTGTGTTCAATAAGTTGGCGTAAACAAAACCCCCATATCTGCTTTTGTTTTTGAGTAAGAGGCAAAAAAAGATTTTTTCCGGTTTTCGTTTTCTGGCCATAACTTCTATATTTTTGAAAATATTGGCTTATTGTTTTCACATTATTAGGACACTTTCTTGAGACAAATACGATGCCGTAAACCGTTTTTTAAAAAAATGTCACTTCTATTGTAAATCATCGGCAACTTTATTTTTTCTTATGGGCACCATATTAGTTTTTCTCATATTTGAATAAACCGATTTTTTCTGAATACAACAATATAATATATGTTAATATTTGCCTAAAAAGTAAGGGCATTATGAAGGAAAAAATGTATTTTTTTGAAAATGTCTAGTTAGCCATGGCCATGACAGTCAGTTCTTGATAAACCACAAATGTCACTTATAATTGTTATAAACTGCATCTGTGGAGTACTTTTTACATTGACTAACGATGTATACAAACCGAAGAGAAACAAGATATTATAGATATTTATTACAAATGTAACAAAAATTTAAACAGAACAATTGAAGAATATTTAAACACATATCCTGAAAGACGACAACCATGCAAGACATATATTACTAAACCGCAGTGTAATTTAAGACATTATGGCAGATCCATACCTATTTTTTGGTTTAGAAAGACTGCTATAATTTCTTAAATTACAGTGCAGTTTAGTAATATATGTCTTGCATGGTTGTCGTCTTTCAGGATATGTGTTTAAATGTTCTTCAATTGTTCTGTTTAAATTTTTGTTACATCTGTAATAAATATCTATATCTTGTTTCTCTTCGGTTGAATACATCGTTAGTCAATGTAAAAAGATGCAGTTTATGAAAATTATAACTGATATTTATGGTTTGTCAAGAACCGACTGTCATGGCCATGGCTAACTAGACATTTTCAAAAAAATACCTATTTTCCTTCATAATGCCCTTATTTTTTAGGCAAATATTAACATATATTATATTGTTGTATTCAGAAAAAATCTGTTCATTCAAATATGAGAAAAATTAATATGGCGCCCATAAGAAAAAATAAAGTTGACGATGATTTACAATAGAAGTGACATTTTTTTAAAAAACGGTTAACGGCATCGTATTTGTCTCAAGAAAGTGTCCTAATAATGTGAAAACGATAAGCCAATATTTTCAAAAATATAGAAGTTATGGCCAGAAAACGAAAACCGGAAAAAATTTTTTTTGCCTCTTACTCAAAAAAAAAAGCAGATATGGGGGTTTTGTTTGCGACAACTTATTGAGCACAAAATTCCGTAACTTTGCCGAATTTAAACCTACAATCTATCTTTTATAATAAACGAGATACCCATGTTACACACTCGAAAGTGAATCACACTGTACTGTGTGTGCTTCAATTACTGTGCCAAACTTATTCCTTATTATAAAAGTTAGCGGTAACATTCTACGAAGAATAGTTTCTACATTCCTTTGTGTTCACACTCATAATGTTTGGATAAACTTACAGTCTGTACCAAATATCGTATACAAGGTGTTTCCTGAGTAATTTAAAATATTGAAGAAAGCACTTTCTCGAATGACTTTTCGAGTTTTTGAGATACAGGGCATTGAAATGAATTTTTTTCTGGAAAATTCTGGAAATTTTCTTCATTTTAATATGATTTTTGAAGTGCCTCCTAGTATATTTCGTTTCTGAACTTTTTAAATGTAATATTTTATAGTGAAGCTCACAAGACACGAATAAAAATCATGTGGATTTTAACAAATTTTAACCAAATTCTTGTAGCCTATGAAATTAGTAAAATCCGGGTTCCCTATGCTTAGACCCAGATTTGAATCAACCTGTAAAAGTGGCACCCTAAATTAGATCGCCAGTTCTAATTATTAGTTCTATTTTTTTATTCTATTCATTCTGACATCAGACATACAATGTAGCATTAGAAATATATTAACCTTAAAACATAAAGTTTGTGCTGCACCTCACCACTTATATTTTTTAGGAAAGTTTTGACCGCTTGTCCCATGACGAACGTCATTATTCTAACCCCAAGAAGCAACTCGGAGGAGAAAAAGTGGACTTTCAATAGTCTCCAACATACACTAAAAGCCTCATTATTTCCCAACCGTCCTATGATGTTTAAAAATTCGAAAGTAATAGTTAAACCTAGGGAAGACTGTGGTAATTGTGAGCAATGGTCAATGCAACCTCCGGCACAATAAGTAGATATAGAGTAGATTGGTTGGCAACTGTCAACCTAAATTAACTTACGCTGGGTATTAACCAATCAGTTTTTTGACATTCTGAAACTGACTTACTCATACGCTAGGCACTTAATAGATTTTGTGCACGATTAAGTTTGTAAAGATATTTTGTCTATAGATTTTTTAAAATAAATATATTAAATTATTAGTGTGTTTCTTTTTTCTTAAAATAGTTTAGCTTATTAAATATTTGAAATAGATTTAATGTTTGTGTTTAATAATTTACGGCCGGTAAAGAAGCATACCATGAAGTATGTGTAAAAATGTGTTTAATAGCATGACAACACTTGACTTGTTTTCATGCTTAAATAAAGATTTTTTTCACTAGACATTTAGATCAATGTGTAGTCGCTTACGAAGTGCATAGAGTATATTGGTCGACTACTTTATGATACAAGGGCATAAAAAATTCACCTGTGTATTGTGAAGGGTTGCATTTAAATTATTTACCACCTTTGACACTTGTCTGGAATAAACAAAACACCAGTGCCTTCAAAGGGACATCGAATTCGTTGTGGAAAACTCGAACTACCCTTTTCCCATCTTCTAGAAAAATACGAGCTAGCAAGCCTTATGTGGTCCTCCTCTATTACTAACCAAAGCCAATGTTCTCTACACCTACTGAGAATAATATTGCCTTGAACGAGGAGCAAAATATCGAGATGAGATCAAAAGGTTTGCTGGCAGACATGAGGCCAGACTTCATCTCCACATCAATGCAGAAACTCTTCAGCTGCTGGACAATCAATATCTTGTTCCAATATTGAAGAGACCCAAACCATTTGAGCTGGTGTAGTGTGCTGTGTAAAAGCAGGACATAGTGTGCCAGTGAAATTGTTAGAAGAAAACAATCTAAAGGACATCGTTGGATAAACTTTAGTTAATAAATATTTAGTTTGTTAGATTATTAGAAGAAAATTTGTGGTTGGTCATCAGACCAGTTTTAATAGCAATAAGATTCTCCAACAAAGAATTTTAATAATAATAAAAAAACGACCTTAATAATATTTTCATCAGTCTATACTATGTAAAAGATACTAATTTGATATAATTGTTAAAACATTAACTTCAAAGTAGGTAGTTAAAAATATTTTTTAAGTATGTCTTAGTTGTGAACTTCGTTCCAAGATTTAGCTATTTACAGGGTCTTTCAACGAAAACTTTACCCCCCTATAATTATAAAACTAAAAAACCGGTTTCATTTTTCATCATCATTTTTGACAGTCAAGCCAACTCGATATGTTCAACTTTAAAATTTCAAATGGAACTACCCTACCTCTAACACATCACTTTAAAGCCCTATTCATTGCAAATACTGGTGCATCGTTTTTAGAAATCGGTTGAGTTAGGTATTGGCTAAAAACGAAAAGTTGACAAACCGACATTCGCGTACTAATTTCTACAAAATCCGCACCAATAATAAACTTTTTATCCACTACACAACCACATTACTTTTTTTGATATGTCTATCAGTTTACAAAAAAATAGTCTCAAATTATGAAAGTTGAAGCGCAATAAAAATAAGTTTTATTTAATATATTGCTCGAAATGACCCCCGTTAATTTGAAAACAATAATACAGTCTGTTTTCAAGTTCTGTTCGAACATTACTAAAGACATCCGGTGTTATTAATCGACGTTCTTCCACAATCCTCTGATGCAACACCTCTAGTATTTCCACAGGAAAAAGTCCAAAAGGGATAGATCTACACATACTATGTTATATGAACAATTGAGTAACAATTGACTGAAACTGAAACTGAAACAATACTGTAGATTATTTGAAGGAGATCCGAAAACAACTACTCCACGGACAATGTGCCCCGACTGGCGTTGAATTACTCTGGCAATATCAACCACCAGGCACTGACCGGTTTCGCGCTTATTATGCGCTCATCAGAGTGCATAATAATATAATGCAACGCCAGTCGGGGCACATTACCCATGGAGTAGTTGTTTTAAGCATTTTCTTCAAATAAAAAAGTAGGATTGTCTTCCTCAAAGACAGTAGAGGTCACTGCTATAATGGCACCTGTGAAAAATGAGGTCGCTATATGTCTGTCAATTAGACACTAATTATCAGGCTGATAGTAGTAAAGACCCAAAGAGGGTACTACGGTGTGTGTCTTATCACTACTAATACTTTACATTTTTTCCACAAAGCCATTATCCAAATATATAAAAATGTACAGAGTACCTACCACATTTGATCAAAAGTTGAGGTCTTGCACATATTGTCCAGTTGTTGAGTACAATACAAACTTTATATGTAAGTAGTTTTTGCGTCCATATGGGCTTTTCAAATTTTACATATTTTTAAAAATATAATAAGAAACTATTTTTTCCATTTTTACTGTTCTAATCAGAAATTGAAATATTTACTGATGGAATGATAAAAATCGTCAGGAAAATACATGATATGAACAAAGGTCAAATCAATTATAAAAATAAATGCTTGTATTTAATGTAAAACACACTCCAATCGAAAGAAATTAGCAGTTAGCAGCACAACCAAGTAGATAAAATGTTGCTGAAAGCTTTGTGTTTTATGGTTCTTGTACAAATTATTGCTGTATGCGGTAAGTACGATAATTAACTAAATCTTTGCACATATCATTTTGTACGTTGTGTCCATCCAGCATACTGGAAACCATTTTTTTATCATGAAAATTAAATTATCAGATTGGAAAACGGCAGAAGAATATTAGTAAGCAATTTCACAATTTAGCCTTTCGTTTCCAACTGAATAGTTGCAGATAATACAATATATTTTTTCATATAACAAAGAACCTATGCGTTGCTCTTTTCTACAACGAGTTATCTTCACTATAATAGCTGTATATCATTGAAAAGCCCTAATAAGTCGAAACAGCTTTCTATCGTCTGGTGTTAGGAATAATTCAGACTCATTTAGTGGCCGTGTATAAATTTTAACAACAAACCTTTTCACATAATGAAAATATTTATAGAATATTACAAAATAGTTATGTAAAACAAAAAACATTTTGTATTGAAGGTAATCCGCAGAAGTTTATGATAAAAAATAAGAAAACAGGACTGGTCTTGTGTGGAGCCCAAAGGCAGGTACAAATAGAGCCGTGGCAGAATAAAGACTGTCAAATTTGGACTAGAGAACCAAGTGATCAATTTGGATATTATGTTATTCGTAATGTTGCAAATGGGTAAGTGGTTTGTATTTTGTATGTCTTATTTCGTTGATACTTAGTTACATACAGGGTGATTCAACGAAAAGTTTGATCTTCGATTATCTGTCAAAGGAGGTTTCCATGGAAAATGCTCGAACAGATTGTTTTTTATTTGAAGGGAGATACATTTTTATATTATTGACGGACCATGGACCTAAAATACACGTTCCTAATATACTTCTAAACATTTAGTTGATCACAGTGCCGAAAACAAGAATTTGAAACGACGTTCCATTCGGCTGCAATCGTGCCGTTCTGGGAATTTTGCCCAACCCTGTATATTATTTTGTGTAGACTGATATAATTTGAATAGGTCTGCAGTTTTTACAAATTATCATATAAATGACATCTTACATAATCCTTTATTATAGTTTTACACTGTTCTTCATTTTTGCAGTAGAAACAATAAACCACCGAGAAGACGTTAACTAAACTTGACACTGCCATTTTTGTAATCTCAGAGTTCTGACTTTAATCTCAAAATTCTGACTTTAATTCCAGAATTCTGACTATCTCAGAATTCTGACTTTAATCTCGGGATTCTGACTTTAGACCCAGAATTCTGAATTAATTTCGGAATTCTGACTTTAAGCTCAGAATTACGAGTATGAACGAGATATCTCCTGCAGGGCTGCCACATTGGCGCAAAAGCGCCAATCTCGGTGATTTTCTTATAACCGATTTAATATTAGCATAAATCTACTTTTTGGCAAACAATAAAAATGGCCAAGTTATGGAGAATTTATATCCAAAAGAGTTTCGGTTAATTCCATTGCTCATAGCTCACTTAGTGCTACATATAATCTTATTAATCCGAATATCAATAAGTGGGTAAGATAACGCATAATTAAATATGGAAAGATGTATAGGGTGTAGTATTTGATTTTCAAGAGTTGGCATCAGTACTTTTCAAATTTGAGTGACCTATCTTGAAAAATTAAAACGATAAAGGGGCGAGCTTATTTCCTATTCAACTTGATACCTATAGGTGCCTAAAATGAACCGTTTTCTAGAAACCCAAAAACAAATTTTACACTTGAAAAAATACAGAAGAATTAATCAGAAGTCTATGTCTAAAGCATGTCTAATACTTCTCTAAAATTTATACTAGATCATCATAATGTTAGATTAACTTTAATGCCCAAAACATCATTTTTCAAATGGAACATTATGTAAATATATATATTATATAAAACTGTTATTCCATTTTATTGCCTAATTTTATTTCATCTACATTCAATATAAACACTCTCTATATTACAATTCACAATTAACCAACAATAGATACCATAGACGATACAATAGATCATAAGACGTAGTTAGGTTAGGTTAGGTTCAAAAGTGAGTGGGCCGAAAACCAGATCCTCCACCGCGACCATGTGGTCTATTGTGGGTCACACCTACTTCACCCAACAGGTCTAGCTTCTTAATGAAGCTGATCACCTTATTGGGTGAGAGCTTATTCAGATCCTCTGGCAGAAGTTGTCCTTTGCCAAATAATGAGTATCTGATCTTTTCCCGAGCGGGGCAGGTGCATAATATGTGTTCTGCCGTTTTATCACCTTCTAAGCACAAGCGGCCCTCGGCATCTTCTGCTAGGCCGAATTTACACAGATGATATTTTAAACGGCAGTGACCAGTATTTAGGCCAATTAAAGTTCGTAGGTGGAACCTGCTTAACTTTAAAAGTTTTTTAGTTTTTGTTTTTGAAGGGTTTATTATGAACGCCTTCGAATGGACTAATATTGGTGGTTCTTGCCAGTACTGGAGGATTTGCCCCTCAGCCCAGGTCAAGAGCGTTGCTTTGGCAGTACTCGAGGATATGCCATGACAAATTCAGAAGCAGCACCCTCTCTGGCTAGAGAGTCGGCCGCCTCATACCCTTCATGGCCAGAATGGCCTGGGTCCCAAGACGACCATACGACCATAAGACGTAAAACAAATCATTTTTTAGTCTTAACTTTCAATTTTTCGTGCACTACAGTATCTTTAGTTATCTTGGAAATACTCCGCATGTCCGTTCAGCGCTATCGTGATAATAACACGTTTAATCACAAAATTCTTTGTTCATACTCGTAATTCTGCGATTAAAGTCAGAATTCTGAGATTAAAGTCAGAATTCTGAGGTTAAAGTCGGAATTCTGAAGTTAAAGTCGGAATTCTGAGCTTAAAGCCAGAATTCTGAGATTAAAGTCAGAATTAGAAAAAAAAAACAAAATTATTGTGGCCCTTCTACGCCTTCGTAATTTGGTGCTGCACATCACCATTTAACATTTTTTAGGAAACTTTTAACCTCATGCCCCATGACCAAAGCCGTTCTAGTAGAGCCAGAATTTCCCGGAGCAATGGAACAAATGTGGATTCTGAATACAGTCGATGATACAATGAAAGTTGCACGATTTGCAAACTGTGTTATGATGGTTGACGACGGAAAAGTACTACTTGATAATGATGAACGGAATGATGACAGTGACAGATGGATAATGATTGACGTACGGTAGAGATGCTAAAGATCTTCTGTTAAAATTGTCTCCAACCAAAATTTCAAAAGTTGCAAATACCTACTGACTTGAGTTTTTTTACGATGGTAGTAAATTTTACACAGGGTGTTCTGAAAAAATATGGCAAACCAAACTTAAGATTTTCTTTAAATGGAATACCATACATATATTGTTAAAGGTGCGTTTGCACTCTCTTGTCGATGAAGCAATGAAAAGATGAATTAAACGTATTAAACAACCGAAACAGCTAGTCGAACCAATTAACAAGCTGCTATACATTAGGGGTTAGGGTTAGGTTCAAAAGTGAGGTGGGCCGAAAACCAGCCCCTTTACCGCGACTATGTGGTCTATTGTGGCTCACACCTACTTATATTTCACCCACAGGTCCAACCTCTTAATGAAGCTGATCACCTTGTTGGGTGAGAACTTATTCAGATCCTCTTGCAGAAGTTGTCCTTTGCCAAATAATGAGTATCTGATCCTTTCCCCAGCGGGGCAGGTGCATAATATGTGTTCTGCCATTTCATCATGTTCTAAGCACAAGCGGCACTCAGCATCTTCTGCTAGGCCGAATTTGTGCAGATGATATTTTAAACGGAAGTGACCAGTATATAGCCAATATTGCCTCCTCCTCCATTCTCAGGTGTCGGAGACTTTAGCAGCCTCCTCTCCTATATAACAGTAACACTATACATTAACAAATATAAAACGCGATAAAAAGCTGGAATTTAGGATTGTTCTATTGACTGTAATTGATTATTAAATGTGAAGTTATCCTATAGTTCTCGTAAAACCCCTTTAAAGGACTATCCAATGAGTAAATATGCATAATATTCTATTAAAAAACAAACGTTTGGTTGGCCGATGATTTTCAGAGCACCCTGTATATAATTGAATATCTTAACAATAAGTTAGTCTTCGCAACTTTTGTACTTCAACTTTCTTTTTTTTTAAATCAACTTAAAAAATGATAAGTGGGGCTGATATTTAATTATAACCCTGTAACTATACTTTTAAATAAAGTTCTTGTGGTATAAATTATTTTGAATAATTTCATTGTTTTCCCATAAAATAGACTTAGATATGATTGTTAAATATCAAGATGACTTTGATAATATTATTACATAAATGTTTTTAATTTGGAATTGCTTATTAATCATTGTCGAAATTTACCTTTCGAGATTTACGAAAATACAAAACAGATTCTATTGTTCTATTATAAAATTCTATTCTATTCTTTTGTAAAAAATTCTATTCTGTTCTAGTTGTATCATCAGCATAACTTATATGCGCTTTGTCGTCAAAATTGGAACCCAAGTCATTAATATAAATATTAAACAATAAAGGGTCCAGTATAGTACCCTGAAGAATTCCTTGCCTAACACTTTGCTTTTTTAACCACTGCAAATAGTTTCCTCTGATACCATAATTATGCGGGTTTTTTAGCAATATCTTAAGATCCACGCAGTCATATGCTTTTGATAGATCTAAAAATACGCCCAAGGTCAAAAGGTTAGTTTCGATGGCACTGAAAATCCCACCCAACAGTTCAAAACCAGCTATCTCGACACTTTTATTTTTTAGAAACCCATATCTACTGGGAATCACTGAACAGTTGAAACTCACTGAAAAAATGTGTTACTCTGTTAAAATATTTTCAAATATTATTGAGGAAGCTGGTAACAAAGGTATTGGAAGATAATTCTCCATGACAGTAGGACCTCCACTTTAATATAAAGATTTAACCGAAAACAGTTTTATATTGAACGTTTCTGAAGTTCCCCGTACACTTTTCACTAGAAATAGACATACATCAGAAGCGGGATACGCTTGTTTCATACCCATTTGGAAATCCGGATGAATGACACGCGAAGCAAAGTCATTTCAGTATTATAACACATGTCAAAACTTTTTCTTACATATCATGTTTATTCTCTGAACTGATATGAATAGAACGCTCACGCTCGGCGGCACATTCGCCATTATATGAAAATATCCTCACTTTTTACCAACTAAATTGTATGCTAATCCAGGCTGTATATCGGGGATAGTTCATGCAGAAGTTTTCTCTATGCACACAAAGCAAGGATGGTTTTTATCGATGACAGCATGATGACGCGACAGGCGGCCGTTCATATTAAGATATCTGTTCTGTAATTCGAAACAAGGATGCAGATAAAGAATCAGGATTATTAACCATTTGATAATAATTCATTGTAGGTAGTTTCTTTAGGGATTACACCACCTGTAAAATAATAAAAACAGGGAACGAAAAGTATTCACGATGAAGATTGAAAGTGTAAATATCAAGGAAGACTTCTATAGTTTGCCTTAAAAAACCGCTGTATGTATAATAAGTATACAATAAAAATAAATATATGACAAATTAACCAAATTTCATCAATTGTTTCTTAGTTTGATATAAGATTCTGTAAGATTACAAATGATATTTCAAAATAAAAATATCTAAATAAAAAAATTATAAAATTTCAAAGAAACTAAGAACTTAGATAGCTTTAATAATTGTTTTGAAAAAAACACAGATCTTATTTAGATGTTTCAAGAAATATATAGAAAACACTCTATACAGGGTGCTTCAAATTCGATGCAATACATGGGGATCTCGGAAAAGGTAAGAGATGCGAAGTCGGTTAAATGGAGGCAAAGTTGCGTATTCAGGGAGGCAACATAATGGTGAAAAGAAATCAAGGCTAACTTGATTAGTTTTCGAAATATTTAGAAAAAACCGAAAATTTTCATTTTCGTTTTTATTTTTTTGCGGGCCTATTTGATGAAGTATTAAAAAATAAAGAGCACTTTTCTATAGCAACTTTTTGCCCTTTTTCGAATGAGGATAAGTTTCATTCATATTCTCAGTTATGCCAAAATTTGAAAGACACTGATTTTCAGAGAAGAATTGATTTTTGTGAATTATTAGCTATGTATCAAAAGACAAAAACATTTTAAAACATATAACTTGGACAGATGAATCAAAATTCATGATTCAAAATGATAATGAGAAGTCACAGTTATGATTAGATTAGATTAGATTGATATTATGGCACTCCCGACCTATTTAGAGCACTCTGTCCAGCTTTGTCCTTTGCATTAGACTCCACAGCCTTGATAGAGTCTTTACCATGTAGCTATTGGCTCTTGGTCTTCCTTCCCCAAGTATTTGAAATCTCAGTCTTGTCAGGCCCTCGCACTGGCACAGTACGTGTACTGAGGTTTCCTCTTCTTCTTGACAGAATCTGCAAGTTGCATCTTCTGACAGCCCCATAAGATTCATGTGCCTATTTAGCCTACAGTGTCCTGTTAGGAGACCTACTATTATTCTGATGGCCTTTTTATTCTGGCCTAACAGATCTTCTGTGAGTTTAGGCGTCCGTTCTTTAATGAATAGCTTTGCCTGTCTCAGTTGTGGCAGATTCCTCCACCATTCTAGAGATTTGTTTCTCATCCATTCCACCATACAGTTATGATACCAACATGATAGTGTACCACCTCACAGAACATAGCTTGTTAACGAGTTTTTGTCGCAGAACTTTGAAGGCCGATAATGTGCAAACACGGGTCCATTTCTTTGGCCTCCTAGATCGCCAGATTTAACACCTCTTTCTGGGGATATATAAAAGAACGTGTTCGCATAGTTCCCAATTAGTTTAAAAGTTAGCAGGGGTGGGGGAGGGGGACTTTAGACGTTCAGTGTATAATTAAACACATAATATTGTCGATTTTTTTGACCCGTTGTTTCTGAGATACACGCTGTTCAAGCGGGGGCTCAGTAGATTTGAATCGTATAGCAGTCCTGAAAGTATATTATTACATAAGGAAAGATCGTAAAGCGAAGATTTTAATGTCCTGCCGCGTATTCATGGCAGACACGGGATCGCTTTATAAACGAAATCTGAAGGCTGCGTTTATTTTGTCGTACGGACTCTATTCACTCAGTAATAGTGTATTAATTATTTAGTATTCCATTCGGAGAGACCGGGTTTCATTTAGAAATCGTATACGGAATGATTGATAAAAAACATTTTTCCTTTATATTTGGATTTCTTTCAAAGCGGAAAATGGGGTATCCAATGTTTCATACGTTTCAACAATGGCACGGAACGGGATGTCTTCGTCGGCGAAATCATCGCCAAAGGCTAGTGCAGGGACGTACTACAGGAAATTTCTGTTGCAAAATAAAATGATTACATAAATACATATAATTGTTTTTTTAGTAATAGTAATAGACATTTACTCTATTGAAAAAGGCCTAATAAGCCGAAATACTAGTATATAGAGTGTTTTCTATATATTTCTTGGAACATCTAAATGAGATCAATGTTTTTTTCAAAACAATTATTTTCACGATGTTTCATAAAGAACCATCCGCTTCGAGAATCCACTTTAATAAATTCATATTTTTTATTGCCCCCGAATCTTATTTGAACATAGTTATAGACACGTGCCGAATAGCATATTAATTTATTAGTATAAAATAATGTCAATCCCAGTAAGAATTTTTACGTAGAAAAAACTTTTAATGTTAACATAATCAATAGTTAGTTAACTTTGACATTCTAATATTTTTTAGACGTACAAATGTCCCGCAAAACTACGTCAATTGTAGCGCAATTATTAACGTTATTGAGACATATTATATCAATGAATTAAAACGTATTTCTACGTCTTAATAACATTTACGTTTAAAACACCAAAAACTTAAACGTTTAACGTTTTCTTTAAGTAATATTCAAACCAATCGTAATTTTTAATAATTTTTCAATTTTTTTAGGACGTTTAATACTAACGTTTGAAGAACCAAAATCTTAAACGTTTTACCAAAGTATTATTTGCACTTTTAGTTATTTCAAATAATATTTTCAGGTCTTTAAGATATTTAATATAAACATTGAAGAAACATGTACCTAAATTGAAAGTTTTCTCCATAAACAATTACGTTCGTTCTTACTAACAACTTTTCTAAGTTTTGAGGACGTTTAATACTAAGATTTTAAAAAACAAAAACGTTTTAGCAAAGTATTATTTACACCTTTACTTATTTTAAATAATATTTTCAGGTCTTTAAGACATTTAAAATATACATTGAAGAAAGTACTGGAGTTTTGACGTTTCATTCAAGAATTATTCAAACCAATCGTTATTTTTAACCGTTCTTCCATGTTTTTAGCACGTTTAAAACTAACGTCTGAAAAACAAAAATCGAAAACCTTTTACCAAAGTGCTATTTGCACGTTTACACGTTGAGCTACATGAAACTCAATTTGTTTTCTAAGTTTATGTAATTTAAACAATTTACTCTGAAGGGACCTAGTTCTTATGAAAATTTTTATTTACAACTTACGACAAAGAAAAATAATGGGCATATTCAGATATTTTTTATTAAGAACGCCGAGACTAATAAGATCATCGGTTTTTTTTAAGAACAATCCTTTTTTGTGACAAAATGGAACGCGGTATTGGCAATGATAACAGGGCGCTCAGTACGATTTATAATGGGTGTCCCAAGATAATGTGACACATTTTAATGGCTTATAACTTCAAGGCAAAATGAGATAATGACGAGCGCTTTCCACTGGTGCTCTTAATTTTACAAAAAGTTTTTTTTTATCATTGGTACCAGTTTGTTTTACTTCTACAGGTGCTTGAAAACAAATTGCCACTTTTAATTCAAAATTTTCATCATTTTTTAAATAGAACACCCTGTAGATAATATCACTGTTCGATAGAGACACTTTTAATCTTTTAAAAAATGTATAGTTTGATATAGTTATACCTAAAAATAAAGGAATTATTTCAATTTACACACCAGCCCTTTTCAGACCATAATTAGTTTGACAGATCACGTTTTATTTGTTTTTACATTATCAGTACAGCATAACGGTATGCATCAACTAAAGCTATTATTAAGAAAAGAACTAATTTAATACAAATTACATTACAGCATAAACTACCAAGTTACAATTACAAAAACACCAATTAAGAAGAATTCACTTTTAATATAATATACACATATGTATTGTACATCTTTAATGTTTGAGGTTAAATTGCTGAATGTGCTCACCGTTTTCTTCAATGCACTTTTGCAATCTAAACTGCATATTGTTAAAGGCAAGTTCTAACATTTCAGGTGTTAAGGTCTGAAAAACATTAGTTATGTTATGTTTTAGTTGTTTTATATTTTGTAAAACCGAACTATAACAACGACCTTTGATGTAACCCCATATGAAAAAATCTGGTACCGTTAGTTCCGGAAAATGTGAAGCGCATTCTATTGGTTCGGCTGTACCTATATATCCTTTGATGCATTCCGTTATTCTGTACTGACAATGTAAAAAAAATAAAATGCAATTTTCTCAAAAAATTATGGTCTATTGAAAAGGGCTGGTGTGTAAATTGAAATAACTCTCTATTTTTTGGTATAACTCTATCAAACTATACATTTTTGAAAAGAGGAAAAGTGTCTCTATCGAATGGTAACAAAATCTACAGGGTGTTCCATTTAAAAAATGATCACAATTTTGAATTAAAAAGTGGCAATTTTTTTTCAACCACCTGTAGAAGTAAAACAAACTAGTACCGATAACAAAAGAAAACTTTTATAAAATTAAGAGCACCAGTGAAAACCGCTCGTCGCTATCTCATTTTGCCTTGAAGTTATAAGCCTTTAAAACGTGTCACATTATCTTGGAACACCCATAATCCAAAATCTTAAGAAATTGTAGTATTTTAGTGAAATGTTCCAGGAATTTTAGTGAATGTGACAGAACCAACAACGAGGTAAGTCATAATCCAGGAACTGATGTCGTTTCCTTCTTATCAGACCTCATTCAATTTCCTTTCGCACGCGCCGAAATATGTTAAAAAATATCGAACATCACATAAGGGCGCCCCAATTTGGATGTTTAATATTTAAATAGCCGTTATCGAAGACTAGATACCGTCTGAAACTCCAAATTCGCTTGCGTGTATAATGCATGGGGCTTGTATTCAATTTGTTTACCCCTCGGTCTGGCAATTCATAAATATGCGAAAATAGGAAAATACCAATAAGGTAAAGACGTATTGAATGTGGCAGGGAAAAAACGAACGCGCATTGTCGGAATTCGATAAAAATTTTAAATTACGACGTTAATAATGCACAACAGCTACGGGGATAACGGGCATTGATCGCTGTAGGAAATAATACAGGATATTTTGATACGTAGGGGTGCTGGATTAGAAAAGTGTAACAAAGACTGGATATTATAGAGATACAGGGTGCCATAATATATGTGCCAGCGGGTCAAGAACTCTAAACAAAGGACTGATCAATTCATTCATGAAAATTTGAAGGTGATTTTCAACAGATTTCTCGTAACACGTCACTGGATCCCCTATTGCCAAATTTGAACAATTAATCTGGAGAACTAATATGCAATTTAAAAAATTTTCAGTCAAAATATCCAGCACAATATATACCAAGGCGTAGAAGGGCCATAATAAAAATTAAAATTTTAAAACTTCAAATTCTGAGTTTTATCTCAGAATTCTGATGCTTATCTCAGAATTCTGACTTTTATCTCAGAATTCTGACTTATCAAATCAGAATTGTGAGATAAAAGACCGAATTGTATAGAGACGGTTGGAAAAGTGCATTTGGCTGAATTAAATTACAGAAACTATTATTAGGAATTTTTTTAGAGAACATCGGATGGTGGATTCTTATTTAAGATAACTTAAAACCTACTTGTACCGATTTTCAGTGTTCTAAGATACAGGGTGTCCAAGAAAAGAAAATGTACTTTTTTTTAATTAAATTTTAGAAAGTATTATTAGGGATTTTTTAAAGAAATAAAATAAAAGTGGCCGTAGCTGGCCATGATTACAGCCCAAAAATAAAGTCACCTACCCGTTGAATGCACATTTTGAAAACAAACATAACAAAAAAACAATTCAAAAGTTAAAAAAGTTACAAGGCTAGTAAGTCCTTAACGTGTGCACACTATACATATATTTTTTCGAGAGAGCGGTTCTGTCAAAAACGTGATAAATTTTAATTAAAAGAGCGAGATTTTTTTATGTTGAAATAAATCAATCAATAACTCTACATTACTTACGTTTCTACATTAACTTACGAGAATTCTGAGTTATAAGTCAGAATTCTGAGATAAAAGTCAGAATTCTGAGATAAAAGTCAGAATTCTGAGATAAAACCCAGAATTTTAAGTTTTAAAATTTTTATTGTTATTGTGGCCCTTCGCTACGTCTTCGTACAATCAAATGTGATTTTAAAGTACTTATACATATATGTGTTTTACGATATATATCTTACGATTTGAAGTGCTGCGTTTTACAAAAATCGTTTGCCGATTTGGCAACTGTGATAACTCGTGTTGTGTTGATCAGTGCACAGATTACTATGATATGATACGAGGAATACTTTGATATGATGACATGACTGATGACAGTGATGACATTCCAAAGACAACCAAGACATTCTACATGACAACGTGACATATATAGGTTATGTTAAAAGGTAAAGCTGTAAAATTAAAACAAAGAAGATATTTAAATTTCAATATTTTAAATCTCCCGCTAAAGGGAATCCACTGACGTCACATAAGTGATAAACAAATGTGATTGGCTGTTACTGATTAATCAGTCCTTCTATGTTTAGGGTTCTTCCCAGGATAACCGTGAGATCTTGGGTTGAAATATGGCGATTGAAGTCAGAGAACACACACAGAAAACAGTTTATTTAAGTCAAATAAAATTTATATCATTTAACCAAAGTTGTTGGTTCTGTATGATGGAGAAGTAAATGTGAGGATGTAGAATAAATTTAAAATGAGCTAAGAAGGATTGCTACAGTTTCAGTTTTGTCAGTAAATAACAAAATAAAATAATAAAAAATATTTTTTTCATTAATATTTAATACAAAAGGTAAGGTGACCAAAAATAATTATTTTTAATATAATTTCGATGCTTGTTTAATATTTTACTTTGATATTATGGTCTCATTTAAATGTTTACAACTTTCTTTATACAGGATGTTTAAAAAAGACACGGAAATATTTAAGGGGGTGATTGCCCAGGTCATTTTATAAAAAAGCTCCTATAAACATAGGTCCGCAAACGGGATGTTGAAATTTAATTGGTTTATCTCAAAAAAATATCGAAATTTAATTAAAGTCAGTGGTGTACATTCTTTTATCAATACATTTGGTTAAAGTGCCCCCCCTGACTTAATAATTTTATTTTAGTTAAGACCAAATCAGCTCCTTGTTATTTCTTACAACAAACAATAATTTGAATTTCTGAATTAAAACAGCATTGGTTTTAGGCGCGTACTAAAATGTTCTTATTTTTTTACTCAAAAACGGTGCGTCGTACGATAAAATCTGAAGAAATCCTTTTTCTTAGTAATTGAACAAGGAATTCAAAAATAATTTTTATTTTTAGAAAAACCAGCGACGTCCTATTTTGTCTTTTAAAAATAGCCAGTGACGTGCCAATACGCTCGCCTCTGGTAAGACTAAAAATTAGTTTTGTATTGCATAGTATGCGTCTCCTATCACTATTGATACCTAAATTTCATTATAATATCTCAAGCGGTTTTGGGGAAATCTAATTTTTACTGTTATTTAAATGAAACTTCAACATCCTGTAGATCGGTAACGAAGCGTTTGCGGACCTATGTTTATGGGAACTTTTTTTTTAAATGACCTGGGCAATCGCCCCCTTAAATATTGCCGTGTCTTTTTTAAACAATCGAATTATTTTGTTCATTATCCTATTGGCGCGATTTACTTTACGTTAAAAAAAATAATTAAGAGCCTATTTGCACGCCCTATCGACAAAGCAGTGAAACTATGAACTAAATATATGTTGAGACTAAACTTAGACAACCGAAATAATTAGATGGTGCACTGAAAATGCAATGTGACAAAAAAATGTACTTCATTTTACGGATTTTCATTTCTCACGTCGATATTGTCAGTATTATTGAATATACAAATACAAATAATAATTAATTAAATGCCCACTACGTCTTAACTGTCCTTCAAGTAGTTTGTGCATAACAAAAATATAACTAAACTGTATTTGCTCTTAAAGTAGATATACAGGGTGCGGCAGCATAACTTCCTTTTTTAAAATGCGTGCCATAGTGGTCTCGTTCGAGAGGCGGGACTATAAAGTTTTGTCCCGACACAGTTCAGTCGCCATTCTATGGGTTTTTTTTAAATCCCGTGTTTATGTGAACCGTCCAAGGACCCTACAAGATTTGAAGACCAACATCTAGGAAGAAATTGCCAACATAACGCTTGCTATGCTGGCAAGAGTCATGACAAACGCCAGAAATCGGTTTACTCAGTGTATGGAGAATGGGGGACGTCACCTATCTGATTTGATCTTCAAAACTATGTAAAACAAAACTTTAGGCATGCGCCTGCATTATAAAAAAACAAATAAAAGTGTTCTGACTCATACAATGGGTTTTATTAAGTTTTGAAAAAAGGAAGTTATGCTGCCGCACCCTGTACTTTGAATTTTTTTCAGTGTATCAAGTATTTATTTTATAAACGAAATAAATGGTGTGTCATGTCATGTCATACCGCCCTAAGGAAACAACTCAATATTTGCCATAAGGGTAATATTAAAACCATGTCATCGATATCTTTGATCAGAAACAGCTACTACGTATATAGAAGCGTCGGTTAAAAAAAAAGCTCCTAGACATCATATATCACCAACCGCACCTGTCAAATTGAAAACGGCCCTTATCAGTAATCAAATTTATACAAAATTTAATTTAAACGTCTGATATCATTGGTAATGGTCACGATATTCCATTCCAACCATTGAGGTAGGATATTTCAACCCAACAAATTTGAAACCAGTGTCGCTATTTCCCTCTTTCTTTAACGGCCGTACATTTATGTCCCGTTCAAGTGAAAGGGCATATTCTGGTGGGGAAAAACAATTAAATATGGTGTATTTGTATGGGAAAACGTTGCTTAGCAATTAAAAATATATATCGATTATTTCCTGGGCTGGGAGATATGCAAATTACGATTATCGACTGCGTTTAACTGGTTTAACTCCTTCCTCTTCTAAGTCCCCTGCAGTTTACTAATAAATCGATACAAGGTTGTATACAGGGTGTTAATGCGCAAGCATTACAAATTGGTCTTACAAATGGATAGCTTACAAAAATTATTTAAAATTTATTTCATAATTTTTAATTAAAATTTCTTAAGCTTTTTATAGTATATTTTTAATATTATTTGTTTTTGAAAAAAACATTGATCTCATTTAGATGTTCCAAGAAATATATAGAAAAGAAAAGAAATATATTTCTCCTTTGCTAGCGGAAATATTTATGAATCATTTCGAAAATTCACTGTTCAATAGTGACAATAATTTAAAATCACATGTTCATTTTTACGCTCGCTATGTAGATGGCATTTTTTTGTATTTGGACTGTTACTGAAAGAAATTTGAACGGCTTTCTCAATTTTTTAAATTCGCTTAACGATAATATTGAGTTTACAATGGAAAAGGAGGAAAACAATCAATTAAACTATTTGGATATAACAATAAGAAAGGTAGAAAATAAATTAAAATTCTCGGTTTATAGAAAACCAACAACTTCCGACGCAATTATACCAGCAAGTTCGCAGCAGTCCTGGCAAATAGAAAAGTCGGTTTTCCATAGTTTAATACATAGGCTTTTAATCTTTCCGCTAGAAAAACCAGATTTTGAAAAAGAATTAAGTACAATCAAACAAATTGCAAGAAACAACGGATATAAAGAAAAACTAATGGATAACATGCTAAAAACAAAAGGAGGAAATTAATTCGTCTGGAATTTTACAATATTCGGTAAAAAGAAGCCACCTATAGTTATATTAATCACGTCCCAGGTTATAGTGAAAAAATAGCTCGCAGAATAGAAGGAAACGGGTGCAAAACGATTAGTGTCAACAAGCGTACCTACTATTGGGAGGATTTTGATAAACAACAAAGAAAGGGTTAATAAATTAAAACAATCGGGAGTATACCAAATTAACTGCGCGGATTGTAATGCCGTGTATGTTGGCCAAACCGGTAGAAGTATTGAAACCAGAGTAAAAGAACATAAAAAATTCATATTAAATAACGCAAAAAATTCAGGATTTTCGACGCATTGTATAGAAAATAATCATTTTATAGATCAGAAAAATGTAAAGGTACTGCATCGTGAAAAGAAAAGAAAGCGCTTAGATCTGTTAGAGCAATTAGAAATTAAAAAATCTTGAACTACGGATTGATTAGATAGATTTTACACTCTCGCCATTCTTAGAAAAGGTACTAAAAACTCGGACTTTACCAGATGGTAGGATCAATCGGGGGTAGGTTCTCATAAACAAATAAATAACGAAAGCGCGCTTGGAAACGTTTAGTAATAGACATTTACTCTAGGCCTAAAGGCCTAGGAAAGGAAAAAGGCATAATAAGTCGAAATACTAGTATATATAGGGTGTCTGTATATTTCTTGGAACATCTAAATGAGATCAATGTTTTTCTCAAAACAATTATTTTCACGATGTTTCATAAAGAACCATCCGCTTCGAGTATCCACTTTAATATTATTTATTGGCTTATTTAACTGTTTATATCTTTCTTTATATAGGAATTATCCCAAAAAGTTAACTAAGAGAAAAATTATTAATGAAATTATCAGATATTATGGTTCAAAAGTTTTTAATTTTCCTCGTTACCTATAATCCTAGGTACGCAAAGGAATAACCTTAAGTATTATTTTTAAGATATGCCGAAAACAACTACTTTGCGTACAATATGCACCTTTTGCGCTCGTTCCGCAGAAATCTGCTCGTTACACAAAATAGTACTTTTCCCAACTGGTTACATAAATAGCTATTATTTCATACTGTCCAGTAAATCTACTTACCCTGCACTGATTTGATGTTTGTAAATGGAACATTACAGTACCTGATACTGTAATGTTGTTTAATAGCAACACTTTACCGAACTATTATTATAGGATCTATGTTTTTGAGTTTAAATCAATTTCTGACATTTATCCGCTTTAATTTAGTAAAACTAAAAGTCAGCAAATATAAATAATGCTTTTCTACCCATTTCAGTGAAGCTACGATGTTAGAGCATTTATGTACAATTTTCTCTGAGCACTGCATATTAGAAACGAAAGAAAATTATGATACGTCAAAAGAAGGTTAAGATAGTGATTCAATTGGAGTATTATGAGATTTTATTTTAATGATTGGTTTAAAATTTACAAAAATTTGTTTTATTTTAAAACGGCGACAGTATGAAATAAAATATCATACGTTACAGGTCCATTAGGTTTTACAGTACTCGTTTACACTTTCCTTGAGTAAAAAAACTCATACTGTAATACCTCACCTACTGGACTTGCAACGTAAAACACTATAATAAGAAAGTAATTGCTTAAATGGTTTCTGGTCCCCGAGCCATCAATACAGAATCACTCTTAATACTGTATACATCTTCTTTATTGGATATTTAAAGCCCAACCCCGACAAATTACGTCTAAAATCTTCAATAAAGCCCGACTCCGTCAAACATGAAAGCCGACCCATCAAAGACATAATAAATTGACAAAGACATAAATGATGAATAATCAATTTTTCAAATATTTTACATGCAGCTTTCAGAGAGAAAATGGCTTAATAAAAGTATAAGCACGATGCGCGCCCCCAGACAAGTTCTCGGCAAGAATTGTTCCCCTTCAAAGCGAATTAGGGCGAAGATTCGTCTGGGCGACGTTGTGTCTATATACAATGATATCAAAGTCGCCTTAGATATCGCTAATATTTCATGTTTCCACGTAATTGATGACTTTATCGAAATGTAAAAAGGAGCTTGTCGTTCTTTTGTCTTGAAAGTAATGGAGCCTGGCTCTATATTTCTGGTAGGAGAAAGATCACGTACTGAATATCTTTCTTAAATTTTCTTTTTATGTAAAAGTAAAACAATTTAAAGCAACAAATCAGGAGTAGCACATACTTTATGTTGTATGATACAATTTTAAAACCAGTTTCATTTCAATTAGGTTCATACTCATACTATAGATAACTGAGGTAGATACCATAGATAATTACCTACCTATATTTAGATTAGGTTTGATACATATTATCCTTGTGTATATCTATATAAACAAGGACATTATGTTATGTCTGCACAATGGGTATGATTTACAGGTCTTTTAACATTATGAAACTTCCTCATACTGATTATATTTTACATTTTAATACGTAAATCACGTTCTATTACTGTTATATACATACTTTTGGTTTATATACAATATCTAGGATGAAGAAAAATAGACAAAGAGCGAAGTGGTGATAAACCAAACAGGGTTTGACCCAGAGTGATAAAAAAGTGGACAGCCAATTTTTTCAATGGAGAAGGATGTAATTTCTGGGCGAAGAAACGGCTTTAGTTGAAAGGAATCCGTTTCATATATAGAGTGCGGATAAAAAGTCTGGAACATAATTGTTATTTCGGAATTCGCAAACATTTTGTCTGACTTGTGTGGGAGAGGGGCGGCATATTATTATTTCGCGGGCCGCATTTGCGCCTCAGGAACGACTTACGTTGGTAGGCCCTAACCACCATTCTGTGCTGGAATGAGGGAAACCTGGAAAACCTCATTAGTTAGGGGGACAAGTAAAACACAACTGATTTTAATCTCTCACATTAACGCCAAGTTGCCATTCTTCCCATCCTAGACCATCGCCAGGATGGTTGTCAAGCCATCCCTGCGAATAAGCCTTGATCTACGAGTTAACAATTTAATTAAAAATTGTTTGGTGGAATGGGGATTCGAACCCACGACCTCTGGGTTGAGCGATCAAGACGCTAAGCCCTGAGCCACCGGCTCAGATGTCATATCTTGTAGTTTTTACTTCACTCTTTCGTCTTTATACAAATAAACTAAAATTGTATCACCCTCTATTGTAAATAGTAAGTACAAAAATAAATCGTCCACTAAATGTTAATTTGCCTGCTTCCATCCGCATTTTACAGGAATACATCGTTTGCAGAAGTTGGTAAACGTGTGTTTATATATTAATAGTGCCTAATCGGTCGCGTGGATATGCCCCGTCGTCGATCATGCAACTCGTACATACAACGATAAATCATGTTCGGATTTCTAGTCCCCCGTTTTAGTTTTTCATTAACTGGTATCGTTTTGCCTTCAGACAAATTGCATTCTGAGTCAGTCGGAGTATAATAAGGTATTTAATCATTGCTGATTTAAGGAATATGTCGCTTCTAGTCAACAGGAATGTAATAAGGTCTTTCAGCATTGATGATTTAAGAAATATGTCGCTGCTGATTGATGTATCTATATCTGAAATGTTCGAGAAACAGTGCGGGCGACCTCAGAGGGGCACGGGCAATGCTGCTAACTGGTAGAAAATGAAAGCCGCGCAAGATACTTGAAAATAGCCGTGTTTTTATGAGCTACGACAGTGTCAAAACTATCAACTGTAAAACATGCTTTCAGGGGATAATACATGACGTTTTCTAGGTTGATTGAAGAAAAGTTCAAAAACGTGTTATTAAAATATTTATTCAATAAAGAAAATAATGAACATATTTGATTCAACACTAATCAGATAGGTGAAATTCATTATCTCCTTCTCTGACAGTATCACATGTTTTATTTTTATCATAGATTATATTTTTTAGCATTTTTTTAACCATGCTTTTATTTAGCTTAAATTCAATAAAAGAATTTTTTTTTATTTGTTGTTTTGCTAATAGGTTTCCATTAATGGTGTTGGTAATCAAGGGATTTCTGTTTTGTTTTAATTAAATTAACTTTTGTGAATATTCTTTCACACGAAGCATTTGAATGTAGCAAAGTTAGAATGTTTAAAACAAATAGAGATATATTTTCGAGATCAAAATCTATTCCACAATTTATTAGAAGGTTTTCAAACTAAAAAGCCGTGTATCTAGCACACGGTAGTATAGTAAAGCCGTGGCTCTAATCCATATACTTATTTTAAAACGCGTCGATTCTATCTCGCTCTAAATTCCGTCGCCAAATCGAGAAAATTTCTAAGTTATCACCTCTGCGAAGCGATCCCCAAGCCTTTCTCCTGTGCCTATACCTATTTCTCCGTATTTTCGACCCGTTTTGTTTGTCGACGCGTTTTCCCAATTTAAACGCCTTTTCAAGAAACCTCTACAAAATTTTCGGCGAGAGAGATGCAGCTATCACCTCTAGCTAGCGGCGGTTGTTCGCGCGCCTAATGGCCGTGTCATGCCTGCCGAAATCCCGACTTTTCGCGGGACCCTCCCGACCCGTTTTCTAATTTTTACGGCTTCGAGAACCGCTTCATATGAAACTTTCATCCTTTCTCTAATACTTTGAGATTTTTTTGAGATCGTACGTCGAGTCCTTCTACGTCTATTTCGTCTTTGAAAATCTCTAGTCCTCTCTGTCTCAACTTCTTCCTCATTTTATCTGCCGATGTGAGATTGAACTAACAACAATCACCTCCTACGAAAACTGTCAAATTAATTAAACTTCAAATAGGTTATTTTCCTATGAGAAATATTGCTGACGGAATCAATAGTACTAACTGCCAAACACTTCTGATTACCAAAATACTGAAGCGAAATGCTTTTCCAATTAGAATATCGGTAAAAAATAATTTTTCAGGTTAACACGTACTCCGCGTGGCCTTATTTGAAAGGCCGTTAAAATACGGCAATTGCCGTGTCGTTGGTACCACTGGGCACGAGAGACATTGGAGGAAGTTGTGGCAGCCTCGAACAGATCAGGATAGGAAGTATAAGTGCAGCGAAAATTGAAATTTAATAATTTTTATTATGAAGGCATGCAGCCCTTGATACTAATCAAATTTATGCAGCGTGTCCCAAAATGATCCCAAAATTTATATTTTTTTTTTCTAGTTGACATTAAAAAAAGACTGAAACAGTCTTTCCTGCAATATTTCTTATTTTTTTATGCCATGTTTAACGGAGTTATAAAACATTACCGATTTTTTTTATATAGGACGCTCTTCCCTTCCGAAAATAGGTAGTAATCATTATTAGATACTATTATTATTATTAGTATTATTTTGAAACAAAACAGAGTTCGAAATATAATACTCAGTCATTCGTATTTCAAATCCATACGACCTGAACGCAGTCGTAACGGAATACTAAGACGTCTATTTCCCGATTTGTGAATACTGAATAGAAAATATTCCACTTGCCAAAGCTTAAATATTTGCCGAAGATTAAAACACCCTCGAGTTTACATCTTTGAATTCATCGCATCGCAGTAGGCCGAGTATTCAGTAATTCCCAATCCGATTTGTCGAACCGCCGCCGTCTTTCGTTTGTTTTACCAAAGACTACTGAGAATACAATTGATATTTCAGACACAAAAGGCTTTATGCTTCAACACACACTCTAAAAGACCTTGTATCAATATTTTCACAGATAATTTTCCATCGATTCTGTTTGCGTAGAACTTATACTTTGTGGCGCTGGGCGGTTATTTTGTTATTTGAACAGTGCCAGGTAATATTACTGTGATTTTAGGGATATAACTAGCTCTCTCCACTGACGTTAATTCTTGTAACTAATTGCTATGGCTTCAGAAAGAATGAGTTTGCTTCTCTCCTGCCTCTTTTTACCAATTATTAGACAGAGGTTTTCATGGGCCTCCACCAGTAGCGTGTCGTGAAACTCACAGAAAGGGTAGCTGTTATACAAAATCGAATATACAATATAGTACTACTTACTGTGCGTTTCACGAAGTTGTATCCGGATTGGAATGTTAGTATACATTCCAACGTATGGAGCGTCGTCAGGTTATTAGTTAAATTCAATGCATTGGCACATCTCGATTACGGACCGCTACAAATTGAGGTGGTGTGATTTAAACGCGCGTGCAAGTCTCGCACAGGATTTGCCAGCGAATCCTGACAATCGGAACATTCCAATCCGGGATACAACTTCATGAAACGCACAGTAGGTGAAGCAGTTTTTAAAAGGATAGGTAATAACTGAAACATCATCTTTGACAATGTCAGTGACGTCACCCAGATCATTTAGTAGCGTTTTGTAATTCAGTTTAGTGAGGTAATAACGCCAACCGTCAATAAAGCTATGTAGTAGATATTACCCTAGCGATTTTCAGAAGTAAACAAACACTTTATTTTACTGTAAGAATCAAACATTTTACCTGACGCAAATATTTATCAACATACCCATTACTGTATGCCATTAAACAGAATTCATTTATCGCTGTCACAGCCCCAACAGTAAAAGTTTTATCGCGAATTATTTATAGAAACTGATGGCAGAAGATGCACTGCACGCTGCCTAAAATTCAGGAAAAGTCGTTAGAAACATGTTTCGAAATTCTACCACAAAAATCAGTCGAAAAATACAATCGCCAGTATGACATATTCATGGAATGGTGCAAGAAACATGGACTTAAAGAATATAGTGATTTTAAATTAGTCATTTTTACGGTTGGCGATAAAATTTTGTATGCACCATGTCAGTAAACTATCTTTATCGAACTCATGTTGACAGCGATGTCCACATGACTGATTTATGTTGCTATTACTATAGAAACAACCCGTACCTATTCGCCGGTCCAAACCTCCTTGCAAACCCACTTAGGTATCTTCAATTGAAAATAGATAAATCTTGTAAAGTTCTTGCATAAATTTGCCGACATTTGAAGAAAAAACGGCATATTTTATTTGAAGAAAAGAGTTTGGAGAGTTTGCGTCTCGAGAAAGAGTCAAATATGCCATGTCTTTCTATTTCAAGGAAATGCCGAAAACAACTAGTCCACGGGAAATGTGCCCCGACTGGCATTGCATTACTCCGGAATCTCCATTGGAGTCGTCACATTTTTCATCGAGACCAACCACTAGACACTGTTATTATGCCAGAGTGCCATAGGTAGTGGAATCAATAAATGATGTTGAGACATGCTTGCCTTATGGACATCGTGAATGTTAGTAGGTACTTAGTGGTGAGAAACACACCGTAGTGCCCTCTACTATCTCTTTGACAATTATTGTCAAATTGACAAACCTGTTTTTCCGCAGGCGCCAATACAGCAGTGACCTCTATTATCTTTGAGGAAGACAATCCTACTTATTTATTTGAAGGAAATACCGAAAACAACTACTCCACGGGCAATGTGCCCTGGCTAGCATTGCATTTCTATTATTATTGTTGCTGAAAAGCAGGTCGTTATCTGTCTGTCAATTTGCTAGACAGATAGTAGCAAAAGCCCAAAGAGGGCACTACGGCGTGTTTCTCACCACTACTGATTGCTACTACTGACTGCTGACTACTGACTGCTGACTGCACTACTATTGCTGATGACAATAAATTAAACATATATGGTTTATGAAATTTAATAGAAATACTTACATAACTTCCTGTGTCTCAATAAACGGAAAGTTTGTTGATGAAGTATCTATTGTTGGAATTTTTTAAAATTTGGTTATTTGTGAGAGTAACACGTATTTGAAGAAAAATTTATAATATATAGGTACCGACTATTAGTTGCGTTACATTTAATTTTGCTAAACACACCTTATTTCAAATTTTATTATTTGCTGTTCATTATATTTTTGTCAAAATATCAATAATGTTCACTTATATAGTCAGCACCATATCTACTATTATATTACCTACAATTATTTATGTTAAATTAATTTGCGCAAGGTACCAGCTACTTGCCTATTAATAACTTATCAGTAAATTCACGGATATTATCATCCAGCTGCTGTTCTATCTGCTGTATCAGACAATTCGAATGGCGCGCGCCATATCTAGTTATTTCATCAAGTTAAGTTGGCAAGACTCAGAACTGTCTTCGATTTTCGCCTCTTACAAATCAGCTGTTATTTGTGTACGTCCGGTGTTCGTTATTCTAATAGTGTTAAATTAAGTAAAAATCAAGAAAAATGGGTTCCACAGACTATTTACATTTGAACGAGCACAAAATCTTTAAAGAACTTTGCGAATCGTTACCTAAAAACATTACAAAAGCTTTAAATTTGGTGACTGTTTGCGATAGTGTTTTATTTACATGGGACTTCCAAAATAACTATGTTATGAGTTTAAATATAAAAGCTGCAAGAGGTAGAGAAGGAGATAATGTTATCCACCAGGTATGGATGTAATTTAGTTCATATTTACTTAATTCGTGGAAAAAATTAAGTAGTTCTGCGTTATTTAAAGATTATAAGATACATTCATACATAACCTCAAACTATCATATGTTTTTGTTTACTTTTATCTGTTTTTAAAACGATTTTATAGGATTTAATAAGTATATATTACTTAGATATATATTTACATGTAGTAAAATTATCAAACCATTTAATCTGTGCATTTGGTATATTTTATAACTAACTGTAATAATTACTCAAGTTGTTTAGGGTTTGCTTAGTATTTTTAAGTAAAAAATAGGTGTAGGTATATCTTTATATATATTAAAAATATTGCTGGCAAGAATCTTCTCTCAGCTATGGGTACCTGCTTATCTTTATATAGAAAAATAATCTCATTGCTTAAAATTGTTGCAGACAATTCAATTGTTTGACGTAATTCAATTCCCCGTTGTCGAGTAAACCATGCCACCTGTGAAAATTCTTGCCTGTCGTTATGTTGCCTTGTTTCAGTTCTTTACCACATTTATTGTCTTTAGCTGTTTATTTTTATTGGCATTAGTAAGAGTTGATCGATTGTCAACTCTTACTGTTATTAAGTTAAATTGATTTTTATAATAGTTAAATTTAAATGAAAAATAAGTATGGGTACCTATAATAATAGTACTCAATGTCAAAACATGGTGACACAATTTAATGAGCTTTCCAAGGAAGTGAGATAAACAATGACAGCTCCCTGTGCTCAAATTCGCTCAATTCCACAGAGAGACGTCAAGTCACAGTCGAAAAGTATTACACAGTCAACTGGACTGCAATTTAGCAGGTTATGATCCATAATATTTAATATTAGGTATGTCGTTTTAGTTTAGGAATCTGGCTAAGTTTACACAGCTGACTAGACTGTAGATGTGGCGGAATAGGGTTAAGATCATCACCCGATTATACCCAAGTGGTAAGACACTCCTTAGCAGATTGCAGAGTGTACAGATTGCAAAAATTATTAGTATACACAATTAATTAGAATTAAATAAAGTAAATCTAATAATACTATTAATATTACATTTAACGCTAACATTTAGTACCTATTAAGCTATATAAGCAAGTAGGTATAGCTATTATATATATACATATATTGTTATGCTAATGTCTGTAACTTATTTGTGGTGAGTTTTCATGAGTCTCTTTTGGGATTACACCATCTGTAAAATAACAAAAAACAGGAAACCAGAAGTATTAAAATTATCGCCTGGGAGGTATACTTCTATCCTAACCTACCTGCAGGGTTGGTTGTCTCTCAGAGCAAACTGGAGCAAATGTTATATGAGTCAACGATTTACTTAACTGAATCCCATATTTCCGAATATAAAGACCCAGGATCTAGACTCCGAGCTGAATCCTGAACTGTCTACTCGATAATTCAAATTTTATGTGAATGGTAAATACTGATTTATTGCGTTGAGTGAACTTTTGGTCAATCAACATTTATTGTTACTTTAAAAAAATACCCATAACCCTTAAAGAACTACATATTTTATTTTATTCACAGTGCTTTATACTTGGGAGGTAATAAATTCATGAAAGGTATGCGAATTACTTCAGGAATACACTTGTATTGTATGAATTCCCGCCACATTCTAATACTCTTCACAGTTCAAGTACTTAACACTTGAAATAAAATTATTAGGTACCATTTAAAGCCAACTATTTTCTTGAATACATTGCCATAAAACTGTACTTGGCTTTGGTATAAATACATAGGTACTATGTTTGTACCTTGGTTTGTACAGGGTGGGCCGTATAAGAGTGCGTATCCCCTTATCTCAGAGACTATGTGAGATAGAAAAAAAAGTTTTATATAAATGTTGTTTGCATTAAAGATGTCGGTATTTTTTTCATATAGTTATATTTGTAGCTCTTCAATATACAGGGTGATGAACTAAACTTATCTTTTTTTAAATGGAACACCCTGTATATAATTACATTTTTGAAAAGCACTTCAAAAGACTTGTTCAACGATATAATGATGGGTCTGTAGCCCACCGTTTCGTAGCTATTGACTGTTATCTTCAGGAAATAGCCCATATTAAAATCGTGCTAGAAAAGTTAATAATTAAGTTTTTGACCATCAACTTGCGCCAAGAGAATTCTAATTTTATTTACTTTATTATGTAATTACTCAATATTCAGTTTAAAAAAAAATTTTTACCGTGTTGCCACATTTCGAAAACCATAAATTTTCACGATTTTTTCAAATGGAACACCCTGTATATTGTTACATTTCTAGAAAGCCCTTCTATCGACAAATTCAGAGATATGATATGATGGGTTTGGGACATCGTTTCTGAATGATTATCCTCAGAATATGGGATTTTAATACTGGCTATTTCCCGAAGATAATACTTTTTTTAAATGCCACACCCTATATATTATTATATTTTCAGAAAGCCCTTCTAAAGACTAGTTCAATGATATATAATATGATAGGTCTGATGCTCACCGTTTCGGTGTTATTGAGTATTATCTTAAAATACGATATTCTGAGGATAATCATTCAGAAACGATGTCCCAAACCCATCATATCATATATCTCTGAATTTGTCGATAGAAGGGCTTTCTAGAAATGTAACAATATACAGGGTGTTCCATTTGAAAAAATCGTGAAAATTTATGGTTTTCAAAATGTGGCAACACGGTAAAAATTTTTTTTTAAACTGAATATTGAGCAATTACATAATAAAGTAAATAAAATTAGAATTCTCTTGGCGCAAGTTGATGCTCAAAAACTTAATTATTAACTTTTCTAGCACGATTTTAATATGGGCTATTTCCTGAAGATGACAGTTAATAGCTCCGAAACGGTGGGCTACAGACCCATTATATTATATATCGTTGAACAAGTCTTTTGAAGAGCTTTTCAAAAATGTAATAATATACAGGGTGTTCCATTTAAAAAAAGATAAGTTTAGTTCATCACCCTGTATATTGAAGAGCTACAAATATAACTATATTAAAAAAATACCGACATCTTTAACGCAAACAACATTTATATCAAACTTTTTTTTCTATCTCACATAGTTTTTGAGATAAGGGGATACGCACTCTTATACGGCCCACCCTGTACAAACACAAAAATATGTGTCAGTTAACAGCATTTCCCGTCCTCGAAGACAGGGCTGCCCCATCTTTGAGACAAGTGCCAAAGCAGTGGGTTCAAGTTCCTCAAATAAAAATAGCCAGTAATTGTTAAAAATTGCTAGACCTGTTGATTTAAACGTCACCTGTAAATAATTTGGATTTTTAAAATTATTTCAAACGGTAGTATTTTCAGAATTTGTTGAGAAAACCTATTTTAAAAATGGGTTTGCAGTCTAAAAAACTTTTTTTATTCATGGAAGTATTGCTTTAGTATCAAGTCAGCTTACGACCTAGTCAGTTTAGTCACACAGTGATATCCGACGTATATCATAAGCTCGAACCGTTTAGCAGGAATTTAAAAACATAGTGGGGGGGCTAGCCAAATATTAAGACACCCCTCCTTCATAAAGTTGCATATTATCCCGACGCTCGTTACATCAGAATTTTTTAAATAATAATCGGTTTTGTAAAAATGTAAAATATATTGTGGCACGTTACATGGAAGGTGCATGTGGTTTTAAAAAAATATCGAAATTTAAAAAGTCAGTGGCGTACATTCTTTTATCAATAAATTACAGTGCCCCCCGGACTTAATAATTTTATTGTAGTTAGGACTAAATCAACCCCTTATTATTTCTTCAAACAAACAATAATTTGAATTTCTGAATTAAAACAGCATTGGTTTTAGGGGCGCACTAAAATGGTTTTTATTTTTTTACTCACAAACGGTGCCTCGTACGATAAAATCTGAAGAAAGCCTTTTTCTTCATAATTGATCAAGGAATTCAAAAATAATTTTTCCGTCTTATTTTTTCCTTTAAAAATAGCCAGTGACGTGCCAATACGCGCGCCACTGGTAAGACCAAAAAATCGTTTTGTATTGCAAAGTATTCGTCTCCTATAGCTATTGACACGCCTAAAACTTCATTATAATATCTCGAGCGGTTTTGAAGAAATCTAATTTTTACTGTTTTTTAAATTAAACTTCAACATCCTGTAGATCGGTAACGAAGCGTTTGCGGACCTATGTTAATAGGAACATTTTTTTATAAAATAACCTGGGCAATCACCCTCTTAAATATGCCGTGTCTATTTTAAACACCCTGTACACAGGGTGTCCCAGTGTAAGCGTACAAAAATTTACCAGGGGGTGGACCAGACCAAAATAAGATTAAAACTCTTATAAAAAAAATTCTCTGATGCACGCCTAACGAGTTACAGGGTGTTATTTTGGAGAAAAAAAAAACAATTTTCCGCAATAACTTTTCGTAGATTTAGGTAATTTTTGGGTTACGTGTACGTCTATTAAAGGTCATTAAAACAACATGGTGTTTGCCTAACTCTGACACCTGTGGTGGTCTAGGCCTACTCTTTCTTATGATTTTATCTTCATAACTCTTGCATATCCTACTTTTTCGTGAATTGACTAAGATTTCTTTAATCGGCTAACAATTCTGAACAAAAAAGGTGATCTTGTTGCACAGCTCTAAAATCAACCATTTTCGAGTAAATTGACTCTAAAGTACCGACTACATTCCTTTATGCAGAAAAATACATGTACAAATTTTATTTGTTGTCATCTAGTATGTACCTGTCATTATAAATAACAAAGTCGCTTACAAGAGTTATGTTTAAGAGCTACGAAATGGTTTTTGCGAAAAACCGAAAGCGAAAAAGCAAAGCGAAAAATTGTTTTTTTTCCCCCAGAATAACACCCTGTAACTCGTGCATCAGAGATTTTTTTTTTATAAGAATTTTATTCTTATTTTGGTCTGGTCTACCACCTGGTAAATTTCTGTACGCCCACACTGGTTCACCCTGTATTGATAGTAGAGAGCCTGCTATTAGACAAACGCTCGTGTGAGCTTCGAGACTTCATATTGAGTCGAGAGTTTATCACCGCCGTACAACTATCCGCTTATTTTCAGGAATTCCGAAAGGGCCAGAAAATTAAACGTGCAACCCCATACATGTGCACACTCTACTTAATAAGAATTAATAAAACGGGGGAAAGAGCGAGAGCCCGACCGGGGTTATTTAAATGTTTTATCGTCTCCTGCATTTGCATTTACCCACCAATATTATCAGTTTCGTCCGTCCCGATGTTAATGAAGGCGATAAATTTTTACTCCCGTTTCCGAACCAGGAATAAAACGGCTGCGGAATCGAGTCACCACCGTAACGTAACAAAAGATTAACGGCGTAAAACAAAAGATATCCCTTAATACAATTCTTTGGAAACAAAAAAATCACAACGGCGTTACACAGTTTTAAGTAACAATTGAAAGAACGCAACAAAGGCCTGATTTGCATTTATCCCTTAATTTAAAACAATCGAATGGCGACCCCTTTTATTGCGTTTCGCGTTCGTTCGCCAGGCGGCTCTGGCGGTGCTGCTGTTTTTTCTGACCGGACGTTGTTTTAATGAAATCTCGGTATGGGGAATTAATTAAAGATTTTTATTTCTTCATTTCCTGCCTTTTAAAATCGCGGTTATTGTTTTCGATTATAAGGGGCGTCACGTCCTGCTGTCCGCTTGGCTTGGCCTCCGACGCCCCCTTGTGATCATTTGAAAATAATTTATGGTCCACCGCACTCGGATTATACTACAGATTTTCCCATTTCCGATGGCAATCCAGGATAGGTAGCTTATTAACTACTAGAAGTAGAAAAACTAATGTCATGAAAAACTAATGTTTTTTTTTATTTCATTCGTTTTAGAGTTACAAAAAGATATTCATATTTTACCCTTTTATACAGAACTTATCTCTAAAACTTTGAGGATATGTGCATCCTTAAATAAGAAATCGATATCACCAAAAAAATTTATAATAAAAGGCTTAGGATTTCCCGTAAACAATGTTTAAAGTTATACCATTATAAAGGACTACGTAGCTGGGCAACTGTACTTCAACACATCTGATACTTTTCTACCACATTCCTAAGAATGTGATAAAAAAAGTAAACACGTTTTTGTCTGGAACGCCTGGTTCAAACCGACCGAATAAAAAACTTCCGAAGTTTTTTTGGGCTAGCCAGTTTGCATTGTCAGTCCCAAGGTCACTCCATTACAGTGGACCAGTATCCAGCGGCGTGCAATGAAACATTTTTAAATAATTTTAAGACCCCACCAAAAAAAATTTTTTTGCACTACCTACCACATTTGTACATGTGTGTTGAACATCCCCAAATTTTATTATGGATAAGTTCTGAATAACCCTGTATTTCTATCAAATAATTTACAATTGAAGTGAAAACTGTTATAGCTCAATTTTGTATAGTAGGTAAGTATGTAGAATCGAATGCTGCCATAGTTTTTTTAGTAGATCTTAAAGTTACTGTAGCAGTTCAGTAGACCTTAAGGTAAATTGGAAATGGTCCAAAAATTGATTTTTTTTTGCTTTGGAATGATATAAATATAAGATGGCACAGTTATTTTTACAACTGTGGGATATTCAGTGTGTTTTATAAAACATCAAGAATATTCCGCAAAAAGAAAAGCAGTGAGTATTCAATTCATTATATTAGTTACAGTTATAACTCCACTCTCATTCGTAAAGCGTCTTACCAACTTTTCCTTGAAGGGAGAAAACGTACCCAATCACAAAAAGCAACCATACTTCATACATGAAATATAAGGCTGATATAAAGCTTGTTATTAAATTGGCTATTATTGGCGAATTTTCAAATAGCACCCAGAATCCGAGGCAGAGGGCAGTAATTCTATGCATTATAGCCGTCATAAGACCAACCATGAGACACTAATCAAGCCTTGTTCATTGCTCTAGTGAACTGAAATTAACTATCCACAGTATGTGTAAATAATAATAGTAATAATAGTATATCGTTATAGCGACAAATAACTATAAAGAATATGTGAGCTGTCGGCTATTCATTTCTTCAATAAAAAAAAACAAAAAAGAGGACATTCAGCCAGATACATGGACAAATATCCTACGTTTCGTCCGTGTTTTCGGACTTTTTCAACGGTACCTAATAGCTAAAAATAACGGTTTTTTGGTATTAAATTAGATTAGTGACAGAATAAATATCCAAAAAAGTGTTTTCTTAGCTAATATCAATGTATCATTTTAATTTGATTGTATGGTTGTATTTTTGGTTTTATTTTGGTTTTCATCTTTTTTATTTTTTAAGAATGCAATGTATGTGCGTGTAAATGGAGGAGTTAAGCAGAGAATAATCAGTATTTGGTGTCCCCGTTGATGTGTTTCTTTTCGAGACCAGGTAATTTCGACCAGCAATCAGTTCTTAATACCTATAGACTATATACTTACACCTATAGATAATTTTTTTTTGGGAATGCAAACGTATTTGATTAAATTACATTGACATTCTTCGGTTAAAACATTTAAATATTTAGAGTGAACGATGGTCTTTTATGAGTAACTGAAACGTTTTTAAATACTTTAAGTACGTATTTGTTCTGATATTTTCTGAATATATGGGATAGAAACGAACTTTGTGTCTTCCTTTGCTTTTGAAGTTCTGCCAACAGCGCCTCTGGGGGTGCCTGGGATAGCCTCCCAATCGAAGTCTCAACACTCTGGGCCTTCAAATAAGGGAGATAGGCCCTTTTGCCCACATTTCCTGGATGTCACCAGCAATACTTATCGAATACCCCTCGTATAACTTGGATATCGATTATTTATGGAACTGCCCTGGTATGTGGACTATTCGTGAGTATTCGATGGAAATTTCTATGAGGATCTAGAAGCCTTACTTATATAACCGCCGCTGCGTGTCGGCGAAAAAGTCAGTCTTAATCAGGCAGCGATCAAGAGCAAATAAGCAATACTTAAGTGAAATAACTGCAATTTTCGAAGTGTTTTCGCTGTGTATTTATTTAGATATTAAGAAGTCTTTATTGTTGTTAAAAGTCTCATTTATCTTTAGAACCCCGGAAGGAGTAACGATATTTATAAAACAACTTGGTTTTGATGAACTAAAACGAACAACTACGCTTCATAGCGCCTGCTGAAACGCTCAGAAGGCCGTTATATTATTTTCTAGTTTCTTATAAAATATGAGATGTTCGCCTCGGTGGAATCCGAACGCGTAGCAAAACTCCCTGGAATAAGAGTATTCGAAATACATTCACGCTACGCTTAGGTGTCGAAAAATTGACATTATTTCGCAATAAATTACAGAAAATCGTCCCCCTGACGAGTATACGCGAAAAATATCGGCGCCCCCACGCGAGTTTTGCATGTGAAAAGGTGACAAATACACCGTTTGAGTGCTATATTGTTTGGAATTGGGGATATTTCTGTTATTTCTCAGTTCCTTCTCGTCGCGCTCGAGCGCCCCGAGACTCTCCTTCTTAGATTGGGTGCTTTGCGTGAATTATGCCGTCTGTAAGTTGACGGAACGGCACTATATATCGCTACTAAATTTGAAGGGAAATTGAAAAAGGTCTCTTGCACAACTTGTATATGTGTTTTCATCATTGGAAGTGAAAAATAATTTTTCATACTATCGTGCTAAAAATTATTCTTTTCCTGCATTTCTGATATTAACAAGAACGTATTGCATTTTTGAGATTATACTTTTCTTAATTGAGGGGTAAAACAGAGCTATTTTAGTGTACAACATAAAAGCATTGGTGATGGAGTGTAATTGAGAATATAAATTATATATATTCGTCCAGAAGGTGTATGAATTTTTTATTTATTTTTTGATAGTGTATGGTTCGCTTTAATACACACCACCACCACCACTCTAGTGTGTGGACCACTTTAAAATAGCTAGTATATCTTATTCAAATAGCCAACGTTCTGTATCCTGAAGATTATTATAGTCTTTACAAGAGAATACCCGATATAATATACTCGTATACCTACCTTTTTACCGAATCTTCCATGTAATAGAACTAATGAGAATCAGCATCGGTTATTACATTATATCGGTTATTACTCTTAGACAATTATTAAATTCAATAATATGTAGTAACACATGCTAATTCTCATTAATCAGATTTTATGGCAGACTCAGAATATCCCAATTACTAAAATACTACGCGGTACATTGTTCAAAAAAAATATTTTCAATGAGAACAATTTTTTGATAACCGCTTGTGATTTGTTGTTAGATAGAACGGTAGCACGGTTAACAGTAGAAACTATTTTATTATTTTCTAATACTTTAGCGTGATGCATAGGTATATATGATTTGTATAGATATATTCAAATTAATATAATATCTTATGTAAAGAAGTCTTTGAAACCTACTACCAATGCAATAATATATTTTTTTAATAGGTCTCGAAAATTTAATTAATTAATTTAACTTTTTTATTTTGGTTTACCCCCAGCTGCAAAAGTAACATTTATCGAAAACTCTCTGTATCTTAAAAGGCTGTCACAGATTTTTTTACTTTTTCAAGCCAAGTTTACAAATAAACCATTCCTAATAATTCTGGCCTCAAAGTTCTTAATACCGCTGCAATTAAGCACAGGTAAAGTAAGTGTTTTCAGCATTTGGTACTTTCAGAACAAGTTTATGTTCCAGATGACAGACGTCGTAGGACTGGTAATAGTTTATCGTTGACGGTTTAAAATGGTACGCAGGTCCTGTGCCCCACTCCCGCCACCCGTCAAATATCGCCCGCCACTCGTCAAATGTCACCCGCCACCCGTCAGATGTCGCCCGCCACCCGTCAAATGGCGCCCGGCGCCCGCCAAATGTCGCCCGCCGCCCGTCAAATGCCGGCTACCATCCACGGCTACAATTATATTAATTCCAGATATTATCCTTTTAAATATTTCATTGTTACTGAGAGAACCTATGTGTTAATAATAATTATATAGCTCCCAGAGAATTTAGAATCTCTGAAGTTCGTTATCCCCAGCTAAGCCTCATAATTAACTTCAATCTCCAAAAATTTGTTATATCTCAGGAATATAACTTTAACCACCTGTGCTATATTGATATTCGTATGTCGAGCCGTAGTCTTCGCATGTTTGATTTACTGCAAATTTAAATTTGAATGTTTACTTTGAAATGAGGTAGAAAATGTCGGGGAATTGTCGACAACTGGGCCAAACAATCTCTGTATGTATTTTTCTCGGTTCTATTCAGGACCATTTCCGCTACAAGAATGGAAGCTATTGTGGAAGTTTTGATCTAATCGGTTAACGATTCAGTTTTAAAGTTTACTTAATAAACTTGAACAAGAATAGTTTCGTAGGATCGGAAAAAGCGTATGAATATGAGTATTTGCTTCATTTAAGCATACAGGGTGACCCATTAAGAATGGAAACACTCGCATACAAAATTTGTTCATGGACCGATTTGAACCGGATTTTTTTCAAAAAATAGATCCACAAAAGCTCTATGTTGATGTAAAATTTGAAGACGAAATTTTGATTTTCAAGGCCTACTATGAATTTTTTTTATGTGAAAAATAGCAAAATTTTGTTGGCGATTTTTTTATAAAAAAAAAGTCTGACTACACCACTGGATTTAGTAGCTCCTCGAATGCATTTATACCAATTTTTACAATCACCAGTATTTGCCTTTGTCGGTGAACCTATTCTTTTATAAAAATCAAATAGACCCCAAAGAGAAACAAAATTAAACAACTTAAAACACTGGTATAATTATTAATAAGAACCATAAAAACCAGTATACACAAAATAACCAACAATTACTCTAATATAAACAACAATTGATAGGTAAGTTCGTCAAATTATTATTATTTCGTGGTTATTATGCCAAAACTTATAATATTACCTTCTTAGATAAAAAATAACTACATTATAATTTATTATTCAAAAAGTGTGAATCAATATGACAGACTCCTTATTCATTTTTAAAAATGTAATTTTCTAATCATTACCTACTTTTTTATCAATTGTTTGTTTATATTAGAGTAATTGTTGGTTATTTTGTGTATACTGGTTTTTATGGTTCTTATTAATAATTACACCAGTGTTTTAAGTTGTTTAATTTTGTTTCTCTTTGGGGTCTATTCTATTTTTATAAAAGAATAGATTCATCTACAAAGGCAAACACTGGTGATGCGGATATTGTCATAACTTTTTTAGGAACAAACTTTTTTTCGCAAAAATTGGGACAAAGGTATTTGAGTGACTCCTAAATCCAGTGGTGTAGTCAGATTTTTTATAAAAAAAGTCGCTAACAAAATTTTGCTATTTTTCACTTAAAAAAAATTTGTAGTAGGCCTTGAAAATCAAAATTTCGTTTCAAATTTTGCATCAACATAGAGCTTTTGGAGATCTATCTTTTAAAGAAAACCCGGTTTAAATCGGTCCATAATCAACTTTGGTACGCGAGTGTTTCTATTCTTAATGGGTCACCCTGTATATTTGCAGATAAGTATCTGCAGAGTGATCTTGATCAGTTGATCACATTGTTAGTTTTTTATAATAGAATTTAGGTATTTCAAATTAAAAACATCAAATAATTTGAATTATTTCCTTTACGTGAAATGTAAATTGTCTACAGTGCATTTTAAATAAAACTAGAAATGGGAGAAAATCGCTATCGCGATTTTCGTTCCCATTTCTAGCCCTACCGGGGGTCCAGGCCTGCGGCCTGGGATCACCCTTCAGGTGACAAATGCATCTAAAGTAATATTATTTTTAAGAAAATACATATTAAAGATATTTTGTATCTGGAATGATGATGTAATTATACTAAACAATTTTTCTTAATATTTTGATGAATTGTAAGGGTACTCTATTCTTGATGGTAAAACATAATAATTTTTTAAGTGCTGAAAGTAGAATTTATTTTTCAATAAACATTATTATCAATTTTATCAATGGGACCAAAAATATTGTAGATATTTACTTTTGTAAGCTAAAATGATGAATTTAAGAGACTGCCTTAATGAACGAATTAATCCCAAACTTTACGTGCAGAAAGAATAAAAGCTACGGATAATGAAATAGAATGACTAAATGCTAACACTAATAAATAATTGGAATTAAAAAAAAAAAAAAGTTTGCCTCCAGCGTGACTCGAACCAGCGAAATCAACATCATGAAGTTTTGAATCCTACGACTTTCCCATTGCGCTACCACGCCTGTTGTCAAATGTTTACCTTGAGACGTTAAAGTATGTAAACTTTATGTGTCAACCTGAAAAAATAATTTTTACCGATTTTCTAATTAGAAAAGCATTTCGCTTCAGTATTTTGGTAATCGGAAGTGTTTGACAGTCGGTACTATCGATTCCGTTAGCAATATTTCTCATAGGAAAATAATAAAAATAACCTATTTGAAGTTTAATTAATTTGACAGTTTTCGTGGGAGGTGCTTGTCTCGTTAGTGCGATCTCACATCTGCGGATAAAATGAGAAAGATGTTGAGACGAATGCGACTCGAGATTTTCGAAGACGAAATAGACGTAGAAGGAGTCGACGTACGGTCTCGAAAAAAAAAATCTCAAAGGATTAGAGAAAGGACTGAACTTTCGCGTGAAGCCCTTCTCGAAGCCGTAAAATTAGAAAAAGGGTTTAGGGAGTCCCGCGATAAGTCGGTATTTCGACGGGCGTGACGGGACCATTAGGCGCGAGGACAAACGCCGGTGCTAGCCGTGTCTCTCGCCGAACGGCGATCGACGAAAATTTTGCAGAGGTTTTTTGAAAAGGCGTTTAAATTGGGAAAACGCGTAGGAAACGGGACGAAAATACCCCTACGCATTGGAGAAAGGCCGGGGGTGACCTCCGGCCGCCCGAGGGGATCGCTTCGCGATCCCCACTTGGAGTAGATAGCTTTGAAACTTTGTGGATTCAGCGACGGAATTTAGAGCGAGACGGAATCGACGCGTGGAAAACTATGTCAGTGATAAGTTCTTGAGTCAAAACAATCTTATACGGGATTCAAGTCTTTTTTGCAAAATTTGCCAAGTTGTCGTGTTTTTAAGCCTTAACTCTTGAGGCACGACGAAGAATTGATAAATTTGGATCCTCTGCAACACTAGCTCTTACAGCAGCAATATTCTCAACAGTTCTTCCATTTCGACGTCTTGCTGGTGTTTTTTCATCGTAACGAGTAAAAGTATTTTCAAATTTCTCAATGATGCGACAATGGCAAGCAAAGAAGGGCGATTATTTGGATCAAAGTTTTCGCGCGATTAGTGTTCACAAACGAACGTCTATTTTCATAAAATCTTTTGATAATAACCAAACGTTCTTGAAGCGCGTATTTAGCCATAATAAATTGTTAGAGTATACTGAACATAAATGACAACTAGTGACAGGTATAAACTTTATTACCATCGTTTACTTACTGGACCTTACTCAATCCCATTTAGGAATATGTTTCAGATTTTTTCCATTGTTTTTACTTTCCTTATTACAGAGCTGAAATATCGAGATTCACTCACTCTCTACATGATTTTTTATTAATAAGAGAATGGTTAAGTACTAATAGAGAAATCAACTAGCGTAATTTCTCCAGAAATGCTTTTTCTTATAAAACTTTAAACAATTCGTTTTTGCATCAAAGCTGTCTTTTACAGGATTATTTCCACTAACAGAGTTTAAAATAATGTTCAGAAACAAAATTATGTAAAGGGATTAAATTAAAAAAAATCTAATATTCTATTACTAAAAATACCAATTAATGTGGAAACACCTTGGAAAAAATCACCGCGACCAGTAATTCTCCGAAGAGGCTAACCCTTGTCCCGGAGGCGGCGCGTTTCAATTGTTTGCGCCCGCCTCCGGGGGCCCGGTGGAGGTCTGCGCACCTCCGACGATGACGGCCGCCACAACAACAAACACTGGCATCTCACACCTGGGATTGATTTTTATAATTCTCCGGGCTGGAATTAAGTAATTAGATGTTCGGATGGAGAGGCGGCGGCGATGCCGCCGACGGTCCACTAAGAGTGCCGGCCCCAGTAGGACCTTCAGATCCTCACCCGACCCTAACGTGTGTGTCGCAAGTGGCAATTTTAGCTACTTATTTTCTTGTTTAGATAGTAATTTATTTATGGATGCTCAACCAAAAAAATTAAGCGATATATTTAATAAGACATATCCAAAAAGGCCCCATACACGATGCGACCTGCCTCGGCGCATTGCAGCGAGGAATATATCTTTTGAAATGGTCTCAAATAGTAGACAACGCACACACGGTGAGACAGTTTCATATTTGCGATAGAGACTTCAGTCTATATTCAACATTCATCATGGCGTGCTCTTATCCACTTTCTAAGGAAGAAATGGTTGCAATGGGCCTTTTCCACTAAATTGAATTTTACTCTTTTATTAATATCAAACGTTATACTGGTACATAAGTAAAGGTAGAATCAACCCAATTTATTAAAGAATTGTAATTAAGCGAAGTTATCCAAGTACAAAGTGACAGGTCTTCATGAATCATTTCAAACTGCGCGGTTCGCTGACATCACACTCCAGTAGCCAATATAATTTTACTTTTTCCTTGGCAACGATTACATTTACATTCTGGTAATTTTGAAATGAAAATATTATGTATTTTTAGGTGAAACGGCAATTCTAAAATGAAAATATGTATTTTTAGGCGAAATATTTTCCATAAATTATTACTAAAGCAAATCAACATGATTATTTTACAATTTATCACTGGGACAAAATAATTTTTAGGTATTTTCGGTATCGCTAAAGGTGACAACACAATCAATGCTAGAATCAACTAAATGATGATTTGATAACTTAGGTTATAAAAACTAACCTTCTTGTCTTAACATTGCACACTTCAGAACTTAGAAAGTTCATATTTGTGACGTAGAAATCGTTAACCATTTCACTGTCAACTCTTGGAAGGTTGTCTGAATCAGCCTTTAGATATCCCTCTTCAATTTTATTCATTTTAAATCAAATTAATCAAAACGCAAAACGAAAGTTAGGTTAAGCATACTTCACTTGACAGAACACAAAATGCAGAGCAGCCAACAGACAACAACGAACTGGAGTATGACGTCAATGGCGCGTTATTTGAAATATATGGTAATTTTAAGAATTTTTTCAAAATATATCTGGCGAAGAAAACAATTTAAAAAAATACTTTTTAGGCATAACTAAGTATATATTTTATAATAAGCGAATAAAAAAAAAAGATGTGGGAAGGGCCCATTGGTATGGTAAGGTAAGAAATGGAATTGCATTGTTTGCAACGCAACAAATAAACTGCTGTATTGGTGAACTCAACTTTATTGTGTTTAGCGATCCTGATAGAATTATTTTCATAATTTTTGACACAAAAAATGTATACACCAAATTTCTTTTTGCATTTTCTTTTATTAAACAACTAGCATACAACTGATAGAGACTTCATATTCAGGCTACAGACACGGATATAGAGATTTTAATAAATATATTACATTTCTATATACAGTGTGTATTTGTAAGTGAGGGTCATATTTAGTATTAGTCTCCAAGGATATTAATCTGAAATAATTTTTCCTCATACTGAAAAACGGCCTAGTTATATATTTTTTTCAAATTTGGTCGTGAAAATTTTCTCATGGCGCCGCTGGATAGCAACTTATACCAACACCAGATATTCCCATTTTTTTACTAGTACAAAAAAATAAAAGTCTAACCATAAAAAGGAGAGTCATGTAGCCATGATTTCTCAGAGCTGTCAGTTTGAAATTAAACGTCACATCAGGTCGTTTTTTTACACAACATAAATGTCTGAAGAAATAGAGTTTTAATTTTGACGCTTGAAGAAAAAATAGTAGATACAGTCACTCGGGAGTACAAAGCTCTTTACATGTTTCGCCCGGTTTACACAGCCGAGGCGTTAGCCAAGGCTGTGTAAGCTTCTGGGCTCAACAAATAATGTTCGCCTTCTACTCCTAGTAACAAAATATAATATTCTGTTACTTAAAATATATCCATTTTAGCTCGTTATTCTTGAATGAGGATTTTTATGGATAATGGTTTAGGGCTTGTTTAATTTAAAAAAAATCTAAATCTCAAAAAAGTAACGTTCCAAAAAGCAATACGTGTGGTGTGGAAATGTTGCTTTCCTGAAAAAATTCCTCGTTTCACTTGAATTTCGAGATTTGACAGCTATGCATTTGCTATAACTGTATACCCAAATAGGAAGAAAAAGTGTTTGAACGAAATTTTGGAAAAGCTTCAGATACGTATTCCTGTCGTTCAAAGGGAACACCTCTATAAATATTAATCACACTTAAAAATACACCCTGTATTTACACACTCTTAATTTGAATATGGGAGTAATAAGATTTGCCTATACAAAGTTCCTTAAGTTGTTTTAAAGTTTTTTCTCATAAAAGAAAAGAAGAGAAAAAACCAACCTAATGGTTGCGGAATATCAGACCGAAAACCAAAACTATTGTTACAAGCACATGATAATATATCATTATTTAGAATTACTTATAGAAGAAGAATATACAGTGCGAACGTTTAGAATGGAAACCGTAAATGAAATGCGCCCTGTAGATTTTTCGCAAAAACGCTCGGACACGTCAATTCTTAAATTCAATTGCGCTTCTTTTGATACCATTGTTTTGGATATGATGTCATTAGGTAATCTCTGTGACGTCATCATGATATTTTTTCAAATGGGAATGTCCAGTTCTTTCATTAAATTTAAATAGAGAAAATATTCCTGAAAATGGCAATATACCACACTATGGCCTTAAAGTGGATAGTTTTTGAGATAAAGAGCTTTGAAGTTTGAAAAAAGAAAAAGTTGGCTAGCCAAAAAAAACTGTTTATCACAACATAACTAACAAATGGATAATAAACGCAATGAAAACTAGTTAAATAAGGGGCTCGAACTGTAATCCTTGTGCTTCTTGACAATAGGCAAGCCTCTGTTGAAATTCTTGTATAATACTTTATTGATTGTGTGTGGGTGTATAGCTCTAATTTCATCTCGAATTTTTGTTTTTAATTGGTTAATATCCCGTGGTTTATTATTATACACGTTAGACTTAAGATAACCCCACAAAAAGAAATCAAGGAATGTGAGGTCAGGGGATCAGGATCAAATAATTGAAATTTTTTTTTGACTTGCCTACTTCTTCTTTTTTCAAATTTCAAAGCCCTTTACGTCAAAAACTATCCACTTTAAGGCCATAGTGTCGTATATTGCCATTTTCAGGAATATTTTCTCTATTTAAATTTAATGAAAAAACTGGACATTCCCATTTGAAAAAATATCATGATGACGTCACAGAGATTACCTAATGACGTCATATCCAAAACAATGATATCAAAAGAAGCGCAATTGAATTTAAAAATTTACGTGTCCGAGCGTTTTTGCGAAAAATCTACAGGGCGCATTTCATTTACGGTTTCCATTCTAAACGTTCGCACTGTATTAGAATTACTATATATAATATATATTAGAATACATTAGAATACTTATAGTAAAACACAGAATCGTGGGTGAAGTGGTTTCTATCCAATGAATATTCTGGAACCCAATTCATTGATATATCCATATCTAACAAGGTTTCAGGAGTTAAAATTTAACAAGGATAGAGGCGTTCTTTTTATATTCATACCCACTTTCGACGTGTCTAAATTTAAATAATTACTTATACAGTCCCTGTAATTTTCCAAAACACCCTGTATGGTCATTATTTAGCGAATCAGATGTTAGTTTTAAGTTTACACCAAAAATATTTCGCGAAATGCCAGAGCGCCAAACTATTACGAAAAATGGGATGTTTTCCTATTTTTTTTTTTACATCGGCAATGGAAAGTATAGTTGGAAAAAGAAGAGATACGTATTTCTGGAATTTTAATATTGGGTTCATTTAAGTCCATAAATAATTGTTTTATTGTGCGCGATATCTATGTGACGTCACTAAGCGAAAATTCAAAATTTGCGCCATTTTTAAGTTATTTGTAGGATATTCTCATTTGTGTGGTTAGTGTCACTGCGTGACAACTTTACTTCTGTTTATGTTTGAATTGTTTGGTTAGGGTAAACATCATGGTAAACATGAGACATTGTTTTTAGTTTATATTTTTACCTGTGAATTGTTGTCTCTGCCTGTGACTGATTACAAGTGTATTTATTAGTAATAGATGTTCTGTTGATTGAAACATCGTAATTTGTAAAGGTAATTTTTGAATATATTTAATCGACTTTGCAGTAATACTGTTAAGTTAAATACTAACCTTACATTTTTTATCACTTTTACTTCTGAAAGGATCTATAGGATCTTTATCATAAAAGGATCTATAACCTGTAAATTGTCGGGCTTAGCCTCTACAAAACCTTGCTCCATGTTTAATAAAAGTTTACTTCACAAGAAAACAACAATACAACACGTCAAGTTGTCAAGCCAAACACAAACAGGAAATTTCAAATGTCAATTATCGAAATATCGACTGTCGTTTGTCATCGTTACAAACTGAATTTAGCCACATATAATCAGTGTGGCCTCTTTATAGATACATATTCCCTAGTTTTCGCTTAGTGAAGTCACGAATATAGAATAAAATTTCAAAATTGAATTAAAAGTTTTCTACCGATTCAATCTTAATAATTTTTATCCTAATAAATATAAAAAAAATATATTTTATAAAAATACAGGTTTCCACTTTCATTTCGATTGAAGGAAAATACCCCATTTTCCATTTTGTAAAAAAAATAGAAGGAAATTTCAAACCAATATTCTTAGCCTTTTTCTTCCTATGTAAATCATTTCAGTATATGTAAGATGACCAAAGTACCCATCCACATTTTCAGAACAATGTACGGAAATATCGGCACCTTAACCGTAAACTAGTTAGCCTCAGTAAATCAATCCTATAAACAACCCTTAAACAGTAAGTAAACTCTACTACCAACTCATGGGCCGCAAATCGTTCCGGAAACCCGACCGAACCAGAACCGGCCAATTATCTCTTTTGCTCATTTTCCCCGCCAAATTAGTTTACGATACGTCTATTTTCTTATTCTCTGACGGGAGAGCTCCTAACTCTCCGATCCAATCATCTTAAACAATGTTTAGTGGACACTTGTCTCCCCCATGGGTATTGTATTGCGTTTCGTGGAACAACGGCGATTACTGGACGCGAATTAACAAGTATATTGGACGGTTCGTTTGTGTTTTACAAGTGACAGCAATGGCGGGAAGATGTGTGTGAAGTGTGGGCCGATTGTGGGCTGTTGGTGGGATCCTTTTTGGTTGTAAGAATGGCTTGGAGTCCCTGGATTGTATAGTAAAATAGAAATACTCGAGGGAAAATTAATTCTTGGGAACTTATTTTTCTTTGATTGCTGTTCCTCGCAGTAAATGGAGAAAACTAATAAACATAGATAAGGGTCGCATATACAGGGTGACCCATTAAGAATGGTAACACTCACGTACAAAATTTGTTTATGGACCGATTTGAACCGGATTTTTTTTCAAAAGATAGATCTCCAAAAGCTCTATGTTGATGCAAAATTTGAAGACGAAATTTTGATTTTCAACGTCTACTACGAATTTTTTTTTAAGTGAAAAATAGCAAAATTTTGTCAGCGATTTTTTTATAAAAAATATGACTACACCACTGGATTTAGGATCCCCTCGAATGCATTTGTACCAATTTTTGCGAAAAGAAGTTTGTTCCTAAAAAAGTTATGGCAATATCAGCATCACCAGTGTTTGCCTTTGTCGGTGAACCTATTTTTTATAAAAATCGAATAGAACCGAAAGAGAAACAAAATTAAACAACTTAAACACTTGTGTAGTTATTAATAAGAACCATAAAAACCAGTATTCACAAAATAACCAACTCTTATACTCTTATATAAACAACAATTGATAGGTAAGTTCGTGAAATTAATATTATTTTGTGGTTATTACGCCAAAACTTATAATATTACCTTCTTAGATAAAAAATAACTAAATTATAATTTTTTATTAAAAAAGTGTGAATCAATTCGACCAGATTCCTTTTTCATTTTTAAAAATGTAATTATCTAATCATTACTTTTTTGTATTAATTGTTCTTTATATTAGAGTAATTGTTGGTTATTTTGTGTATACTGGTTTTTATGGTTCTTATTAATAATTACACCAGTGTTTAAGTTGTTTAATTTTGTTTCTCTTTGGGTTCGATTTCGATTTTTATAAAATAATAGATTCACCGACAAAGGGAAACACTGGTGATGCCGATATTGTCATAACTTTTTTAAGAACAAACTTTTTTTCGCAGAAATTGGTACAAATGTAATCGAGGGACTCTTAAATCCAGTGGTGTAGCCAGATTTTTTATAAAAAAATCGCTAACAAAATTTTGCGATTTTTCACTCAAAAAAAAATTTGTAGCAAGTCGTGAAAATCAAAATTTCGTTGTCAAATTTTGCATCAACATAGAGCTTTTGGAGATCTATCTTTTAAAAAAAATCCAGTTTAAATCGGTCCATAAGCAACTTTTGTACGCGAGTGTTTCCATTCTTAATGGGTCACCCTGTAGAAAGTAAGTGACTGGTAAATTATGTCAAGTAAAGAAGTTACAAACTTAATAACGGAAATTTTTAAAGTAGGTATGGTATTTTCATATTTTAAACAATAGTAATAAAAAAAAATTAAGAAAATCTTTCTTATTTTAAATGGAATAGCCCATATGTCCAAAAAGGGTAGCCCTTTTTGGATTCTACGCGTTAGTTAGGAGGACTTTCATAAAACTTCCCCGTTTTTGAACAAATCCAATTTTTTAAAAATACTTACATTCCTAAATAATTCCTTACCTAACTTAGAATTTATTATTTCTCTATAAAAGTAATATTTAAGAAATATATTCATATGGAAAGTTGTTGAATGTCTAAGCTTTCTAGGTGTACCTTAACAGTTGTTTAACTGTATACAGGGTGCTGAAAATTTAGTAACAAGTTTCATTAACTTCAACCCAAGAAAAGTAGATTTTTTTAAATAGGACACCCTGTATTTTATACCATATTTTGATGTAGAATTTTATTGTCTGCCAATCTTTAGTACACTTCCCTATACCTATCTCCTTTTGTTATTGTTATTAGGACTCGTAATTACAATAACAAAAATCTTTAAATTTCTTGCAAATATTGCTAGAAATAAGGCGGCAGCAGTATTCAGTAACAACAAACAATTAACCAATCACAGATAAGTAGTTTATTTTGATATATGATGATTTTATTCTGCTTACAATTTCATAGCCATCTTTGCAAGAAATTTAAAGATTTTTTTAATTATAATTAAATGTCTTAATACCATAAAAACAAAAAAAGATAGGTATAGGGAAGTGGCAGAGAATAAAATTTTACATCAAAATATATTATAATATATCTTATTTAAAAAATCTACTTTTCTTGGCTTGAAATTAATGAAGCTTGATCCTAAATTTTCAGCACCCTGTACACATTTAAACAACTGTTAAGGTATACAGCTAGAAAACTTAAGATATTCAACAACTTTCTATATGAATAGATATCTTCGTTAAATATAACTTTTTTAGAGAAATAATGAATTTTAAGTTAGGTAGAGAATTTTATACATATATTTAAAAAAAAATTGATTTTTTTCAAAAACAGCTCAATTCATATAGGGAAGTTTTATGAAGTCCTCCAAAAATAACACATAGAATCCAAAAAGTGTCCAAATTTTCACTCTCTGACATATTCTAATGGTTGGACCCTGTATGTAGTTGTATACGCCTCCACCTTTAATAAGGAGAGCTGTATGCCTTTACTACGTTTCGGCAATTCAAAATAAAAGCATTAAAACCGCCTCCTTATCCCAACATCAATATATCTGGATCCCCACCCTTCTAAACCTCGTTAACACCCTTTATCATAAACCACGAACCGCAACTGTCGTTTTTTGACAAGTTTATCAAAGTTGGAGTTTACGAGCCATATTTCCTACCGGCGAAGATATAGGTAGATGAGGAACGGTTCCGACCCCCGGAGTATATATTCAAATAAGGCTGCATCTTCGCCGGCGCTCACAATGGGAAAGGGGTCCATTAAAATTCCCCAACAATAACATTTATAAGATACACCTAAGGAAGAGAATTAGTATCTCTAAGTTTGGACATAAAATAAACTCGGATAAGTATCAAAAGTCATATAACTAATAATTATTTCCGCCAGGGCAGTGGCGTCTGTCAGATTGTTTTGTGGGTTATTATAATCTGCTTAATTGGAATCAAATTAGAGCGGGATTTAGTTTTGTTAAATGCGGACAAATGTTTAATTTTTCATTAAGTTTCGTGTGCTTTTTATGTGGTAAAAAGGCGTAACCAAATAATAAAATATGTTGTATGTCAGCGTATGTGTGAAATTAAAAAGAAATTTCGGAAGCAACTACATACTCTGCAAGCAAGCGCCTGACCAGCATTGAATTACACTGACATATCCTAGGTAGTAGCGGTATCATTGTTCAGCGCTGCAATTAGATATAGTCCGGTTTCGAACTGGCACTAAACAACTAGCAACAAGAAAGGCATTTATTTTCTACTTATACTGAAAGTCTATATCAACTTGCTTGTTTTATATGAAACACCTTGTACATTTTTGCATGTCCGAAATGAGCATAAAATTCTGAATCGAAAATTTGTAACATGCCCTAAAGTTACCCAACAGTTTCGGAGTTTTTTAACTTTTTTGTTTAACACGAGTTCTTTTGGTTCTTGGCAAAAGGAGATTGCCTGCGTTGTGCTACATCTAATCTACATCTTTAGAGGAAAGATACACAATAGTGATATACCAAATGTTCCACATCTCCCATACATTTTGGGAAATTCAAGTAGTGAAAACTGTTATAGCGAGAGGAACACTATATTTTTTACATCATGTTATTTAAAATTAAATCCTCTTACTCCTCTGTGGTTAAAACCATAACTTTTTGAGATACATATTTCTATGTTCTTCAATTTAAAATCTTCATAAAAATTGATACTAAATTTGCCACGATTAGAAATAAGGTAATACCTTAACTTAACAATAATGAGTAACTCAACATAGAACATATGTAAATTATGAAGCAACTAGAAGCAAAAAGATATTTATTTTTCCAACATTCAAAAAATTTGATTCAATTCTCCTACAATTTTTTTTCGTCATGGGTAGATTAGATCAGATTTACAAAGGAGTCGGCTACCTGGCCTAGTCCACCGCGACCTAAAAGATCTATTGTGACACTACCAACCTATTTAGAGCACCCTGTTCAGCTTTGTCCTTTGAATCAGACTCCACAGCCTCGAGGGGCTCTTCCATATAGCTATTAGCTCTTGGTTTTTCTTCCTCCAAGAATTTTAAATCTCAGGCTCATCAGGCCCTCACTCTGGTACGGTACATGTATTGAGGTTTTCTCTTCTTGAAAGAATCTGCAAATTGCTTCTTCTGTCAGTCCCATTAGATTCATGTGCCGATTGAGCATACAGTGACCTGTTAGGTGACCCACTATTATTCTGATAGCCTTCTTATTCTTCCCTAACAGATCTATTGTGCATTTAGGCGACAGTTTTTTAATGAATAACTTTGCCTATCTCAGTTGTGGCAGATTCTTCCACCATTCTCGATTTGTTTCTCATCCATTCCTCCATGGATGTTTTTATATGCATGGCTTCGCTATGGCGCAGAAGGGTTCTGGCCCTATGAGGTCATTTAATGCGTCTTCTCTGGCCAGTGCCAGATCTGTGCGTTCTCATTACCCTTGTGCCCTTCGTGCCCAGGTACCCAAGCTATGGTCACCCTTTTCTGACTCTCTAATTCTTTTAGGGTTTAGAGACAATCCCACACCAGTTTTGACTTAACCTGCGAGGATTCGTATAGCCTGGCAATCAAAATGCCTCAAAATCAAAATTCTGCCTGAAAATGGCAATCAAACGGTTATCCGTTCCTCGCCTTATTGCCTCTTTAGCACAGCATCGTATGAGATTTTGGTTATTTTCCTAGTCTCATAAATCCCGGCTCCAATTCCCTGTTCAGGCTTGGAATCGTCCGTATACCAGACTGTTTGTGCTGTTATTGGGAACCATTGTTCCAGTCCGCCATATTTGGTATCCATCATGGGTGGTGGCATCATGGCTTGAAAGTTCTACAAGTTCTTGTAATTGGTTTTTGACATTCTCCATGAATAGAAAATAAGTTTAATATGTCTTCATTTTAGCATTGCATTGTAAAACACAGAGAGATATGAAAAATAATTACAAACAATGTGAGCAAAATTTTAATTGGTAAAATAGAAATGTCAATAAAATGACTTATTTGTTTCAACCTGTCCGTTTAAGTCAAGACCGTCTTTACCAAAAATTAATAGATATATATATAAATGAACTATAAATAAAGATATCTTAATAAGTTGCAGGTTTAACCTCTGCAATCTATCCAGGCTGAACCAAATATTTGATTACCACTACAGAGATATCGGAAACCATTAGAGCTACAAGAAGGCCTTAATAGTGTAGAATTTAATGTGGATCAACATTCCGCTGAGAAAACGATTGAATTTTGTTTCGTTTCGATTTTATTTAGAAAAAAGTAAAAATCGTAATTTTTAAAAAACAGCTGAACTTTATTTGTGGTCCGATCGAAAAAATCTTCAACAGTGTTGTTTGGTTTTCCACAGGCTTTACAGTGGCGGAGTTAGTTATTTTTTAGTTGATAGTTTTGGAGGAAATAACAGTAACAGTTATTTTTTCTTATGGGCGCCATATTGAATTTTATCATTTTCGAACTCAGCGATTTTTTCTGATTAATTTGATGTATAATATGTCACATTTCAAAAGTTCGAAGTAGTCATTGAAAAACAAAAAATAACTGCTACTTCTAACAATACATTTAATAGTGTTATCTACATCTTTTACATAATGAAATATTAAACAAGCTTATACATTACATTAAAAAGATTATTATTTTTGGTCACATACCTTTTCTATTTAATTTTAATGCAAAAAATATTTTTTTTTGTAGTAGGTAGTTGTTTTATTTATTTATTTTATTTTACTACTACACTGTTCTACAGGTTAAACCCAACTACAGAACAGGAGGGTACAGTAAAAGTCATTTAGAAAGTTAAACTAGATGTACACGTACAGAATCACATTCTTATAAATCATAAAATTTTAAAAAAAACAAAAACTTTCTTTTTTAATTATTTTTTTTCTTAAATTAATGTTTAAAATATATTTTAAGGTTATGAAGGTTGCAATTAAAAAGTCTTATATTTCCACAATGCTTATTATGATTTTTACATGATATGAAGTGGCGAATTATGCCGCATATTTGTCTGAGCTGTAGGTAAGTGAAACGTTACCGGTAATCGGGAATTCGTTCTTGGGACATGAAAATTCAAGTGACTCAGAACGTACTGGCAATCCATAACATTGTGGATAATCTTATACAAAAATAACTGAAAAAATACATACATCTATCTGAAAGACTTACCATAGAAAGATAATTCAGACGTTGTTCCTGAGGAAATCCAATTGGTGGATAAACACCATTAGATTTGAAATGTAATAGTTTCATAAATTTCCTCTGAATATTTTCCAACTTACCAACATATACACCATAAGTAGGACGCCAAACAAGTGACGCATATTCCAATTTGGACCTAGAAAATGAGCGGTAAAGTAGTTTTAACGTTTCTGGATTAAAAAATTCACGACCGCAGCGCACGATAAAACCAAGCTTCCTATAAGCTTCGTTAATAATGGTTTCAATATGACATTTGAAACTAAGTTTTGGGTCAAAGATAACGCCAAGGTCCCGAAATGTCGCTGGCCTTTGTAAAGATATATTATCAAAATTATATGCAAACATAGTTGTGGTAGTGTTGCGCGTGAAAGACATTACATAACATTTAGAAACATTAAGAGGCAACTTGTTCACAGTACACCACTGACATAATATATGAAAGTTATGTTGAAGTCGGTGACAGTCACTCATACTTTCAATTACAGTATACATTTTTAAATCATCAGCATATAATAAACAATGCACATCAAGATCAGAAGTTATATCATTGATAAAAATATTAAACAGCATGGAGCTAAGAACTGATCTCTGAGGAACCCCTGAAATCGCAAGGTGTTCGACCGACTTAAAACCATTATATACAACATATTGAATTCTGTCGGTTAAATACGAGCTAAATAGCTGTAATAGCGGGTTGGATAAACCATATTTGTCTAGTTTGTTAATAAGCAGAACATGGCTAACTAAGTCTGTCGAACGCCTTCGAAAAGTCGGTGTAACTTACATCCGTTTGCACCTGCACATCTAAACGTTCTGAAATAAACTGAGTTATACTAAGTAAATTAGTAGATGTAGATCTACCCTTCATCAACCCATGTTGATGAGTTGTTATTAAATTGTTTTCGACATAACTTAAAAATAATAAGTTATGCCTGGCCGTACCTTGAATTATAGGTAACGAGGAAAATTAAAAACTTTATTGAACCATAATATTTGATAATTTCATTAATAAATTTATCTCTTTGTTAACTTTTTGGCTTAATTCCTATATAAAGTTATATAGGATATATAAATAATGTTAAAAAACACTATAAAAAATACCAATGTTATTGCATTCAATTTGAAACACTGTACAAGTGTATTATTTATTTGAAATAAATATGTAGATATTATTCAAGTGCACATTTGATTTCTGTGTGTTGTAAGTGACCCCTCTTTTCCTGAAACACGCGCCCCTGCCCCGAATAGTCGGCGCCCCGTTCGCCACCTCGCCCGGAGTCGCGTATAATCTTAGTATGGGGCATAAATACAATAACAATGAGACGTAATAAAATACAGTGCCGTTTGGCCGTCTAACTTTTAGAGTTGTAAATTACTATTATAATACAGTCTCGACGGTATATTAGGAGCGTCTTCCTGTAAATTTCAAAGTATAAAAGCGCAGCGCCCCGGCACCGGATCCGGAGCGCGGAAAGCTCGAGGATGCGACCAAGTAGGAGTTTACGGATCCAGATAGAGCTTATTACCGAACAACGGATCGCGACAAGTCTGCTGCGATCCGGAATGGGAGAAAAAAGTCGCGCTAAATTCCGCGGGCTGACTTGTTCAAGCCCGGAAAACTATGATGTATACTCGTTAACTTTTGGGAACTACTCGTGTTTGAGTGTACCTTTGCATTTTATAAAAATGAATAGCCTTTCGCTATGTCGTGTGGAGTTTTAAGCGACAAGGCATTGAAGGAATATTCCGAATGCAGAACGCCATCCGAATCTATTCTTTTCAAAAACGGGCAATGCTGAAGGGTGATATCCAGGGGTGTGTTGTAAAGAATAGGCGATTACGCAGATACGAGGATAGGTTCAATTCAATTTAATTTTTGTGTTGAGTGCTTCTAATATACCACATAATATATTTGAAACAACCCTTTCGTCAGTTCTGGGAAAAATGTAATCCCACTTGGAAATTACCAAGCCCAGGGACGTTGAAGTATTACTATACAGGGCGCCCTATTTCTTGACCCGTTGCATGGGTAACTTTTTTATTAGTAGAGATACAAAAACGCTTAAATGAGCAAATTAGTGCAGTTTCGTATTAGTAATTCTACGGTAAGGCGAAAAATTATATACGGGGGAAGGTTGAAAAGTTATTGACAAAAAACGAAAAATCCAACTTTTCTATTATCCCTCGTAGCTCGTTCATTTGAAGAGTTAGAGAAAAATGCTTCACTTGTTTTTTGCAGTATTTTTCATGTAAAATGACATGCACTTGCTACTTTTTATATATCTCTTAAAATGGTTGAGAATCACAGTAAAATATATTTTTTTTAAATGTAATGGATAGGTGGCTGTGACATTAACCGAAAGTCCCCTTTTTTCTCTTTCAGATGATATAACATAGTCCATATTTTATCCTTACAAAAGTAATAATAATCGTTGTTTTTAAAGAAAGTTTATTGTCACATCAAGAATGCTATGGATTATGGAACAAAAGAATGTTTTGAGAACAGAAATTATTAATTAATTAATTATATTGAAGTAAATGTTCGAAATGACCACCATCCTGTTGGATACATAGTAAGCAACGTTTCTGGATACTTCTTAAAACATTATTTATTGTATGTCCATGTATGCTTCTAATTGCATCTTGAATCCTGACTTTTAGATCCTCTATATCTAGAGGAGCTGTCACATAAACTTTATCTTTCAATAACCCCCAAAGAAAGAAATCTAAGGGGGTCAAATCAGGTGTTCGCGCTGGCCAGTCGATATCCATTCTATTTCCTATAACATTATCAAACTGTTCATGTAAATATTGTTTTACCTCGCGGGAATTATGCGCAGGTGCTCCATCGTGTTGGAAGTATTTAAGATTTCTAAAAATATGAAGTGGTAATTCATTTAAATATTCCTCTGTTAGAGTATTCCTTAGAAAATGAAGGTAATTATTCGCATTCAAATTATCTTCGTAAAAATATGGGCCAACAATTTTGCCACAAAAAATTCCACACCACACATTTATCCCAAATTGACGTTGATTTCTTCTTTCAGAAACAAGATGTGGATTTTCTCGGCACCACATTATGTTATTATGGCGGTTAAAAATACCATTGTTGGTAAATCTACTTTCATCACTGAATAAAATCTTTTTCCAGAAGTCTAGATCCTCTTCGCATTTTGAAATGTACCATCGATAAAATGTCATCCTTCTTTGATTATCAGCTGGATATAAAGTATTGCATATGGAATAATGATAAGGCTTTAAATTGTTACCTTTTAAAATAGCTCTTACAGTTTCCTTGGAAGTGTTGCAGTGATGTGCAATTTCTGCAGTTGAAGAATCAGGTTTAAAATTTACATAAGCCAAAACATTTATTTCAGTGTCTTCATTGAAGTTTCTTTCATCCTTAGGCTTTGAAAAAGAACCGTATAATCGTATATTATTTTCCAGCTGTCTAAATATTCTATGATGGGGTTGTCTTCGTTCCATGTAAGTTTCAAAATAATTTTACGCTGCAGCTTGTGCATCTCGATTTTGGTTATAATAACAAAATAGCATATCATTTTTCTCTTCGTTGGTGTACATATTTGCAACACTATTATTTTGTATGCAGTATTAATAATAAACAATAAACTACTTAACAAAAACTAAAAATGTCACTTATGATCTGTCAATAATTAAATGCCAACTAGACGTTTTTAAAAATATCAGGAATCTTATTTTTTGTTTTATTTCCATAGCATTCTTGATGTGACAATAAACTTTCTTTAAAAACAACGATTATTATTACTTTTGTAAGGATAAAATATGGACTATGTTATATCATCTGAAAGAGAAAAAAGGGGACTTTCGGTTAATGTCACAGCCACCTATCCATTACATTTAAAAAAAATATATTTTACTGTGATTCTCAACCATTTTAAGAGATATATAAAAAGTAGCAAGTGCATGTCATTTTACATGAAAAATACTGCAAAAAACATGTGAAGCATTTTTCTCTAACTCTTCAAATGAACGAGCTACGAGGGATAATAGAAAAGTTGGATTTTTCGTTTTTTGTCAATAACTTTTCAACCTTCCCCCGTATATAATTTTTCGCCTTACCGTAGAATTACTAATACGAAACTGCACTAATTTGCTCATTTAAGCGTTTTTGTATCTCTACTAATAAAAAAGTTACCCATGCAACGGGTCAAGAAATAGGGCGCCCTGTATACCATGAAGTATTACTAAAGATACCTATTTACCATATGCGCGCGAGAATGTTCAAAGATCCGACCAAATATTATATAGACAAATTATAGCAACACAGTTTTGTGACCAACAATATTTAAAACAATAGCTATTTGTTTACTTTGGTGCCCAAGCATTTGGTGCAATCAAAAAATGCCATTTTAATTTACCGCCTAAATTGTTAGGGATTTTGTGACTGTCACCAATGGGCGTGGTTTACACAGGTAAGTAACCATGCATAAGCGTAGAATCGGCGATAGCGAGACGGATCGTCAATGATTTTACAATTTTTTTAAATAGTAAATATTAAATACTATTATAAATAGTGTAGTAAATATTACACACATATGTGTATAGGTAAATTGTTGTTCTTGTATATGTAAATCTTAAACTGTGTATTTACTAAAATAAAATATTCTAATTTGTACTTTTAGTTTTATAATTATTATATTTTCCCCTTAAAACATAGCCGCCCATGCCGTTGGGCACTGTGACAGGAAATTTTATGAAATTGAGGTTATGTCTTTTGTTATTCTTGGAAACGACCATTTTATATACTGACAAATAGGCAATTACTTATCTATACATAGTTGATCGGAGGTTGAAAACAATATAATCCTGAAAACATAAATTTTAAAAATGTGGTTAACCGTAGACGAAAATACTCAATAGTGAGATTTTGAACCCTTTAAATTTTACGTTATCGTAATCGTTATTATCGTATCGTAATCGCAGTGGCGAAAATGATACTCTTTTTGACACTGCGCATGCTCAGTATAACGACAACGATAACAACGTGCTAAAATTTAAGGGGTTCAGAAACCATATTGAAAAAACATTATGCTGTCATTGTTATAGTACGCACATTGAATCTGCTTGGCCCGTCACCTCAGTATTTAGTAGTAAGTAAACTGCTTACTTACTATTGCATAACTAACTCATATTATTTACATGTACGGCGCTAACGCGATGCAAATGATTGTTGGACATGAGGCGCCAATTATATGTAATAAATAATATTAACTGTGTACCCTTTCCAATAATATACATGGTTTTCACTTATATAGAGCGTTTATTGTTAAGAGATAATAAGAAAAGACTTTTAAAAGATCTTGTACTGAAAATAAATAAATAAATAAAGTAGAACAGCAAAACGTTTTGAAAATTCTTGAAAGGGGTTGGAGCCTTTGGTGTGAAGATAACACTGACGAAGTTTTCCACAGATTCATCAAAACACTATAGTGCACTCGATGCGCGTTTGGCCAACCAAGTAGGCATCATATGGAGATGATTAAAATTAAACCTATGCTAACACTATGTCCTATTTACACCTAAACTATTGTTACGGTTCAGTGAACCGTTGCGACGGCTCAGTGAACCGTCGCGACGGATCAGTGAAGCGTGATTTACTAACCAATAAAGCGGGGTATATGGGATTGTCCCTCTATTCACACTATTTTAACTTTGCAATTTCCACTTTACTTTTAAGCAATCCAAAAGACAAAGTAGAAGAAACTAAGGAAAAGTCGGGGATTTACGATAAATAGTATGAATAGTGAAAAAGGACCAATCCTACACAGCTCGCTTTATTGGTTAGTTAATAAATCGGTTCACACGGTACGGTTCATTGAACCGTAGCAATAGTTTGGGTGTAAATAGGACTCAGTGTTAGCACAGGTTTAGTTTTAATCATTTCCAGATGATGCATGCCAACTTGGTTGGCAAAACGCGCGTCGGGTGCAGTATAGTGTTTTGGTGTTTATGGTGGAATTACCGTTTTTCCGAAATACATGTACAGGGTGGGCCGTATAAGAGTGCGTATCCCCTTATCTCAGAAACTATGTGAGATAGAAAAAAAAGTTTTATATAAATGTTGTTTGCGTTAAAGTTGTCGGTATTTTTTGAATATAGTTATATTTGTAGCTCTTCAATATACAGGGTGATGAACTAAACTTATCTTTTTTCAATGGAACACCCTGTATATTATTACATTTTTGAAAAGCTCTTCAAAAGACTTGTTCAACGATATATAATATGATGGGTCTGTAGCCCACCGTTTCGGAGCTATTGACTGTTATCTTCAGGAAAAGGTTAATATTTATAGCGAGCTAGAAAAGTTACTGATTGAGGTGATAAGCTGTAATTTGGGCCAAGAAATTCTAATTTGGTCTATTTTATGAAACTTCTGTCTAATACTAGAATAAAAAAAATTGCAACAGTGATGCCAAGTTTCGTGAAATTTAATTTTTCATGATTTTTTTAAATGGAACACCCTGTATTTTATTACATCTCCTGAAAGTCCTTGCAAAGACGAGTTTATTGATATATAATATCAGGGGTCTACGACACACCGTTTTGGATTAATCTGCGTTTCTCTTCAGGAATTGACACATAAGTTATGCATGTTTCGGATGGTGTTATTGAAATTCTAGATATATAATTTGAAAAATGTAGATGGATTAATATCATATTACTAATATGATATTAATATATATAACTATATATAAATATAACTTATGTGTCAATTCCTGAAGAGAAGCGCAGATTAATCCAAAATGGTGTGTCGTAGACCCCTGATATTATATATCAATAAACTCGTCTTTGCAAGGACTTTCAGGAGATGTAATAAAATACAGGGTGTTCCATTTAAAAAAATCATGAAAAATTAAATTTCACGAAACTTGGCATCACTGTTGCAATTTTTTTTATTTTAGTATTAGACAGAAGTTTCATAAAATAGACCAAATTAGAATTTCTTGGCCCAAATTACAGCTTATCACCTCAATCAGTAACTTTTCTAGCTCGCTATAAATATTAACCTTTTCCTGAAGATAACAGTCAATAGCTCCGAAACGGTGGGCTACAGACCCATCATATTATATATCGTTGAACAAGTCTTTTGAAGAGCTTTTCAAAAATGTAATAATATACAGGGTGTTCCATTTAAAAAAAGATAAGTTTAGTTCATCACCCTGTATATTGAAGAGCTACAAATATAACTATATTAAAAAAATACCGACATCTTTAACGCAAACAACATTTAAATAAAACTTTTTTTTCTATCTCACATAGTTTCTGAGATAAGGGGATACGCACTCTTATACGGCCCACCCTGTACACCATTGTTCTTAGTGGATACCCTCTGGGGTTATACCTACTTTTTTGTCTAGTTTTGTACTAGCTTCAGTGTTTTTTTAAATCTCAACTAGAAAAAATATGAATTTTATTCATTCATCATTTTATACATATAGCATAAACTAGCTAGTTATTCTATAAAGTAAATCGAGGATATATATAGTATATAGCCTTCCTCGTGCTCTAGAAGCTACCCTTCCTATCGAGCTTTAAAGGTAGAAGCCCCTGCCCCAATACGCGAAATGTTACAATAAAAAAAAACAACACCAGAAACCCGTGGTTTATGACCGCAGATCGACAAATAAATGTCATACGAATCGCGAATTTTTCGCTTTGCCGCCGAAATGTCATCGGGAATTGAAAAGTTCACGCTGTCGATACGTTGGTCTATATTCCATCGGCCGCCGCGGGCCATTTGTCGCCTAATGAATCGGAATCTCTGCAAAAAACTGTCTGCAATACCCTGGCCTATTCGCGCCGGGCGATTTGATTTTTCACTTTCCTCTGCGATGGAGTGATTTGTCGTTGTCATCTGCAAAGGCGAGAAAACAAGCGCTTCCAGATGATGACTAGTGTTGCGTAGTTCAGTAATGGTATACATGGTGTTTGAGAAATGTCGACTGTAGTCATTTTTCAGACCCGTGGCGGGTTGACAAGATATTTGGAAGTGATCAGGACACTAATTGATACATTCTTTTGAAAGTATTTCTTATACAAGTTAAATTATAATCCAAACTAAATGAGATGATCACTAAGATCATAAAATGTGAAATAAAACAATGTTCTTGTTTTGGAAAATATTTAAATTGACTTATAAACAATAACTGAAAAGATACCAAAGTGAGAAAGATAATTTAAATTCAAATATACATGAAAATGACAATTCATTAATTTTTTGACCAAAATTTGAGATAAAATAAAAAATATCTCACACAAATATTGATATACTTAACAAAACTTCGGTAAAAAATAGTTTTACTAAATATTTTAATACTTTTAGATGATGATTGACGTTAATGATAGATGAGTGTTACCGGGCTGTTACCAATCTTTAAATTGTAGGTAATATAATAAAATATAAAAAAAACTGTTTTCCCATTTTATTATTGCAAGACGTAACATTCCCTATCACAAAATCTGAATAAGGTATATTTATTCTTCTACCAAGGGAATAGTTCATTCTATTTTAACACTCCACTTTAATAATTAACCATTTGGAAAGTTAAACATACATGTAACACGTATACGTAGAAATGTATGATGTATTTATGTTTGAAACAAACATCCTGTATATTTATTTGAAGGAGATGCCGAAAACAACTACTCCACGGCCAATGTGCCCCGACTGGCATTGCATTACTCCGGTATCTTCACGAAAGTAGCGACACCTTTCATCGAGCCCAACCACCAGACACTGACCAGTTTTGCACTTATTCTGTGCGCATCACAGTGCCACAGGTAGTGGACTCGATAAACGATGTTGCGAGATGATTGCCTAAAGTGTATCTGCCTGTAGTTCCGAAACTCCCATATATGAATATATTAGAAGATATTTTCATTAGTAAATCTGAGGAATTAGTTTGTCACGAAAATATTTAAAAAACATTAAAAAAATCATTTGGTAAATATAACTTTTAGTCATACATGTACACACTTTCCTTTGGGCTATTTTATTAATTTTAGCATTGAAAATGCTTGTAGGATCGCGAAGGTACTCGTATATGGGTATGTTTCGATGAAAAGTGTAACGCGATGAGCATGTCACACCGACATGGTTAGTAGTGGGGGACCGAGTAGAGCGGGCGGCGTGGGCGCATAGTTTGGCATTTGTATTCGTATATATTGCAAATTGCAAGTCTGAGAATCTGAGCTCTCATGTGAATGTGATATTACTAGGTGGCAAAGTCTGTAAGTCGCAAATGGTAAGTTCTAAAATTAAAAGGTAACTTTTGCAAGCTTTCTATAGTTCCAAATTTCATTAATTAATTTTTAATGCACTCCGATGGTTGCAAGAATTGCGAAATATGTGAATTTTTATATCAAAACCTGTATTTGTGTTGCATTAAAATTTATAACTGGAACAGCATCCAGCAAAGTTAATACAAAACTTTCAAGATTACATCAAACTTTTGTAAATAATGGTATAGATTATGTATGATATTATTTGATATTTTAGTTAAAATAATGTATCTTTTTATGTTTTTTGAAATATTTAAATAAACATTTTATTGCCAATTTTATTTTTGATTTACTTGTAGATCTATATAGATACCAATTTACAAAAGTACTTCATTTACCTAGGCACAAATTATTATAAGTAATTAGTGTAATGTATTTTAGAACATGGTCATGCAACTACCTGCTCATTGAATAATTTTGATTTATATAATATAGTAAACCCCACGTAATCAAATATTGTCGTCGCGACACTAAACTATGTTTGTAACGTCCCTCGTAACGATCAGATTTTACCTTCGATGGTGGCGGCGCGCTTGTGATCTCGAAAGATAAAAGTACCGACGGAGAGCGAAGTAACTGATATAGTTTTTTGTAAACTTTGGCATTCCTCGTTTTGAAAAAATTTTCGTAAGAGGACAGGCGCACGTTTGGAATTGCCAATAAAAGGAACTCAATCTAAGATGTTCTTTGCATTGTTCGTTTTTTCTTCTAACCATCGAATGTCGTGTCGTACCTCATCTCTAAGTAATTACAATCATGCGTGCTACGGCCTACGACAACAACATGCAGCAGCGGAGCGCCCATCACTAAAAATTAAACATGCTTACAGATTAGTATTCCTATTAATGGTTCGGACCACTCCCTCGATTAATACGACACTGTTCTGTGACAAATTTTACATGTTTTATGCATATATAGTGGAGGATTCCGTCCGATGGGTTCGCACTCTTCCAAGGACCGACCTGGAGCGAGACGGAGCGGCTCGCGTACGGTAATTTTTTTCAGAATCGCCGCGTTTTCTCCATGTCATGATCGTTCTGGCAAATGATACCTGTATTTATGAGTTATTAGAGATATTAAAAAAATAACCGCGGCAAAAGGCCTTTTATCACGAGGAATATCTAGATGATTCGCATTTAGATAATATTCCTTTTTAATTTTCATTATTTGAGTCGAATGGGGTTTCAGATGTTTTATGCGTGTTTTATTTTTGAAGAGGTAATAAAGTATGCCTCATTTTTATGGCGTCCTGCTCTTTTATATGTCCTGTCGTGGTGATTAAACATAAGCTGCTGGAATGCGATAGCCATTTGTTTAATGAAAAGTTATGTTTTTGGTAATACAAATACAGTTCAGCTAATATGGTGCTAATAGAGCTGAGAATTTCGGCAGCGAAGTTAAATAACTGATAGATACAGAGATGATCTCTCAGACGGTCGCGATTGTGAAATCACAGCCTTGAAATATGTAGTGTTGTCCACGGAAAAACTAATCCCCCTTATTATCTTAATTCTCAACATATTTTTTAACATTGGAAATGTTTATGTTCGTATATGGGGATCAAGTTATTAGTTTTCGGTCAAAGTCAAAAGACAGCGGTGTTGCGATCGAGTGGCGCAATACATCTAGTGGAGCAAATGCAACGTATACCATATTGTAGAGCATGTTTTGGAACATATGTATTGTGATCTACAACCTTTATTTCATTTTTATCTTAATGGAAGACAGCAGTATGTAGCCTTACGTGGTCTAAAGCCGTTAGACACCTCTAACTTCTTCTGACGTACCCCAAGGCTCTATTCTAGGTCCGCTTTTGCTTGGAATTTGTATTAATGACATTGTAGATGAAGTTAGATTATAGTATGGGAGACCGGGGCTAGTTGGCTACAGGGGCAAGTTGGCACAATGCTTATATCTGCCATTGGTGTGAATGTATAAACGCAAATACCATGAAAATATAAAATCGACAACTCTCTTCAACCATGTAAAAAATTGCGCGCGCAAAGTCCACGCGGTGAACACCTGTTAGTTGTGTTCGTTTGTTTTCAATACCAGTAAGTAAATTTTTGTCCCCTTATAGATTTATGGATAATCTGTTTAATATAACGTATTAACTTGATTTTTTCACCGCAATTCGTTGCTAGATGGCTAGTTGACATACTATGCTAGGCAAAGTTATCAAATTTTTGTTTGTTTTTTGGAAAAAATATGTGTTGTTATAAAACCTGTGTCGGGGCAGGTTGGCACATTGGTCTCGGGGCACGTTGACACAGTGTGCCAACTAACCTCGGATTTAAAAATAAACTAACAAAATTTAAAATAATAAAAAAAAAACAGTTTTAGATATGAGAATCTACAAAAAAAAATTGTAAGGGGTACAACACCCACTGATGTAATTGCAAGAACTGTAGAAATGGTAAAGAATGAAGGCAGGTCAATACGAAGTGTTGCCACAAAGACTTCGACATGGCATTTAGAACTTTAGCCAAATATTGCCAAAAAGCAAACAATTCGCCAATTGAAAAAGTTGGTTACACCCGACATAGATTTTTCAGAACCCAGTTTACCTCAAGGTAGAAATACTATACACCACTACCTACACCGGAAGACATACCCCCATTCCCAAAAGCTCCACCAAGAAAAACTGGCACTTCGCGGCGAAAAAGAAGGTCCACAGCTATTCTTACGGATACCCCAATCAAAGATGATTTGGAAGAAGAGCAGAATGCTTCTAAAAAGAAAAAGGAAGTTGCAACCGAAAAGGCAAAAAAGGCAGTATTTGAAAATAAAAATGAAAAAGGAAAAATAAAGTTAAACAAGAAAATCGAGACCGTTAAACATGTTTGTGAATCTTATTCTGATGAAGAGGAGGAAACTTTTTGCTTGGTCTGCATGGACAGTTTTACCAGCAGTGAACCAGGGGAAAAATGGGTTCAGTGTGTGTCATGCCATATTTGGTCTCATGAGGCATACACTAAAAAAGAGCCGCCATACATATGCTCAAATTGTGTCTCGGATGATTCTGACTAACTATTAACTTTTTGTGTTTACATAACTGTAAGCTTTATTCTACTTTCTGTTTTAGTTTTAGACGTTTTTCTAATCTATTTTATTTTGTATTCTCTTAGTAGATAATAAATTTTAAAAACTATGAAAACACTTGTTTTTATCTATATAACTCACATATGCCAACTAACCCCAGTTAGTGTGCCAACCTACCCCCAAGTTGGGGTATGTTGGCACACTTACACTGATGTTTTTAAAAAATTGTAACTATTTAACTGTTTTTTTATAAAGACACTTTAAATATTCTAAAATGTAGAGAAATTATGCAAATCTGTTCTACATATTTTGTAATTCAGTTCAATTGTCTGTAGTGCTAAATAAAAAATAAAGTATGAAATGTGTGCCAACTAGCCCCGGTCTCCCCTACTAGCGAATAGTTATTAAATGAGTTATTTAGAACACATAGATACAATCCACAAATTGTCGAAAAGTACCATTAAATATAGGGAAGATTCATATTGGAATTCTATTATGTTACATTTATCCTATCCTCAGCATTAGCTACAAAATACTAGCGGAAATGACAATTAAAATAAAACCAAGTTAAATCTAAATAAAATTTGTCATTATCTGGAACAGAAATAAATATATTATGTAATCCCCCTACCAAAGAATACACAATACCTAATTTCATTAAACCATGAACCTGGATAATTAAAAAACACACGTTTTGTATAATTTGTTATTACTTGAATTAAAAAAATTGTATATAACACTTTGTTCCTAATCGACATTATTTTCCCTAGGAATATCTACTCACTTAACTTTTTCCTGAAGGATAATGGAGCACCCTTATACGTGCACCTCAATCCAAGACGCCTGCACCAGACAAATGAATTCACATTACTGATTACATCGCCACCCTGATGTGATTTTCCAATTGCTTTTGCACCCTCCGAGAGAATTATTCCGAACCCAAATAAATATAAACAATTGCTTCTATACCGAAATCGCTAGAAAATACAGTCTCCGTCCTTATCGGCGGTTTATACGGAGTGTCTGGTTGGAAAAGGACAGACGGATTTTCTTAGGTAACTCCACGTATACCTGCGAACGAACGAACACCTTTGTTTTAATTCAGAGACCATTTTAATTAAAATCTTATGAAATTATTGTCGGTGCTTGTGTGGATTGTCATCCAGTAACAAGACTGTGATTGTCTATTGTTTCGGTTTGATGAAATTCGCGTTGGGTTTTGTCGCGGCGATTGTTTTGATAATGATTCGTTTTATCAAATTCGGTCGGGGGTTCGGTGACTGGATTTAATGTAGTTTACGAACTATTTTTTACTTAAACTTGCGTCTCAATTAAAAAACCAATATTGGCGAATACAGGGTCTTTTGCGCAACTGATTCATTTTTGGAGAGATGGGCTGATAGTTCTTTCTGAAATTTTGAAGGTCATTGGTCATTATTTTTATATGGTTATGTGGGAAGTAACTGTCAATTTCGTTATTAATGGAATGATACATGTTTCGTTTCATTTTTAGATCATACTCGTCTGAATAAGTCAATTCGAACAGTCTCGAAGAAGGTACGTTAGAGAGGGAGATTAACCGATTGTGGTCAATCAGCCGTAAATAATTGATAATTGGGAACCGGATTACATATGCTGTATGATATGAACAGCTGCTATCTGCAAAGCGATACGCGACATGTTGGTATTGTATAGTGTATTTTAAGATGTCGGCGTTCATTAGTATAAATATGTCGAAATTAGCTTCTAATAAACCAGATGTTTTCTCACCAGGTTAAAAGGTTTTATGGGAATTCCCAGCTTTCAAGTATAATGCATCGCAGGTGACATTGGCATTTAAAAAAGTTTCGTATGTTGGAACCGAGTGTTATGCATAACACACATATTGACAGTGAAACCCACAAAAATAATGCCCTCAAGGGTCTGTACTTAGACCTCTGTTATTCAGTATTTTTATGAACGACATCGGCGATGACTTGGACGTTAATTATCTTCTTTACTCTTATTTATTTGGGCATTTGACCACCACTGAAAAATACAAAAAAACTAATAATCATCCTCTGCGCCGACGAAGCCATCAGTCAAAGGTTGTCTTTTTTTTTTTGAAAAATATGTTTGCCTAATCAAGAAATTTCACAGTAAAAAGCAGTTTTAACAATATATAACATTAAACATATCACTTAAAAACGCTTACGTTTGGGAAACTTATCCGTTTTCGTTATCAAAACGTTAAGTATGACCATTGAGTGAAATTCAGTCAACGGTTTGACTGAATTGACAGTTTGTAATTTATTTTAATTAATTATTATTAATTTTAACAGTTGATTATTCATTTTTTGTATTTTTCAGTGGTGGCATAATACCCAAATAAATAAGAGTAATTAAACAATGCCACAAATAAATACTTTCATACATTATTATCTTCTTTGTGCAGTCGATATGAAATTAATAAGTGAATATTGCAATAGTGAAATTAGTTCATATGATTTGATATATTGAATCAGTTACTAAATCTGTTGGTCATATAAGTCAATCGTATTCTTATAGGAAAATTAAATGAAGTGAACTGTCAAATCTGGGTATGTTAATGTTATGCTATGTATATTCAATGTTACCTGTTATTTACTTACCTGACAACTCATACATCATTATTATGTTATGAACCCTGTGGCGCATATAGATAACCTACAGTTATATTTACAACGAACACAAACAAGTAGATACTCACTCACATTAAGGATATTTAAGAATCCAATTTTTAACATCGAGTAATAGTTGAAGCCAATATGGGATCAGGGGAAGTGAAAAGTTGTAAAAACCGAAACGAATTTATAATACTGCAATAAGTGGACATACGCGTAAGAAACATGTGAACGCGTCGAAGGACTAATACTAAACCATATTACATGTGCCAACACCAACAATTCTAGAGCTTTAAAATGATTCGCCCTTCATGATCGCGCTTGAAGATTACGGATTCTAATTAAACCCTCTCCACCTAATTGAGACGTTTTGCTGTACCAACAACATGGTGAACTTGTCTCACATAAGACAATATTTATTATAATAATGTGTTAGTTATTATTACCAAATCTGAGTATACGCAAATAATAACTAGGTTGCGTGAATCAGGCCAGTTTTTTTAGTAGAATGTAGACATTATTCGTCCTTCTGGTGAAGGTTTATTACATACAAAAATAGTAATCTCTTCCAAATCATTTATTTACAACTGAACTATAAGCTGACACTCGACGGCTAAAATAATAGGCAGTGACGTATTACCGGGTGACGTATTAAATTGTGGTGGGGACTGTAATTCCATAGGCGTACGCAAAAAATCATTGGAAAAGTTCTAATATTTCAAATAAATATAAAAAATATCAAAACGTGAACGGTGTTATAGAAATTGTGAATTGTTTTTTAAACTCACTTTATAGATTAGTTATACATCGGACGAAATTGATGAATATTGCTAAAAATATTAAGAGAACGCTCTTAAGAATTATTTGCCCTGTCTTCCATGATGATCTTGGTAAATTCTCTGTTCTCCTGCTATGGTAAGGGGTATTATATTATATATTATAGTCTATATAATGTCAATTGAAACTAAAAAAGAAATCCGACAAAAGAAACAACTGCACCTCGACGGCGGCCTCTTTGTTTACACACGTGTGTCGTTTGTCGGAATTTTTTATGCAGTTTCAATTGAGATTATAAAGACTTTACAACAATTGCACCAGGTTCTAAGTGGTGTAAAAGAGCTTCAAACCATTTTTCAAACATCTCGCTGTTCATATCTTCGTGATAATCCCCAGTCTTTCGCGCCTCAAACATATGTAGACCATTTACCAAAAATCCCGAATCACTTCCAATATGAGTTACTTATTAGTCTTCATCATTTTCCAGAAGGTGCTTTTAAACCTGTAGAAATCCATCCATAAACGTCTGTCCTGTACGTTGCAATCTTGCCGTAGTTTTAGCACAGTATAACCTTCATTTAACCATGTTCATCCATATAATATATTTTCCTATTTAAAGGGTGTAATTCTCTTATCTTCTTTAAATATTCTCGTCTCCATGTCACAATCTCATTTTTCTCTATAAGCATACTCGTCCTATTCCGTTTGCAATATTTGAAATTCATTTCATGCATTGTCCTTATAAGCAATTTATACGAGAGTTTGGGCAAATCGTTGTCTTCTGCCAGGCAATCTGAACTTTATTACTGTTGGGATTTCATTTTTGAAAAAGAAACCATGAATTTTTCTCCGAATATGCTATCGGCGAAAAATTCATTCAAAGAATATTTCACATTTTCGTTCTCAGTCATTTTATTGCACGAAATACATTTCGAACGGAAGCTTTTGTTAATTCACTACACAGTTCCGTCGCATCCACTACACTTAAATTTCTATCGCGCGCTTATAATCCCCCATGGACATTTTTTACCATACGAATAATCCACTACTCCCCGCAATCGCATCCATAATAAAATCCTTTTCTTCGAACACTAAATAAACTAAGTAACACGTATAACTTTCCAGTAAACATGTACAAAAACAAGTTAACCAATTAATTTATGCAGTTCAGCCACAAATTACAGCAATTCCCGCGTACTGCGCTTATGTCAGACTGCGATGAAATACTCGGATGTGTGTGAAATGCGCATGTCCGATTTTCTTGACACTCTTGAATTTTGTTGCATAGGTTGCATATCTCGCTCTTCGTTTTTTAACCCGTTAAAAAAAGACGGCACTATAGAAGCATGGAACCACCATGGAACAGACAATTTATAGTTCTGTTCAATAGTAATGCGTAAGCGGCATCACTTTTCTATGTGCTAACGTTTGTGTCGCTATGTATTAAGTATTTACACTTCGTGCCTATTCTGTATCGAATTAGATCATACGTCACTGCCTATTATTTTATCCGACGAGTGTAATTATAATTTAGCTAAAAATGTTATTAGAACGAAGGCTGTTTTATATAAAGTAAACTGTGCTGCTCCGAATGGTTTTAATTATAATTAACAATAATTTTCTCTCAGTGTACATAATATATTGTATTATACGCTTGAAGAAATATTCTATCCAATAAAATATGTCGTTATAGTATTGACATACATAATGATACTCTCAGATAAAAAACAAAACAAACCTCATCAGTAGAGGGTGCAGATGGACGGCGACGTCGCAAATCACCGTCTAACTACGTTTCTGCGCCTCCGCCTTCCGCCGTAAAGATAGTGGATGATTTTAATTAGATATTTAATTGCCGAAGAGGGCCGGGGAAAAAATTGTCGTTTGTTCATTTCCACTCCGGACTTTTTCTACTCTTAACTACGTGTAAATTGCTGGAGTTACGGCCGGGCTAAATTAAAATCTAATGATTAATTTAACGGCGTCGGCAATTGCAGCTTCATCACCGGGTCGTCGGCGTCGGCCTCGGGACGCCGAAGAACGTTCGCAGGAAGAGCGGGCTGATTAAAAATGTCAACTTGCACTTATCGTCGCGGAACGGCTCGTATATTATGGTTAAGTAACTTTTAGCAATGGCCTCTCTCTTCTCTTATTTGCGCTGGATATCTTACGGGGTTTATTAGAGAACGAGGTATTTTAATTACTGTGATTTCAGGTATCAGTCCGCCTACGAATCGCTGGAAAGTAATGAGAGGAATTCTGTAATCGTGTACTGTAATGGGGGATTTACATCAAAAACCGACCAGTTGATTTGCAGTTTTCTTGCCGTTTTCAAAAACAAAAACCCAACTCCTTTAAAATGAAAATACTGTTTAGAATAAACGTGCGTTTTGGTTTTCTGTCATTTATACCAGAAAAACAGTTGTAGTTTTGATTTGGTTTTCAGTTCAGTGCTTCGCCAGTCAAAGGAGGTAGTGGATCGTCATTTGTTTATAAAATAAATAAGTATGTTTAGCGAGGAACGCTTTTTTATTCTCGTGGTTGGTTGTTGGTACGTGGACTGGAAAAAAGAAGAAAAGGACGTACACGCAGGTGTTGGGTGAAATCGTTAGTAAATAGAATGGATTGCGATGGTACCATGAAGATGTTAATGGAATTACAAAAGGATGACATTAGATTAAATGGCTGTCAATGTTAACAGAAACTAAAACACAACTTACTATTTACCCTAAGCCGACTCAGTTGCAATACCGACTCTCATCGGGAAACGAAAACACAACAACTGTTAAAACACTATGAGTTGCCTAAAAATCTTCAAAAAATCCGCAAAAACTTGCTGTTAGCAACTCTTTGAAATTACCGACTCTCAGCGGGAAACGAAAAACACAACAACTGTTGAAACACTATGAATTGCCTAAAAATCTTCAAAAAATCTGCAAAAACTTGCTGTTAGCAACTCTTTGAAGTTACCAACTCTCATGGGGAAACGATAAACACAACAACTGTTGAAACACTGAATTGCCTAAAAATCTTCAAAAAATCTGCAAAAACTTGCTGTTAGCAACTCTTTGAAGTTACCAACTCTCATGGGGAAACGATAAACACAACAACTGTTGAAACACTATGAATTGCCGAAAAATCTTCAAAAAATCTGCAAAAACTTGTTGTTTTGTTTTGTTTCAACTTGAGTTGGTGTTTTGTCGGTTTGATGTAAATCCGCCATAATACAAGAGTGGAAAGGTTTAGAGTAGAAAACCAGTATGAGAAAAACTAATTGTCAATTTTTGAAGATTTAAACGGTCGCCATTTTAAAATGGCTTGAGAGAATCGTGCCATGATTTTTTTTGTTAGTTATACTGTAGGTTTGCTCACACGTATTTGTGCGTATGTTATTGTTAGGTATTCCTCTAAGGCGCAACATATTTGTATTTGTATTTTTATACATCTTTTTTCTTTTTTGAACTTTTCATCTGTTTCTTTATATTATACTTTGTTCTGTAATTGGTATTTACACTGTTGGACAAATAAAATTATTATTATTATTATGTATTATTATAATTATAAAAAAAAATGCTGAAACAGGTCAATTAGTATATAGAAATTTCAACTTTTTTGCAATATTTCCTGACATTTTATCAAAACCAAATAATCTGAAATAGACCACTCAGAATAAATCGAACATCGACGAACATATTCCAAATATTCTAGAAACTGCTTTAATAAACTTCGAAGCTATTAATACAAATTTTATTATGTTAACAACATCATGTATCTACCTAATTACTATTTTTAACGTTCTTCAATATTTATATATTTCTATGGCCTATTGATCTAGTAATTAATTATTTTACTTTCTACTGAACTATAGACAGGGAGAGCATTTGCATTTGACTAAACTGTAATATATAATAATAATAATATAATAAATGTTTGGATAACTCCACCTATGTAAACAAATTATATCATAATACCTATATACTTTGAACACCAGCCCTTTGGTATTTCTAAGAAATGCAGAGCCTCCAACCAACCCTTAACTGAAATAAATGATATAATAGAATGAGTCCTCTCTTCGTTTATTGGTTAACTTTATCTTTATTATCAATCATTCTGGCATTGCACGATTAGATATATTTAATTAAGAAATAAAAGACAGGCGATGTATCTTGCGGTATAGCTAGATTAAGAAGGAAAAATAAATAAATACGTGGCTCCGGCTTTATATAGATGTTGGCAATTTAGTAGAAGACGCCTTTATTAGCCAAAGATGGTTAATGATGGCCGCTGACTTTTGTCCTGTTTTTCTTCCTGTTCGGGGAGGGACAATAAAATCCTTAACAGTTAATTTATTTTCTTCGTCGATAAATGGGGACGAAAATACGCTAACAGAAAATTCGAAACATTACAGTTGCTTGTCCACAACCGGAGTTTATAGATATTAATTATATAATATTCTTTCTATCTTTTTTAATATTTTCTACTTCGGAGCACTTTTTTTTGTTATTTTAATTTATTGTTCTTATATATTTACTTAATTACGGTCGTATGGCATTACACTATAACTGAAAATGATTTCGGCAATTAATTTAGCACTAGATAGTTCTTCTATAGTATCATATATAAATTATTAAAACAAGAATTGTCACTAACAATTATTACTAACAATAACTTAATAGTTATTTATGCACCAAGGGAGTAAAGTTAGTATTTTAGTCCCGGCATGAGGTATGTTTAATGGGCGAAACGAGGGAAACACCTCGGGAAACACTCATGCAAGGGACTAAAACAAACTTTAGTCCCGCCGTGCATTCAACGTTTTTTGCAGGAACGGGCCCAACCCTAATTATAAAAATAACGTAAAAATTTAAACTGAATTAAATTTCTTGGAGTTCACTTAGACTCAAAATTGTCCTGGAAGAAACATACTTTTTATGGTTACGTGGCAAAATTTCCAAGTTCACTTACTGCGAAATCTTGGTATCAGAACTTACATTGACAACTATATTCCACAGCCTAATGTATGTATATGGCCAGTTTGGGATCATTCAACATCATCTGCCAGCATCTTTTCTTCCCAATGGAAAGCCATAAGAGTCTCTGTGTTAAAATGCAACGATAATTGTAAAAATCAGTTCACAAGGCTGGAAATTATGATTTTTCCGTGTACATACATTTTTTACTGCCTGCTATATGTAAAAAATAAAGAAAATCCAGAGATTGTTCGTTATTATAACACCAAAAATAGAAATGATGTAAATATAAAATTCCTACGATTAAATGAAATGCGAGATGCCACTGCTTGCTTAGGAGTATATTTTTTCAATGAACTACCTCTCTGTGAGAAGCTCGTTTGAACAATTCAAAATCAAAATTAAAAAATATTTAATCGGTAACGCCTTTTACAGCACCAGTGAATTCTTAAATAGTAACTTTAATTTAACTCATCTCATTCAATATGTTTGCATACACATATAAATTTACACTTTATTACCTTATGTTAATAGATATTTTAAAGAGTGATTAAAGACTTAATCCAAATATATTAAAACGCATCGATTCTGTCTCGCTCTAAATTCCGTCGCCAAATCAACAAAGTTTCTAAGCTATCTTCTCCGAGCGGGCATCGCAAAGCGATCGCTTTGCGATCCCCATGGGCGACCGAAGGTCGCCCCAAGCTTTTCTCCTATGCCAAGGCGCATTTTCGTCCCGTTTCCTACGCGTTTTCCCAATTTAAACGCCTTTTCAAAAAACCTCTGCGAAATTTACGTCGATCGCCGTTCAGCGAAAGAGATGCAGCTAGCACCGGCGTTTGTCGGTACGCCTAATAACCCCGTCACGCCTGCCGAAATCTCGACTTTTCGCGGGACCCCTCGACCCTTTTCTAATCCTTTGAGATTTTTTTCTAGACAATACTACCACTCCTTCTACGTCGATTTCGTCTTCGAAAATCTCGAGTCCGTCTCAACGTCTTTCTGATTTTATCTGCCGATGTGAGATTGCATTAACGACAAACACCTCCTTCGAAAACTGTCAAATTAATTAAACTTCAGAGAGGTTATTATATTCAAAACGTGCGAATAATGATTTATTTTAGGATAGCGTGTTGTTAAGAGTAAAGGAGACTTGCAAATTATGGTTTCAAAATACCCGGCTCATATTTGAAAAAATTAAGTTAATGACGGATCTGGAAAAACGAAACATCACATTGAAAATCTAAATATCCTGACCAATAGAGGGCGGAAAGTTCCTTTGAGGAAGTGCTCCTCATTTTTATATTTTTGCTCAAACCAGACTGCAAAAAAATAAAAACGAATTTCCAAAATTTCGGTTTTTGTCAAATATTTCAAAACATAATCAAGTTAGCCTTGATTTGTTTGAGGCATTATGTTGACAGTAGTGGTGAGAAACACACAGTAGTGCCCTCTTTTGGTCTTTGTTACTATCCGTTTGACAATTATTGACAGACAGATATTTACAGATTATTGACAGATAGCCACAGGCACCATTAGAGCAACTTCTTCACGAGCAATGTGCCCCGACTGGCATTGCATTACTTCGGCATCTGCATAGCACGTTTATCGAAAAAAAAATATATGTCTCCTTATTACGCAACTTTGTCCCAATTTAAGCCTATTCGTATCTCTAACAGTTTCCGTGATCGCAATGGTGTGAAGCGAGTTTGTAACAGCCTGTATACTTATTGATATATTTGTTTCTTTCTTATTTATACATCATTTTACTTATTCTTATTATTATTGTAGGCTATACCGGGTGACACAGGAGACATGTAACACCCCGTAGCATGTTTATTTAAAAATATATTATTTTGAAATTTGGTACACTTATATAACGCGTGATTGTCCTTTTCTAAGTACAAAAAATTGTTGTCTATCACTTCCGGTTTCACCGGAAGTGACATCTACTCTGTTATTTTAAGTGGCACCCTGTATATTTTTTTTACCTATCTGATTCGTCTCTAGATTCTCTTTTCAACCATATATCGTAACATGGCATTTGTTTTTAAAATTTCCACCGCCTGCTTACTAAATATTTTAGTTGCAGTACAATATTCATTACTATGCAATAACATTCGATACTAATTTTAATGAAGAAAGCAAAATATGATGGGCACAGCAATTGTATTGGACAAAAATAAAAGATAAATAACTATTTTTTAACTAGATGAAGTAAAAAAATGGGGTTCCTATCTTGGTTTTTAAGATATCGTGGGTTGTTTAAAGATATTTTTTTTTAATAAGTTAGATCTTATTAGTCTGTTCATCTACTGGTTATTCCCAAAAAAATATGAGGCACAAAGTTGCAAGCAGAGGTCGATATCAGGACACACTACGCATCAATATCTACCAAGGTTCATTCAGGGCCACCTAGACTTAACAAACTAAAATTGATATTAACTGTTATTTTAAAAACAAATGCCATGTTCCGATACATGCCCCTTAAAATAACAGAGTAGATGTCACTTCCGGTGAAACCGGAAGTGGTGGACAAAAATTTTTTGTACTTAAAAAAGGACTATCACGCATTTTATAAGTATACCAAATTTCAAAATAATATCTTTTTAAATAAACATGCTACGGGGTGTTACATGTCTACTGTGTCACCCGGTATTTTATTTAACGTTTTTTTTTTTGACATGTGTAAACCCTGTATGTATATTTTAATACCAATAAATACAAGGTGACCCATTAAGAATGGAAACTCTCCTGTCGAAAAGTTGTTTATGGACCGATTTAAACCGGATTTTTTTTTTAAATAGATCTCTAAAATCTCTATGTTGATACAAAATTTGAAGACGAAATTTTGATTTTCAAGGCCTACTACGAATTTTTTTTTAAGTCAAAAGTAGCAAAATTTGGTTAGCGATTTTTTTTATAAAAAATATGACTACACCACTGGATTTAGAAGCCTCTCGAATGCATTTGTACCAAAAGTTTGTTCCTAAAAAAGTTATGACAATATCGTCATCACCAGTGTTTGCCTTTGTCGGTGAACCTATCCTTTTATAAAAATCGAAGAGAACCCAAAGAGAAACAAAATTAAACAACTTAAACACTGGTGTAATTAGTAATAAGAACCATAAAAACCAGTATACACAAAATACCCAACGACGACTCTAATATAAACAACAATAATTGATAAAAAAGTAATGATTAGAAAATTACATTTTTTAAAAAAAAAAAGGAGTCTGTTAAATTGATTCACACTTTTTGAATTAAAAATTATGTAGTTTTTATCTAAGAAGGTAATATTATAAGTATTGGCATAATAACCACGAAATAATAAATTGACGAACTTACCTATCAATAATTGTTGGTTATATTAGAGTAATTGTTGGTTATTTTGTGTATACTGGTTCTTATTAATAATTACACCAGTGTTTAAATTGTTTAATTTTGTTTCAGTTTGGGTTTTATTCACCGACAAAGGCAAACACTGGTGATGCCGATATTATCATAACTTTTTTAGGAACAAAACTTTTTTTCGCAAAAATTGGTACAAATCCATTCGAGGGGCTCCTAAATCCAGTGGCGTAGTCAGAATTTTATAAAAAAATCGCTAACAAAATTTTGCTATTTTTCACTTAAAATAAAAATTCGTAGTAGGCCTTGAAAATCGAAATTTCGTCTTCAAATTTTGCATCAACATAGAGCTTTTGAAGATCTATCTTTAAAAAAAATCTGTTTTAAATCGGTCTATAAACAAATTTTGTACGCGAGTGTTTCCATTCTTAATGGGTCACCCTGTATATCTATCTATCAAGAAAGCACTATATTATTCGAATATAAAAACTCAATTTCCCACAATAAAATCCTTATAGTCATTTCGGTTTAAAAATTCATCCCTGCAAAGCACCCCGATAGGAAATCGCTCCGCCGAGCCTATCGAAAGGCCGATATCGGCAGCTGCGACGGCAGTTTATAACAGGGGCGGGGGCGTCGACGGCGGAAAGTGTATGCGGCCGTCGGCACGAGCCGCTCCGGCGGCGGCACCTGTTGAGCGCCGCGGACGCTGGTCATTCGCACCCCTTCGACCCCCAAGACCCTCTTTGACCCTTCCGCGGAGGCACGTCCAAGGAGTTCCGTTCCCACGTTTTGTCGCCGACGGTCGGGGGTAAATAATTACGGCGACCCTTGAGAAATATGGGGGGTAAGTTGGCCGTTTTTCTATAAACATGCTAAATGACTGCTTATGTAATCTGTTTATTTTAATTATTTATCATAAATTCCAACAATAAGCAGTTAGAGTGTCTAGAAAAATTGTATTAATATCAGTATGTTATATTAAATAAAATTTCTTGTAAAAAATAAATCTTGTAAGGGTAGATACTAGACTAAGACTACAGATGAGGAACAGTTTCTTAATGCAGATTTTTATGAGAAATTCGGCAGTGATAACAAAAAAATCTATGCCCCTCTTTTGTTTTTAATCATGTATTATTGGCATCAAGTGTAAGAGCGCCTTGAAATTGTAAAATAATATCACGTTATTTTTTCTACACCGTATTCAAAAAGTCCAGCATAAATTAATTATTTTGAAAGCGCTAAAGTTTTTGAAAAATCGCTTTTCTTGTTTTATTAAATTACACCCAGTACTGTTTTACATATTTGGAAAGAACTCCTTTTTACGAATACGGTCATATAAGGTTTTAATAATAAGGGAGATATGCCCAAAAAAGTGTATCATTATTATAATTAATGTGCAATTTGCAAGTTAAAAGATTAACTTGCTAGGGTGCTAGCATATCTATTAACCGTAATTAGATTAATTGGCTGTTGTAAACAACAGATTAGTAGTAGTGGTATTAGAATAGCTACCATAGCTAAAAATCTTTAATAACTACGACAACATTGATTTTTACTCTCATTATTAAAGGGTTTTAGCACAGTGGCTTTTGAGTATGAGCTTAGCTGTCCCCTATTTTATTGAAAATTCGTGCAATGGTTACTAAATTTTTATTAACCGCTAATAGAATTTTGTTTTAGTGTACGACGTGGTGTCTTGTTCGTTTCATTCCGTATTATACAGTTGGCATACGTGTGTGCGTTATTTTTTGTGATATATCGCCAGCATCAATAAAATTACTCAGTGTACAGAGAATGGAAATAAATCGCGCGAGAATGGAAAATCCTGGATCGGCTATTTCTCTACGTCGCGAAGTGAACGACGCTTTTCTAAAATTTTGTACTTCCGTGCGATTTTTTACGTTTTTCTTGTAGTTACACGGAAGGAAGAGAAATGGCCGCTATACCGATTTTTCTTAGTTTATAGAGTACGCTGGTGCAGTCCTAATGGTGTTGTTTCTCTGTTATTTATATAACTCAAAAGTTAGATTGAGAAAAAAGTACTTTATAGAGATATTCATTAAAACTATATTTTTCAAAGTTACTAATTCCTAATTGGCTATAAATTTTTCACACACAATTACACATAGTGCCCTCTCTTAGCTGTCAGTTAGACAATTATTGGCTAACTGACAGACGGATAGTAGCAAAGACCAAAAGAGGGCACTGCGATATTTCTCACCTAACTAACATTAACTCGACTTACATTAAAGATGTAATCGATTCCACTATCTATGGCACTCTGACGAGCACATAATAAGTGCGAAATCGGTCAGTGTCTGTTGCCGGTCTCGATGAAAGATGTGGCCGTGCCATGGAAACGTCAGAGTAATGCAATGCCACTCGGGGCACATATAGTCCGCATTGATTTCCTTTGAATCATGTCTCGATTTATTTAGGAACACCAAGCATTTTTCGAGAGAAAAAGACAATCTTTTTTTAGGAGGTAAATAGATTGCGTGGTTCAATAAACCTGTGTCTTTTAGGAAGGGGTTGGAGCCTTTGGTGTGAAGATAACATCACAGTTTTCGTAATTAAATGTAACGTAACGTAATTTCCTGATGAACCGCTAATTTTGCTAATAAACTAGTCACGTAATTAGTCAACACTGACATAGTTTTCCACATAATACCAAAACGCTATACTGCACTCGACGCGCGTTTCGCTAACCAAGTTGACATAATCTGGAAATGATTAAAACTAAAGCTATGCTATCACTGTGTCCTATTTACACCTAAACGGTCCTTAATGAACCGTCACTATGGATCAGTGAACCATGATTTACTAACCAATGAAGCGGAGTCTTTGGGATCGGCCCTCTGTCACTATTCATACTATTTTTACACTTTCCATTCCTAATTAGTCTTAAATTGATACTATCTATTTTATGACCCATGTTGGGCGGCTATAGACTTATCTGTTATACCATATTTGAGATGAGCCATATCTTCCTTGAATCTAGTTTGAATTGACCCTCTGGTTTGTCCAACATACGTTTGATTGCAGTCTGTACAGCTGATTTCGTAAATCCCCGACTTTTCCTTAGTTTCTATTTTATCTTTTGGATTGCGTAAAAGTTGTAGTTTATTTCCCGATGAATAAACCATTGACATACCTATATCTTTAAAAACGTTACGAAAACCACGGGTGAAACGAGGATCATATGGATTAGATATAAATTTTTGATTTTCTTTCATTTTGAAAAATCAAGGGATTTCGGAGTGTCTCTTTAAATTTCCTAATTATTTTATCAATTAAACTTACAGAATATCCATTACTCGCAGTTATATCCCTGTGTTTTTTAATTAGCCAGTGGTGTAACATTTCTTATTTCGACGTGGAGGTTACGTAATTCTGGTTACGGGATACTGAAAATACATTTAAACTAAAACTGTGTTATACTATAGCACTATACTGTGGTATCATCTGCCAAATTTGTAAGAAATCATTAGTTTCGGAAACAGAAAAATACTTTTTCATTTTCAAATTAAATACCCTGGAACTCGGAAACGAAGCAACATTGGACTAAGGCATGTTTGGCTCAATCATCATATTTTAACCTCAAGATTATCATTTGTACTCCTTCATTGAATGTTATCTAAGTAATTGATAATTTGAAAGGAAGATAAAATTTACAAATTTAACTCTTGAAAACAGTCACGAATAGCATTTTCATCCCAAATTATAATTATATGCGAAACTAAACCAATATATTGTATCATATGTCTGTAAAATGATAGTCTAACAATGATAATGGAACAATTTGATGAAAATTTAAAATCAATTGAAAGTTGACAACAAGCAACAAAGACAAAACGAAACAAGAAAATAAGCGTTAAAGCGATGTCGGTTAAGCTCTTGTTTCATATCTTGATTGGTACAAAATTTAGGGGGGAGGGGGATTTATTACATGAAATAAACTGCCCTACTGAAAATGATGAAGTTGACACCTAAAATTACTTTTAACTCCCTGAATTGTATTGCATTTTTGTATTTATATAAGAAAAAGCTGTCAAGGGCCTCAATTCTCAGCGGACCGTCGCCATTTACAGAACGGAATAGTAAAAGGAAAACAAACATAAATAATCGCGCCAACATTATTTGTCTTAATACGTGACGTCCTGTTTATAAATATTCGTTCGGCGTGTGAATCCCCCAAAGCATATAGAGATATATCTTCATGCTCTCAGCCCTCTAGATATCACTCATCCCCGTCGGAAATGGAGAACTTTTCTCGACGCCGCTCCCACAATAAACAATGTATCGAAATTTGTCTTGATCAGCCGGGGCATAAGCCATTTTTATAAAGCAATTTCCTTCCGGTGTGTGCGGCCGTATAGGTGAAAAATTCACAATTTACGTCAGAAGTGGGATTTCTCAGATTCGTGTTTTAAAGCCGGAATAGTTCCCGGTCCACGCGGTTATAAATTTTAGTTATCACTGACTGGTTTTACCTTGTAAAAAGCCAAGTTGATCGACTTGATCAGATGGGATCAAATCAATCCACTTACAAACCAGCACAGCATTTGTATGGTCTGTTATTTATGATATTTATGTATTGTGTATCTTATTGTTGGTAGTATTGGCAGTTTAATGATACAACTGTAATTTTATAGGTTACATGGAACCCATTAAAGCTGAATATCTAATTCTATCTGTTTTAATTCAGTAGAGATGAAAAATTATAATCAGCATTTGATAAACTATACCGGGTTTCCCATTTCATTTGACTAATGGCAATTAACATGGACTATTACATTTCATTGAATTTTATATTCCCAGGGCACACTATGAGAAATATTGCTAACAGAATCGATAGTACTGACTGTCAAACACTTCTGATTACCAAAATACTAAACTGAAATGCGTTTTTAAATAAAATATCAATAAAAATTCGTTTTAAGTTAATAGGTGTAGTTTATATAACCGTTTTAGAGACCGAGACTGTTTACTTATTCGAATAAATATGGTTCATTGTCAGTACCTAGTTATTATTTTATTTTATTTTATTTTTTTTTTTTTCGTTTATTTAACGTCGGCCTATTTCCGCGACTAAGGCCAATCACCGACGCCAGGAGACGAGCAACCCCCAACCTGGAAATTTTGCCGAACCCCCACTTTTTATAGCAGGGTAGGGATCTTTTACTTGCCTATCATTTCATAGACAAGGGATCTCCGGCTTTACATCCTATCCAAGGGATGGTACGTCTTCTACGCAAATCTCGCCTAAATTTGCATAGCTTCTGTGAATTCACCGACGTACAGGCCACTAGAAGATGCGGGCAAGCGCCGACGGTCTTCCCTGCATGGTCACCCATCCAAGTACTAACCGCGACCTACCTTGCTTGCCACTCATATCGGTAATATGAACGCCAAGTTGCTACCACGGCTTGCCCCCTAGTTAGTTATTATTTTAAAAAGTCACAATATTTGCTTATCAAAAAAAATAAAATAAAAAATGTTTTTAATTGGTTCGTTTCCTTTATCTTTAGCTAAAGCTACTATTTTATAAAATAAGTAATCAACAAGCAACATATTTTTTATTTATTACATGCACTGTGCTTTTACTAATAGCGTACTTATCTCTGCTAATAGTTACTACATATTATACCTCAATCTGGATATTGAGTTAAACAGTATTACAGAGGAACTGTCGTGAATTAGTAATAGGTAATTCACGACAGTTCATCTGTAACTGTTTACATGTAATGCATGTGCATGTAATAAATAAAAAATATGTTGCTTGTTGATTACTTATTTTATAAGATAGTAGCTTTAGCTAAAGATAAAGGAAACGAACCAATTAAAACATGTTTTATTATTTTTTTTTTGATAAGCAAATATTGTGACTAATATAATAACTAGGTACTGACAATGACATATTTATTGGAATAAGTAAACACTAATAATTTGTAATTAATGAAAAAGTAAAAAAAAATAAGTTGTCTCTGGCGGGATTTGAACCTGCAAAATTTTGCGGTTCAGTTTGAGACACTGCCGCTCAACCAACTAGTCCACCGGATGACGTTTAACAACGTTTCTTAAACGTTTTAAGAAACGTTGTTAAACGTCATCCGGTGGACTAGTTGGTTGAGCGGCAGTGTCTCAAACTGAACCGCAAAATTTTGCAGGTTTCAAATCCCGCCAGAGACAACTTATTTTTTTTTACTTTTTCATTAATTACAAATTATTAGTGTTTACTTATTCCAATAAATATGTCATTGTCAGTACCTAGTTATTATATTAGTCACAATATTTGCTTATCAAAAAAAAAATAATAAAACATGTTTTAATTGGTTCGTTTCCTTTATCTTTAGCTAAAGCTACTATCTTATAAAATAAGTAATCAACAAGCAACATATTTTTTATTTATTACATGCACATGCATTACATGTAAACAGTTACAGATGAACTGTCGTGAATTACCTATTACTAATTCACGACAGTTCCTCTGTAATACTGTTTAACTCAATATCCAGATTGAGGTATAATATGTAGTAACTATTAGCAGAGATAAGTACGCTATTAGTAAAAGCACAGTGCATGTAATAAATAAAAAATATGTTGCTTGTTGATTACTTATTTTATAAAATAGTAGCTTTAGCTAAAGATAAAGGAAACGAACCAATTAAAAACATTTTTTATTTTATTTTTTTTGATAAGCAAATATTGTGACTTTTTAAAATAATAACTAACTAGGGGGCAAGCCGTGGTAGCAACTTGGCGTTCATATTACCGATATGAGTGGCAAGCAAGGTAGGTCGCGGTTAGTACTTGGATGGGTGACCATGCAGGGAAGACCGTCGGCGCTTGCCCGCATCTTCTAGTGGCCTGTATGTCGGTGAATTCACAGAAGCTATGCAAATTTAGGCGAGATTTGCGTAGAAGACGTACCATCCCTTGGATAGGATGTAAAGCCGGAGATCCCTTGTCTATGAAATGATAGGCAAGTAAAAGATCCCTACCCTGCTATAAAAAGTGGGGGTTCGGCAAAATTTCCAGGTTGGGGGTTGCTCGTCTCCTGGCGTCGGTGATTGGCCTTAGTCGCGGAAATAGGCCGACGTTAAATAAACGAAAAAAAAAAAAATAAAATAAAATAAAATAATAACTAGGTACTGACAATGAACCATATTTATTCGAATAAGTAAACAGTCTCGGTCTCTAAAACGGTTATATAAACTACACCTATTAACTTAAAACGAATTTTTATTGATATTTTATTTAAAAAAGCATTTCGCTTTAGTATTTTGGTAATCAGAAGTGTTTGACAGTCAGTACTATCGATTCCGTTAGCAATATTTCTCACAGTGTGCCCTGGGAATATAAAATTCAATGAAATGTAATAGCCCATGTTAATTGCCATTAGTCAAATGAAATGGGAAACCCGATATATGTTTTTTAGAAACATTACGTAGATACTGAATTTCCTTGTTATGATTTCCTGTCTAGTTTACTTGGATTCATTAAAAATGTGAGCTTTCTGTATCAGAAAGCTGATGGTCAGTTTTAAATTTATGTATAAAAAACCCGGATATATTTACTGAATTTACGTCCCATGTTGTTTAGCCCATATTTAAATGTTTCCTTTTATAACAGAAAGCGAGGACTTCCTTATGCAAACGCCCAGCAGAGCGGCTTCTTAAGCAAATTTGTATTCCGAAGTTCTCCATCCTTCATTCAATCTGTATTTGAGAGTGCAATTTAAAAAAATCATTCAATTTTCCGGATGAACAAAAACAGGCCCATAAAAAGCCGAACAAAAGACATTAGCCGAACCGCAATCAGTTTAATTTCAATATTTTCCTCGAATTTTCCCTCCTTTCTCGTCCCTTTAAGTTAATTTTAATGTTAGATATTGGCAACATTATATTCCAGCCGAAGCCGGTCCCAGATTGCCTTCAACTATAAATCAACTTTTTATTACCCATTTATTTCGGTTATTAATCGTTTGTCGGGATTGCAACGGCAATTTGCAAAAAAAATCTCTCGGTTTCCTTCATACATCATTGGGCCCGACCGGCGGTGTTCTTATCGGGGAATGCATTAATTCTCGCGTTTGATAGGCTGGAATATAGGGCTAGAAATATTCCGAGTAGTTCAGAAATGCAACTGAAAAAAGGATGCACAAAGAAAAATACAAATAATGATTAAAAAATACATAATAAATACAATAAAAAATAGTGTAATGAAAAATTTTTGTAATAAATACATTATTAATAATGCAGGGTGGAACAAATTTGTTTTTTACATCTCTATGGTGTCTCAGAAATAGTAAGAGATACAGAAAGGTGTGTTTGAAAATAGTAAATTATTGTTTCCTTTGTATTATACCTGCATCGTTATATAATAATAATTACTCTACCTCTCATTCTCATCTTAATGATGAACCTGGAAGTCAGAGACTTGTGTGGGTGGGGGCGGCCTATTATTCAATAGGGCGAATTTGCGCCTCAGGAACGACTTGCAATGTTATAACTTTAAGTACAATTACCACACCAGTACGAGAATAAGGGACACCTTTAAGATGTTATGAATAATATTTATAAGTACCACTAGGTTTATGCGCACAAATTTAATATAAGCAGCAATTAGAAAATTCTGATCGGCGGGAGACGAAATCCGATCAATCGTCAAATGTGGGGAACTAACCTCATATATTTAACCACTGGAACACGGAGTTCCATATTCATACTTATATGCGTCTTAAGATGACCTTTGACTTGATTTAAACTATAAATCTCTATTGTTTAATTGGCTGAAGGCATGGTATGGGTTTGCTGTTTTGTTAATAAAACTTATTGTATTTATGAGAAATGCCACGTTAGAAATATTGAAATAAATATTTTTTTAATTTAATAGATTGAGAAGTAATTTTATATCAGAGTATTTAATTCACAATCTACATAGTCCAACAGGGTAGTAGAATGTGTAGAGGAAACTCCTCCAAAAAGCAGATTCGATACTTATCCGACATTCGATGAGAAATACCCCAAAAACTTGATAATGAGAAACCAACCCAGCATGGTTGCAACTTCAACTAGAAGATCCGGTATGGCAGTTTTCCGCCAAACACCCTGTATTCATCGAAGGACATTAACTGTGATGGCCGCCTGGCAGAGGATAAAGACTCTAGTTTCGATCCTGCAGGAATTAATATGGCCCCATCAGGAGCAGAGGCGGTGAGAATAATCAAAAGTGCCTCGCAATGATTTGCATAGGAATCACATCTGAGATAACGACAACCCTTCCTGCGACGGCGAACCGTTATCAGGACGTTGATTGGGCCTGTTTTAATCGGTTACGTTGTTTCTGAGAGAGTGGATTCGGCCTGGTGTATATCGAGAGTATTGCCTCGATGGGATCAGGGGACCAATCTCGTTTTTAAGCCAAGTTATGAGAACGGAACTGATGGTAATTGAACGGCCACGTTTTTGTTATGATCGTCAAATTATTATGAGTAGTTATCTACATCTTCTTTTTCTGATATTCTAACACGATTTTGGAAACGTGAACTGATAGGAGTTAAGTGGTAAATTCCATCAAATGCATCAGCTCAAACCATACCAAATTCATACTGCGTAATCTAGGTTCTAGACATCCAAAGTCCCTCTTTTACCTCAAAATGCTCTTTCTGTAGATCAGATCGTCTTTACAACTCCATACTGATCCAATCAGTTTCACTGAAATAAGTTTAATATACATTAGACACAGATGGGATAGGGTCTATAAGTAATATCGATTAAACATATGTTGTATATCTATTATATTTCATTTGTATAAAAGATAAGTTTTGTTGTATGAAGTCAGTCACCACAGATCTGTATATACCGGTTGTACTAACAGTATTACACTCGTTCATAATGGTTATATTTCGCGTTTAACATATAAAATTCGTTAAAATAGTTACGGGCGTAACTACTTTAGTACATCTTATGGTAAATAATGTAGACATTTTTTTATTCATGTGCCTATATTAAACCACCTAGGAATCCTGTGGAAAATGCGACGACAAAATTCCTTCTGCTCCTGCCTGCTTGCGGCTAATTTTAATGGAAATAAAACTCATGACTCGGCACATCGCGTTCCAAGAAAAACAATGGCCGATAGACCTCCGCCGTGACACGGTGAAAAAAGCCTCAGTATCAGTTCCTCTCACCGCTACAGAAACTAATAGACATTATGGATTATTAGCAGATGGGGGTAGATGATTAATTTTCATAAAGTCATTACAGGGTTGATGTCATTTATTCATGGCACACCCCGATCGCGTGTTCGGAATCAATGGCAGGCTAATATTGTCTCGCCAATTATCTTACGGCGCGCACACCGAGAGACTTTTTCACTCAAATTTAACAATAACTCGACATGTGTTGAAAAACGTTTGTAGTGGCGAGATACAGTGAAATACGCCGTAGTATTTCACTGTATCTTTGTAGTAGTCTTTGCTACTACCTGTCAGACAATTATTGTCTAATTGACAGACAGATAACGATCTGCTTTTCTGCAGATGCCATTACAGCCACCTCTATTGTCTTTGAGGAAGACAATCCTACTTATTTATTTATTTGGAGATGCCGAAAACAACTACTCCACGGGAAATATGCCCCGACTGGCGTTGCATTACATCAACATCTCCATGGATGTCGCCACATCCTTCATGAAGACCAAATACCAGACAATGACCGGTTTCGATCTTGTTATGATCTCATCAGATTGCCATAGGTATCGGAATCGATGAATGATCTGGCGACATTGATTGCCTAAGGGGCAATTCCAAAACCATGGAGATGTTGATGTAATGCAACGCCAGTCGGGGCATATTGCCCGTGGAGTAGTTGTTTTCGGCATCTCCTTCCAATAATTAAGTAGGATTGTCTTCCTCAAAGACAATAGAGGTCGCTGTAATGGCATCTGCTTTTCTGCAGATCGTTATCTGTCTGTCAATTAGACAATAATTGTCAGACAGGTAGTAGCAAAGACCCAAAGAGGGCACTGCAGTGTACTTCACTGTATCTCGCCACTACAAATATCAATGATACTTTAAATAACATAATTCAAAAACAAAACAAGATTGTAATAAAAATTCAAACCTCATCAACATCAACATTACATCAACATCTCCATGGATGTCGCCACATCCTTCATCAAGACCAAATAAGAGATCATAACAAGATCGAAACCGGTCATTGTCTGGTATTTTGCATTGATGAAGGATGTGGCGAGATCCATGGAGATGTTGATGTAATGCAACGCCAGTCGGGGCATATTACCCGTGGTGTAGTTGTTTTCGGCATCTCCAAATAAATAAATGTGTTGAAAAAATTTTCTATTATTAATTAAAAAAAATCTTTGGGAAATATGCAATAAAATGAAATAGAGTTAGTGTCTCCTTCGCTTAACCCAGACGTCGCGGGTTTGAATTCCCATTACAGAATTTTTTTATTAAATGGTCTACCTATATTAAAGGTTGTGCGCAGGCTTAGATTGGCAACCATCCCAGCGTGCGTGCCTAGGATGGAAAAAATATCAGCTTGGTAATAATATGAGATATTAACATCGGTTGATGTTTATCCTATCCCCCTAATTAATGAGGTTCTCCAGGTCTCCCTCATTCCACCACTGAATGGCGGTTAGGGCATACCAAGAGAAGTCGTTCCTGAGGTGCAATTGCTGCCTACTGAATAATAATATACCGCCACTTTCCCACACAACATTATTAATATTTAATATAGAAATCGAATAGGAAGTATAGTAAATATTAGAGAGACAAAAAAATACATTAAATTGGTTTAAAATTCGAAATATCGACAATCATAAAACCATAAAAAAATCATTTTCGATGTCGTTATTTATTATTCCAAGAAAGAATACTGAGAATATTTGTTTTACTTACTTAAGCCCTTCTCTCATTGTATCTCATCAACTGAACCCATATCCAAAGGCAGCTCCATGGATCATTCGGAATTAGAATTTAAGATTTCTGTCAATATTTGAGGCCAATTTCGTTAATGGAACGCTAAGAGATTGCCTTATGAACTGTTAATGCTAATCCTTTTTTCCACTTTGACGGAAATGCCGATGTTTGACGAGGGAATAATTAATATTGTAGTAAGCTCGATTTAGAATTAAAGACTCCCATTTAAATATCGTATATGTTTAAAATAATAGAAAGTTCCCTATTTTTAGCTCTCTCCCTCTCTGGGTCTAGAGATTCAGTCACAGGATAGTTTTCAAACATATATTTTAGGGTAGCAGACTTACTCAAATAGTAAATAAGTATGCTTGGATAGACAAATGAATTTGTATTTAAAAATTCTTTAATTTGATATAAGGTAACCCTATATCAAATTAAAGCATTTTTATATACACATTTTTATTAGTCTGAAAAACCATATAGTGAAACAATAAAAATCAAATTGATGTATATTTACAATCTAACTATTTAGGACCAATATTTAAGAACACAAACCAATACAAAAAACAAAGTAATCCAAATAAAGGCAAAATATACTTATCGACCCCATATAAACCACAAGTATCAGAAAAACTTAAGAGTCCATTCACTGGTTCGAAATAAGCCCAAAATCGCGTTGTCTAATTATAAAAAAAACTATAAAAGATAGGGACTTTTAGTAAAAAAGTATTGAAAGATAAGACTTTAATCTAAATCCCTATAGTAGTAATTTTTTGTAATTCTTTTTATTTTTAAAATTCCTGGCAAACAATCTTGTACTAAAATAGCGTATTTTCAAAAATTATTTTCTTTAAAATACATGTAAGTATTAAACAAAAATTTGCTATTATAGGGATCTAGTTTATCTTTTGATCTTTCCGGTGATATATAATTTATAACATTAAAAAGAAATTTTGTTGCAATTATAAGACAAATCCGGTACCTTTGCAATGAAGGCTAACTTTGTTTCCATGTGCCTTTTTACTTCGGCTTTACGTACACCTCCGAATTCTAAATAATTCGGTAGTAGAAATATGTAAGTCTTCACCCTTCGGCTACCCAACCTGTCAACCTGACCCCGAATTCATGTCTGTCGAGTCTACAGTGAATGGACCCTTAAGAAGGAATTAGGTAAATATAATACACAATTAGCATACAGAAATGATAATACCATAAAAAATAAATTATACTCAAAACTGAAAGATCCAGTGGATGAATTAAATCAAACCCATGTTATTGATAAGGTTATGATAGGTCAGATTGCAGATTGCAATATTTAAACAAACATATAAGTCAACATTAAGTTATCAATTAGAAATTCCATAGCAACTCCTAATTCATTCAACACAGTATTAACTGAACACGTCGTAAACAAATTACACAATTGTAACTTTCCCGATACAACTAAGTATATCGCATAAAGAAAGAAATACCAAAAGCCGTATGTTTTTGGAAATGGCTGAAATACAAAACAACAAAAAAAAAACAGTAAATTATCAAACAGATATAGAAAATATAAGTAACATATATTGGAATCTTATTCAATAGTATTTTTTAAACATCCTGTATATGTACAAACTGTAAAACCTCCTCTCAACGGCTTTCTTCAGGCATGAGAATGTTTATAACAACTCTGTCATTCAGAACAGCAATATATGCTATCAGTTCTTAATTGCCTGCTCTCGAAAAGAAACACATCGATGGGGACACCAAATACTGATCATTCTATACTCAACTCTTCAAACTACACGCGTACATTGCATTCTTCAACAATAAAAAAGTTGAAAAACAAAATAAAATAAAACAAAACAAAACTTCAAAATTACCTTAAGTCTGAAAACTGGGATGAAATGTGGGATATTTGTCCATTTATCTGGCTGAAAGTCCTCTTTTTTGTTTTTTATTGAAGAAATAAATACAATGTATTAAGACTTAGAAAATCCTAGAAAAGTTATATCACTTGAATAAATTATTTTTTATTATTGCCGTTCTCTATACTTCTCTTCCTATATAATAGGTATCCAATTAACACCAAGCACTGAGAGGCCTTTTAAATTTAGTTCACTGACAATCCACCCACTTATTCATCCACACCACAGGGATAATTAAATGTAATAAATCCAAGAGTGCTGCGATTTCTTGTTCTGAACTGGCAGGCTAGACACGTTAGCGAGTGGCATTTGAAAATATCAAAAGATTTGAACTCCTTTCCAGTCTTATCAAGTAGTAGGCCATTATGTTCTCGACTGTCGTGGAAAATGCATAATTACAAGTCCGTAATGATATAATTGACAACTTGCTTAATGATACGGGTGCTCGAAGTGCTATAAATATGAAATGGGCAGGGCCGGATTTCCCTTACATGAATTTATTTCGTCGTAGGTTTGTTTTGTATGAAAGAATTTGGTTCTTGCAACTGTTGAAAATAATAATAATAATAATAAAAGGTCTTTATTATCAGGTGTTTACCAAAATATAAAACATACAACAGACGGGTGAAGTCTAGCATTCGCTATTCCACTTTTTAAAACAAACCCAAATCAAATACAAAAACTATACTCAAAAACAACTCAACAAAATATTGTCATTGAAAAACTACAAATGATTGTTCAACATGTACAAAAAGTTAAAAATTTAAAAGGTACTAAGACAGCAAAAATATCAATTACACTGAAAATGTAATGACACATTCTAAAAATAATAGTTTAATGCACTACTGAAGAGCTAAGAAATAATCTTAAGTTTTTTTTGCAAAAACTGTTTACGGGTAGAATCTTTAGTTTATCATTAAGGCTTATTATATGTACTTAAATGATCTTGTGAACATCGCCGTGTAGTACCAAGGAAGAGACAATTTAGAATTAAATCTAAGGTAATAAGGAGTAGAAGTTTGAAACAAACGATATACAAATACTGAAATATATACTTAAAAACATTTTCAATACTAAGCCAAAATAGCTCTTTTACTTTAGAGGATACTCTATCAAACTTTCTCAAGCCAAAGACAAACCTGCAACATGAATTCTCAATTTTTTGAATTCTATACCTTGTTATACTGTCCAAACATGGAAAGTAAAGTATGAGACAATAATTAATAATAGATAAAACTGTTGATTCAGCAAGAGTCTTCCTCAGACGAAAAGTCATCATTTTTCTACTCCTGTAAAGATGTATGAGTGCTAAATACGATTTCTTTACAATCAGTGATATATACTCCTGGAACCCAAGTCGACAATCGAAAATAATACCAAGATTTTTTGCAGAATGCTTTAAGAGAATAAATCCATCAAGGTTTAACACGAGTTTAGTTCTATGTAAACGCACCTTGAATTTAGAACAAAAAACAAAACACTGCACTTGTTCAAATTTAGTTTTAAATAATGAGGTTTGGAATATTTAGATATTTTCAATAAATCATCAATCAAATGAAGAAATAATTTGAGTATCTACAGCAAACGCAAGCATTTGAGGTGAATTTATTTTGCTAAACATATCCCTCGTGTATATAAAAAATAGAACGGGACCCAAGACCGACCCCTGCGGCACCCCAGATGTAACATTACCTATGGTGGATTGTGACCCCTCAATAACATACATATCTTTAAGTGGGCTAGACTATACATTCATTTTAATAAGGCTACCTGGATGGGGCTTTGTAAAAATAATAATAAAATACCATGTTGGTGTTTCAATATCAGTCCTGACCTGCCTTCAGCTTAGTTTCACATATATTAAACTTTGGGTGATAATTAGAGGGACTCTTAAAGATAAACAAAGAAAGCAAAACCCCGTCGAAGATATGCTGCGGGTTTATAAAAGAGCAGTTACGCGCTCCGGTAAGATGATGAAAAGAAACGCGAAAAACACTCTAAATATTAATTATATTCAACTAATTGTTTCATATTTTCTCCATATGTGTGTGAGTGTAGTAACTCTTAGAAGCACAATAAGGACTCTTGAAATCATGCTGGTAGTTCTCAAATATATCGTTAATAGTTCTAGGGTAATATTAACCCTTCAAAGCTTGTGGATAATAAAACTTACATAATACTTTCTGAATTGTTTAAATTCAAGTTGGCTCATTGACAAGCATTGGAAGCGAAGGACATAAACTGAGTAATTACATAATAAAAAGAATAGTGGAACTGAAACTGAAATGGTGGAACGTACATTTGAGAATAGCACATATTTTTTTATTCATTGACTAGCATATTTCTGTAGGGTACAACATTTTAAGTAATCTAGTGACCTCGTCTACCGACATCTCGTAATTGATACTTTACTTCTTTCGAAAATTTTTATTTATTTACTTCTTTATTATTATTAGAAATTGTGATGGTACTTCCAAAATGTTCCCAATTATTTTAATTTGAACAAAATCTAAGTAACAATCCTCCAAGATCCAAAACAATTTTAATTTTTGTTAATATGTAATACGAATACGTAGAGATAGATAGATACTTATTCAAATCCAGCATATTTTATCTATTTCCTCACAATCCATAAGAATATCGAAATGTTAAATAACTAAAAAAAAGAAAGAAAATGAAAAAGTTAATAAATAAATAAATTAATAAAATACTTACCATTAATTTTTCAAACTGATTTTATAACTTTATTAAATAATATTTTCAAATTAAGATTTAGAATGTCCTATAAATATTGGTTGGGTATTGTTATTGGCTATTCATTCATTTGTTATAATTATATGTGTATAGATTTTCATTTGATTTATTGTCTCGAAACAAGTGTCTGAATACACTTATCGAGTAAAATTTATTTACATGAATGTATTTATTATCTTTATACTTACTCTGTAACTTGTATTATTGTATTTTATTGTATTACATTTATGTGAATAAATATTATTATTATTATTATTACTGTTCTGATCTTGCTGATATAATGACAGATACCCTGTGTAACATTGCGAAAGCTGTTTTTCCTTTAAAATCTGTTCCCAATAGGTTCAGTGGAATTAGATGGTTCAATGACAGGCTCCGTGAGATGCGCCGTGTGCTACATCACTCTAAGGCTGTCTTTGATAAAAATAAAACCGTTGAAAACTGGGGAGCATATTGCGACATCAGGAACGCATATAAAAAAGCTATCAAATTTGAAAAACGCAATGCATATGCAAATGAAATTTATAATTCGACTAATAGGGTGAAAACAGTTTGGAACATAGTGAATACTGAAAGGAATTCTAAAAAATCAGTACATAAGTCAAATCTTATATCATCCGATGATTTTAATTTGCACTTCTCCAATATTTGTAACACAGTTCTTCAAACAATTGACGATACTTTTGTTGATCCAAATGACCTTTTAGTTAGGGCACCAAAGCCGCCTTTTTCATTTTTTATGCCCCCAATTACCGTACAGGAAGTAAAGGAGGCAATTTTTAGCTTAAAAAAGACAGCTGGGCTAGACTATTATTGCCTAAATAGTTCTATGGTCAAGGCATCTCAGGAGTCGTTAATTGAACCATTAACTATTCTCTTTAATAAATGTGTCAATGAAGGAGTATGGCCGGACTCATTTAAAGTTACAAAAATTTTTCCCTTGCATAAAAAAGGAGATCATAATTGTCCGGATAATTTTAGACCCATAGCAACTGTTCCTATTATGGGCAAAATAATGGGAAATTATTATGAAGCGGAATTTATCCAGTTATTGTGAAAGTAAGCACATTTTCTCTGATTCTCAGTTTGGTTTTAGGAAAAATCGTTCTACCCTTAAAGCCTTGCTGTCTATGGTTGAGGTAATTGTAGAGGGATTTGATGAGGGCCTCCATTCAAATGCCACGATGTGTGATCTCTCAAAAGCTTTTGATTGTGTTAATACACAAATTTTGCTACATAAACTGGAATATTATGGGATAAGAGGAAATGTGCTCAAACTTTTTTCTTCCTACCTTTCTAACAGGCAACAGTATGTGAGTCTTAATGGAACCGAGTCCAGCCTACTACAAGTTGAAAACGGTGTTCCTCAGGGTTCTGTCTTGGGACCCATTTTGTTTCTATTATACATCAATGATTTGCCTTACTCGGTAGATGACTTATCTTGTGTAATATTTGCTGATGACACTACACTAATTGCAGGGGGTGGTAGTTCTAATTTGGGTAGTTTTCAACCGGGGAAAAAATTGGTTTTCCTCAAATAAGCTGAAACTCAACGAGTCCAAGACTCAGCACATTCATTTCATCACTGACAAATGGGCTTCTAAGTCCGAGGCCAAAGTTCTTGGGCTAACCCTAGATACCAGATTGGAATGGTCACCCCAGGTTGATCATCTTTGCTCAAAGCTGTCATCGCAGATATTCTGTCTGAAGCAATTAAGACGTTCGCTTCCTTCTAATGTACTACGCACGGTGTATTTCGCAATTTTCCATAGCCATTTAACATATGGCATCACGTTATGGGGAAATTCAAGTGCTGCTTATAGGGTGCTAATTTTGCAAAAGGCTGCTGTTCGCTCCATAGAAGGTGCTCCTTATGGTACCTCGTGCTTACATCTTTTCAAAAAATTTAAAATTATGTCCCTACCTTGTATTTATATATTCGAGTCCCTATTGCAAATACACCGTGGATTTGACAAATTTCAAAAGCATTGTGATGTGCATTCCTATAATACTAGGAATGCAACAAATTTGATTCAGTCCTATTCTAGGATTCGTACAACGCAAATAAATAAATTGGATGTTGGATTGTATAATCACTTTGTTCATTGTTTTAACAATGTTAATGTTACTAGTTTGAGTTTTAATAAGTTTTATAAGTTGTGTAAAACGTTTCTAATAGACAAATGTTTTTATAGTGTGAATAATGATTATTTTAATTGGTCAAATTCTAACGGTTAATGTTTCAGTGACTTCAAATGTACCTTTAATTGTATGTAATGTGGTCGTTAAATAAAGTAAGTAAGTAAGTAAGTATTATTATTATTATTATTATTATTATTATTATTATTATTACTATAAATCACAACCGATCTATTCGCTTCACAAGGGCAGTTATATTAGAACAGAAACAGAAATAAAACTTATTTAAACAAACCAAGTTTTCCAAAGTATGCTACTTTCAACAACACATGGCGGGGAACACTAGCGCCCTCAACGGTAGGGTAAATCGACAATATTCCGTAATTGGTATAAAAAGTATATAAGCGGTTAGAAATAATCCAATATTTTCTAACCGTTCTTGTGTATTTAGTTTGAAAAATGTTAATTTCCATTTTATTTGGTTACGTCTATTGATATTTTTTTTATGATATGGCTTATGATATTTTCTCGCCTTAAAGTATTTCAGAATATCGATTAGCCTCGAATATCGTATCTATAATCAATCTAAAAAGTTTTGATACTGCATTGACCGACAAATATCAACATGGCGTTACATTGTTGTCACACTTAATTCTCAGATTTATCCATCTACAATAATATTTAAATGTGATTTACATTTTCGATTACATTTCTCGAATTGAACGACTTTTCTTTAAAAATTGGCAACGCCGCCCAACATGCCGAGAGTGGGTATAATGTATCTCTGTTCAACTCATTGAAAATGTTCCGTCCGTCTTTGCTAGTTTCATCTACCACCTGATTAGAGTTCAGATGCGTACCACGGTTATGGTACTTCTTGCGCATTTTTTATTCGTATTTTTGTCCTTTATACTATTTACTTGTAGCTTGAAGTAAAGTTTTATGTGATTGTAATATTAAATAATGTTCTACATTGGACAGTGAATGAATTGAAAGTGGCATTTAGTATTAAAATGCGCGCGCCCATGGCCGGCACGTACTTTGCTACGGCTATAAGTTTTTCTTTTATTTTTATTATTATTTTACATATTTAATTACATAAATTAAAATAATAAGGTCTTAAAAAGACGTAAGCATACCAATACTACATAAGGATATTAGATGGCTATACAATAACAACAACCTGTCACAAAATGTCCAATTTTAATCCCATGTTTTAAAATTTGAGAAATCAGGAAATTTACTGTTTTGTAATTTATTAGGTATGTAAAAACATTAAGAAATAAACTCGTGCGGTATATGGAATAATCCTTTTAAGCACCTGTTGACCCTATATTATAACTTTTTATTTAAAATATCTCAATTAAATAAAATATAAGTCCTATTCCGAGCAGGTGGCTCAGGGCTTAGCGTCTCGATCGCTCAACCCAGAGGTCGTGGGTTCTAATCCTCATTCCGCCAAACAATTTTTCATTAAATTGTTTGCTCGTAGATCAAGGCTTATTCGCAGGGATGGCTTGGCAACCATCCTGGCGATGGTCTAGGATGGGAAGAATATCAACTTGGTGTTAATGTGAGAGATTAAAACCAGTTGATGTTTGACTTGTTCCCCTAACTAATGAGGTTTTCCAGGTTTCCCTCATTCCAGCACTGAATGGTGGTTAGGGCCTACCAACGTAAGTCGTTCCTGAGGCGCAAATGCGGCCCGCGAAATAATAATATGCCGCCCCCTCTCCCACACAAGTCTCAGACTTTCGGGCTAATCCTTGTGATTAGAATGAGGGGTAGAGATATTATTATTATTATTATTATTATTATTTCACCTCCCTCTGTATGATTAAAGGCGAAAATAATTTTATAAGATGTCTCCTTCGGTGGCCGCCCCTGTACTATATTTCATTTTGGTATGACACCAAATATTGGCGATTCAAATTACCGATGAGGGCGCTGCAAATTGTAAACAAATATGGAGGAAGACGAGTAAAAATTTTGCATTTGATATCACATCATCTAGCAATTTAGCATTCAACTGCCATAAATATAGTGACTTCATGTGCTAGTTAGGGTGAAATAAAGGATAAAAAGAGTGGTAAAAGCAGTAAAACGTAAACATAAGTGCTCGATTGCTATTTATATGAATTTTTTGGGTTGAAACAGGTACCCTAGTTTTTGTTTACTTACATTTTGGACTAAAATAAGTGTGATAAACTGTATATATATTGTAAATATATTGGTGCTGTTTTTTGTTAAATACTGTTTAAAATAAAATATATTCGTCTTTTATAAAACTAATAATAGAAAAGTATAGACAAACGGCAACAAAGTGGTTATGTTGTGTAAATAAACGTGTTCCCTGTTATGAAATTGTTACATGCCTTTTGGAGAAATGAATGAGAAACAGTTTCTTATACTAGGGCCAAACTTCTACCTATCTTCAATCTTAAACACCTCTATTGACACATTTTGTGGAATGACACCTATAAACACGGCAGTTTGTGTTGTGCTGATTTCTTTTGAATGCCATTTTTAAATGTAAAAATAAAGATGTAGAAATACTAACCACGTCGTTTTTAACTTTGTAACACCAAAAAATTACAAGCCTACTAAATTATTACGTTAAACAAACCCAAATACGTATTATTTATCATTATATCAGCAATAAGCCTCCAATTACCTTTTACACAGTAAAAAAATCCGGCAGATTTTAACACTGATTCCACACTCATCAGTGTGTATACAGGGTGTCCACGTAGTGCGCGTAAGTCCAATATCTGGGTTAATAAAAGAGATAACTTAATTTTTTTTCTACAGGGTTGTCTAATATCCCGAGCTGCACAAAATGAAAATATATTTACATATTCAGGGTGTTCAGTTTTTCCTGGACAGGTACCAACTTCGTTTTTCTAAATGGAAATATATATTTTTTATTGCTTTTTCGAACTAAACCCTTGATTTTAGTAGGACTTTCATCAGCCTTCCCTATACCTAACTTAAACTGTTTTTGAAATATTGACGGGTGAATATTGACATTTTTGCAACTTTGACACCCTGTAAAATCTAAACGGTTTGAGATCAAGCAAAACGGTTTGCACATTCCTATCTTAACTTTTCATAAGCTATCGTTTGGTACTAATTTCAGAATTATCCAAAAATTTAAAATTTTCTGAAAATTTTGAAAATTTTTTATTCCTGTATAAATTTGAAATTAGTATCAAACGATAGCTTATGAAAAGTTAAGATAGGAATGTGCAAACCGTTTTGCTTGATCTCAAACCGTTTAGATTTTACAGGGTGTCAAAGTTGCAAAAATGTCAATATTCACCCGTCAATATTTCAAAAACAGTTTAAGTTAGGTATAGGGAAGGCTGATGAAAGTCCTACTAAAATCAAGGGTTTAGTTCGAAAAAGCAATAAAAAATATATATTTCCATTTAGAAAAACGAAGTTGGTACCTGTCCAGGAAAAACTGAACACCCTGAATATGTAAATATATTTTCATTTTGTGCAGCTCGGGATATTAGACAACCCTGTAGAAAAAAAAATTAAGTTATCTCTTTTATTAACCCAGATATTGGACTTACGCGCACTAGGTGGACACCCTGTATAGTCCACACTTGGCAGTGTTAGACATATCGGTGTATTATTACATTACATTAAAAGTAATTTAACACAGTAGATTTTACAAGGTAATGTGTAATAGTTAATTATTCCGTTTTTATGGCGGACTGATTCATTTTTAACACAAGGTTTTGTAAATTTTACTAAAATTTATGAGTATTTCTACAAACTTCGCGGGTATATCGTTCGTGTAATATGAGTTCTAAAGGTTTAGTAATTATACTACCCAGTTCGTGTTAAAAATAACACTGCAGCAAATTACGATTACCATTTAGTAATTTTACCATTTGTCTTTTTTTACTGTGTAAGTAGGTTCAAATATTTTCATGCAGAGGGCGCATTCATTTTTGGAATCGCCAATAGCAGTCCTGTCTACATTAGTAGCGGACTCTGTATTAAACAACAAGATTTCTTAAGGAATACCTCCTCCAACTTTTCATGCAGAAACCGCCTCGCCATAAAATCAAACTTAGAAGCAACAACCCCGCGATACGACCGGGGACAGAAAAATAAACAGCCCGAAACGTTTCTGTTTGATGAGCGATATCTCGTGCGGCGATGGGGTGTAAGCAGTCACACAGACAGATGGACGCGGACGACGCATCTCCATCATAGGCTCCCCCAGGACACCGTCATTACGGCTGTAGTCGAGAAATGACCGCCGAGACTTTCAGGAGCGCTTCCTAGCAGGCGATCCTACGTGAGGCCAATGTGTTATCCGGTGGGGCCGCGGGGGAGATGGATCCAATAACACTTATTTATTAGGGCGGCTAACGCTATAATAAATTCGATAAAATGCTCGGAGGGATTGGAAATATTAGGGATGATTTTTTCGCGATGTACCTATGTACAGAGTATCTGGCGGATATACCGACACGAAAAAATTAAAGCCGTATGTCTTCAATGAAAGCCGAACATGGTTAAAACATGGCAGTGATGACTTTCTTAAGGCCGGTCGTACATAGACGCGACATGTCTGCAACATTTTTGTTAAGACATGTAGTGGACACATCTCATCAGACAAATATCGTAAAGAAATTACAGACCTCGTCCATTTGAGTGAATTATGTCGTCGGATGATTATGCATTTCTGCTAGTGGCATTAGTACGAATAAGAAAAAGAAATAAAAGTAAGCGAAGATTTTGGATACATCTATATTCAGCTCAGGCATATCCATCGCAGTATATTCAAAACTAGTCAATCAAAAAAAATGATGGAGGATCCGGCAAAATTTTTATCGTTGTATAGAATAACACAGACGAGCTTTAAGGTACTTCTCGATAAAGTTGAATCAAAAATCAAGAAAGTAGAAATCAAAGATTCAAAATTTCGTGAAGCTATTTCACCAGAGGAGAAATTGTCGATTTGAATAATTTTTTTGGTTGTAATCATATAACACTTCATATTTTGCCACTATATTAACGAATTTAATATTAAAAACCGGATCGTCCTTCATATTTGCTAGGAAGTACTACATGCACCGCAAGATAAACGACAAATGACGCTTAAAATTAGAACATGCACTGTTGTATGAAAATTGTCGTCGACAAGATAGAACTTGTTCGCGACAAGTCTGTCAGATGTACGAATCTCGGTTAATAATCAAGTGCTTTAAAATGAAACGACATGTCGCAGACGTGTTCCAAACAAATGTCGCATATATATACGACCGGCCTAAGTCCGAATAAAATGTCGCCGATAATCTGACAATGCACTAGTGTCCAGTTTTCGTTGGCTTGGACGGGTCTCGGCTTATTAATAAAAATACAGGGATGCAGTTTTCGCGGCACTGTGAACAGAATTTGCATACCTTACTCTCTGAGCTACATTGTGAAATTGAATACTTTTTATGTATTCAGGCATATATCTGGCGTATTAATAAAAATACAGGGCAGCGGTTTTCGCGACGCTGTGACACTTTTTTGAAAAACGCTAGATGCCGTAAACAGAATTTTCACAGCTTACTTTCTGAGCTGCATTGTGAAATTGAAAATTTGTTCCTTGGGTTTTCGAATTTTCACATCCGTTTCCTTTAAAAATTATCCCCGACTTTTCTAGGACACCCTGTATAGACACTGCATGTAGGTTCTGTATAGAAGTCACAATTTTTAGATATTTACAATTTTCTTCAGTTCCAGATACTGTTTATACTATCAAATTAGCCATTATTAGTACCAATCATCTTAAAAACTCGAATTTAATTGGTATGACTTTGGTCTTTTATTGGTTTTTTTTTGGGACTTTTGGGCTGGTAATTTACATTATTTTAATAAATTTTTTTCGATTTTTTAAATAGAAAATCATCTATCTATATCTATTGCTGCTGCTGTTGCATATTATTTATGGTAGCTTGTACCTAAAATCATTTATTGAGTTACAACAACCATTTATTGAGTTACAATAACCATTTATTGAGATACAATAACCATTTATTGAGATACAATATTGAGTTAAAACCAATACAATAACGGGATGTTGAAACAATTTTTACTACTTGACAGATGGGTTGTATATAACATATAACTACGAATAGTACGAATCAGCTTTATATCCATTACCTGTAAACGCTTTATTTAAATAAGGACTAAAATAAATTAAGCCAAAACAGCTATTCTTCTAGCTATATGCCACTCATTTTTTTTTGTAGTGATAGTTTTCTTTATACGTGACATGTATTTCAACATTGCAATTTTAAAATATCCCTCGGAGGGATAAGATGAAAGCGTCAGTAAAATTTCAATAACAATTTTTCTCGGGAAGCGGATCCGGAGGCGAAGATTGATGGAATAACAAAGTTTGACTTTTGATTAAGATTTTTACCTACCGAGATGGATAACTTTAATAAAGAACCGAGCGAAATTAATGACGATATACTCGTTTCTCTAGACGTCTCCGATTTTGTTCCTGTTTTTCCTTGTCTATGATATTTCTCTCTATCCACATGCCATTTCTGTATGTGAAGAATAAGAAACCTAACGCTTTACTAGTACACTAATCTACCACTAGTAGTTGTAGATTATTTGGCAGCCGAGTAACAGTTGTATTTCAAATCAAGTCTAATCTAGAAACCAACCAACTTACTCGTTGTTTATAATTATCCATATTCACATTCCAACATTTACACCACTCCAGATTGGCATGACTTTAAGAAACAACTATTATAAGTACCTAATTTAAGCTGTTTAACTTCATTTTTAGCATAAGTTCAAGAAAAGCACATGCAGGGTTGATGTTATTTATTAAAATATACAGAAGGCAACTGATTCAGTGGATTTATTTCTGTTGTTCATAAATTGGAACTATTCAGCTTTTCAAAGCACTTTATTGAGCAGCTTTTTTAAGTTGTTTCTTTCAAACTAAGAAATTTGTAACAGTTCACATTTAAACAAAGCAGCATCCATAGTTTTATTTTTGTTATTCGGTTGTCCTCCTTGATGCCAGTGCTATAAATAAGAATAAAATCTAGTTACATCATTCCAAAGATGTATCTTATCATTTTGCTTAAACCTGAATGATTCAGTGAAATCGAGGAAAAAGTGTCCGATATTAATTAATAAATAATGATTTTTTTGTTAAAATTTTAACACTCTGTAGGTAAGTAGTGGTGAGAAACACACCGTAGTACCCTCTTTGGATCTCTGCTACTATATGTCTGACAGACAGATAACGTGCTTTTCCGTATGCGCCATTATAGCAGTGACCTCTATTGTCTTTGAGGAAGACAACGCTACTTACTTATTTGAAGGTATAAGAGTGGGCTCGATGAACGATGTTGCGGCGTTATTGCCTAATGGGCATCGTGAATGTTGGTAGTGGTGAGAAACACACCGTAGTGCCCTCTTTGGGTCTTTGCTACTATCTATCTGTCTTACAATGACACTACCTATGACACTCTGATGAGCGCATAATAAGCGCGAAACCGATCAACGTCTGGTGGTTCGTCTAGATAAAAAATGTGGCGACTTCTATGGAGATGCCGAAGTAATGTGATGTTATCTCCTTCAAATAAATACCCTGTAGGTATCTCGAAAACGAAACTCTTCCTCACAGATATTTATAGGAACTTGTTTTCTTATTCGAGGAATCTGGACCTAATTTTTTTTTTGCAATATTAATGAATCGCTCTGCATAGCTCCTTTTTCAAATCTACAGTTTTCATAGGCGGATAGCAGACATCTGTTCTAGAAGAAAAAAAGACAATAAACACACATTTGGTTGATCCCGCTCCATCTCTCGAATTGTTTAAAGATTTTTTTCAAATATCTCGATGCAATGAGATAGTAAGTTGAAATTTGGTTGGTAGTCTTTTAAAAACTGAAAGGGACGATATTCGGTAGCATTTTTATCAAATTTTCTAGACTGCATGTTCCTTCTTGATCCATCTGGCATCATTTGAAGCTTTAGAATTTTTCCGGCACGCCACTGAAACATCCTTATCACCATTTCTCGTCTCTTGATGTTTATACTTGAAGAATAATTTAGTATGTGCTGAAACAAATGAAGAATACAAATAAATATACTGGGTGTTCCTTAATGTCATGAGCTAATTCCTTGTCCAATTGTATGACCAAGAGTCCAAATAAACGTGTGGCCTAAATTACTTCGTTTTTGAGATACAAGGTGTCAAGGTTTTTATAAAAAACCTTTTGTTTTTATTAATTTATTTTCTTTCTTTTAACCGCTAACATCGATCGGAAATCGGATTTTTGTAATTTTTTCGTCCTACACGTAAAGTGCTTATATCTCAAAAACAGAAAGAACAAATATAACTTATTATCGCTGAAATCAGAAAAGTAGCTCTTTCAAGGTATCACTAAATATGGTGGTGTAATATGGTATATATAGTGTTCCATATTTATAACTGCAACTTTTGTATTTAATATTTTTTTTATCTTAAAAAATTAAAAAAGTAGGTGAAGTCGGAATGTTCGCCTGAAGGCACTGTACCTATTATAAATATTTATTTCCGTGCGGGTAAGCCTTTAGCCATTATAACTTCTACAATGCCTTGTATAATTATATATATTTTGTAGAAAGTATGTGGGGATAAACAAAAGATAATTGCTGTTATCCACCCTAAGGTTTTATTTATTTCTTTCCATTATGCCAAAAGAAAACAGGATACTTAATATACAAGATCCCAGGGGCATCGTTTTCTAATACCCAATTTAATGTACACGTACATTACAGATTGGAGTACCTACTTCGTCCTTTTTTCGGAGTAATTTGGGAGCCAGGGAAACGGCACGCATGTTAATATCGAAGATAATAATAAGAAAAGTTGGGTAACGTTATTATTGACATGAAATTATCCGAAGTTTTCTGGCAAGAAAATAAATTGTATCCCCGGGCGGCACGTAAATTCGTTACGAACTTTTCTTAAAAATTGTGCAAGATGAATTCTTCCATTTACTGATATCTTAAACAAATTTTCACATCGTGAAGTACAAGGCAAATGAATAATGTACGGAAAGTTGCCCGTTCGAGGGACCGGCAATTATTACTTTTCAAATTATTAATAGAAACTACATATTCCGCCAGGATGTTACCATGAAAACTATCAACTCTATGGACTTAGGAGCTATCCAAGATATAAGATAAGTTTAAATATTTATTTAGGTAAAAAAACTTGTTTTATATATATAGAAAATACTCCTTGAAGGGTATTTTGCTGTTATTACAATATGATCAAAGGGAGATCAATGAGTAATTTGATTTTATCCTAATTTAACTAAAGTTGAAAATCTTAGAGCTAAGGTCTTACTCACTAGTGTGCCTTATGATCATATTTATAGTCGGTACTTCGATGGTACTCAAACTTAAGCAATACTAACAATACAAATTCTTATGGCGGAGCATTGCTCAAGCATGAGTTTGATCGAAGTACCGACTATAAATACGGACATTAGAGTTTGGTAACTTAATTACACTAAAACTAACGTGTAACAATAACCGCACAACACTGTACTTTTATAGTGATATAATCAATTCACCAACTCAAAGGGCTTAACCATCTTGAGCCTTCTTACTATGTTAGTGTTGCCGAGGAGCTGGATGGCCTCGATGTTCACATGTTGATGGAGTCGTTGTTCGTTAGTCCTTGCAAATTTGGTAATTGTCTGCTCTACAGTGTCCATCTGAAGATCTCGATGAAGGTCACTGTTTCTGATGTAATAAGGCGTTTTGACGATGTTCCGCAGTACTTTGTTCTGAAATCTTTGAATGATTAATATATTACTCTTACTGGCACAGCCCCAGAGCTGTATTCCATAGGTCCACTCTGGCTTGAGGATTTGTTTATACAACAGTATTTTGTTGTAAGTTGATAAGCAGGGGTGTTTACCAAGTAACCAGTACATTTTCTTATATCTGATGTCTAGGCTCTTCTCTTTTTTTTAACATGGACTTTCCAGCAAAGTCTTGCGTCTAATGTGATGTTTAGTAAGTTGAAGATATATTTTTACTACTTCTTGATTGAAATTGTTTGATTAGAGTAGATCCCCAAGGTAGTTCAGGGTCTGTGGTAAAGGCACACTATGAATCAATGAACAAACGTCAAAGGAAATCAAAACTTCACCTTCTTGCAACTGAATATGAATCCTTATTAATGAAATCAATGGTTGAAATCATTACGAAAGGGTAGACAATCTGATTAGTATTGGCCCTTATAAGCAACTTTCTAGGAGTCCATTATCTACCAAAAATGATTACTGAAGGAAGAAATGTACTTAAATATTACTTAATATTGTATACTTTAGATTATGTTTCTTGGTCCTCGGAAGCCGCGAGAGTGAGTACAGCAATCAAAACTAATTCTCCTACTAGGGTATAATAAACTGCCGTAACAAAAAGTGAACCTGAAGAAGGTTTTTTGGCAGCAAAATGTTTTTCTCAAAATTTGACAGCACCAACTATAGAGGAGCATCAAAAGTGCTCTAATAAAGTGCCTTCTGTATTTTTAATTAACGTCAAATGTATTTTCGTTTTTTCAAAATAATTTTAAATCGGTTAGTGGCATTTCGAATATCAGCAAATATTATTGCTAAACACCAATAAAGGAGACACAATAACAAAGTTACACGTGCTAACCTATTTTAAATGGGACACCCTGTTCATAATATACAGTGTTATTCAGAACTTATCCATAATAAAATTTGGGAATGTTCTACATACATGTACAAATGTGGTAGTTCAAAAAAAAAAATTTTTGGCGGGTTCTGGAAACTATTTAAAAATTTTTAATTGCACACGGCTGGATACTGGTCCACTTTAATGGAGTGACCTTGGGACTGACAATGCAAACTGGCTAGCACGAAAAAAACTTTCGGATGTTCTGAGAGTATACCGACACCCGGCGCAAAAAAGATTTGCATCGTTTTTACTTTAAAATAAACTTAAAGATAGATAGATGTGACCAAAGTGACGTGTCTTTAAAATGAATAAAATTTTGTTACACTAATTTTGAAGAATTGCGCTACTTGATTACTAGGTATTAGAAACATGAAATTTATAAAAAATTTGCACATACCTTGTTACAAAAGCTGTTCGAAATTTTGTTCCTCGACTTGTACACACTTTTGGGCACGCCTTATCCAAATTTGCCGCACTAAAGCGAATGTTCCTCCTGGTTGCTGATCTTGTAAACGCAAATTATTAAGTAAATTGGGGATTTTCAGCATTTTCAAACTGAACTTCGTGTAGTAAGCGCCACACCGTAGATTGGGATACCCCAGGCACCTGCCTAGCGATCTGACTTATATGTACTTATTCGCGTATTGTCACGGACCAGATTCAACACTTGTTCTTCAGCTGCTAAATACGGTGTGGTCGTCCCGGGACACCATCTCGTCCATTCCAACTTCACCATAATTAAGAATCATGTCCATTAACTCAGCATTACTGTACACATGAGCCATTTTGTAAATTTTACAGTTTAACACTCCTACGATAAATAAAACACCGGCACTGAGAGAGGACACAGATAGACTGATGATTGATAGACAATAGAGATATTATCTCCAACTCTATTCGCTCGGTCTTAACCAGGCGTTCCAGGTACAAAAACTTGTTTACTTTTTTTTACCACATTCTTAGGAATGTGGTATATCAGATGTCGTTGAAGTATAGTTGCCCATCTACGTAGTCCTTTATAATGGTATAACTTTAAACATTGTTTACGGGAAAGCCTAAGACTTTTATTATAAATTTTTTTGATATCGATTTCTTATTTAAGGATACACATATCCTCAAAGTTTTAGAGATAAATTCTGAATAACCCTGTATATTATGTAACTTCATCCGGTTATATCTCTACAAAAAACATATGATTTTATCATTATTAGAAACATATTTGTTACGTGAAACTGGGCTATGTAAAGATTACTTTTTAGAAATATCCTCTATAATCCCCGTCCCGCCTCTGAGTATTACACCCTCTAATAAAAATCAAAGAGTCGGAAAAAGTTCAGCAAAAGGCCAATCCGTACCTGGGCGGAGAGAACAAAAGAGGATTGAAAACAATATTATGCAAATAATTCGGGCATACAAAATAAAAAGTGGCAGTTTACATTTGCCGACTTTTTAAAACTTGTTGACTAATTCATGGCGACTTATTTTTGCGAGATGCCCCGATAAAAAAGTCGCCGAACGCGCCCCATCCGCGTCTCTCTCTCACGAATTAATTGCTTTCGGGTATTAGAGTGGGACGGGGCGATCCGCCTTGTGAGTTATTAGAGAGGATTAACATTAAAAACTGTAAAAACCGTGTCGCTACTTAAAAGAAAAATGTACAGTCGTTCAATTAATACATTCAGGGGTGGATGGAGGTCCTGACCCCGCGCCCCGCGTGCTCCTCCCATTGACGTGCTCGGAGGGTTGCTGGAGAATATTTAAGATGTAACAGTGGTGGCTTTTAAAGGCACATATTGATTCTTGCCTCATCTATTACCTACGTCTGATTCTATTCATAGGAATGCAATTTTTGGATGCATGTATTATTATTATATTTACTATATTATTATATACCATCGCGCATTTAAGTCGCCTAGTTTGGGTTGGTCCGCGTTACTATGTCAAATGCGAAAATGTTTTCTTTACTGATACAATTTTATATTTTCTCGTTTATCGAACTTTTAAGGACATTTCTTTAACCAACATGCAGGGTGTGGATAGATGTGTCTCTCTCTCTATTTAACTCACTGAAATGTTGCTGATGTCGTCTGTCTTACTGGATTCATCTGAATAGACCTCGGTTACGTAGCACGGTTCGGGTACTTCGCCCGTATTTTGTATTCGTATTTTTGTGCTTTCTGCTTACTATTTAGTTATGGCTTTCACGAAATAAAGTTTAATATGATTATGATATTAATATAATATACATTGGCTCAGTGCAATTAATTGAAAGTCAAATAGTGTATGTTTGCAACGTGTGCAAAAATACGCGCGCGCCCATGACCTGCTTCAACCTTCTTAGAAGTACTTTTAGAAGTATTTATACTTTATACTTATAGCAGTACTTTAGTGAAATTTTGCTACTGTAGCTTGGAACCCGCAGTATATCTGTATTATATAATATAGGGTGTCTCAAGACGACCTCCTATATTGGCCAATTCTCGAAAACCGTATTTTTTGCCGCTTTTCGTGAAAATATTTGGGATTTAACCTTTTTTCAAATGAGGCACCCTGTATATAAATAATGTTTTGATTTCTACAGTCAAATTTGGACCCACTTTTGTCAGAAAGTACTTATGTTCTGGTATATTTTTTTTGGGAAAATCAATATAATTTTTATTTATTTACAAGGGGCATTATGCTCAGTAACAGGGTAAGGTCATACGATAAAGTATATGGGCATGGGTAAAACACAATACTTGCACCTTCACACACTTCACTTCAGGCAATTCAGACACAATACAACACTTCCTGTAGAATATCTAAATAATTACACATCGAAAACACTTCGAAAATCACACTTATTTCACTTAAGTATTGCTTCTTCTCTTGATCGCTGCCTGATTAAAATTGTCTCTCTCGCCGGCACGCCGCGGCCTTTATATAGGTAAAACTAGGCTTCTAGTCGTAGAAATTTCCATCGAATACTCACGAATAATCCGCATACCAGGGCAGTTCAATAACTAATCCACAGCTAAGTTCTACAAGAAATACTCGATGAGTACCGCTGGTGACATCCAGGAAATGTGGGCAAAATCTCCCTTATTTGTAGGCCTAGAGGGTTGAAACTTCGCTCTTGGGGGGTTATCCCTGGCACCTCCAGAGGCGGTGTTGCCAGATTGTACACAATTTTCCTAGAGCTGGGGAAAATGTAGATTTGGCAACACCGCACTTGGGCACTATGTCGGCGATTTTGTAACACTATGTATTATATTGAGAACTGATTGTCATTTAAGCAAACATTTATATATGAACGTTCTTTCATATGAGGAGTATAATTAACTTACTGATGATTCACCAGCATCCGGTTTAATCGGAAATGTAGACACCTCTACGTCACTTGTATAGTTGTAGAGTTTAATTAATATAATTATGTTATTTTATATAAAAAGCATTTTGTTTCAGAATTTTCAATCAGAAGTATTAAACAATGAGTTCTATTAGTTTCCTTAGCAACATTTCTTATAGGATCAAAAAATTGAATTGAAATGTAGTAAGCGACGTTAAGTATCAATCAGATATGAACGATAATGTGTAGCTTTATAAAAAGTCCCTTTATCCCACGCCACTGCACCAATAGCAGTACATCTATCGCCGCATCCCTCGCCTAACACCCAAAACATTATGCACTGGGTTTTAATTTTTTATCCTTGGAAATATTCCTCGGAGATTAATAAGGCTTGAAAATGTGATGTCTGCTTTCGGTGAGAATTAAAAATAAAATGGAAGTTATTAAGAATCGCGCGAGGGGCAGGGTTCAAGCCATCCGTTGTTTCAAAGGTGCGGCGAAATTTAGGAGGTATACGTGGACAATTTTTTTATTAGCGGAAATATTTGACGGAGTGTGAATTTTTTATTAAATTTGCCCGTGTTTTTATTCGCAGTTGGCCGATGAAAATAATTTATATGGTGGCGAAAAACTTTTTTGTCTTCTTGCTTCAAAATACAAAAAGTAGAAGGTTGTTTAAAATAAGCTTTGGGCACAAAATTGTTGTCAGTTCTTCCTGTTCCTACAATTTTCTTTTTTTTTTTTTAATTTATAAAATTTAGCAGCTCACACCAAAATTGCAGATATTTAAGGATTAAATGCGACAGGATCCGGAAGCAATGTTCAGCATATTGTCCTTATATAGTTTAAAAGCAAAATGTAAGAGTATTCAATTAAATGTTTAATTCTATATCTATTATAAAATGTGTACCAATGACCCCGATCACATCCGATACTAAAATTAGACGCATGAGGCCTAAATGAGGTTATATAGCTTATAATCTATCCTATAATTATAACTATATATTTAACCTATATATAATTACTACTATTCGGATGATATATGTGGTAACATTGGCGCATCCGGCATATTTTGAAAAAATAAATATATATTTTGCAAATGTGGTGGAGTCGCCAGTATTTTTATTATTTAGGAAATTTTGTGTCATTTTGTTATTTCTCGTAATCAACAAACATTTTAAAAAGTACTACACGTCAAAAAGTATTACACAAATAACGAAGGCAAAAAATTATACTAAGGACTAGAAATGTGAACATTTTAAATTTCTTTTTTCGTAACGCCGGGTTTAGCATAACTTAATACCCGAAAGCACAACATTTTATTAATAATTTACTTATATTGTAAGAGCATACAAATTAGTTGAAAAAACTAAAAGATACCATGAAAAAACTAAAAGATACCATTTATTAGCGTACATAATTTCAGTACATACATTATTAATGTTTGTCTTGTAATCAATTCATAAGTTAAAAAATAATATGTTCTTAAAGTTGTTACAACCTATAGACAACGTGAAAATCAGAAAGACATCAGGAATGATACCAATTTACATTGCCCTGTGGCATTCCATGAAGCAAATATAATCTGAGATAGGTGATATAGCAAATAACTAAAATTCAGAGTTCTCATCCAAACCCAATCTAATCTTATTCAAAAACCCCAAAGGTCCAAAATAGGAAGTGTACAGCTCTTACTATGGCTTTAAAAATATTTTTTTATGCAGCTAAAGTAAAAATGACTATAGGTAAAATTATTCACGAGATCACCTCTAACACGTGGGTAGGTACTTGTCAAAAAATCCCTACTAAACTTACCAATAGTAGTAGTATCTTGCAGGAAATAATCTGAAAAACTCCTTCAATTATAGCTTATGGTATGATTGTGTTGAAATGAAATAGTCTATATCCGATCTATTAAAAATCGAGCCTCTAAATGTTCTTTTCTCTCTCTCTGGTCTCTGCTCTACTTCATACATAAGATAATTTGTCAACTGTTTTAGTGAACTATTTGAACTGAGAAGACAAACCTTAGCCGAATGCTAACTTGATAAACTAAACATGCAAATGTTTTAACTGAAGAATGTTGATGTAATGTAATTAATCTAAGATTAATAATTGTTTTGAAAGAACAGTTCTCATTTAGATGTTTCGATGTTTAGAGATTTATATGTTTTAGATTTCCAAGGGTATTCGTAGTTCAAGGATTTATAATTAAAGATTTTTTAATTTCTAATTGCTCTAACAGATCTAAGCGCTTTCCTTATATTTATATATATTTCTTGGAACATCTAAATGAGATCAATGTTTTTTTCGAAACCATTATTAGCATGGATTTTTATGTTCTTTTACTCTAGTTTCAATACTTCTACCGGTTTGACCCACATACAATCCGCGCAGTTAATGCCGTGTATGTGGGTCAAACCGGTATAGAAGTATTTAAACTAGAGAAAAAGAACAAAAGATGGGAAGGATAAATCGGGGTAGGTAAATAGATAAATAACTAAAATGCGCTTGGAAATATTTAGTAATAGACTTACTCTACTGTATTGAGAAAGGCCTAACAACTCGAAATACTAGTATATATGTAGAGTGTTTTTTATATATATTTCTTGAAACATCTAAATGAGAACTGTGTTTTTTCAAAACAATTATTTTCACGATGTTTCATAAAGTACTATCTCCTTCCAGTATCCACTTTATAATCTAAGAGGTTTGTAGTCTCAAAAAAAACAAATGTATTTATCAAGTCGGGGAAATGTGCTGGCTCTCAATTAATTTCTAACAGCAAAAACATGTTGTCCTATAGTAAAAATTTTAAATCGAAAACCACGAAAAATAAATAAACAAATATATACAGTAATCAATAAATAGTAACAAATAAACGATATAACGATAACTAAACAAATGATAAACGACTACTAAATAAACTGTAAACAAACTCAAAAACTAAATGCAAAATAACTTAAATGTCAAACTAGCCACTTCTCGATGACAGTTTGTAAACAAGACCATCAATATTGTACTTACGTTTAGAATAGGAACAACTTGATTTTTATTTACTAAATACCACTACGTAGGGAATTGTAACACCTACCTTTCAAATATTATAATGACTGGAAGCCAACGCATTCGCCCGATTTAACACCTATAGATAATTTTTTTTTTGAGAAGGCAAACCTCCTGCGACATGGCAGTTGTTAAAATTGCGTTTGCGGGTAGAAAGAGATATTTTTTATACCATTCGTCCTGCATTTTGTTTGAGATCGATATTTCGGGTTACTTTAGAGACGGATTATAGGTACATCGATGTGGATTAAAACTACTTATATTCCACCTTCCTGCATTATAAAATCATTACCCCTTTGTTCTTTAGTGTATTTTTTAATTTATACAAAAATTAAGTATCACAATTTCCAATGCCGGCAGGATCGCCCGGAAAAACTAATTACGCGGAATGCTTCCCGATCCAACGACCTTCATCACAGACATCAAATACTAAATTCTAATGCCTATCCTCCATATTCCGTGCCCCATAATCCCGTCCGAAATTATTATCAGGGAGATGCAAACAATGACAGACAACCGGATACACCCAGTCACACATCCCATAATCAATGTTATCTCTTGCCGAACGGGGCGTGAACAAAAAAAAACACATTTTAATGTATTGAATTCTAAACAGTAGGCGTTGATAATCAATTACATAATTGTAACACCATACACGGTCGCTTTATCTACATGGAGTTCATTTGTTTCCGATAGCATCTAGCATGCCACACATCATTCTCACACCTCTACTAATTATAAAAATTGCATACACGGATAGGCGGTTTTGGAAATTTCAGCAAAACGGATAGTGTGACTATTAACTAATATGTGTTTTAATTCGGTTTAATGTGTAGTGAAGGCCGAAAAATATGATTTAATTGCGTTCGTGTGACAATTTTTTTGTACTCGTAATTACTGAGCGTTGATCTTGATACTGAAATTGTGTACAGGGTGGGCAAATTTGGCAATATATTTGTAAAGTACAACTCGATATCTAGTTGTGCATAGGTGAGATAGGGCCTTTAAATAATAACTTTTAAATATGTTGTGTTTTATATTTATTATATTTCATTTGTATAATAGGTAAGATTTGTTGTATAAAGGCAGTCACCACAGATATGTATATAACGGGTGTACTAACAGTATTACACTCGTTCATAATGGTTATATTTCACGTTTTAACATAAAAAACTCGTTTTATATAGTAGTTAAGCGATCGGGACCATTCGGCATGTATTCGGATAATTTCGTTAAGCAAGTAACACTAAAGCGAAGCTCACTATGGTCATACTCTCAGACCTTGGGACCTGTTGTTGTTGCACAGGGTACATGAATTATTTGTTAGAAAAACAAAAACTGGTATATGTTCTAAAGTTGAAAGGTTGTTAAATATCGTTCTTCAGTGCAGTATACTTCTTGTATATGTACAGTGTGTTCATTTTATGCGTAACTCTATTATTTTTGGTAAGTTATTAAATACGGTAGCCAATGATATAATTTTTTAAAATATTTGCCACTATACAGTCGCCTTCACAAAAGCGCGACATCTTAAATTTAACTTTTTTTTTAATAATACACCCTATATTTTGTATGCGGAACTGAATTTCACTGATTTTCCTGTTCGTTGTTTATTCAACCTTATACTTTCAACTTTTGTATTTGAAGTGTTTCTCTGATAGATATAAAAGAATTATTTTTATTTTGGAAGGAAACGAGCGAGCGATTTTTTATGAAAAATATATTTCTATACCAGAATACACACCAGAATAAGAAGTGTCTTGGCTTATTCCTTGATTTAGCCAAGGCATTTGATACTGTAGCGCACGATATACTTCTAAAAAGACTAAATAAGGCTGGCATTAGAGGTCCTGCCCATAAAATTCTAACTAATTACCTTTCGGGGAGAATGCAAAGAGTAAAAATAGACAACGCTCTCAGCGAGCCCTTACCGGTGGTGATGGGTGTACCACAGGGGACAGTATTGGGTCCAATACTGTTCCTTGTGTATATAAATAATATCAGTAAAATTGACGCTCTAGATGGTTACCTAACACTGTATGCTGATGACACGGCTCTAGTTTTTGTGGGAGACTCCTGGGAGGAGGTTTATGGAAAGACAGAAATTGGTCTAGCCAAAATGTACAGTTGGTTAAACTATAGTCGTTTAACATTAAATGTAAAAAAAAGTAAATTTTTAACATTTTCCCTCATGGTGGATGACCAACCGGAAGCCCAAGTTTTTTAAAATTAGAAAAATTTGCGGTGAGCAAGATACTGACTCTACATCGATAAATAAATCTGTTTCAGTTAATTACCTTGGTGTAGTGATTGATCACCACCTGAGGTGGAATGAGCAGGTTGGCTCTATCATAAAAAAAATGAGATTCCTAATATATAAATTCTACCAACTGAGAGATGTTCTTCCAAGTAATAATTTACTTATTATCTATAATGTACTGGTAGAATCTATTTTGAGATACTGTGTTGTTATTTGGGGTGGTGTTTACAACAATATATTTAGAAATCTACAAGTGACTCAAAATTCTATTCTAAAAGTAATACTAAAAAAATCTACATTATTCTCAACAAGGTTATTGTACGCTGAGGCTAATCTGCTTGATATAAGGGGCTTGTATTCATATGGTTGCTTGGTTTGGATATACCATAATAAAGATTATCTGCCTGTTGAAAATGTCTACAACACGAGGTCAATGGCTAACCAAAACATTGTTTTACCTTTATATAACAGAGCGCATCTGCAGAGATTTGTCTTCTATCGGGCGCCTCAACTTTACAATATCATTCCAATGCATCTAAAAAATTTAATTAATAAAAATAAATATAAAAAAGAATTAAAATTATACTTACTACAAAATCCTGTGGTATTTCATCAGTTCTTCTGACTTCTGGTTTATGAAAATTTTCCATTTTATTGTGTTATTGTCTTTTTTCTAATATGCCCATCCTGCTACTTCTACTTGTATTATTGTTAATTGAAATTGTGTTAAATTGTTTTTGTATCGGATGTATTCTTTGCTATTTGGCCTTAGTCTGTGGCACGGACACAAACAGGCAGCCATGTCTAGGTGTTGTGCAGCAGGCGAAGGGTTAGTTTTGAATCTTAGTGTATCCATTATTGGAATTGTTACTTTAAATCTGACATCTGATATACTTATACTTATACTTACTATTTTAGAATGTGCTGTATATTTTGATGATGACTGAATAAACTGAATAAACTGAATATAGTTTTTTTTAATTATGCGTTAATTTCTATGGGCGCATGTCTATATATTCATCTCTTATCCAATATGGGCTACAATGGCTAAATAGTCAATGTCTGTTCTAGTATTGTAATATTTCATAGGATATACATCGTATGGTTTTAACTTCTAAAGAATATAGAATGTTCCATGCGTTTTCTACTACAGAAGCTCATGGGACCTATAATATACGACGCTCTTATATCGGATTTTAGAATTATAATAAAGTATAAAGCGCATTTCTTTCAGTGTAGCTTTAAAGATCTGTTTTGTTTAACAAGAAATAATAATAGTAAAGACTAAATACCAGTTAATGCGTTCCGAAGATCAAGTTAGAGAGGTTAATTTGTACATCTTGGGAAATAAAATATCCCTGCAACAGCCTACTTGAATAGTTCCCTTTATTTCTCCACACTGGCAATGGAATAGGTAGTAATAATACGAATAGAAATTACAATATTGTCAGCGTTCGTTTTTATATACATTGTTTGCCGGGTCCCGCGAGGGAAAACAGTAACAGTAAACACCATTTACCGGGTATTTCCTATATGTATTATTTTTTTACTGCCTCGTGCTGCGACGATAAATCAAGCGGGAACTATTCGCTTTCACGGGACAAAATTAAATTTTAATTAGATTGATCGTGTCCGTATCAATGATAAACCGTTTGATAAACGCGTAATTACCACCTGTAATGTGTAACGACTAATGGAAATAACAAATTATAGCCTATAAAATATTGTCTGATAAATAGGTGAAACCCCGCGGGGGCCCAGCCCGATCCCTTGTCGAACTTAATGTCGCTTTTAATTTATGGGCCTTGTTAACATCCCAATAATTAAAATTAACTACGCGGTTAATTATTTGTTTGTCTATGCCACCTTTTTAGACATTAGATGTTGACTATTTAATTTTTTTTTGTAATTTAGAAGTGAATTTTTAGAAAAAGTAGATCTACAACAGTGAACAGATAGTGTGTTTGAAATAAATATGTTTTACTGTAGTACTTTAAAAATAAAATACTTACTTTTTTAAATACTTAGAAAACGTCTTGGAAGTATATGTACATATCAATTCATCTAGTGATAACGATCTTTTCCGTTGACTGTACTTGTATCTTTCTGGAGCTAAAGAGAGAGAAGAGCTCGGTCTGATTCTCTTCCAGAAAGGTGAATGATTATAAAAATGGTCCACAATTTTTCTCGAGTTTTAACTTGAGCTCCCGTAATTATTTCGTCTTCCCAAGGGCATTACGAGAGTTCGGCAGCAGGCAGAGCCTCCCGCGAACTCAAACAGAGAACCCCTCTATTTCTCTCCCTCATCTGAGTAAGGTAGTGAGATAGAAGGGGATAGCTGGCGCCCAACGTGGGGCCAAACAGAAGTGGGACAATTTTACATAGCTAATGATAATATGTCCCTGTAGATGTATCGGGGCGGAATTATATTTTAGCAGTACTTTGTATTTGTATTTGCTAATTTTTCTTTGCCGTTTTGTCTTTTTTACGGCTCTCAACAGTTGCGAACGCCTACTTTGCGCCCGGGTTGATGGGCCGAGCGCCCTGCCCTATTCACGCCTAATTTTAACACGAAAAAAATAACAGGAATTAATATCGGTATTTTGGGAATATCGCTCCTCGCGGGGCTCTTTCTAATGGGGCGCTTTAAGACATATAATTTGTATATTTAATCGAGGGCGGAGAGAGGCATTTTAATTTCGTACGCGGGATAAATGAAAATTGCTTACTCGTAAACTTTCAAAAAGTAAATTTATTGCTTATACTATTAATACCCCATAGTACGAAACAAGTGTAGTAAAATATTAGATATTCGATGACAAAATACGTAAGCAAGAAAATTTTTTGAGATTGATGGCTGGAATTAAAAATATAAAAAATTATAAACTGTCATACAGAGTGTTTTACTTATATACTAAAAAAATCTGCAAGATATATCTGAATCTCGTGAAGGGCATTCCCTAGATTGTACATATATAATTTTTTAATGACAATATACTTTAATCACCTTGGACTATATAATACCATTGTGCTGATAAAGTGTTGATTTCCAAGGGCGGTAGGAACTGATTTTCAGAGTATATCATGACAATAAATCATTAGCTGGTGAACTAATAATCATGTGAACTAGTAATTCGAATGAAAATTTGAATACAGGAAACTAAACTCCTGACTATTCCGGTTGTACCGGAAGTATTTTCGTATTCTGCTTCTGTTTGAAGCTTTTCATTATCAAAATGAAATGTTTATTAATTCTTAAGGTTACCTTTTCGAAAAGTCAAACAGGGTGATCGCAGTATTAAATTAATAATGAAGTTCAATTATTACATGTTTGTATTCTATATAGAAAAGAAATAATATAAATTGTATAGTACAATTTGTATGGTTCAAAATTCTACAAGAAATATTAGCAGTGAGTGTGTTTTATTTTTTTTTTACTTGTCACATAATTTTCACGTATTTGTTTGTAAAATCCCGTTGTCTTTATCTTTGATTTAGTTTATATCAATAAGTCTAGTATATGTAACTAACTGTAACACTGTAAACGTAATTTCCTGTTAAACTATTCCGACTAAGATGATTTCAGTGTTAAATTATTGAAAAAAAAATACTATTGGGAGAAAATTTTTCTACAAATCCGACCGACTGCGCCCTTTTTAAAACAAATTATTGACATCGTACAAACTTTTGAGATGCTTCGATTTTGCAGAATATTAACATTGTAACTTCTGCAAATCCGACCGACTGCGCCCTTATTAAAACAAATTATTGACAGCGTACAAACTTTTAAGATGCTTCGATTTTGTAGGATATTAACATCGTAACTTCGCCTTCACTGCTGGACTATTATCTGCCGGATGCAACACATGCCCGTCTGCTAGTCTCAAACTCATTACTTCAGGTGTCACCTTCTGGGGCCCACTCGTTCCGTCGCGTATCGTCTTCACGGAGTCATCTTATATATCGTTCATATTAACAATATGTTCGCCGCCGAGTTCTATCGTTCTTCTTTGATACACGACACTTCTTATTTGATTAATTAAGGGGTACGTGGCGCGCCTCAAGATGAGAAGATTTCCCGGCGACCGTGCCGTATTACGGCGAAGCTTACTTAGTTGTACTTCTATAATATAGTTTGATACTTTGAAGAGCAGGGTGGATGGGTGTGGCGCTATAATTTCTTAGGAATCCCACGGCTTCTGTAAAATTAAATATTAGTAGGATGATTGTTGTACAAAAAATTTTTACTATTTGCAAATACAACGGTAATAGACCAAATATCTCAAATGGATTTTTATTTTTTAATTTTACTTTTGAGGTAATTGATAGTGAACATGCTGCATTCATGTTGTCTACTACATTTTTTTTTATTAGACTCAAGTAAAGACCAGAATTAAGCAAAGTGGAATGACCTCGCCGAGCTGGTAAAATGCTGTGATGCATGGGTGTGCATATTCTGTTTTACCATTGGGCACATTTCAGTTAATATATACTCGTATACTATTCTATAGAATACTTACGCGAAATAACCCAACATCACGCCACTGTTTCCCTACTACTTCGAGCGCAGTCGCTTGTTGGTTCCTGATTCGACCAATCAACGTCGTTGAAGCTCAGAGAAAAGAAAGCGTAATGCAAGAATATGTATGTTAAATAAGGATGAACAGCTTGTCGTCAACTTTACGACTTTCCCAGTTGCCACATATTGGGAAATGCCTTGATATTATTAAGTAAAAGACAAATTAAACATTGTGTTTGCTCTAATAAAGTACAATAGGGATAAGGGACGTTAAAGACAAGTAAAAAAATGGGTAAATAAGGTAATTAATACGTTTCCTGTTTTAAATAAGAATATTTTAGAAATAAATGTGACAACACAGATCTACTCTTTTTCCGGTCATTCCACTTTGCTTAATTCTGGTCTTGACTTTAGTAGAGTTAATAATATAAAAGAATAATATATTTTTAATAATTTTTAATGATATTTTAATTAAAGAAGCATTTCGCTTCAGTATTTTGATAATGAGAAGTGTATCGATTATGTTAGAAATATTTTTCATAGTGTGCCTTGGGAATACGAATAATATGCGAATATAAACATCCAATGTTAAAACAGAAGTCCAGTAACGTTGCGCAGTTGGTATTTGGAAAGAAACCAATAAAATATAATCATAATCAGTATCCCTTTGGAAAACAACAAAAAAACCTTACTTAAATTCCATAAAATAGATTGTCATGATAAGGAATTACAAAAATGAATTTATCTAATTAAATTGTATTCGAGAGCTAATAAAATTCGACGATGAAATGATAATAAAATAAACGCGGGGACATCTTCCGTATCGTCTCCAGCGGGGAGGGGGGGAGGACCCATCCCTTAATAAGCCCTCCCAACATAAAACAAAAGTATGCATCGATAACAAGATCCGGGAATACTGACAATTTTCCGGAACGGCGGTCCGCGCCGCGGTATTGGATTTCTTTTTCAATCAAGCCGGCGGTGCAAGTCGGCGTGCTTGGCTTGTTTTTATTGAAAAATTATTCAATTATAAAGTTTTTAAACAGATTGGAAATCATACGGTTCGCTGGGGGATGAATTTCTGAGGTTAGGATTACCGGGAAGTCGTTATATCGGCGCGGAACGAAATAAAAATCGCAGGAATTACTTAGTTGGAGCTCCGGTTTCGATTTAAACGTAATTTTCGCATTTTAATAGAGTGATGCTTATTGGTTATGGTTTTGTGCCCTTCGGCATTTATAAGAGACTTTCTGGAGTAAGTAATATATACATTACAGCTATAATGTAATTCTCTGATGATGTAACTAGATAAATGAAGGCAAAAAACGTGAAACCAACTGCTCAAAAGTCAAATAGGACAGACATGATTGAAAAAATGTATTTAGGAATAAATGTATTACTTCTACGTGGAAGATCTTACGATAGGTGAAAAGAAGCGAGACACTGACTCCAAAACAACCCATATACAGGCATTTAATTTAATCTAAATAATTTCTATAACAAATAATGATAAAATAAAGGAAATCTACAACTATATTCTTAATGTTGTACAGGGTATCCTAGATATGATTCACCACATATTATCTCGGAACTTCTGAAAGATATAGAAAAAGCGTAAAGACAAAAGCTGGTTTTGTATATATCTCTTTTTAATTAACTAATCTTATATACAGAGGATGTTCAGTTTTCCGAAACAGATATCAACTTTTGTTTTTCAAATTGTCACCACAAACTCAGCTAAGCTAGGGATGTACAATTCCACTAGCTTAAGTTTAGGGACATTAGCTCCGGTAGCTCAGGGAGATTTATGAGACTAGGGCGTAGTATTCTTAGGACTGCTTTGACTGTTGACAAGTTATTTGGGCACCAGGATAATTTTTAGATATAAGATAAAAGAAAACTATATAAAAGTTAGTTGAATACACTATAATCAAATAAACAAATTGAATGGAATTTACAAATGAATAATAAAGTGACTATTTAACAATAATTCAAAAAAGATTTAATATTGACTAAAATATGAAAAAAATTTGAAAAATGAAATTTTAAAATTGGCTAACTTTACACAATTTTAAGAGGTTCGGGGTCACTCTGAAAATCTCGTTCCTTCTTTATGAGGTCAGTACTCTCACCCTTAACCTGTGCTGATGATTGGATCCAGGTGGACTTTCCGTGGCAAAGTGGGGAAGCTAAAGCTCTAGTCCAGATGATGGTCACGTACTGCTAAGTCCAATCCTCTTATCTAGGGATCTGCAGGTGGTAAGCGTCCAGAGTTTTCAGCAGGTTATAGATCTCGCAGTCAGGTTACAGCAGCCTCGTCTCAGAAGAGTACATACAAAGAATTGTTTGTGTTAAGAGTGCCCCAAAATTTACAAATATATAGATGAACGTTGACGGCTAGTGTAGCCAAGATTAAAAATTATAAATAAATTCCTGAAGGGAATGTACCAGCAAATCTGGTATGGAAAAATCCTCTGTGATTCTCACAGGGAAAGTAATTAACAAATAAAAATAAAACCTGGAAGGTGTCAACCTTTAGTGACCCTACCCAGAATGAAGCAAATAAAATTACCCAAAAAATTGCATTCAAAAGAACTGATTACAGTTCAGCCACTCGACAATTATTCTTAACAAAAAACTCTAATCATTACTATTTAAAGATACAATAGTTCAGAAGGAACAAAAATAAATTAAATAAAAAAAACCCTCTATTATCTGACCCAAAATTCCAAAAACAACGGTTTCATAACCGGTTAAACAAGGAAATATTACCACTCTAATTAGGTAAAAGAGAAAAATTATTTCATTAATATTTCAAAAACTGAGTGACAAGTTATAGAAATTCGTATTGATTTATGGTACAAATTTGTTGTCAAAGAACAATAATCAATGAATTTACTAATGTTAGGAAACAGGTTCCAGTCTTCTAATCGGCGTGAATGTGAATTATTCAAATCTATATAAAGTAACAAATTACTTAACCTAGTGCAGAAATTACGATATTAGCAATTTTCTGTAGCTCCAATCATATATTATAACTATAAGATAAGAGAAGATAAGATAACGATAAGATAATTAACTTAATTCCCAAAGGGCACAACACGTGGTGGATAATCGCAATCCGATTCAAACAAAATGGAGGCAAGAAAACTCAAATTTATTGGTTTTAAAAAACAATGTTTTCTATAATCTCCTGACTAGAGCACAGCTTCACAAATTTATAAAATCATATTAAAACTATTTTCTATTGTTTAAAATCGTACTACATTTCACCATATAGGGTGACAAAAAAATCTCCCTGACCACGCCTAAATAATTTACCTCAAATCCAGGTAAATCCTGATTATATATGAAATATAATTACTTAATAATGACAACAAATCGCTATTATCTTATTTCTGTACTAATAATTATAATCGTAAACAATAATGAAAATGAATAAATTATATATATCAAATAGGTAAATAACTCACATGTGCCTATCCACGAAGACGGAAACTGTCTGTCTTGTCTATCCTAATTACACCCGATAGTAGGTTCTCGCTTGAGGCCACCGTTTTTCTAGCCTGCGCGTTATTTCAAAAATTGAGAACTTAAGCCACAACAATTAGGTTGGGTGTTTTACGGGGTGCATAATAATAGTGAACCTCATGGAACGACATTAAAATGTACGTTACAAAATGGAATGCCCTATACCGGGTTTTCACTCAAAAATTAAACGATCAAGAAGTATTTTCTTTAGTACTGTTAAATAGCACTTTCCAAGAGCTTTCCAATGAGTTATCACAAAGGGGGGTGTTGCCATTTAAAAAAACTGAGTTGGGGTGGCTACAGCCCCAGGGGTTGCTTAGTTGAAGGTCATTTTTGTAGTCATACTTTTTAATATCTTTTTTAGGTCCATACTTACAGAGCATTGCTCGTTTTTAAATAGACACCCTGAAGCTATTAGTTCATTGCAAATAAACTATTATTATTACCGGCTCCCTAGCTCAGATTCTCAGGGTCGGCCGCTGGTGGTTATCAGTAGCTACTCCCCACGTCCGTGAGATGAATAACTACTGATTCCAGAAATCGTGTGCCCTGAGTAGATTTAATGAACCCGGAATGACCGCCTTCTGCATTCTTCGGGCTAGAAGATCTGCCGAATTTCGGCATGCCGTTATGATCTTCAGTTCCGAAAGCAGTGTACCTCTTGCTCCACCGAGGGCTCCTATTATCAGTACCATAAGCTTCACAGTATGTTCTGGATGGAACCTGCTGCGTTCGAAGAGAAGGTCTCGATATTGCGCCCGTTTCTCCTCCTCTTTCAAGACAATGTTATCTTGGCAGGAGCCGAGATCTCGATGACAAACATTGTCTTGAGCTGGTGGTCGAGGAGGACTACATCAAGCTTATTGGCTCAAATCTGCCTTAACGTAGGAAATTGAGTAGTTCCAATAAATTCGGCACTTCTCATTCCCCACAACGGAGTCAATATCCCCCGGAGCGTATGGCAGCGCTGGTGTTTCGTCTATCTCGTACGAGTGCCGTAGAAAGTAGTAAAGCACTCGTAAAGCCACATTATGTCTATGGATATAGGCCGGACAAGCGGAGAGCAGATGCATGATTGTCTCCGGCGCCCTATGGCAGGCCCTGCAGTTGACATCAGGGACCTCCATACTCATGACACGGCTTCGATAGACGATGGTGTTAAATACACTATCCTGGCAAGCTAGTATGAATCCCTCTGTCTCCGACTTAAGCCCCGCTGACCTTAAAAATGCAAAGGTCAGCCTTTCGAATTCGCCATTATTATTATTATTATCACTATCATTATCATTATTATTATATAATTAATATTAGTATTGACTATTAAGTAAATAAAGTGCTTCTAACTCACTGTCACATTAACAGTTAATTTCTCAGGAACTGCAGACTTCTTAATCTTTAAGGACGCGGCACTTGCTGAATAAAATTATAATACGCGTTAAAACAGTCGCTGCTTATTTGCCGAGGAAATTTAAAGTGTTCAGGCATCAGGTATGAGATTTTAAAAACGTGACACTTTGTCGGCGCCGGCGACCCCGTCGGATAAATCCTTCGCAAATTGTCGGTATTCGCCGTGAATTTTCATATGATTAACTCAATTTGTTTGTAAATCTGTGCAATTCACGGCAATCTCGAACAGGTGCCTGCGAACATGTGCAAATTCTAATGCACCATTTCTTTTCCGAGACGCCGTCTTCCGGCCATGCAGCCGGTAAAGGGCGGGCTCTGTTTCTCCAATAAGCGCCAGGGCCGTATTTATGATTTCTTTGCTTGGAACTACTAAAGAAATTAGTTTATTTCATCATACGAAGCCTTCTTCAGACCTGTAATATTGTTAATTACACAGGGTGAGTCGGAGTTGGTGTCCCTCGTACCAGAGAATTTGTAATAGTACTTTAGAAAGTAAATAGGGTTTTTATATGACAAAAAATATTCCCTAAAATATTTTATATTTTATATTTTCCAATCTAATGAAGAATTCAAGTCGCTAATAACGGAGATGCGGGTAAATGATTTGCTTTATTAAAGAAAAAATGTAAGGCACTCTATACAAGTAAAAATGATGTGCATTTTTCTACACTGAGAAAAGGATGTAATTTAGATAAATAAAATTTCTTAACACCGATTAAATTGTTTATTTCAATGGCAATATTAACTATTTAATATTATCTAATAAATTTAATTGCCGAGGAGAAAAATATTTAATCTGCTGAATTAAATATTTAGTTTGCGGATTTATTTGGTGCACTTAGTTTAGTTTAGTACTTTTTTAAATATATTAGTTGTTCATTATACCTGTAGGTAATAATTATTGTAGAAAATGCATATAAAACTTTTCACTCGGTTTCAATATATCATTTAAATATTCTGTATACGGTATCTCTTAAATATCGATACATATAGGTACCTACACCTAAGTAATAAAAAAATGTTGATAAAATAATATGTTTTGACAGTATTTATTTTAAAATCTGTAGCAAAGTGTAAAAATTATAATTATATTCTGACTGAAATAAAGAATATTATTAAGTTATTTTATTTTTGAGTATAAAAGTTATTGGATACTTATTTTTATAAATTTGAGTAGACGATTAGTTAACAAAAAAAAAATATTTGACTAAGTTAATTAATAGTAATTTATTGATATATATATATATATATTATTGTTTTCAAATAAGTAACAGTGTCTGACGAAGCCACCTCCGTTGTCACCTTAGAACGTCTGGAGCAGGTTTTCCAACCTCAATATCGATTATAAATAACCAATAATACCTATTATTTGCGTATTATTGGATACAAAACTACACAAAAACAATATACCTGCAATTGTTATAAACATTACACAATTAGTTCCTTAAATTATTAATTACTGAACAACTAGTTACTCTTACTTTACTTGCAGAGAATCACACAAACCATGATGATGCAAACTTACATAGCGAGATAATGATGCAGCCATATTCTTATATATTTAATAGCATTTTCACTGTACCAGAACGTTTTATATGTTTAAAGTTACTCCGCGTTTTACTAAAAAATTCGGTCTGTATTTTTCAGGTCATTAATATTGCCTATCTCTCATAATGATAATTTTCCCTGGTTATCCACCATTCCCGTTTAATCCATGAAACATGTTTAGTCTAGAAACATATCTTCATTACGGTTTTAATTTCCTTTGGATTACGCCATCAAAGTAAAAAATAATTCGGAATAGAATTCAGAGAGAGCATTAAAAACTTTTTAAACTAAACGGTCGCGAGCTTAATTTCACTTTACATCGATAAAAAAACTTACACAACGGGGTACCGGCTTCCGCCAAAACTTCCACCACGTCATTCATCCATCCCACTTCTGATTCCTCTGGTTTCGCGAAGACAAAAGGCGCTCGTTGGTCGATGTGGAGTGGGTTGCGTCCGAGACACTTGACGAGAGATATTTTGTCATCAGAGCAGTATAACCACCCCTTTGAGCATAAATGTCTCCACAAAATATAATTAGTAATCCAAGGGGTGGTCTAATTTAGATCGTTTCTTGAAGCTCGCTAACCCATGTGTTGCGAAGATAAAAAAACAAGGGAATCGTCAACTCCCCTAGACGTCAGATGTTATAAAACTCAAAAGGAATCTTCACGTTACCCGTTCTATAACTATGAATCGTGAACTATGTCGTTATTTGTTATAATGTATGTTGATCAACATGGTTTTTACAAAGATAAATCAATTTTTACCAACTTAGTAGGAGAAATAAACAACTTTTTTGCAATGTCCGGAGTACCACAAGGTTATAACCTTGGTCCTCTCCTCTTTATTCTTTTTATTAATGATATATAATATCATGTCTCGTCAGAATGTCTCTTGTACACTGACGATTTAATTTTTTTTTTTTTTTGAGAAATTAAAAGGAAAATGATTGTTTCAATTTACAAAATGATATTGATAATTAATTATAATCTTTTTTGGGATTACACCACATGTAAAATAATAAAAAACAGGAAACCAGAAATATTCAAATTAAATATTCAAAGTGTAGTGTCAAGGCAAACTTCTAAAGTTACTGTATCATATGTAATAAAATAAAGCTTTCATAAATTAACTAAATTTCATCAGTGGTTTTAGTTTTATACAAAAAATTGGGAGTAAGAAAAAGAGAAAAATAGCAATAAAAAAAGAAAAAAGAATATCAACAACTAGCAATAGAAGTTGAAAGAATATACAAATAGGAACAAGTTAATATCAATCCCTTCATTATATCGGTGACGGGTATCACGTATCACTCCGTACTCATTCATAAATTACGTCACTCAACTTGGTCTGGAGGAAAGTGTATATACCCAGTCACAAAAAGCAGCCATACTTCTTAATGAAATATAATAAGATCGTTTGTAAACCAAATATAATTTCTTATTAGACTTGATTCAACTTTTTACAGAAAAAAAATAAACCAGTCATAAACCGAGAAGTTAATACACGATAATAATAATAATAATAATAATAATAATAATAATAATAATAATAATAATAATATATCTACTCTACTGAAATCTAAGACTTGTCTAAGAGAGGGACGACATTCAGTAGGTCCCAAATTGTGCCTCAGGAATGATTTACGTTCGTAAGTTCTAACCACTATTCATTGCTGAGAAGAGGAAAACCTGGAAAACCCCATTAGTTAGGGGGACAGTCAAACGTCAACTGTCAACCCATCCCTACGAACAGGCCCTAATATATGAGTAGACAATTTTATTAAAAATTTTCTGGTGGAAGTACCTGTGGGTTACGCGATCGACACACTAAACCCTGAACCACGGCACCGACACGATCAAAGAACAAGGACTGAGTACCTTGTAAACCCAGTCTAAAATGCTGTATTTCATTACACTCTTTAGTACTACTTTCTGAAGTATGTTATTAATACTTTGTTTAACAACTAACTGTAACAAATACATTAATTTTGTTTATCGTCACAATTACTGAAAACACATATAATATTTAGTTCACGTCCTAATAATCATAAAAGAGGAATTCAATCTTAATTCTTGCATTTCACATGATCTCAAAATGATCGATATTAGAAAATGCTTCTATATCCTAAGAAGTTTCCCGGACCACCATTAAGAACTATCAGAATCTACCCATTACTAATAATTAGAGGAATTAGCAGCGAGCGGGAATAATAAACTAAACCCCGACTTACACCAATAACTGCTAATTAAATCAACTTTTTAATGGGCCTCCTTTTTCATGGCCTCCCTCGCACTGACGGCCTCAAATTATTCCGATGCTCTCTTGTTATCTATCTGTATTATTATCTTCGAGTGAAGGGTTGTGTCGCAGTTTTTTAATTGCTCGCTGTTTGTCTTGTCGTATCTCGTTTGTTTTTTCTTAATCGGCTATTTTCGTTCATTTGTTATGTCTAAGCCGGCGTTGTTTTTCTTTTTTGATGTTAAGTAGTTGCCCCAGCAGTGACAGATATCGTTCGGGGTTTTTTATATTGGATAATATTTCTTCTCATAAATGCGGAAGGGTTGGGAGTTTTAATAAATTGTATGTAAGGGATGGTGCGGCCATCTTTGATCGTTTGATGTATGGGGGTAGTTTTTAATGTTCAATCGTGTTCTTTTTTTTTTATTAGTCGTACTATTCGTCCTTCACGTTAGAATTAATCTACCTATATTTTTATTTGCAAATTAAATATTAATAATTTTAAATAAACATTCTGTTTAACTGTGAAATAAAATATAAACTTTTAGTTGTAACATCACAAATATACAGGGTTATTCAGAACTTATCTCTAAAACTTTAAGGATATGTGCATCCTTAAATAAGAAATCGGTATCACCAAAAAAATTTATAATAAAAGTCTTAGGATTTCCCGTAAACAAGGTTTAAAGTTATACCATTATAAAGGACTACGTAGATGGGCAACTGTACTTCAACGACAATCTGATATACCACATTCCTAAGAATGTGGTAAAAAAAAGTAAACACGTTTTTGTACCTAGAACGGCTGGGCGAATAGAGTTGGAGTGGGGATAATATCTCTATTGTCTATTCAGTCATCAGTCTATGTGTGTACTCTCTGTGTGCCGGTGTTTTATTTATCGTAGGAGTGTTAAACTGTAAAATTTAAAAAATGGCTCATGTGTACAGTAATGCTGAGTTAATGGACTGTTACCAGTGGATTATCAATTACGAGTTAGGTTTTGTGAGTGGTTGTTGCAGCAAAATGCTGAAAATCCCCAATTTACTTAATAATTTGCGTTTACAAGATCAGCAACCAGGAGGAACATTCGGTTTAGTGCGGCAAAATTGGATAAGGCGTGCCCAAAAGTGTGTACATGTCAAGGAATATTATTTCGTACAGCTTTTGTAACAAGGTATGTGCAAATTTTTTATAAATTTCATGTTTCTAATACCTAGTAATCAAGTAGCGCAATTCTTCAAAATTAGTGTAACAAAATTTTATTCATTTTAAAGACACGTCACTTTGGTCACATCTATCTATCTTTAAGTTTATTTTAAAGTAAAAACGCTGGAAATCTTTTTTGCGCCGGGTGTCGGTATACTCTCAGAACTTCCGAAGTTTTTTTCGTGCCAGCCAGTTTGCATTTTGTCAGTCCCAGTATCCAGCGGCGTGCAATTAAAAATTTTTAAATAGTTTTCAGAACCCCCCAAAAATTTTTTTTTGCACTACCACATTTGTACATGTATGTTGAACATCCCCAAATTTTATTATGGATAAGTTCTGAATAACACTGTATACGAAATGTATAATAGAAATCTTCAATAATAACCTTTACTCTGTATTCTAATATATTGGTTTATTCGAATATCCCTGCCCTGTAACTGAAGTCGTCTTTATACTTTTATTCAATAAATTTATAGTGTTTCTGTGACTATTACAAATTGTAAATAATACATTCACTATCATTGTCTCCATAATTTGTAATCATCTCTACTTTTGAGACAATTGCGTAAATTGCACAGAATAGTGGTCATATCCCACTGACAGCTTATACCGCGTTTGTTATAGTTCTTAAAAATTGTCTGTCCTGTTGAGTTTGGTCCACCCTATACTCCACAGAAAGTAATTACCAGATCCTTGGACGGTTGTAGCCTTCCGCCAAAGCGACGGGGCCAATTCTATGCCCAGAAATTAGCAGAAGTAATGTTCTTAATCACCTGTAATATGCAAGAGGGCCAAATAAAAATGAGAATTACCTAAATTTCACAAAACACATTCCTCGGGTGACAAAGTGCCGGCCCCTCACAAAACGTGATACGACGCTAGCCTGACACTTTCCTAATGGCGGTATTTGTCATCTTTTGTGGACTCGAAGCGTATTGGTGTCATTATATATGGTGAATGGTGGACAATCACGCCAAGCGTGTATTGCGTTTATTGTTTAGTGGTCCTTTGAAGGATATTTTCGAGGATAATGCCTTGGAGATGGATGGCCAGGGATTAAGGCTTAACTGCAGCCTCTATGTGTGCGCCTATAATATTGGCCGAGCAGCTCCACGCATTCTTGCTATTAATTTCTCAGGGCTCGGCCAAAGTTTGAGGATAACCGAGATTTTGGGTTTCACAAATTTTTCTTTAAAACATGCTATCAGGTATTCCGGTTCGTATTTTGTTACTATGGCAGTATTGTGGCGCACGACATTCTTAGTTCAGTGTTATTAATTTTTCAGTCACAAGCTTTTTCAATAAGATATTTGATAAAATACTGTCCTTCAAGTACGGTCAAGGCATATCCTTGATTTATTATTATTATTATTTTTATTATTATTATTATTATTATTATTATTATTATTATATAGCAATTGCTTTTGCCTTTTTGAACGCCTTTTAAAAAATCGGGGGCCGCAATTTACTAATTTACAAACTACCAAGTGTTTATGATTTTGGTTTAACACATTTACTGTATTTCATGAGAAACACCTTGGCTTCCTCGAAGAGAAGAACATCCATAACTTTCAACTCCACCATTCGAAACCGGCAAGGATAAAGTGACTGATATCCAACTTAGCAGAGCCCTATCAACAAGAAGCTAGCTAGTACTTCGATCTTATTGCAGACTGCAGAAGGTGCATGGTTGCTGCACTTTGGGTAAATCCCACTCCGAACTACATTTGACTACTGACCAATGTCAGTAGGTCCTAGTGGATAACAGCCAATTAAATTTCCACTAGATTCATTGCACAAAATTGGCGCCCAACGTGGGGCCGCCAAACTACCAAGTATTTTTAGACTTCCGTAGGTATGTTGGTGGATACAACAATTTGCTTCATGTTCCATATTTCTATGAAAACTCTAGTAAATGATTGGTGGTCATGTGATTAGGGACATGGGGGTGCTGAATTCCTTCCACCAAGATGGGGCATCTGCACATACCGCAATAGGGACAATTAAGTTTTTAGAGGAGTTTTATGGTAATCGAAAAATTAGTCGAAAATTGTAACCAGCCAAGTCACCGGACTTAACTTTAGGTTATTTTTTGTTTGGACATTTAAAGCAGCAGCTGTATAGAGTAAATGTCTAGTAATAGACATTTACTCTATTGAGAAAGGCCTAACAAGCCGAAACACTAGTATATAGAGTGTTTTCTATATATTTCTTGAAACATCTAAATGAGAACTGTGTTTTTTTTTCAAAACAATTATTTTCACGATGTTTTATAAAGAACCATCCGTTTCCAGTACCCACTTTATCAATAATCAATTCTATATGCAACACTAAATTCCATGCAAATTCCATATTATTAACAATTTACTTATATAAGATAATTCTGACCGCGTCAAGAGGGCTCGGCTGAATCCAGGGATTTTTTAGTTAAATGATACCAATGATGCAATGTTGGTTGCCTATACTCGGCTTATAAACATTTTATGAAAACCCGGGATTGGTATTTTAAATATCAAACACATTTACGACTATAAATGAGTAATAACAGTATTTGTCTGTCTCTAACGTGTAACTTGTGAACTATCAACTGTCAATAATTTGTGTGCTAAATCATCAAGTCTGCCATTCGGTTTTGGTGCCGATTGAAAACTGAACAGGTTAATAGAATAAAGCCGTGGCAACTTTTTTCTGAGCGCCAGAAACAATTTTATACATCGGATCCCAATTTAGTGGAGTTTTCAACGCCCTAATATAAAATAACAAATGAATCTCAGAGTCTTAATAACGCCGCCTATACCGTGACACGTCTCACCTATTTCTATTATGCCAGAAAATTACATTCCTTAACTTGATATTTAAAAATAAGGGAAGGAAACCTGATAATCGTTCGGGACTCGAGGATGATAATTTAGATTGCGCCGCTCTCCTCAGGAATTTTTCGTAATTTCTTTCGTAAATTGTTTTGAAATTAAACGGCGGCACAGTTTTTCGCTTAAAAAGCCGGAGAGCCGTTAGGAAATATGAGGATTATGAAAATGAAAGCGATCCCCGTACGGCTTAAAGGCAATTTCAATACTTAAACCAATAAATGTAATTGGATGTAGAGCTGAAATATATGTACAATAATTATTCTTATTTATTTAGGTATTATGCCACCACTGAAAAATAAAAAAGATAATATAATCAACCACTGCGTCGACGGATGAGTCAAAGGTTGTTTTTTTTTTTTTTTTTTTTTTTTTGAAAAATATGTTTGCCTAATCAAGAAATCTAATATCTAATATACCCATGGAAGTTGAAAAACAGAATAAATCACAAACTGTCATACTATTCTGTACGTCAGTCATACTTAAAGTTTTGCTAACGAAAACGGATAAGTTTTCGAAAGATAAACGTTTTTAAGTGATGTGTTTAATGTTATATATTGTTATCTGCTTTTTAGTGTTAGATTTCTTGATTAGGCTAACATATTTTTAAAAAAAAAACAACCTTTGATTGATTCGTCGACGCAGAGGTTGATTATAAATTTTTTTTATTTTTTAGTGGTGGCCTAATACTCAAATAAATAAGATTAATTAAACAATGCTACAAATAAATACTTATACATTACTCATACATTATATACAATAATAATGATCTGCTATATTTTTTCGGACTAATATCTGAAACCTGATTTCTTATTGTTATTTTCTCTAAGGTAATTTTCATGTGAGTCATAGGGAAATGAATACCGTGTGTTCAGCAATCTTGAAAAGTTAAGGAACATACTATTGTATCGTGTATTTTAAAATGTCTTGCTATCCTAAAGGTGTTAAATTACAAGAAATAAGTGACAGTTAAAAATATTATAAATAAATTGGATGTCAAAGGTGTTAGTTTTGCTAGGCGCTTAGAACTTTAATAAAATTTGTCAAATAATACCTACGTAACTTATATATACTGTAGCCTAACAAATTTTGAACCCTCTTCACTTTTGTAATCTTTTATATAGTGGTATATTGTTTGTGTTATTTTTTAGCTTTTATAACTATGTAAATTTTTATTAAGGTATTTACTCAAAAATTATCTGAAAGATATATTATTAATGAAATTATTGAAATATTATAATATGATATAATGAAGTTTGTATTGTCCTTATTTTTGATACATTTATAATAAACTTCAAATCATAGTTTTCTTCGTTTGTCAACGACATTATTACGAATTTTTATTTGAAATAGATTAAATGATGTTTTGGAAGTTGCCTTATAAAAATTAACAGTATTTATTTTAAAATATGTAGTAAAAATGTAGAAATATATTTACATTTCGACTAAAATAAGGATGAGCAATTTATTTTTGACCAGAAAAGGAAATTGTTTTCATAATTGATTAGATAGGTTAGCAAAAAAATCAATCAATTAAGTTTTGACATTCATTTATTGATATGCGTACTTAATGCCAACCAACCTTAATGCCAACCTTAACTACCAACGTAAGTCGTTCCTGAGGCGCAAATGCGGCCCGCGAAATAATAATGTGCCGCCCCCTCTCCCACACAAGTCTCAGACTTTCGGGCTAATCCTTGTGATTAGAATGAGGGGTAGAGATATTATTATTATTATTATTATTATTATTAATACTTATAAATTATACGTATATAATTAGTTATATAATATTTTAAAATAAAAAACAGTTCCTGAAGAAGCCGTCTCCGTTGTTATTTCGCCGAACCACAAGAATCTTTTGCGATCTCAGCAGGACATACGATTGTGTTAATTGTGAGAAAAATTACTGCAAAAACTAGTTGGTTACGGCATAAGAGGAGCTAAAAACTGGATCTCTTCATTTCTCAAAAATCGATGGCAGTATGTAAGTGTTCCTTGTTCCTCAGTTAGTCCCGATCAGAGAGTCAATTCGGGATACAGAGATTTATTGCATTTCGTGAAGAAGTATGGTATAGGTGTGCCACAGAGATCAATATTGGGACCTGTACTATTTGTGTTGTACACCAGAAATGGTTGGGAACGTGTCTGGAACTTTAGTAAAACTCAAATTCGATGTTCACTATATCGTGTATTAACTGAATCTGATCTGCATTACAATTCTGATGCTATTTATACTATAATTTCTACAATGGCCAGCATTTAATAAAATAAGCGATTGTTCTCTTTTTAATACAATAAGCAACTGTTCTTCTATAATGAATAGTTATAATAAACAAAGCAATTGATTAGATAAAAGTAAATGTGCGTCATCGGGATACTAATATAACTCACCTTAATCTCCGATGCATTGCGTGAAGGAGTATGGTATAGATGTGCGACAGGGATCAATCTTGTGTACTATTTGTGCTGTACACCTTAATCTCCGATGCATTTCGTGAAGAAGTATGGTCTAGGTGTGCCACAGGGATCAATATTGAGACCTGTACTATTTGTGTTGTACATCTTAATCTCCGATGCATTTCGTGAAAAGGTATGGTATAGGTGTGCTACAGGGATCAATATTGGGACCTGTATACTATTTGTGTTGTACACCAGTGAGCTGGATACCTTAATCTCCGATGCTTTTCGTGTTATATACGCTGACGATACAACAATAAATAATTAATAATTTGAAAAAAAAGCTGTAGCTTTAGAGGTGTCATTACGAGATTTTTCTCTCAGTGTATACATTGCAATTTCGCAAAGGCGCCACTACGGATACTTGTAAATAATTAAGCAACACAATATTTAACTACACGACTCCCCGTCAACCGATAAGCCAGAAAATTTACTTCGCCCATATTAAATTATTAATTCACCGGCAAACTACCATAAATTAAGCGATTTTTGAAACCGAACCACAAGGTAGCATCCAAACATAATATACTATTTAATAAGGCTCTGCAAATTAACACCCCAGTACAGTATTACAAATACCATACACATGATAACATATAGCGGATAGGCAATGATAACGACGCGCCCCACGTCGCACCCGCTCCATCTCTCTCGAGCTCGAGAGGGGCCCGGTAGCGACGAGGACCGTTGGCGACGCGCTGCGGTGAAGAATCCGGTAAAAAGTCCTGTACACACTGAACACCGGAGAAAATGTCTTCGGTGAATTTATGGCGATTGCCGAGCGAAAGGGGTGTACGGCGAACGGAGAAAATAATGCTCCGAAACGGGATAGTTTGAATACGCGCGGAGTATGTAACACGGTAAATTAATGGTACAGTAAATTCGGTGCATGTGGGATTAATTGCGATTTTCGGTCTCTGGAAAAAAAAATGCGCGCTGCACACATTCGATTTATGGGTAGCGCGTACTTCGAGAGGGTGTGTTTGGTGCGGCACTTTGTTTGGTCTTTGTAATGGGTCTATGGCCTTGTCAGAAATACCGGGTATTAAAAAAAAACAATTTTCGAGCATCTAATTACAATTTCTTTTAATTGTGGCATGGATTATGTATGCAGTGTGACGCAGATTCATGGTAACTATACTCCTTTTTCCCTTTTATCTTTTCAAATTTGGCATAGCGGAACTACTTATTAAAGGTTACTTTTTGACATAAGAATTACCTTTTTTTCACTTCCGGTTTCAATGGAAGTAGTGTTGGCAAATGTCCGGACATTTAAAAATTGGACAAATGTCCAGACAACTGTACCAGCTTATGGTTAACATAGTAAAAAATGAATAATGTTAATTACGAATTTATGGTTTAATTTGAAGTTAAGTTTCTACTGTGTACATATGAAATGAAATAAATAAATTATAGAAAAAAGAAAATTTAAAAAAAAATAATTTTTTATTTAAAGTAACAAGTACAATCTTTGTTATTTGAAAAGATACGAAATTGGTTAAATTGGAGAACAGTTGAGCAATTACTAGCACTAAATAGTGGTCCCAGAAAATTGTTGAAAAAACCAGCGGTTCTCAAAATATTTAGCAAAACAATAAATTTTCAAAAAACGTAAATTAGTCCTGGCTCCGTTATTTATAGAAATTTTAAGTTCTATGCGTTCAGGAATACCCCAAGGTTCATACCTCGGCCCTGCTTTATTTTTCTTGCACATTACTGACTTAAACCGCCAGATCAAATCACAAATATCGTAGTCGTTCTAATATTTCCCGAACTTATTATTTTCTTATAATAGGGTTTATATTCCATCTTCTATCTTCTATAGTAAAGATTGGATGTGACTTATTTTAGTTTCTAACAATGGAAACTGCTGTTGTTAGCACGTTGCTTAGGCAAACAAGCTTATTTATATTTTAATCTTCTTGAATGGACTGGTCGAGATTTTTGCCATTTCCACTAATTCACAAATTCAGAGGCCTTTACAGAGACATGGTTGAAGAATCGTTATATAAACACATAAGTCAGTAACTAAGAGTGTTTAAGCACTATATATACAGGGTGTCCAAAATAAGATCCTCTATCCCCTTATATCAGAAAATATAAGAGTGTAAACCGGGTTTATTTTGTAGATAATTAGACACACCATTTCACTGTATCTATATTACCTTATTGATATACAGGGTGTTTTTGAGAGCTGGCAACTAGTATATATTTAAACTCCGGAAAATCGACAATAGATATTTTCTTGAGATATTTTTTCTGAAGAATATCTTCTTTTATGTCATATTAAATGTAATAACAGCTTCAAAAAAAGTCATCCCGCCGTACATCAATACCATCCTTACCACTCCGAGACGCCTGTTAATTTTAAATCTATTTTTACTGCAGCTAATGCTCCAAAAGCCCGCGGCGCTGCGGAATAGCTATCAGTTAGCGCCATAATGGTCTCCTTTGACTCCTTAGATGGATTTTTTAATATAATAATTCCAATAATTTATGCGGCCGTTACGGCGGGCCGATTTAAATTAGGCAATAACGGGGATTAGTTGCGGGCGATCTCCTTATTTTTTATGCCGTCGGCTATACACTCGGAAAAAGGTTTATTTACATTCCTAAAAAAGGTTTGTGCGGATTATAATAGAAAAATTTGATTAGAAAGCTGAAAAAGCACATCCAATACGGAATTAAAAGAGAAAAACTTGAGCAAATAACAGCGAGAGTTCCGCAACATAATGTTCTAGGATCTGTAATGGAGATTCTAGTTCTTTCAGTGTTCATAGAGTAACCATGAACTCAACTGAGGGCAAAATATATTGGTATAACCCAATCACCTCTACTCGAAAATAACTTCTAGATCTAGTGTGCTGAAGTTGAAATATAAACCTCTGTTAGGCATCAAATAAAATCTCTTGTATTGTACCATGTATTTTTTGCAACACAAAAAAACTTTTTCAGTTTTTTTATCGAACAACACCAAAAACTTACCTATAGGTTTTTCAGATGCAAAATTATTAGGCTTCAAAATGTGTCAATACATTATGGGCCACCCATTACTATATTATGATATAATATTGAGCATACAACTCACATAGGCCGGGTTGTTTCCCGTTTTTCTGTCAAATGCGAAAATATTTTCTTTACTGTCTAAATTTTGTATTTCCTCATTTCCCGAACTGAGCGACTTTTCTTAAAAAAGTGGCAACGCCGCCTAACATGCCGGGAGTGGATAAAACGTGTCTCTGTTCAGCTTATTGAAAATGCTGACTATCTCTTACTGGTCTCATCCACTACCGGAGTTGAGTTCAGGTGCCTATCAGGGTTTTGGTACTTCGTGCGCATATATTATTCGTGTTTTTGTGCTGTCTATTGTTTACCTATAGCTTGAAATAAAGTTTTAAGTGATTACAATTAATTGAAAGTGATATAGTGTAATTTAGTAATGTAAAAGCGCGCGCCCATGGCCGGCATCAGCCTTGCTACGGTTTGTGGTCGTTGCATTATCAAAACTTCAAGTGGAATACATGGCAGATTGAATTACTTATCGAGTCTTAAATGAAGCTGATGTCCTATTCCTATGGTATCCACATTTTTTATACAGGGCGTTTAGAATTACATAAACGGATATATTAACTGCATATATAAAAACAGTTTAGTTTTGAGACTTAAGGCTCAGCAATAAATGATACATTTGAGCGCTTACTTGGATGAATGTGAAATACACACACTATCTATTACAGTATAGATAACCTCTTTTTTTTATTTTAACATAAAATTTTTTGCGTAGTCTTTGTTTGTCGTTAAGATTAGTAGTAGATTTAAAATATGCATGGTTACAGAAACAGCCTCCTTATATTTTTAGAATCATTTTAGAATCATAATAGTTTTCCGCAGTGAACATTTCTCTCGGTGTACCCCTGGGCCGATCTCCTTATTTTTTATGCATCAATATTCCGTATGGGGCGATTTGGCTGCGGCGGCGGTGTTTTTTCCTTAATTGGGCCGTTTATCAATTTTCATAATAAATATATTTTTGGGGAAAACGGGCGCCAGGAAAAACAATTAATCGGTAGCTATAAATTTTTGAATAAATGAATTTTTAAGTATTGTGGTTTTTATTCGGCCGGAGGTAATAAATTCTTGAGATATTGCCCAGCCGCTTATTAATCGACGCAATTTTCCATTTTTATACTTTCTTATAGAAAGTAAAAGAATATTAGGTACACAGTATTTTCATATTCTTAAGGGTTTCAAGTGGCTGCATAATTGAGAGGTTATTCTCTTTGAAGTTGAGTACTTTTTGTAAAGGTAAAAATACTCACAAACCATTTTAATAGTATAAGGACAAACGTTCTTAGAACACTAACTAATACCTACCACCTAATAACTTTTGAAAGTTAACCATAATATGCCTAAAAATATTTTTTTGTATCTGGTAGCCATTCCTCACCATAACATCAGCTTTTTTATATATAAGTCGATATAAGTCGTTTATACATAGGAAAGTCGGTAATGGAGACAGATAAATAAGTAAATAGGTGTAGTCGAACTAACACTGGGTGACGTCACAAGAGCCTTCGACCTTACACGATTTGCTTCTTAAGAAATTGAATTACAACTGTGCTGTCTTTTCAAGTCTTACCTACCTGAATATATGTTAACATCAATCATGGTTATTGGTCAAGTTTTATATTTAGTCAGGCATGGTGTACTTCAAGAATAGGTTCTTGTACCACTCCGTTTTATAATATTCATTAACGATTTTAATAATTTATTTCAAGATTTTAGTAAATTAAAACTTAAAATAGTAAGACGTGTAATATGTGTCCTGGAATGTAAAGTTTCTGAATGATGAGAGAGTTAATGTTCTTGGCATTGTTTTGCATAACAAATTCAAAAAAGGATTCAAACATATTAAAGCACTAAATTCAAAATTGTCTCTAGTTGGGACGACTTGGGGGATATAACCAGTGCTTATACTCTAAGAGACACACACTTTTCTCTTTTTCACTCTTTGATGACCTAGGGAAGAATTTTTCAAACAACGACCAATAACACTTAATTTATTTTGGGCTCAAAACTTATAATTTGTAGCGAGTAATAAAGAAGTTCACATCATTCCATTTACTATATCAGTAACAGATATCACCCTATATATTACATACTCATACGGAGCAGTCATACCGGATGCATGCAGAAAAATAAGATCGTTACTAAAGTAAACATAGTCTCTTGATAGACTTTGTACAAACCCATCTACAAGAAATATATACCAGTGTAGAACTGAGATGCCCTTATACAAAAGCAAAATGTATGGTCTAATAAAGCATTACACAGCAGATATTATAACAGTGAAAACCAAGAACATATAAACACAGAACTTTCATATAGGTTTTTACAAACAGTCCAATTATATCCGGAAACAGAGGGATTATACTTGCAATATAAGACCAATTTATAACAAAGAACCATAAAAAATATGCAGTGAAAAAAATTTACATCAGAAAATACCTCCAATATAATCTGAAATACTACCAATATTCACCACCCATAATACAACTACACTGATATGCTCATAACTTGACCAAATTTCGTTTGTTCTGCGCATGACGTCATTCGTGAGGCAAATATGGCGAAATTCAAATACTTTAAAGGCAGTGATATAATTATTTTCGTGTTTGTCAATTGTATTTCCGTATTATTATAATTGTGAGGTCCGAGGGTTATCAAGTTGTCATTTTTATATTATAGGGTGGTATTTATTTAAAGTAGTGCATTATATTCGGCTTAGCTTATATTATTATTACAGCTTAGAATTATATTCGGTAGGTAGGTAGGTACACAGAATGCGGTTTGAATGAAAATAAGAAAGATTGATATTAATCAACTATTATTTTAGTTTTCTTGTATAAATCGTGTATTATATTTCCATAATCGACGTTTATTTTATTTTGTTATCTTTGTTTACAAGTATTTTATTTAATTTTGTATCGTAACTGACGTCACGCTCAATCGATAGACCACGCCCCCATGCGCATTGGCATATCAGTGTAGTTGCATCATGTTCACCACCAACTATAATAGAAAACAAATATTATAAACTATACTGAAACCTAACATACAAACTAATAAAATAGTAGCCCAAATAGAGAAATATAGCACTTCAAGATAAAATAAACAAGGTCAGCTACCTTGTCTATGTGGCAATACCATCTGACGAAAACGTATCAAAAAAATATTCAGAAATGAAAGAAAAATATCAACAATTAATTACCCATAGAAGTTGAAAGAATATTAAAACAGAAACAAGTTCATATCATTTTATTCGTTATATGGGTGACAGGTGTCATTCCACACATATTCATAAATTACCACACTCAACATAGCCTGGAAGAAATTGCGTATGCAGTCACAAAAAGGAGACATACTTCTTACTATTACATGTAAGAAATATGTCCGTTTAGTAATATCGTTTCTAAACCAAAAATAATTTCTTATTAGACTTGGTATTAACACGTCAACAATAAAAATAAACCAGTGATAAACGAGAAGATGCGCAAAAACATGACAATATTAATAATAGTAATAATAATAATAATAATAATAATAATAATAATAATAATAATAATAATAATAATAAAAATGTGCTCGTGTTGTTCCGTAAAGAACCCATGAGATGTTAGTCAAAACCAGCATTACGCTGTGAAAAAAAAAATTATAATAATAATAATAATAATAATATTTTTGGTATTCAGGAAAGTTCAAGTAAAAAATCTTTACTAAGTTCAGTTGTCTGACGTCAGTTAAATCATAATTTTTAATTTCACCTGCTGCACTGATACATTTCCATAAAGCAATATAAATTTTACACGTTTTTTCATAATTACACCCTTACTTTAATATTTATAAATTAATTAGACGTTTATTCAGCACGAATATACGGTTTTATTAGCAAACGCTTGTTGTCCCGAGGAAAATGCCTTATTTTTATTTTCCCGCCTTCCATTTTCAATGGAGGAAATTAACTTCGTTCAAGGCGAAGTGATAATATTTAAAAAAATACCTTGGAATATTCGAAATTACTACTTGGAACGGTGTGTTTCAACGCGAGACGGCAGTAAACTACTCTAGCGTTAAAATTGTGATCCATAGCGTTGAACGACAACTGAATTTTGTCACTCAACGTCCATAGGCAATGCTTAGGTATATATTTACGTATTCTCCCAAAATAATGGAAAATAGTTCTATTGGTTAATAATATTTATTTGAAGTCAGAATAATTATGCGATATCATTTTTGGATGGGTACTTTTAACCTCTTCTAACTCTCTCAAATTGACAGAGACCATTATAATAAACATTTGTCCTATCTGGGAAATAATCATATTATTATTAGTAAGCAACTTTGCGAGGTTAGAATACTTACGACAAAGATTAAGCAAATATACAGTCCGTTCCTAACCTAACCTTCCAATTTTGACAACTGACAGACGGCTCCAGAGTCGCTATCCGGACCATTGTTTTAAATAACATAGTAGGCCGTGTCGCACGTCGTTTGAAATGTATTTCAATTCTCTTCACACCACTTGTTGAAAAATTAATATCGTGGGGTTTCTGTTTGTCATTCGACGAGTGGAAAAACCATCGTTCACTCTTTAGCACTGAAAAGACTTATAGGGTCGCGAAGGTTCGTATATGGGTATGTTTCGATGAAAAGTGTAACGCGTTGAGCATGTCGCACCGACATGGTTAGGTAGTGGGGGACCGAGTAGAGCGGGCGGCGTGGGCGCATAGTTTGACATTCGTATTCGTATATTGCAAATTGCAAGTCTGAGAATCTGAGCTCTCATGGAATGTGATATACAAGGTGGCAAAGTCTGTAAGTCGCAAATGGTAAGTTCTCAAATTAGAAGGTAACTTTTGCAAGCTTTCTATAGTTCCAAACTTCCTTGATTAATTTTCAATGCACTCCGATGGTTGCAAGCATTGCGAAATCTGTGAGTTTTTAAATATTTTAACCTAAGAATGTTAATGTAATGCAATCTAAAGGTCCGTTTTCACGCTCATGCGCAAATTGACTTGCACATGCCAATTTGCGCAAGTAAATTATTGCATGAAAGCTAAAATCGTTCCTTTGCACAATCCAAAAAGTTTGACTTAATTAAAATCTGGAGCAGTCAGATAATTTGCATGTGGTTGGCACAAATTCATGAACGTGTAAACAACACTTCAACTCGACGCATCGAAGTCTTGTCCTGACCTGCTTGTGAATTTTATAATTTCAGTGTTTTCTGGCTAGTTGACTACATACACACTCTTAAACGGTTTACACAATTATTTTGTCTGCTTTGTATTTTTGTTAATAATATAATAATGTCAAAAAAGGAAAAAGAATTCATTACAGAATTTATTGAGCTGTATAAATATTTTCCTTATCTGTGGAAAGTCAGATCCACGTTCATATAGCGATAGAAACGTTAAATCTGAAGCTTATGATAATTCGTCTTCCTGTTCCATGGTTGATTTTTGTTCACACTCGCCGAAATCTCAACTGTACTGGTGGACAGATTAGTGCAAATTTAGACTGATCAAAACGGGTACAACAATTCAGTTTCATTTGCACAAATTGGCAAGCACAAATCAATTTGTGCAAATGGCATGCGCGTGAAAACGGACCTTTAGAGATTTGTATTCTCAAATCGAGAGAATGCGTTAGCTTTCAATTAAGTTCTAACAGCAAAAACGCGTTCTTCAATAGTAAGCATTTTAAATCGAAAACGAGGAAAATAATGAAACAAATAAATACAATGAATGATAACAAATAAATGAGAGAACATTCGATACACATATAACAACCGATAAATAACTACTATATAAACGATAAATAAATTCAAAAACTGTAACACGCAAAATAACTTAAATGTCAAACTAGCGACTTCTCGATGACCAACAGCTATGTAAAACAATCAATTGTACTTATGTTTAGAATAGGAACAACTTCATTTCTATTTACCAAATACAACTACGTAGAGAATTGATGCACCTACCTTTCAAATATTAAAATGATTGACAACCAACGTATTCCCCCGATTTAACACCTATAGATATATATATTTTTTTGTATTTTCACTCGCCGAATGAGACACAGAAACGCTTGTAACTCGAAAACGGATGACTCGATTTTAATTTTTCAACAACTGGTCTGAAGAGAATTGAAATACCTTTCAAACGATGTGTGAGACATTCTACTATGCTGTTTAAAAAAAATCTGTCGATAGCGACTCTAGCATCTATCAGTTGAAAAAATTCGGTTTGCAGGTAGAAAGTAGTATTATTAGCTTTAAATACTCTAGACATGTTAATTTTTTTCGAAATAGTACTAAATATCCGCACATCAACTAAGGTGTAAGACCCCATTCCATCCTCCACTTTTACCACGGTAGGAGATAGTACCTGGGTGGATTCACAACCGTCCGTTCGAACGCCCGGAACCGGGATCGCCTTATTAGATATTCAATTAAAAATAAATAAAAATTAGCTTTTCTCTTTTCACCGACGATGTCAATTTGTATTTTCCGCGCGTTTCTTTAAATGAGAAAACAAATAATCTGACCTTATGAAATATTTAATGCCGTTCGGTTAATTTTCCAACTGGAAAAGCTAATTTTTAATAATTCATTTTTCTTGGAAATGAACTTGGGGAATTAGTTGAGACTGTTTACTTTTATTTCCATGTAACCTTTACGACTTTACAATAATTGTTAAAAACGTCAGGAAAAAGTTATATCGTTTTCTGGCGCTGCCCGAAAAAGGATTTTATATTTATCAATTGAAATTGCACGCTGAAGAAAAAGATTAATAATTATAATTAAAATCATTTAGTTGAGCACAGATTGCTTCATATAAAAGATCTAAAATGATATGGAAATTCTTTCGTCTGTATGTAATAAATTTCTATTTTACTATATTATACTCGTAAATCAAATTATTCGTAATGTTACTAAACCATGATTAAAAAAACGAATAATGCCAACATGGCATTAAAAAACTAAACGAATCGTTGCAATATACTAATTTTTTGTATTAACATTGATTAAACAATAATAATAAATAAATATTGCTTTATTTAAATTCTTGCTCAGGTTACAATACGTATCAACATACAGTGCTTTCGAAAAGTAACGAGTAAATTCATTATTTTAGAAATTGAGAAGTTTTCGAAAAAATCCCCTGACACGTCGATTTTGTTTTAAAAAAAGGCACTTTTTGACATACGACCCATATTTGTGACGTCATCGTTGTTTGAGATATGACGTCATCGACGTCATATTTTTTTAAATACCCCCATTTTGACCACGCGATTTGAAAGAGCGTATCATTCTACATACGCATCATGAAAAATTATGGTATTAAATTTCATTTTCACAATACTGACAATGATAATGATTATATAAAAAATCGACTAAATTAAATGTTCAAATTGTGCACCGTTGGCTGCCTGATAGTAGCCAAGACGATTAATAAATTCGTTTTGGACATCATCTATAACTTCAGGAGGTATACGATGTATCTCGTGACGAATTCTTGCTTTTAAATCTTCTAAATTAACCGGTCTAGTAACGTATATTTTACTTTTTAAGTATCCCCACAAGAAATAATCTAGGGGTGTCAAATCAGGCGATCTGGCTGGCCATTCAATCGGCCCCCTTCTCCCTATCCAACGATTTGGGAACAGCTCATCTAAATAAACACGGACAGGTGCTGCATAATGGGGAGGTGCACCATCTTGTTGAAAGAACATGTCATTTCTTGGATCTCTTCCTATCTCTTTCGTCACGAGATACATCGTATACCTCCTGAAGTTATAGATAATGTCCAAAAAGAATTTATTAATCTTCTTGGCTACTGTCAGGCAGCCAACGGTGCACAATTTGAACATTTAATTTAGTCGATTTTTTACATAATCATTATCATTGTCAGTATTGTGAAAATTAAATTTTAAGATCTTCAAACATTATTTTCTTGAAATTTTTGTTATGATACGCTCTTTCAAATGGCGTGGTCAAAATTGGAGGTTGCTATTTAAAAAAATTGTCGATGACGTCATATCTCGAATGTATTATTAGTCATATTCGTATGTCAAAAAGTGCCTTTTTTAAAAACAAAATCGACGTGTCAGGGGATTTTTTCGAAAACATCTCAATTTCTAAAATAATGCATTTATTCGTTACTTTTCGAAAGCACTGTATATCATTAATAATTACTATAATACAAATCTATACATAATATGCATAATGTTAGTAGTATGTACGTCGTAACCGTTTCTAGCCTTTGTATATCAACTGCTATCATTTTATGTAAACTTGAATAAGTTTGGCAAGTCTATTGAATTGTTATTTTGTTATTTTCATTTTTATCAGGTTTGTTGAATTGTTATTTTTATTTTTATTAGTAATATTAGTAGATTTAGTATCTAATAATAACCAACATTTTACAAATACAAACTCCGTCGTCTTATTTGACACAATTTTACGAACTAGTAGTAGTTGCAGCAAGATCACAGTTTGATGAGCTTTTAACCAGAATCCGTAATCGAAAACCCTGACATCATGAAGACCGGCTGATTTTAGAACTGTATAAAGGTGTTAGTATTAACCCATAAGGTGCAAGGATAATCAAGAAGCCATTATTTTACAGCGTTTTACATCAAATTCATTTCACGTATCATCGTATGGTAGAATTGCGATTCTTAAATAATATGTTTAAAAAAAGTAGTTATTTTTCTAGATTGTTAATATGAGGTCTCCCTTGTTATCCATATGTTGCATTCATAATAATAATGTACGAGCTTCCAAATGAGTAAATAAGTAACATTGAATATTGTTTAATATTATCGCCTGCTGAGATTTGGGACAAGACAAAGTTAATTTTGTTGAATTGTTCAATATAGTTTAATATTTTCACATATTTATAGTAACGTTACTATTTTCTTTTTTTCAGAAATTGTTACCCTTACGTCCACCACTCTTCTCCCCGGAATTTTTGCTGGCAAATGAATCGGGCACCTTACTCGTCGTCGCAGGACCTTGTGGGGTATTGGTTCTACAATTACCCATGAGATATCCCCCTTATGGGTCTTTCGAAAATAATAAGGAAGTCGTATATTGCAGGTAAGTGTTTATCCTTTAACAAACTAAATATTCTTGAAAGTGGTTGGAACCTTTGGTGTGAAGATAATACTGACGTAATTTTCCACATAACGCCAAAACACTATTGGCCCTCAGGAGGGCCAATCCCATATAGCCCGCTTTATTGGTTAGCGAATCACGGTTCACTGATCCATCGCGGCGGTTCACTGATCAGTCGCGATGGCTCACTGATCAGTCGCGACGCTCACTGAGGTGTCGCGACGGCTCACTCAGCTGTCGCGACGGTTCACTGAACCGTAGAAATAGTTTAGGTATAATTATTAGGACACAATGTTAGCATTCCAACTAAACTAAAAACAACCTGAATTTACAAAAACATAAAATTAAAATAGTTATTAAATTAACGGAAAATGAAACAATAAAACAAGATTATTGTCTGAAATACCATATACTATAGTTTGATTATTGTTCCATTAACTGTTCATTATTATTTTTAATGTATTGTTGTTTTGTTAATTATTGTTCTTTAGTTTTGTTAATAAATGCAGACAGACGCAGATGCGTTTGATGATGGTTTCACGTTCAAAACGTAATCAAACTATAGCATATGAATACATCATTAAGCTCACATAGAAAAAAGTTGTCAAGTAAAATTAATGGGGCCGTATTAGAAAAAATGAAGTCGATGATGGTTCTGAGGAGACAAAACGTTACTTGAAAAACTGTTTACACCATTCGATAGAGCGTAAAAAGTTGCTGTCAGAAAGTGTCCCTTTTCAATAGTCCTTCAAACAAGCCTGAAATTTTATAAAAACGAACTTCCACAATTTAAATTTTTTTCAAATATATCGAAAGCATGCTGACCTTGTTTTTTTTTTTTTTTTTTTTTGAGGCATATTATGGTTCACCAAATTTCGCAGCTTTGCCCGAACTTAACCTAATCTGTATCTCTAACGGTTTCCAAGATAGCATCCAATTTGAAACACACTGTATATCGTTGCCACTTAAAACTAACTAACAGTCATTATCTCCAATTGGCTGCTTAAACTGTCAATTTTAAGTAGAAATTATATAAACATTATTTCGTTAATAATTTAAGATTCATCTTCACATTGCAATTATTTTTAAGACACGTCATCAAGAAGCCGCGATCGTATTTTACAGCCGTTGAAAGTTCCATTTGGAAAATCGCCTTGTGTCGCGCAACCGAACGAACCGGCGCGTCGGAGTACGTGATTAAGGTAACAAATTATTGCAATTCAAACGGACTTTTTTAATGTGGATATATGCGCGTCCTTAATGTATCTTTTAATGATAAGCCCGAACCTGTGTGTGTCTTTTATTGCTCGAATCTGCCACGGTAAAAATTAAAATTCATTGTGAAGCGCCACGGCCGCCATGATGTATGGCAGGGAAAGGGGTTGGCCTCGCTAGGTAATTAAGAATACTCCCTATATGTGTGCGGTCTCTCCGAAAATACTAATATATTTTAGTATATCATGTGTTACGCGGTGTGAGGGAATCTTTTGTCCTTCCTGGTTGCGTATTCCCATCCTGTGGTGTCTAGACATAGGGCGCAACTAAGAGTTGACAGCAGACGTGACTTTGAAACTAATTTAAGCACGTAATGTGGCGAGTCGGTGGCTCAGGGATTAGTGTCTCGATCGCTCAAGCCGGAAGTCATGGGTTCGAATCCCCATTCCAACAAACAAGTTTTAATTAAATTGTTTACTCGTAGATCAAGGCTTGTTCGCAGGGATGGGTTGGCAACCATCCTAGCGATGGTCTAGGATGGGAAGAATGTCAACTTGGTGTTAATGTGAGAGATTAAAATCAGTTGATGTGTGACTAACCCCTAACTAGTGATGTTTGCCAGGTTTCCCTCATTCCATCACTGAATGATGGTTAAGGCCTACCAACTAAGTCGTTCCTGAGGCGCAAATGCGGCCCGCGAAATAATAATATGCCGCCCCCTCTCCCACACAAGTGTCAGAATTTCGGGCTAATCCTTGTGATTAGAATGAGGGGTAGAGATATTATTATAATTTAAGCACGTAATTGAAATTTTGGTTTCGACCATATGACGTCACTAATCTGTCACGTCACGAATGGCCCTATTTAATTACTTTTCTTTCTACCGAAAGTAGAGATCAACTTTCTTATTTATGAAACACTCTGTCTTCTTTTAATTTTGACCTACTATTTTTAGCCTACTGTAAATTATTATCATATTATTGTCGATCTAATTAAACTGAAATAAAGCAGCACAGGTCTGATTCAAAGCTTGTTGACTAGTAACCATCTCATACTGGTTGCTTTGGTAATCAAGCATGGCCGCCTACGTAGGCAAATTTAGCAAATTAATCCGTACTTTATCAGTCTATACGCCGTCCAGAACCCTGAACTAATTTATTCAATTCAATATCATAAAGGTGCAGTTACACGGCGCGTGGTTCGGCCAACCACGAACCTCACGCTGCGGTGTTTGATATATGTGAGATCGATTGCCGGTATATTTACATGGATCAAAGCCCGTCAATTTTTGCGAGCTGCCTGCAGGACTTTACATATATTGTCATTGAAAAATCAAACAGCTTAATCCATGATCTCAAACCAGTTGACAGTATTGGGAGCTATATCTAGTACTCGCTTGTCTTTACTTTTCATATGCTTCATTCATCATTTTCTTGCCTCTTTCAGTTGATTTTACAGAAGCCATAATAAATAGAAAACATAATACAGTGTGTCCTAGATAAGTATGACAAGTTGCGCGATCCCATTACCTTCAACTTGCAAATCGCAGGTATCTTGATAAGTGTTGGAAATTTTTGTAAAAAAACTTATTTTTTGAACAAGCGTTTTTATTTTTTATAGTTGGTCTAGAAGTTAGTTGAAGAGATAGTCGAAAACTGAAAACAAATTTTCATTTCCACTTTTTATGGTCTATTACGTGATAATCACAAATTTAAAGTACGAAGTTTCTATTGCTTACAACCATCAAGTTAGCTTTTTTAAAATACGAGCGCAGTAAGCTATGGCTACCATTGCAAGGGCCTTTCAATTTCCAACTTAACGGTATATCATACTTAATATTTTAATGACTGGGAGGTCTTAGATTGAGGCCTAAGATTACGCAAACTTTTCCCTGTTTTCCCTCTTGACAGAATATGTATCTCTTGTAGTTTCCGAGATCCTGTTACGTCTCATCCTTATCCTGGACACACTGTATATAGTTCATAAGTAAGCAGATACAATTTGTTCGGTTCCATATTGTTTCAACGAACCCTTTGTGTCAAAAATTCTAACGAAACACGTTCCGTGTTGGCATCCTTAGTTCACTTGTTTGGCGAATCACGAACAGTGTGGTGGCAACATAACGTCACGTATTTAAATAACGCTGATAAATTGAAACTTTCTGAGCTAAAGTTCATTTGGTAAAAGGCGAACTTGTCAAGAAAGAAAAAAGTATTGTGATTATATAAACAGAACAGAAGTGCAATGGACCAGAGTATAACTAGAGGAAAATATTGCTATGTAACTATACTTCGCCTATACAGTCTAGTGCAGTATTTATACAGTTTGGTTACGTGCCCATCATATACTTTGTTCGCTGCTGCTGTCACCTTTGACCAAATGAACTTTAGTCTAGATTGCACGCCTATGCCCAAGCAGCGTTATTACGCTTACGGTCTCGGGATCTTTTAATGTTCCCTTTAGCGTTTTCTGCACGCTTGAATTAGTAATGCGGGCGAAAAGATAAAATTAGTAGTCACGTGTGCATTAAAAAATGTCGTTTTTATCATTTCGTGTGTTCGCCCGTCCCCTAGGAGGCATGAGGGTTTTTTAATTGTGAAAAATTATATATACAAGGATTGTCTCCGACTCTTACTTCCGGGCACCGGCAAAACGGATGGAATAGAAAGGAAATGTGGACGAGTGGTGATCCGGAAGGAGATATTTTACTCGGATTTGATTCTGGATAATAGTAAGACACCTAATTTTGGGAGATCCGTATATCAAGATATTATTTTATTTAACATTAGATTAAAATTAATCGACAGACTTTTTCTTCAATTCATACAGCTTTTTGTTTGATTTTTGCATATACAGGGTGTCCCGAAATTAATGTGCAATATTTTACCAGTATGTTTCTATGGTTAAAAAGGGAGCTTTTTCTTCATATAAACATGGATCGAAAATGCCTTCTAAGGGGTCATCCTACTTCTGATTTTTTCTAAATAACTCCGAAGCCAGTTGAGATAAATTTATCAAATTTCAACCACATACGTTCCAAACGGGGGGGGGGAGTGGGGTAAATATTACTCAATTTTTTGTGCTTTGACGTTTTCAATTTTTGATTAGGAAATATAAAATTCAATATTTTCTACTAAAAAAAAAAGTACCCTTGGTTCGTATCAATAAGACGCAGCGATTTCGAACATAATCGCTTTAATTATTAACATGCGATAACACGAGACGTAGGTATATAACTTTTTTTGTATGTAACTTTTCCCTGGTTTTGTCATTAAAGTAGGTATCAAATTTTAGAGTTTTCTACGTAAAAAAGGTTATGTTGTTAAAAATCGATAAAATACACCGTTTTGATATAAAATCGATATTGAAATTTTAAGGAAGCATTTTTCGATCCATATATGAAGAAAAAATCCTCTTTTTAACCATAAAACACACTTATAAAATATTGAACACTAATTTCGGGACACCCTGTATTTAATAACTTGAAAAATAACAACTTTCTCAAACTCAAGTAATCTTTTTATTCCTATGATGTAAATCACAGAATATATCTCACAATATTTGTCTTTATTTTCGTTTTTACCTACTAGTGAGTACCTAAGTACTTAATTTACAAGTTATGGATCTTGGAATTGTGTCGCTGATAAATAAATGAAAGAATAAAGGCCCCAGGTTAGACCCCTGAGTAACCCCTAAGAACGCAAGCTTATATAAGCAACAAAATAATTTCCTGCGGACCGAAGAATGTTACTTTTGACAGTTTTTTGTTTATTTTTAAATGCCTTAATAAAATGTATGTATCTTCTTAGGTTCGACGAACATAACCATATACAGTCCACAATAAATTATAGTCGAATACTCTGACATAACAAAGAGCAAACCAACCAGCTACCTAATTTTTATATCATCAATATAAAGGCTAAGCAACGTGATTCGCTGTTAGTACTCGGATGGGTTACCGTGCAAGGAAGACTCCCGATGCCTGCCCATCTTCTAATGGTCTGTACTTCACAGATCAGGCCAAAGCGTTTTCCTTGGTGACATAAACTGCTTTATTTGTGTTAATTTCCCGTTTCTTTTTAATTTCTAGACAAGAAAAGAAAAGCCCGATTTCTAATAATGACAGAAATTAAATTTCACTATAATTATTCGGGAGCTTATAGGTACAACTACTTTATTAATGAATTTAGAGGCACATTTATTGCAGCAAACGTATTGCCAACAATAGAACCAGCGCAATTTTTAAATTTATTCCCGGTCACATAAAAACAAGACAAATTGTTTTTATTCTTAATGCAAATCAAAACATCCATTTACATATCGCTTGTTTGAACACGATTTAAAATTCACAATGACAAACAATTTGTTCGATGTATATAAATCTGCCAGAGTGTGGGGCATTTATCTGAACCGAACAGAACAGGCGCGTATTAATACAAATTTACTGGTTTGACCAGCGCTTTCTTTTTGTATCCCAGGATTTTTATTGCAGTGAAAGACTTAAGGTACGTTCAGTACGGAGCTTGGATGATAGATCATAGTGGATGATAGTGTAACTTTTACCAGCGCTGATAAAATGTACAATGTATTTCAATGGAGCCGTTCAGTACGGAGATGTGATACTAGCAGGGAATACATGGTACACGAGTGGTTTATACTCGATTATATTTTGCGGACTAGTCAGTTCTATTCTTCTGCGAGCTCAAGTAGGAGTATGGATGCCGAAAAATTAATTAGAGAAGTGTTTATTAGAGAATCGTTGTGGAATCTGGTCCACTCTGATCACCACAATAGATTTATTTTGGAGAAACAGTGGCAAGAAATAGGAAAAAATATTAATGCTACAAGTAAAAGTAATATTTTATTTTTAAATAAAATACAATTTATTATATATTGTGAAAGAGATGTGTGTAGGTCTCGAATAACAAACGAATTAATCCAATATTGAGTATATTAACGTAAAATATATTGGAGACTTTAGCAAAAGTAAAATACTTAGTATTAGGAAAACCGGGCGTTCACTTCAACTAGTGGTTCCCGTTCATCGGATCTATGATGAGTTGCTATAGTATTCATTTTAATTTATTTTTATCATTTTAACAATATTGTAAGCGATTTCTACAAACATAACTTTTAAATGTATGTAACAAATTTTGCTGTATCTGAAATATGCGTAAAACCCCTGGGAATATTTCCGTAGTTGAGGATATAAATGGTGAAATTCTCCCAGTCGGTGCCTTTCCCTGTTTATGGGATGCACATGATACTTTCTTAATTTTTGTTTCCTTTTGGTGAAAAAGTCATATTTCGTTCTTGCCGAACAAAAGAAACCTTCTTTGCTAGACATTTTGAAGTATACTAGCTGTTAAAAGCGTTTATGCACATCTCCGTTGTGAACACCTATCAGCGCTTATAATTTTCACTATTATTTTATCATCATTCATCTATCATCTATATCCTATCATCCAAGCTCCATACTGAACGTACCTTAAAGGTACGTTCAGTACGGAGCTTGGATGATAGATCATAGACTGGATGAAAGAGTAACTTTACCAGCGCTGATAAAATGTACAATGTATTTCAATGCAGCCGTTGAGTACGGAGATGTGATACTAGCAGGGAATATATTATGATACACGAGTGGTTTATAGTCGGTTATATTTTGCGGAATAGTCAGTTCTATTCTTCTGCGAGCTGAAGTAGAAGTATGGATGCGAAAAATTAATTAGAGAAGTGTTTATTAGAGAATCGTTGTGGAATCAGGCCCACCCTGATCACCACAATAGATTTATTGTGTGATATCAGGGTGTATTTAAAAAAAGTATTATTGTGTCATGTTCATTTTTTTTTAACTTAATTTAATAAAACTGCATATATGTAAGTATCAGCAATGATGATACAATTAGAAAAGGGTAACTCAGTTATTTCTCAGAAAAGCCTTATGATACTTTAGGTATCTCACTTGTTCCTTTCCTAACAACTTTTCAGCGAGATTTTAGAGCTAAGTTTCGGAAAACTCCAACAACCTACCAAATCGTTTGAGCGGTGCTGATCACCTCAGCCTTCAGGATAATGTGTAGGGAATTTTATCTACCGGTCGAGGCTGTTTGACCAAACTTTTATTAAAGCTGCCGTCCTCGCTCACCGCGTCTGGCTAATTATCTAAAATCACGGGTGAAAATTCAATATTTGACCGTTAATTTTCGGACCTGATAAGCGCCGCAAAGCCAAAAGTGACTGGTCGTATATTTTTTATCTGGCCGGGCCACTCGTGTGATGTTTCGCTGATGTCGTACATTTTTTCACTTGTCTTTCACTCGTGCGTTCGGCACTGCTCATTGGGGATCGGCGGCGATAGCCTCCTTTGAATTATTATATTTGCTCTGTTTCGTGCCGGACTCTATGACTCGTTTAATTTTTATTATTTATTTTCGGGACGCGGATGTGGCCAGGGCCGGATTCGAAAAGTTCTGCTGCGCCAGAAACGGAAATTCATGCTTTTGTTATAACTACGGCGTTATAGCATGATGCAAAACATATAAACTTATTCATATAGGGTCAATTGGTTGGGAACTGGCCCAAGTTCGATTCAGTTGTGTGTATAGTAATTATATGTATGTATAGAGTGTTAAATGTGAATTGTACAGGGTACTAGAAAAATGTTGTTGAAATCTAGCACACCCCTTATTAATATTTTAGAGTTAGATAGAGTTGTTTTTCAGAAATCATTAATATAGGGTCAACTTTTAACAGTAAGGGAGATAAATGATTAAAATATCCAACCAAATATTATATAGACAAATTATAACAACACAGTTTTGTGACCAACAATATTTAAAACAAAAGCAATGTTTACATTAGTGCCCAAGCATTTGGTCCAATCAAAAAAAGCCTTTTGAATTTACCGCCTAAATTGTTATGGATTTTGTGATTGTCACCAATGGGCGTGGTTTACACAGGTAAGTAGCCATGCATAAACGTAGAATCGGCGATCGTGAGAGGGATCGTCAATGATTTTACAATTGTTGTTCTTGAATATGTAAATCTTAAACTTTGTATTTACTAAAATAAAATATTCTAATTTGTACTTTTAGTTTTTTATTATTATTTTCACCCCTTAAAACATAGCCGCCCATGCCGTTGGGCATTGACAGGAAATTTCTTTAAATTGAGGTTGTGTTTTTTGTTATTCTTGGAAACGATTATTTTATGTACTGACAAATAAGCAATTACTTATCTATACATATTTGATCGGAGATTAAAATAGAGTACTATTATACCAAGCTATCAGGTAGCCGACGTAGCCTAAGATAGCGATCAGCTATCAGGTAGCGATAAGACGTCGTAGCCTAGGAAGAAACTTGTAGCTTTCTCTTATACACTGAAAAACTTTTTTACTAACCGCAAATAAAAATTTTATAATCCCAACAAAATATTGGGTATCATTAAGTAGGTTCTAAGTAAATGGTATTGCTATCACAACAATAAATACAGTCGATCTAAAATGTTTTGATACTGCAACGACCGGAAACTCTAGCAAGGTCGGTACCGGCCATGGGCGCGCGCATTTACACTTTCAATTAATTATATTGAACCAATGTAGAATATTATATTAACATCACAATAACATAAAACGCTATTTCCAGCTATAAGTAACCTGTAGAAAGGACAAGAACTCGAACAAAAAATGCGCACAAAATACCAAAACCGTACTACGCTACTGAGCTCTACTCAGGTGGTAATTCGTATCGACTGTATCTGAATATTGACGGTATCGACTGTAGTTTCGCATTTACTTTCCTTTCCATCAAACTCCCATTAAAAGCGAAGCTCCGATTTTATGATGATTATGACCTCAAAACGACTTTAATATTTCAATAGATTCTATTTAATCTGTCAAGTTATATCAATATATTCATGAAACATTATTAAATCAAAATCTTTAATGAGATTCTGTATATGCCACTTCTAATATCGAATTGAACAAGTCTTGCAAATATCTCATAATTTTTATTATATCTGGAATAATTTTTAGAAAAGGCATAGTAAGTATATTAGTTCTAAAATTTCTACCTGACCTGGTAAAATTGAAATTGAATTCCGAGATTCCACTTAAAAATAATAATAATAATAATAATAATATCTCTACCCCTCATTCTAATCCTAAACTTGTAAAGAATGATTTAATTTCTCGTTATTTAATAGGGAATACTGATTAGCTTTGTTTTGTTCTTATTTTATTTATAGTAATGTAGCACAGATATTAATTTTATTCTTATATAGTCTTAAACAGTCGTTAGGAGACGTATCAGTATACGAACTAATCGTAAAAGTTTAAAATATGCTGCATGGCGCTCTATTTGCATAATATAGCAGCTGCTCTTTATGGCTTTAAACATTATTAGGTGTCTCTTCTCATAAGAAGCCAGGCTATCAGTGGTCCTAAATACCTACACGAATTATGAGTTAAAGTTATACTATGACGCAACCTTATTTTTTACTCTATTTTAATTGTTTTAAGCCAGGAATGTATCGAGGAGCACGTATTTGTATAAAAGGAAAACAATATATCAAATAAAGGAATGTGAATTTGTTGGGCAAGCCAGGTAACCTTTTGTGTAAACATTATAATGAAAATTTTTATATACTATATGTAAAAAACTACTGTAAGTCGATATTGAATAACAGAGAACAATAAATGACGCTGATGCGATGATCGATCGCAAGGTAATGGTGGGGGGGAAGTATCAGCCAATGCACGCTCGATTGTTGAGTCAGGGCTTGGCTTATTTTGTCTCTTTTGGACCAACTGTCTCTGTCTCCTTTTCTCCTTCACCCAGCCGTTTAACTTTATAGTTTTAGTAAGCTTCCTTTTTTACTTTCCAAGAACATAGTTTGAAATAGCACTCAGAAATATGCTTGCTTCAGATATTGCAAAATTTATTTTGTTCTGATATTTTATTATATTTATTCTTTCATAGCTAGTTATTATTTTGATAATCCATATATATTAAAATGCGTCGATTCTGTCTCGCTCTAAATTCCGTTGCCGAATCGACAAAGTTTCTAAGCTATCTCCTCCGAGAGGGGATCGCGGAGCGACCGGAGGTCGCCCCCAACTTTTCTCCTATGCGTAGGCGTATTTTAGTCCCGTTTCCTACGCGTTTTCCAAATGTAAACGCCTTTTCAAAAAACCTGTGCAAAATTTTCGTCGATCGCCGTTCGGCAAGAGAGAGATGCGGCTAGCACGGCGTTTGTCCTCGCGCCTAATGGTCCCGTCACGCCTGTCGAAATCCCGACTTTTCGCGAGACCTCCAAGACCCTTTTTCTAATTTTTACGGTTTCGAAAACCGCTTCACGCCAAAGTTCCGTCCTTTCTCTAATCCTTTGAGATTTTTTCGAGACCGTACGGAGATTCCTTCTACGTCTATTTCGCCTTCGAAAATCTCGAGCCGCGTCCATCTCAAATTCTTTCACATTTTATCTGCCGATGTGAGATTGCACTAACGAGACAAGCACCTCCCACGAAAACTGTCAGATTAATTAAACTTCAGATAGGTCATTTTCCTATGAGAAATATTGCTAACGGAATCGATAGTACCGACTGCCAAACACTTCTGATTACCAAAATACTGAAGCGAAATGCTTTTCCAGTTAGAAAATCGGTAAAAATTATTTTTTCAGGTTGACACGTACAGTTTACATACTTAAATGTCTCAGAGTCAACTTTTGAGAAGTGGTGAGGCAGCCCAATGAGATACTCGTAGAATTTCAAACATCGTAATGCTGATTTCATGAGTTCGAGTCACAGGCCAGGGCGCAGGCTTGGATCCCCGGTAGGGCTAGAAAATCGCGACAGCGATTTTCTCCCATATCTAGTCACTATTTTAAATTTTGATTTGCTGTGCAAGTTTTCTGAATAATCTTCCGTCATTTTTCGTAAAAAGAAGTTATTAAAAGTTATTGCTATAAATATTTATAATTTTACTGCGCATCTATATTATAATGTTTATGTTGGCAAAACAATATCTAAAAGTTATTTGTTGATATCCTGAAAAATGTGCTGAAAATATTAATATGAATGAAGAATCTGATATTGCTTTGCAGTCCCAAAGAAATTATCCCATTTTATCCTGTTAACATTTGCATATAAGAAAAAATCATATCCGTGAAATGCCTACGCGATCCTTCCACTTACGTGTGTATTTATTTACATGTGGTATTTATTCCTGGGAATAATGCGAGTATTATGTAGATATGGCCCTAAATAGTGCCCGGTTTTAGTAGTTATTTTGGTACCGCTGTTAATCTCCCGTTATATTAGCGAAGTTTTGTCGGGAATACATTACGAGCAAAGGCGATCGCCGGCTGCCGCCTCCGAAGTGGCATTATTTAAAGTTCCCCTGTATACGGGAATATTTTGTAATTTATTGTTGCTAAACGTTTACTCCTAATTGCACTTTGGGAAGTTTCGGCTCCAAGGTGTGCGCGGGACACCTCCTTGTTTCTTTCATCTCGCTCTGTTTAAGTGATGTCCCTGTAATATTTTAAACCTCTTCACTAATCTCGGTGGACAAAAATCTGTTTATAGTTTTTTATATTATTTGGCTTATTTAACTATTTCCATAGTTATTTATAGTTATTCGGATATTGGTAGATAAACTGCAGACTGCGAAAAAATTTATATAGGAACTTCCCAGCATTTAGAAAAAAGCTTACAGACACACAAATACTATAAAATCAATGAAACAGCTCTCGCAAAACACACCCAACTTACAAAATACAAATTCAACTTTGACAAAACAAAAATCTCAGTAACAGAGATTACAAATCAGAAAATACAAGACGAGAAATTTTAGAAATGATTAAAATAAAAAAGAGCCCAATAGATAAGCGATAAAACAGACACACACAAAAATTCAGGAAAATATACAATAGCATCTTTTAAGAAAAATAATTCACCATAGTTCACCATCACCATAATTCAAAACATCGACCGATGTTTCTTTGACCGATTACGTTTCTCCGAGACATTTCAAAAGTAACTTATTTTCATGAGAATTATTGAGTTTGACTAACTCTGTGCTCTGCAAAATTTTATTCATATTCTCGGGCACAAACCTCAAGTTAGGTATTAAACGAAGGTTTCCATCCAAATGCATTCATCTGTCTAGAATTTGTTACATTCCTAATTAGTCTTAAATTGCTACTATCTATTTGATGGTTGTTCTCAAACGCGTGCTCGGCGACACTAGACCTATCTGTTCTACCATATTTGATGTGAGCCATATGTTCCTTGAATCTAGTTTGAATTAACCTTCTAGTTTGTCCAACATACTTTTGATTGCAGTCTTTACAGCTAATTTCGCAAATCCCCGACTTTTTTCGTTAAATCTTCGAGTGAATCTTTAGAAAAGGTTTTTATACTAATAAAATGAAAGCATCCATTTAAAAAAAAACGGTAATGTTATACCATCAAACTTGGCTAAAAAAAAAAAAAATAGGAAATATTACAGAAAACTGTGAATTTCTACATACTAATTGGCCTTTCAGTGTTTCTTTTTCTTAACTAGAAGAACAATATGAATTATGTTCATCAGTATGGAACACACTCTATATGCACACCTCTACATTTAATAGTAAACAAATTGAGTTACGTCACAATTACGCGTCAGCCATTCTTATGACGTAAATGTAGTTCTGGCGGCAAATTAAAACAAACAATTTTTTGCTATTTTTTGTTATTTATATAACGGTAATTTAATAAGCAAATTTACAAAATTATATTCAATGTTAAAATATTGGGTGTAACTGATTAAAGATTAAAAGGTTCAGGTAATTCAGCCGAAAACGATGTCGGTGTGACCAGGCCATTAGAATGCCAGATATTATTTGGCATTCTAATGCCAAATTTTTTCCATTTTCATTCTATTTTTATAATGGGGATTTGGGCTCTCCCACACAAGTCTCAGACTTTCGGGCTAATCCAAAGGAGTTGGAAACTTTGGTGTGAAGATAACACTGACGTAGTTTTCCACATAACACCAAAACAGTATATTTTGCACTCGACGCAAGTTTCGACAACCAAGTTGGCGTCATCTGGAAATTATTAAAACTAACCATCATCAGGTTTAATGATCTCCAGATGATGCCAACTTGGTTGGCGAAATGCGCGTCGAGCGCAGTATAGTTCTATTCTAGTTCTAGTTCTTAGTAGTAAAACTACGTCAGTGTTAGTGTTAGTTCGACTAATTCTATATTTATATAATAAATAACTATTATTATAATCATTAACAGCGTTCTTTTTACGACTTTCTACCCGTTGGACCGCGTGTCCTTGAATTAGGATTACAGCGGAAACTTTTACGTACCGCATTAGTCACAATTAGAGCCGTACGCGATATACACACTTTCGTCATCTAAGACCGAAATGAAAAGGCTAAAAGGGTTGAGAGCTCATATCGGCGAGTTATAACTCCCCGGGGGGCGGCCCCGCACATATCGAAAAACCTGGGGGGCTCAAATAAGAAAGTTTTAATTCATATTTTGCTTAATGCGCCCGCCGCCATTAGGAAAAAGTTGAAGGAATGCGAATGAATTATCTAGCCCGCGGCGACCGTTACTGTTTTGGTGTGAAAGTTGAGGGCTTGCTAATATTTGTTCCCCGGTGACCTATAGAACCCTTACTGAATTATTTCAAATTAAACTAACAAAAAGTTGTGACGAAACAGTATCGTATCATTTCTGGGAAAGGTGCTTGTATTTTCTGGCTTGAACGCGCGAAAATACTTATCTGACATTGTGTCGAGTTAATTTTCTTAATTTAGCATAACCTAGATTATAGGTTTGTTCTAACAAGAATCCCAAATCGTCGGTGACTGTCGGGAGTATGCGCATTGCAATTTTTCCGTTCCATCAAAGCCAAAAGGAAATCGATAATTGATTCCTGATTGACAGTACACTATTCTATCATGGCTTATGATTGGTTTGTGGACAATCAGAAAAGTTTGCGGATTTTTTTGGAACTCTGAATCAGAATCATGCGCAGTAAATTAAATGAAATGACATTCATCTCTACTAGTGAAGTCTTATCTGCATTATTATTATTCATGCTGATTGTGATTAGGTACTGAAGTATTTTTATGTTAGAAGCCTATGTCAAGTTTTCTAAACAACTACAAATCATAAAACACTCTTTTATTATGGTTTTTTGCTTTTTGTTATTTTACAGGTGGTTTAATCCCAAAAGAAACAAACTATGAATCATGAAAATGCACCACAAATAAGTTACAGATATTATCTACTCTTTTGTTATCTATGAAACACCCCACAAATGGCAAAACGATAAAAACGTCCAATGTTTTCGTTTTGTGTCAAAAAATGAGGTTAAGTCACAATAAATCCAGACTGCCACTCTTTACTCTTTGTCAGTTGTTCCATCACAAACTTCTGATTAGTTGCAAATTTGTCTCTACTAACGCATGCGCAGATATTGTGGTTACAATCAATTGGGGATTGATCAGAGTTTTCTTGTTAGAACAAACCTTATAAAGGAATTATTGGAATTATAACAGTGTATTTCAAATTGGATGCACTAGGTTAGATTAGGTAAGGTTTAAAAGTTAGTCGGTCGAAAACCAGACCCTCCACCGCGACCATGTGGTCTATTGTGGCACACACCTACTTATATTTCACCCAACAGGTCCAGCTTCTTAATGAAGCTGATCACCTTATTGGGTGAGAACTTATTCAGATCCTCTGACAGAAGTTGTCCTTTGCCTAAGGTGCAGGTGCATAATATATGTTCTGTCGTTTCATCATCTTCTAAGCATAAGCGGCACTCAGCATCTTCTGCTAGGCCGAATTTGTACAGATGGTATGCACTAACATTGGTATCTTGGAATATAGATGAGAGATAGATACCAGATTAAATTGCGGCAAGGTTGCGTAATTTGGGCACCAATAATATGCATTAAAAAATCAAGTATAAGATACTCGACAAATATTGTGACGAAGTAAGCCAAAATCTACTAAGGATAGAAAAATAATCAAACGGCTGTGTGAAAAAGATTGTTTTACCTGACAGCTGATAAGGGAAATAAGGTTGTTAGAAAGGGTAGATGATAGCCTGATTAGTAATGACCCTTATAATAAACTTGCTAGAAATTAATTACCAAAAATGATTACTGAAGTAAGAAATATACTTAAATCCTGCAACAAACTTATTACTCCACCTTTAAATAGGAGGTTATATGTATCTAACCCAAGTTCACCTAGATTATGCTGCTTGCCTAAGATTCATACACCAGGAAAGTCAGTGCGTTCTATTGTTTCATCAACTGGATCGGTGACTTACCACTTATCAAAATGGTTAACAGAGAAGAAGTTCGAAAATTTACCCATAAGGTGAAAAATATCCAGTTGCAATAAAGTGAGGTTTTGATCTCTTTTGACTTTTGTTCATTGTTTCCAAGTGTTCCCATACCACAGACCTGGGACTACCTTAAGGATCTACTCGTATCAAACAATTTCAATCAAGATGTAGTTAAAAAATATCTTCAACTCACTAAACTTTGCATTAAACAAAATTACTTTCAATTCAATGGTAATTTGTTCGAACAACATGAGGGTATAGCAATGTGTAACTCTTTGTCACCATTCATTGCCAATATCTTCATGAACAGATTCGAAACGGAGGCAAAAGAAGAATTCGAGTATTTCCCCAGGGTTTTGTTTAGATATGTGGATGATATCTTTGCAGTGTTTGATACAAAAATTACTGATATTGACAACTTTGTTTCTAAGTTAAACGTCGTTTGGCATCAGCTAAATTTACATGAAATTGAAAACTCTGGGCAACTACCATTTTTAGATGTAGGTATTAATAATTAGAACTAGTGATACTAAGTTAGAATTTGACATATACAGAAAAGATACCAGTACTTTAAGATATATCCTTAAGGACTCTCACCATTGTGCTCAACACAAAATGGTGAGTTTCAACTTTCTAATTCATCGCCTATTAAGTGTCTCCCTAAATAAAGAGATGTTTGAAAAAGGCAATCTAAAAGACCAAATTGAAACTAAGATTTGAAAAAGGCAATCGAAAAGAAAAAATAGAAACTAAGGAAAAGTCGTAGATTTACGAAATTAACCGTAAAGACTACAATCAAAAGTATGTTGGACAAACTAGAAGGTCGTTTCAAACTAGATTCAAGGAACATATGGCTCATCTCAAATATGTAGAACAGATGAGTCTAGTGTCGCCCAACATGAGTTTGAGAACAACCATCAAATAGATAGTAGCAATTTAAGACTAATTAGGAATGTAACAAATTGGAGAAAGCTGGATGCTTTTGAGAGTTTGGAAATTGCTAACTAAATATAGTATGAATGATGACAGAGGGCCAATTTATTGCTATTTTATGAATTTTTCCTTAATTTTATTAATTAAGTGTTATGAATTGTTAATGATTTATCGCTTTTTCGTTATTCTTTTGTTAATACATACATACAAGCAGGCGCAGATAAGTTTGATGATTGTTTTTCACATTCAAAATGTGATATAATGAGTTTTCGGACTTTTTCAAGATTACCTAATAGCTAATAACAATTTTTTATTTTCATTTTTTTGTATGGGCTTTATAAATAAATAAGCTAATATAAAGCTAAATAAATACTGCTGAATTGCATTCTTAACAATAAAAAAAGATGAAAACAAAATAAAACCACCCCACTCAGTAAAACTAAAATAGGAAAGTGATATTAGCTATTGGGTAACCTTGAAAAGGCCGACAACTCGGACGAAGCGTAGGACATTTGCAACATCAGGAGTGCCTCCAGGTTCGGTGCTAGCTCCGCTTCTTTTTAATATATATTAATGTCACTACATCCAGGTTAAAATGTTTACGCAGCTTTGTTATACGCAGATGACTTAAAGATATTTACTTGCATTGGTAACACTTTAAATTCCACTAATCTTAAAAATGATTTAGATTGTTTGTCTCGGTGGTGTAAAAAGAATGATATGCCTCTCAATGTAAGTAAGTGTAACACTCTTACATTTACCCGACAGCATAATCCGTTTTTAACTGATTAAGTTTTAAACAATGAAATTGTTAAAAGATGTGACAAACTGAAGGATTTAGGTGTAATTTTTTATTCCAAACTCTCTTTTATTGAACATATATCTGAACTAACATCAGCTTGCTATAGAAAGAAAGCTAGTCTTCATTATAAGGAACTCTAAAGGTTTCTCTGATATTAATAGCGTATTATTGTTGTTTAATACATTGCAAAACTAGAATGCGCTTCTATTATTTGGAATCCAGTGTATGACCTATATAAAGACGACATTGAGGGTATTCAGAGAAGGTTTTTAAAATTTGTACACTTAAAAGAAATGGGAGTTTATCCTCCTCGGGGTTTTCCTCAAGAGCAGGTTCTTCATATGTTTAAGGTATCAGATCTGGAACATAGAAGAAAATATCACTCAGGTGTATGTTTATATAAAGTGCTAAATAATAAGATTTGATTGTCCAAAAATACTGGAAATGGTGAAATTCCATGCACCTGTACTACATACTCGGTCTTCCAATTTGTTTTACTTAAGTACTCCACATACTAATTTACTCAAGTACTCCCCTTTGCATGATATGTGTTCAAATACGAATTCACTTTTCCATAATATAAATTTATTTAACTGTAATTTTAAGGGGCTTAAATCTGTATAAATTATATGAAAGTCCATTTTTTTGTTTTTCATTGAAGAAAAAATTCTAATATAAGTTGTTTGTGCAATGTTGACCATTAAGTACCAATCTATCCTCGGTTCATCACTTCGTAAATTTGAGTAAGTAGTTTCAGCCACCTCCGTGCAACCTAATATCTTATCCGTTAACTTCCCATCCGAGATATATTGAACCCGTCCGCGATAGAATTTGAATTTACGAGGTGCGAGAATGAGGCGGGGGATTTCCTATAAGGGTTGCCGCAAGGCGCTGTTGTTTATCATACGGAGTTATAGGTTATTAGAAAGGGAGTTTATTTTGTTAATGTACTGCGGACGCACTGCCGTTAATTGTTAATTATTGAACGCAGATTTATGGGTTCGGCTTATGGGGAGGGCGTTTCCTTTCAAAGAAGGTAGAATTTCGTAATAAATCCAGTGTTTGGAACAGGCCCTGTTGACGCAGAGATTTTAAATTTTCTCGTTTAGTTTTGTTTCTATCTTTTTATAATTGTTCCATTTTTCAGCTCAAATGTAATAATTTTCATCGTTTTTATTTTTTTATAATTGTTCTGTTTTTCAGCTGAACATGAGTGTTTATTTAGTACTAACCCCAATTAGCTAACGAATCTCAAAAACTATTACAGATGAATGTTATGTACTATTTGTTACATAACATTCACTTTTTAACTTCCTCTGAATCCCTGGTGTTACAATTTTTTGCATAGAATCGACAGAAATTTTTCATTTGACCTTAACCTTGAAGATGTTCTTAACCTCTTTTAAACAGGATTGGCGATTCCAAAAATTAATGCGCCCTCTGCATGAAAATATTTGAACCTACTTAACAGGTAATTTTTGGAGGCTTATTCCTATATAATGATAAATAACACGTATTTGGGTTGTTTGTGCTTGTGATTTTTTGGTATTTCAAAGTTAAAAACAACGTGATAAGTATTTGTAGATCTTTATTTTTACATTTTAAAATGGGATTCAAAAGAAATTAGCACAACACAATAGGAGTGTTTAAGATTGGAGATAGGTAGAAGTTTGGCCCTAGTATAAGAAACTGTTTCTCATTCATTTCTTCGAAACGCATGTAACAATTTAATAACAGATAACACGTTTAATTACACAACATAACCACTTTGTTGCGGTTTTTCTATACTTTTCTATTATTAGTCTCCTAAAAGCAGAATATATTTTAATTTAAACATTATTTAACAAAAAACAAGCACTAATATGGTATCACCATACAGTTTATCACACTTATTTTAGTCCAAAATGTAAGTAAACAAAAACTAAGGTAACTGTTTCAACCCAAAAAATTCATATAATTAGCAATGAAACACTTATGGGAGGTTTGACTACTTTTACCACTCTTTTTATCCTTTATTTCATCCTAACTAGCACACGAAGTCACTATATTTATGGCAGTTCAATGCTAAATTGCTAGATGATGTGATATGAAATGCAAAATTTTTACTCGTCTTCCTCCATATTTGTTTACAATTTGCAGCGCCCTCATCGGTAATTTAAATCGCCAATTCAATATAAGCTAGCGGTGATATAGAAATTGAGATTTCTTGCTTTCAAATGTATGTATGGTGTGAATTATACCAAGTTGTTTCGAGCCATTAGAAGTTTTTTAGTAACTGTTGCAGCATAACGAACTGTCATCAATTTCAAATACTTTGCTGACTGATGGTATTTTTATACAAAGGAAATTTTTTTAAAATTCCGATTATCCGAGGATTTTATTTAAAATTCTTACTATCCGACGAAATACGTGTTTTGCCTGCTACTAAAGCGAACAATTACTATATGGTAAGCAAAGTTTACAGAATTATATCTATTGTATGTAAGATGTAAGTTATGACCTGTGAATTAAATTTATGCTTTCCATGGTATTCTGTATAAACTAGTATACATTGTTTCCCATGTCATCTGACTAATGGCAATAGTAGTAGTAGTGGTATGGGGCGGCCAAGACCTGGCAAGTAGGCCACAAGCGGGCCCTTTTTACCTACCCCTGTCGTCCCCTACCTAGCTCCATCACCTCTTCTCTCATCGAACCTACCCGACCTTCTAATGTAGGTCAGAATATCGGTCCATTCAAGGGAACTGACCTCTTCCTCTAGCAGCTCTCCGGCCCCCCAGGCGTCTTGTCTCAGTCTGCATAAAAGCCGCGTATTCTGCCAAGAAGTGGGAAGGCGTTTCGTCGCCCTCCCCACGCTTTGGGCAGATAGGGTCTGCCTCAACACCCATCAATGATAGATGTCTTCTAAGCCTGCAGTGACCCGTTAAAACTCCCACCAACTGGTTTAGAGCCTTCCGGCTACGACTTAACAGTCTTGGTCTTGCTTGGCTTCACTATAAAGTTACGAGTTTGTGTACAACTTCCACTTCTTCTCCAGTTTTTACTTAGTGTCTCATGAGCCTAATCATTAAGAGCCATGTTGACCTGCCTTCGTGTAATACCTAAAATCGGTTCTGGTCCCTGAGATCCGAGTCAAGCCAGTTCATCGGCCCTTTCGTTCCCCGGGATTCCACTATGACCTGGTACTCATACCAATTTGACCTCTTTTCCTCTGGCCAGCTCCTCCAGGGTATCTCCGCACTCTTGGACAATAGCGGATATTGTCCTTGGAGATGCTCGACTAATGGCAATAAGCACGGGCTATTACATTTCATTGAATTTTATATTCCCAAGGCACACTATGAGAAATATTGCTAACATAATCGATAGTACTGATCACCAAACACTTCTGATTATCAAAATACTGAAGCGAAATTCTTCTTTATTATTCGTTATACTCTTTATACATCGTTGATTTTATATAAAAACTTATATCAAGAACGTTGAAAAGATATATCAGCATATCAGCTTCTGTTCAAGATGGAATTCTTGGAAATTCTTAAAACATTACAGACAATAACAGTTATGAATAACTTTTAATTCACTAGCTCTTGTCAGAGGTAAGTATTACGGGGCGCTCGTGCTCAGACTTATAAGGCGAATACTGGTGCCTCTATAGATGTCTACCCCTAGAAAGAAGCAAGTTAGACCGCCGATTCTACTCCACTATTATAGATAACGCAGCGCTCGACCGGCGAGCGGTGTGATGAGTAATGGGTAGTATTCAGTTATAATACCGTACTCGCTTAAAGGAGTAGCATCTCATTTGATATGACAATCGGCGCGCTTATAATCATATTTCATATGTTATGTGTTATCATTTCCAATGTCTCCGATGATTGGCAAGGATTACCAATCATCTGTGATCTTTTTTTACCACAGGCACTTTTCAAATTTGATTTACATATCTTGGAAAATAATAAATTTAGGGAAAGAGGTGTATATACCTACTAACATACAAATTCATATACTCCTTTCGAGACAACACAATCAATATTTAAGTGTAATCTACGGTTGATAATTTTAATTCAGGGATAATTTCGTACACCATCCGGAACGTCAAAATTATAAGGCTGCACTCTTGATTATGACTCATTTATATTTAACGCGGCCCATTCGGTCCCGTCGTACTTATACGCCCCCTTACGTCCGACATTGGAAATTTCAGCCCCCGTCCAGTGAATAATTCACTTCTTCACAATATCCGCAGAACATCAGCTAAATAACACAATAAACCAAGTCATCAAAGGTGGCTGGCTGGCTGATACATAATGAACAACCTTAAAACAACGCTTCCCTATCCGCTACTCGCACGGCCAACTATATCTTATAATCAAAACCTTCTCGCAGCCGCGATTATTTATTCATTAATTAATCTATACACCGGCCGAGGTCTTTTATCTCACCTCTGGGGGCGACCGGCGCCGGCGGCGGGAGGACGGTGGGTCGATTAAGTAGAATCGGATAGGTGACATGCGTAAGCCGTGCACGTAGGTACAGACTGTTACCATGTACGCAGAGGTATACCTAGTTTGCCATATCATCTGAGTAATGACAATTAACATGGGCTATTACATTTCATTGAATTTTATATTACCCAAGGCACGCTATGAGAAATATTGCTAACGGAATCGATAGTACTGATTGCCTAACACCTCAAATTTTGTTGTTGTTGTTGTTGTTGTTGGAAGGCGGCGCCGTTACCCGCAGCACTCAGGTCTTTCGACCCATTGTGCCTGCCGCTAGTCGAGAGCTATTGGAAGAGACCCGTGCTATGCGCATAGGCAACAACCGTTCTAGGGGAAGCTCTCTAATGTGCTGGGTCAGGAGAAATGCTGCACCCAGTGTTTGTGTCTCTTGACCATGAGGCAGGCACAGCGACAGAGGATGTGAATGGAGCCCTCGTCATCGTGTCCGCAAAACCTGCACCTTCTAGTGTCACTAAGGCCGATAGTTTTAAGGTGCTTGTTGATATGTCCGCGACCTGTCAACAGTACTGTGACAATCCTTATGCTGTTACGACTTAGCGCAAGTATTGATCGAGTTGCGTTGGACCAAGGCCCTTCAATTAAGGGCCTGGCTTGTCGCAGCCCAGTCCCGTTCGACCATTCGTCCTCTGATCTTTTCCAGTTCTCAATAGACCTTATTACATAACTAGGCGGAAGCCCGAGTACTGGTTCGGGCCCTGTAAACTGTATACTTGATCCTCATTTCCTGTTACCCAGGTCAATTTTACTTGGTTGTTCTGTCCCAGACCATTAATACACTCTAGGACCGCCCTGGAGGTGATCCTGTAGAAGATCAAGGCATGTCAACACTTCAGATTTTAGAGACTTAGAACATTTTCTCAGTAATGCATCGTTATAGAATTTGGTAAATCTAACTCTCAAAGAAAGGATATTTACCCAAAAGCAAAAAATGTCCCATAAAAACAATAAATTTTACAAAGACAGTGTCTGTAGTCTAACAAGAAATTTAATATCTTTTTGCCAGTGCATTGTATGTTTGAAAATCTTCCCTTACCGGACTTCTTTTATTACTCTACTTGGCCACTCTTTCCACCATTGAAATCTTTGGGGGAATATATCATTTGTCGTATTATACAGGGTGTTTCCTAAGTAAATTCTCAAGCAGACGTTTCCTCAAATTGTTTAAGGTTTACCTAATTATAATTATTAAAATGACGTTTTCTACCTAAACCATCCACGTGGTAAATAAAAAATATCAATGATATTTTTTGTTAAGCACTAAATACATATTTTTTTCTTAAAAATATGAATTTGATACGCACATGCATATCCCTGATAGTGTCGACAAAGAAAAATTAACAGCCAAAACATGCTTTCTATCACGGTGTGTAAGTCAACAATTTTAGTCTACCTATTCCAGAGATTTTCCAAAAATTATTTTAAAAAAGTATAAAACTAACGCTCGGTATTTGAAAAACTGAGCCACTTAGAAAACTTACATATCCTTTTCTTCATGAAATCACTTGGGGAAGCGTATCCTTCATAAGATTACTTGCGAAACACCCTGTATAATTTAATATTATAAATATATTGTTTATCAATCTACTTTTTACTTGAAGGAGATGCCGAAAACAACCACTCCTCCACGGGCAATGTGTCCCGACTGGCGATGCATTACTCTGGCATCTTCATGGAAGTCGCCACATCATTCATCGAGACTAACCAACCAGACACTGACCGGTTTCGCCCTTATTATGCGCTCATTAGAGTGCCATAGGTAGTGGACTCGATGAACGATGCTGCGACGTGATTTGCCTTAATGGGCATCGTGAATGTTAATAGTGGTGAGAAACGCACCGTAGTGCTCTCTTTGGGTCTTTGCTACTTTCTGCCTGACAATTATTGGCAAATTGACAGGCAGATAACGACCTGCTTTTCCGCAGTTCCGCAGGCAAAAGAGATGCGGCTAGCATCGGCGTTTGTTTTCGCGCCTGCTGAAATCCCAACCCTTTTTCTAATTTTTACGGCTTCGAGAACCGCTTCACACGAAACTTCCGTCCTTTCTCTAATTTTTTGAGATTTTTTCGAGACCGCACGTCGAGTCCTTCTACGTCTATTTACAGCAGTGACCTCTATTTTTTACTATTATAATATATTGTTTACTTTCAAGAAAATAAATGATTAAAATACCTTATTAAACTGTATATACTTATTTTATATTTTATATCATGTAAAAACATACAACGCAGGATCCAATCCAGTGAAGCCTTATTTATTAAATTAGGACTTTTCCGATCCGCAACCTGGGCGTTTTTATTATTTAGCAATCATCGCAAACGACCTTGTAAAAACTCTTCGGAAAATTACGTCGTAGGTGCGGATGACTTCCGTTATTGATGCGGTCATTTTCGATATTTCAGCGGGTTTTTACGAGATGGCTGGTAACAGTCTCCCCCCCGTCCCACGAGTCGTTAACCGCAAGATATCAAAAATTCAAAAACTCAATCCAACAAAAGGCGTTAAACATACATTTAATGAACCTAATCCGAAGTTTCGGGGCCGTAAAAATAGGGCCAATAAAATGCGGCGTGAGGATTTTTAATACACTTAGAGGTGGTGTGATTGCGCCTATCCAGGGGCGTACAGAAAAAAATTCCACTGGGAATGGGACAGATTACGTTTTGGTTTGCACTTTTAGTTGTTTTTGCATGTTAATAATGGTTAATTATGGTCAAAATAAGAATCCAAGTGATGCAGTTGTAAAATTATTTACATAAGTTGAAGGGTCAAAAACATTTATTTCCTTGTAATTATATAATCATAGTAAATCACATTTGTGTAAGCTATGCTGAGGTACATCAAAATTTAAAAAGATATATATGAAAATAACATTGTGGATCCTTTATGACGTGCATCGCTTGGCTTATTGTTTCGAGTTTAGTCATATAGTCATATATGTGGTATCTGCAGTCTGTCCATATAGTAACCCTCCTCTAAGTTAGCTAGTGAATCACAGAATTAACTATTTTCTGACTGTACATTATTTTTCTCAACATAATTTTTTACGTATTTTTGAAAAATGGAAGTCAAGTTCATCACTTCTAAACTTATAATTCAAACATTTTATTGAAACAAAGACAAATCTTGATATGAATCGACTGACTTTAACTGAACTGACTGAAAATATTTAACTTGCATCTAGTAGGTGGATACAACGTCGTGGAGCGTTCGAGGTAAGCTTTAGTAGACTTCGAATAGCCTACTAGATCACTGGATATAAATCACTTAGATTATTTTATGTGTTTACACTTTAAATACATCATCATCGTGTGCTTGAAGTAATTGCCAAAATATGCCGAGAGACTCAGATCCAATGATCGAGTAGGCTATTCAAGCATTTAACGACGTCCTCTCAGTCTGTTAGGCGCAAGTTGACTATTTCAAGCGAGTCTTTCTTACGTATGTATTTAATGCATTAATTGTTCACCTATGAGGTCTTAAATTTTTAAGAATTTGTTATATTTTATTTCGACTGCATCGACTGGCATCATCTGGAGATGATTAAAACTATTAAATCCAGTTAATCATCTCCAGATGATGCCAACTTGGTTTGCGAAACGCGCGTCGAGTGCAGTATATTGTTTTGGTGTGAAAACTACGTCAGTGTTGTTTTCACACCAAAGGTTCCAACCTCTTTCAAAGTTGATGTTTGAAGTTGAAAATATTGCACCTTTTGTTGATAGAAATGTATATTTTAAATGCAGTGTCCTATTCAAGTGGGTAAGGTAAATTAATGCAATATTGCTATAACCATTTTATTATTCAATTAAAAATTACCTTGAATAACAAGTGAATTTGAATATTATACACCATCAGGTATAAGAACTATATATTTAAGACAACTTTGTTGTCTTAAATGGTAACCTGTAGTTTTATTTTTAATTTCCTGCTCATCAGATTTATTGCTTCTGATTTTGGTAGGTTGTATAATATAATTTGAGGCGATTTTCTACAAAAAATAGACATTACTATATTGGCTTTTAAAAGTAAATATATACCCATATTTTTTTTAATATATGTTTGTGCAATTCCAAAAATTTCGTACAACGAGAAACAAAAAAAATGGTATTAACACACAGGTTGTCAATTAAAAAATCAAAACTACTTAGCGCTGCTCCTAACCTGAAAAAAGATAAATTCGAAGTGATAGATAATTCAAGCGTTCTCTGTCTAACAAATTTTATCGGAAACATTTTATTCGAAATATTATCTACCTTGTTTGCTAGACAGATCTTTATAATAATATTATTGTTATTCTTTTGCGAACTATGTCAAATTTATAATAAAAGCAATAGTATATTAAACAACAACTATCATAAGGTGAACTTTTTTCGCACGCGTCTAAGTTTGGAAAACGAGCCGCAAAGCATCGAGTTTTCTAAAAGACGAGTGCGATAAACGCCTTATGAAACGCGTTTTTTGTACTATTTTTTCTATTTTTCACGTTTTCACCTACGAAAGCCAATAAAAATTAGAAGAAAACTGAATTTCCGTATATTAGGAATTTTTTTCATATTCTGGAAAAGTTGGTGTCATTGACATTTATCAACTTTTCTCTGCATGAAAATTTAGTAAGATTCTGATTTATACATATATAATTACTATAGCAACTATAGCACACCATACAAAACAAAGGATGTAAATTTGTTGCCACCAACATTTAAAAACAAAAAGTTGAGTGTTGAAGAGGATTTCTTTTCGATACGCAATTGTGTTTTATAATGACTTGTTTATCTTGTTTATAGACGCAAAATAGAAAAAAATACAAATAGTACAAAGTGTGTAGTATACCTAGAGATGAGTCTATGGGGTATAGCCAAAATATGAAAAACGTTTAATATCTCTATCCCTTATTCTCATCTTGATGTTGAGCCTGGAAGTCAGAGATTTGTGTAGAAGAGGGAAGCGGTATTATCATTTGTTTATTTGAGAGAATGTTCGGAAATGCTGCCTTAAGGAGGTATATAGGCGCCTCCAAAAGTGGTGAGTTAAATACTTAGTACGCTGATGACAAGTCAACTTTATTTCAATTTGGCTTAAAATAAAACAAAAAAATCATGTTTTCAATCATGTCGATCAAAATGTTTAAAATTAGCTCCTTATTCAACTGTCATATAAGCTTCGCAAAACTAAGAATAACCAATTATTTTATTCATTGAATAAAAAACCTCAGAACAGATTTTCTATCCCGCTACTTAACTGTTGAATTAGTCTTCTAGTTGAATTCAAACAAAGTGGTTTAAAATTCTAAATAAGCATAAGTTTTTCCTTGTTGTAGGATTTAGCTTTTCTGTTATAGCGGCAGTAGTCACTTCAAACACCCTGTATACCGGGCGGCTTAAAGTGGATGGCCTATTAGACGTATCTCGAGAATGAATTATGCATTTTTCTGAAATATTGGCTGTGGACATAACCTCGAAAGTTCTATAAAAGCAAAATATTTTCAAGAGTGTGGCACTTCCGGTTATACCGGAAGTCGACATCAACTTGCTTATGTTAAATGGAACACCCTATATGTTATTTCATTTCTAGATTCAACGTAAAATTCTAAACACATTTCATGTAGGATGTCCTATCTTCAACTGTTTTTGAAATATTGACAGGTGAATATTGACATTTTGCAACTTTGACGCCCTGTAAAATCTAAACGGTTTGAGATCAAGCAAAACGGTTTGCACATTCCTAGCTTAACTTTTCATAAGCTATTGTTTCACACTAATTTTAGATTTAGCCAGACATTTTCGATTATATTTAATATCTTGGTTAAATCTGAAATTAGTGTCAAAGCTTATGAAAAGTTAAGATAGCAATGTGCAAACCGTTTTACTTGATCGCAAACCGTTTAGATTTTACAGGGTGTCAAAGTTGCAAAAATGTCAATATTCACCTGTCAATATGTCAAAAACAGTTGAAGATAGGTATAGGACATCCTACATGAAATGTGTTTAAAATTTTAAGTAGAATCCAGAAATGAAATAACATATAGAGTCTTCCATTTAAAATTAACAAGTTTATCTCGACTTCCGGTATAAGAAGTGCCACACCCTTGAAAATATTTTGCTTTTATAGAACTTTCGAGGTTAACAGCCAAAATTTCAGAAAAATGCATATATTCATTCTCGAGATACGTCTAATAGGCCATCCACTTTAAGCCACCCGGTATACATTGACACGTGTATAAAAAAAAACACGGAAAACTCAACTTCTCGGTATCGACGCCCATGCCGTCCGAATTTTTCATTAAGTCGAAGTTTTTACAACCCGACCGTTCGTCAAATGAATTTCACAGGTGTTTTAGTGCCTTTTTAGTGTTTGTAATAACCCCGGCCACCTATGCCCTTGACGGCAGTCTTCTTCGGCCAGGTTAATCTTGTTCCGGGGACCTTGGAGACCAATTTATCTGGAATTTTTCTAAATAGAAGTGACTAGGTTTAACGAGTCTTGAAAAAACGTTTCCGTATAATCATGAATGTGCAAATGGGTACAATGGTTGGTGGTGGTTAAATAATTGGGCTCTGGGAATTAGTAAATTGTGACAAATTTTACAGTAGAGAATGTGGTGAAAGATATACAGGGTGTCCACCTAGTGCGCGTAAGTCCAATATCTGGGTTAATAAAAGAGATAACTTAATTTTTTTTTCTACAGGGTTGTCTAATATCCCGAGCTGCACAAAATGAAAATATATTTACATATTCAGGGTGTTCAGTTTTTCCTGGACAGGTACCAACTTTGTTTTTCTAAATGGAAATATATATTTTTTATTGCTTTTTCGAACTAAACCCTTGATTTTAGTAGGACTTTCATCAGCCTTCCCTATACCTAACTTAAACTGTTTTTGAAATATTGACGGGTGAATATTGACATTTTTGCAACTTTGACACCCTGTAAAATCTAAACGGTTTGAGATAAAGCAAAACGGTTTGCACATTCCTATCTTAACTTTTTATAAGCTATCGTTTGACACTAATTTCAGAATTATCCAAAAATTTAAAATTATCTGAAAATTTTGAAAATTTTTTATTCCTGTATAAATTTGAAATTAGTACCAAACGATAGCTTATGAAAAGTTAAGATAGGAATGTGCAAACCGTTTTGCTTTATCTCAAACCGTTTAGATTTTACAGGGTGTCAAAGTTGCAAAAATGTCAATATTCACCCGTCAATATTTCAAAAACAGTTTAAGTTAGGTATAGGGAAGGCTGATGAAAGTTCTACTAAAATCAAGGGTTTAGTTCGAAAAAGCAATAAAAAATATATATTTCCATTTAGAAAAACGAAGTTGGTACCTGTCCAGGAAAAACTGAACACCCTGAATATGTAAATATATTTTCATTTTATGCAGCTCGGGATATTAGACAACCCTGTAGAAAAAAAAATTAAGTTATCTCTTTTATTAACCCAGATATTGGACTTACGCGCACTAGGTGGACACCCTGTATGATAAACAAATTAAGAGAAATATCTTGGAGACAAACAACTTGGTAAGAACATGGCAATGATAATTTTTTATAATTCGGAACAGTGCCAGTAAAATTCAAGACCGCAGTATCAATGCAGTATCTTGCATTGACCAATACCGGTCAATGCAAGATACTGCATTGGCCGGTAAACATAAACAAGCATGGCGCTGCATTGATATTTATATTTACGATTATAATTAGAAAATATAATTGCATTATACAGGGTCTTTCAACGGGAACTTGATCCCCCCCTCTATAATTATTAAACCGAAAAAAATTAGAAATCTTTAAAAAAAAGTTCTTAAAAAGACTTTTCTTAAAAAAGTGGCAACTGGACCACAACTTGTGAACAACTTCCACAAAATTGGAAGTGGTTCAACTCACTGAAAATGCTGCCTGCGTGTCTTACTGGTCTTATCCACCACCTGAGTTGAGTTCAGGTGCGTGTATCAGGGTTTTGGTTTTCGTGCGCATTTCCCTTCGTGTTTTTGCGCAATCTACTATTTACTTATAGCTTGAAATAAAGTTTACACATATAAAACTGAGTATAATCGAGATGCCATATTTTTTTTACAAACTAAACCGACGGGAAATACAAAATAACGACTGAAATAGAGTGAACGAGTCACATTATTGCCACACTGACAGCTGTAATTTGTTTGACTACTTACTCGTTACATTGCATGTAGACTTCATAATTGATAAAATGTTGATGCTGACCTACCCATCAAAATGAATAGACAAAATATGTATATATGTATAAATAAATACCTAAATTGAACTATCTCAAAATAAACAGGCTTATTAAGATCACAGGTCTAGCTTTGCACCGCGTGAATCACCTCAGATTCTTATTATTATTCTTTTCTTGTCTGGAAAAGCCGTCACTGCCATTTTATTATGTTTTCCTTCAAAAAAATTGCTTCGAAAATGTATCTAGTCCACTCTACACAGGCTGTTACAAATCCACTTCTCACCATTGGGATCTCGGGAATTGTAAGAGATACGAATAAACTTCAAAAGGGGGCAAAGTTGCGTAATCAGGGGGATTAAATATCGGTTGATATTACCAAATCTAATTATGCCCGTAAGTTTTAATGTGAGGCATTTTGTACACCAACGGTTTCCTGAAAAATTTGTATAAAATGGTGGGATGGTCGAATGTCATCTAAAAACACCCTATTTAGCCGCACTAGATTGTTTTTTGTGAGGAACTCTACAAAATTGGATATACAAAAACGTACCCAACAATATACGAGTAGTAGAAGAACTGAGACAAATAGTCTATAAACGCATTTAATTCCGTTAGAAGAAGGAACATTCAAAGAAGACTTTAAAATTATATGTAGTTTCAAAATTCCAGGTCAATATTTAAAAAAATAGTTATATTAGTATCTCGCTGATACATCTTTATTTTTATCTAATCAATTGCTTTGTTTATTATAACTAGTCATTATAGAAAGACATTTGCTTATTGTATTAAAAAGAAATGCTGAGCTTAGTAGAAAATCATATGATCGAGTTGACTTTTACTGTACTACTATAAATTGAATTAGAATCGTAACGGAAGGCAAATTCAAGTAATAAGTACACGATTTAGTGAACATCATCGAGTTGAGTTTTACTGTGTTCCAAAACGTTCCCAACCATTGTCTCCTGATTACGCAACTTTGCCCCCATTTAAGCTTTCTCGTATCTCTTACAGTTTCTGATATCCCAATGGTGAGAAACGAATTTGCAACCCCCTGTATACCACTTATTATTTCATTCTATGTAAACATATAGTTTTGTCTGCTGAATATTACTTAGATTCTTTAAAAAATAGTCCAAGGTTTTTTCATTAATGTAATATACAGAGTGTCTACTTTTACGTGTGAATCGATAAAAAGTTTATTTTGTCACATATTTTCAATCTTTTTTTTTTTTCGAAATGTTTTCAAAAAACGCTCCTTTTAACGTTATTATTTTTGTCAAAATCCAAATCCAGGGATACGATATTTTTTATACCTACCCCCGATTTTCACAAAAACCGTTTAGCGATTTTTTATTTAAAATCTAATACACAGCCACAGCCTGCTTTAGTACTAGCCATGAACTGAAATTGGCAACACCGCTCCACGCCGATCTTCTAGTCCGATTCCCGACCCACAGCCTCTCTAGTAGAGAAGGCTGTGGCCGATCGTATTTGACGTGCATTCCCAATTTTGTTTGTAATAAGCTACTTAAGTAAATATTAAATAATATGTATACGTTCTCTGCTTGGTCAATTAAATATTACAATATTTGATGTAAAACAATATATACCTTATTTTACATGAAAACATGTGATATTTGATTGTTCAGCAAAACCAACGTGAAGGTGCAGAGTTACACAAGCTTTTAAAATAATTCAAAAAATAATATTATTGCTTACAGTATGTGTATCAGGTAGTACTACAATAATAAATAATAATATATTTCTCAGATTATTCATCTAGCATGCGTATTTTTGCCGGGAGTGGAAAAAAAAGGGAAAGAAAAACAGATGAAGGATAGGATATAGGAAATGATTCATATTAGGACAGGAATAAAGGGAAGATGATAGGCACATAATATAACAAATATATCTATGTAGAAAAAACAAATGACAAAAAATAAAATTAACCAAAATAAAATTAACAGGAAAGAATTAACAAAGTGAAAGAGCAAAGACATACCTAAACTAGATTAATAATAATAATGAATGTTGGTTGGTACTTATTTAATATCTATTATACATAATGGGTTTTAATGAAATGGCTCAAACGAATTATTGACAAATTGACCAAATTATTGACGAATGACAAATTATTTATATTGCTTTTTTGAAAGTATCTAATTTCCGTTTCTTTATTTTATCTTCTGGTGCTATTTCACATCGTTTTTTATTTGTTTTTAACTGCGATTTTAATCGTGTTTCTTCCAGAATTCTATTATTTTGTGTTTTGACATAGTTATTTAAGAGAACGTTTGCAAAGATTGAACAAATTATTCCTAAAATATAATTTACATTATTTCCACAGACACAGGTGTCTAAAAAGTCTAAGTAAAAGTTATCCGAAGCTATACTTTCTAAGGTTAAACTTGCAAGCAAATCTTTTTGGTTTTCAGTGTTAAGGAAGTCAATTTCTAAAGAGTCGTTGTTTATAATGTATTCTAATATGGCATACATATGAAAAAACAAAATTGTTACGTTAGTTGTCGGTATCGATAGACCACCTCGTTGCAAACAATCAAAATATTGATTTCCGATCAAGTTTCCCTTATTTTCAACGACATGTGAAAGGCAAATGTTACAGGAAATTCTTTTGGTTAATACATGAGATGCATATCCAGAAATATATATTCTCACTGCATCATCAACATCACAATCTGATAAATAGTTTGAACAAAATATTTTGGAGAATTTATCTAAATCCTGTTGCATCGTCTGTTTATTTACTTTTTCTAAACAATGAAAACCAACTTCAGAATTTTCTGCAATCTCAAAATTTGATTTTATTTCATTAAACGACATTTGATGTGAACTAGCTCCAGTTTTTTTAAAAATATGTTTTAGTCTAATTTTTTTCTCAGCGCTAACAACTTCATCGAACGATACATTATAATTAGATCCACACAATTGCCTATATATGCCAAATCTTTTTTCCAGCTTATCAGTACAGAATTTTCCAGGAAGAATGTATGATATTGAGAAGTTTTTAAATGAATACTCTATTATGTCAATTAAAACCAATGTACTCTGTCGAAGAGCTGAATATGTTTCAGTTGTTAGATGGCCATTAAAATTTAATTCTTGCCATTTGTCTAACCAAATGATGAACTTTTGAAGAAAGTTTAATCTGAAATCTGTGGCAGAGTAAATAGGTTTTGCCCATTCATTTATTTTCATATCTCCTACTACTATACTGGTACAATTAACAATATCCCACCATTTCTTAATTATGTCCAAAAAATCTGCAGTACCATTATAATTATAATCTCTTATGGCGGCTATTGTTGAATGATGGAAAATATTGTCCACTAAGAAAACCTTTTGCCTTTCAAGATTTGTAGGAAAAACAGTTTTAAAGTTTAATTTGTAGGCTTTCTTGGCAAGCATATCTTTCTCTTTGGAATAGACATCACGAATATCTTTAAATTTAGCATACTTAACTTCGTAGGTATTAAAATCGGGATATACAAATGTGTTGTCAAGATTTTTTAAATTTAACCAATTTGATTTAATATTTTTAAAAATATGTACAAAGTCAAAAGTTAAAAATATTTTTTTATTCGTGTTGGCAGGATTTGGAATAAAGCTATTACATTTTGTTGTGTTTACTTGATTTGATTGAACATTTAATTTCGCATTTGATTCTGAAAGTAAACTGTTAAACATTGTCCTGTTGATTCTATGATTATCTGTTATTATACATAAAACTTCAAAACCACAATTCTGAACCATATTAACAACATTTTGTGTTATTGGAACCATTTCTTTGCCTGTGATATTTAATACGGGTAGTAATTTTACAATTTCACAAAAGTTTCCAAATGCTGAACAAATCATAAAAGATAATATTGTCTTCGCGAATTCTACATTCTCTTTGTTACAAGCTGTACCGATTATGTTTTTTGCACGATAATCTAATCTGCAATTAATATATATTTCATCAATTAGAATTACTACTATCTTGTCAGTCTGTGTAAGTGAAGACGACATATTAACTAAATAGTGCTCATTCTTATTTTCTTTATTTGGAGAAATGTCCATTCCAGATGAAAGATACTGCAGATAACGCTTAGAAGGTAAAATAAAAAAAGTCTGTAACATATTGTATGTAGTAGGAGACTGAATATAAATCATAAATGCCATTATTATAGTGGAGGCAGAGTATTTCCTTTTTAACTTTGTCATTTGGTTAATTTGATCTACGATAATGTTTAATTGTTTAGAATATAAAAAAGTCTCTATATCGCAAAAATCTAAAGCTTGTTTTAAATACAGCAACGCCTGTTGCAATGCATTTTGAGTATTGCTTGTTTCTAAGTTACTTGAATAATAGGTATATTTAAATCTATCTAATAAATTTTGGAGTTGAGACCATCTCTTAATTTTCATATCAAAATCTAAAATCCACTTTAATTCATTAAAATACAATTCACTGCGATTTACAAATATTTTAACTGTTAGGTCGTTATTTATTGATATCTGATTTTCAATTTTAACTATTTCACCATCGAAATTTATTGTATAAAAAATTATTTTAGATGTCAAGACTTTTATATTCCAACTTTCTCCAAGATTAACTTTTTTCGAAAAATTATTTATAAAATCATTGTAATTTGCAATAAGATCTGACTTTTCAAAATTTTGTATCAACATTTCATGTTGCTGAACTTGCTGTTGGCGCCTACATTCAGGATCTTTTCGAACAATCGACTTTTCCTTTGACATATATTTAGGCAAATTTGGAAAAATAGATGGGATAGCATCCGCTTTTAATTTTGCTTTGCAAGCAATCATTGTTAATGTACCGTCTGGTAAAAGATGTCTGTCTAGTTTAACGACATCATTAGGATCAAAATGTAACTCACAAACAACGGAATATTTTGTAGGTGACCATTCTTTCCTAGGGATACGTTTGAGCCATTTTTGTTTAAATGTGTCGTCCTTAGGGAATCCAAAAACACTTTTTACTCCTTCACTTTTTACAGAGGAATCGTAATTAGATTTACACCCTGGTACACAGCACCGTGCCGGCATTTTCACTATTCAAGGTTAAGTTCACTTCACCCCAACTGATAAATAATAGAACATGTAAAAACTCGGGAAAATGATATTACATATCAAATTGGTAATACACGGCACTATCTACATTGATTACACTTTAATATACAATGGTCTGAAATAATTATCTCTTATAATTAAACACTATTTAACACAAATATATAGGATGATTATACACGTACAAGACGTACAAGACGCACCATTTACTAAAACGGTATCGCTCGGTCTGAAATTAGGACGGGATGCAGTGTTGCAATTTTCTCAGTTCATGGCTAGTACTAAAGCAGGCTGTGACACAGCGCTAATCAGGACCCGTAAAAACCCCCATTTACTAAATTTGAACAAAAAATATAGAGGGTGTTCGGTTCTACACCATATTAAAGTTGAGCAAAATAAGGACTTCAAAGGCACCTAGCCAGTCAAGCGTGCCATGGAATTATTTCTAAACAGCTGAAGAATTAATAAGACCACCCAAAGTGTTGATGGACGAAATTCCAAGAAGAAATATACAGAATGTTTTTCTCTGCAGCGTCTGAAATTTTTTACTTTTTTCGATTTTTATGATGGTCAAGTTTGCCTTGGATTTTTGGAACAATGTTACTAAATGTAAAATAAAGTTATTTTACATTTTACAAGGCGAACTTGACCATCATAAAACTTGAAAAAAGTCAAAAATTTGAGACGCTGTAGAGAAAAACAGACTGTATATTTCTTCTTGCAACTTCGTCCATCAACACTTTGGGTGGTCTTATTAATTCTTCAACTATTTTGAAATGATTCCTTGGCACGCTTGACTCGCCAGGTGCCTTTGAAGTCTTTACTTTGCTCAACTTTAACACGGTGTAGATCCGAACACCCTGTATATTTTTTGTTCAAATTTGATAAATGGGAGTTTTTACGGATCCTGATTAGCATTGTTGTATTAGATTTTAAATTAAAAAAATCGCTATATGGTTTTTGTGAAAATCGCGGGGGCATAAAAAAATTATAGCCGCCTCTGGATTTGCATTTTGACCAAAATAATAACATCAAAAGGAGCGTTTTTGAAAACATTTCGAACAAATAAAAATATATCACATAAACTTTTGGTCGATTTGCATACCGACACTTAAAAGTAGACACCCTGTATATATTACACAGTTTAAAGCGTGACTTAAGTTTCAGGATATTTATTAATCAAGGTGCTGCTTTTCTCGTTCCACAGAACTCGAACCCTTAGCCTCGAAAACTGGCTTTTTGTGTAAGACATGCTTACAATTCCGCTCCGTCGGCCCTTATCGTGCCCCGGTAATTTATTAAATAAAGAGTGCTGTTCGTGGGCATAAATTTGAGGGAAACCGGAGTTGACAACTCCCAAACGCGATCTGTAAAATATTCAGGTGGCAATTCTTCACGTTCGGTATGCGTCCGACGATAAAACAAAACTGCATCGCATCATCTGATATGCCTGCCTACCTGGAAAATAGTTGGCAGGCATGCAACTATACGGGGGCTGATATATCGGCTAAGAGAACAGCAGTGTGGCAGGGCCGGATTAGGTTTGCTATCTGGAAATTTTAGAATATTTTCGACTCACGAAGAAAAATTTTAATTACGAAAGAGTTTTGAGAAAAATCTTTCGGGCAATGATGGTTTCTGAATCGACAATTTCACGCAAAGGAATAATCTTATTATTTTTAAGATATGTCGAAAACAACTACGTTGAGTGCTATGCATGCATGCATGCACCCCAAACATTTTGCATTGAATTTTAAATTAAAACATTATTTATTGAAAATTCGTTTCAACTTTTTTACTAACAAAACTGAAATTGTAGCAAAATCCTCCTTAGCCTTAGGTACGATCCGTATATCTGTTTCCGGCGTCTTCAGGCACATATATGTGGCAGGAGGTTTAACATCTATAAAGGTGCATTTAAATTAGAGCTAACAGAACCGAGCGATCGAATTCGTTCGTTCTAATATATGCAGAAACACGGACGAGTTCGTTCGCTCCCGTTTAAATGCACCTTAAGAATTTTTCAAAATTACAAGAAATATATAACAATTAAACTTATTTTGAATTAAAATAATTTCAATGTCAAAATTGCCAATTTGTAGATAACTTAGATATTTGTTAATAAAATTTCCCTAATTTCCTTACCTATCTAACCTATAATCTATCCTAATAATCTTTGAGTCCTATAACTCTGGCAGTTTTTTATGGTACCTACCAGTTCAGAGTATTATCTAAATCACAGTGATGAATTTGAACATTTAATTTAAATATTTTTGTAAATAAAATTGTTTCTATTGGATGTAGGTAATAAATATTTTTTTAAACATTCTATAAAAGATACACAAACAAATTGTTTCTTTTTATAATTGGCCATCGATAATATAGGTATTTAAAAAATGTTATTGAAGTAAGTATGTACTATGAAAGTTTACAGAGTATACCTAATTTAATTCTGTAAACTTTGGTATTATTCTATTTTAGATATAAGATATAAGTATTAATATCTGGCTGACATATCTTTATTTTTATCTTATCCTTTGCTTTGTTTATTATAAACTAGTCATTATAGAAAGACAGTTGCTTATTGTATGTAAGAAATGCTGAGCGAACATCATCGAGTTGAGATGTACTGTGTTCCAAAACGTTCCCAACCATTTCTTGTATTCTTGGCGCCTTCGCCAGAATTACAAATATACTCCGAACAACATAATATCTTCAAAAATATAGGTCTATAAGAAGCTGATGTAACTGAATACATTAAAAACCCATAAAATACGAATGTATGAAATAAGATGATAAGAAGTCACCCTATATAAAGTCAAAATATACAGGGTGTCCCACGCATTAGACAAATTTCAGAGACTACTTCGATTTTAATTTTGAAAATTTGGACAATAGTGTTTGCGGGCATGCCCTTCTCAACTAAAATAATGGCGTCCACCTAGCACTTCCGGTTATAGCAGAAGTCGACATTAATTTCGTTATTTTAAATGGGACACCCTATGTATTATTTCATTTTCGAATTCTACGTAAAATTCTGAACACATTTCATATAGGATGTTCTATACCGGTCTTCAGCTGTTTTTGAAATATTGACAGGTAAATATTTGACATTTTTTAACTTTGACACCCTGTAAAATCTAAGCGGTTTGTGATCAAGCAAAACGGTTTGCACGTTCCTATCCTAACTTTTTCAAAGCTATATCGTTTGATACAAATTTCAGATTTAACCAAGAGATTAAATTGAATCGTTTTTTTTTTGCTTGATCTCAAACCGTTTAGATTTTACAGGGTGGCAAACTTGCACAATGTCAATATTCACCTGTTAATATTTCAAAAACAGTTAAAGATAGGTATATAGGACATTCTACATGAAATGTAGGATGTCCTACATTTTAAAATTTCACGTAGAGTTCAAAATTGCATTAATATACAGAGTGTTCCGTTTAAAATAACGAAGATGACATCAACTTCTGTTATAACCGGAAGTGTTAGGTGGACGCCATTATTTTAGTTGAGAACGGCATGCCCGAAAACACTATTGCCCTAATTTTCAAAATAAAAATCGAAGTAGTCTCTGAAATATGTCTAATGTCTCGTCACCGTGGGACACCCTGTATAAGTATAGATTTTTTAACGATAGGTTTTTATCTTATTTATTGGCCTTAAGGTTATTTCAAGTTATGTAGGTGTAATTCAGTAATGAGAGAGGCAAATAGTCCGCAAAGTAAACAGGAAAAACGTTTTTGTTTATCGTAGTTTTTCTTATTTTTTTTCTTATTTAACTTACATTTTAGGCTAATTTTAATATCCCTTCTAGACAAACATCCATTAAAGTTCAGTTTGTTGGATTTTGTTTAAAAATGTTCTGTTATTTAGATAAGTCATTATTTCTGCTTAAGTTTTGTTACATAGTTTCAACTTATCATCAATATGAAATCTTAATAATATAAAAAATGCACAAAGAACCAATTTCTGTGGGAAACGATGATAGACGTTTACACATCCAGTTCATATTAAAGTTGTTAATGACACTGGGAAATTGTATGACCAAAAAAAAAAACACTATTACTTATCATTTATTGTATAATACGAATGCCAATATTAATAATTATGTCGATGTTGAAAAATCTCGCAGTCCGGTCCTGCTCTCCTCCGGTCGTGGAGCGGAACAGTACTCCGAAGAAGTGAGTTAAGGGCCCATCGCCGGAATAGTTTGTCATTCCCAGCGTGTTTACCTTGTCCGACATCGAGCAGGCATGAAGAAAACAGTCGAATGGCGGGTCGCGAACAAATCGGCGCCCGAGGACTTGCATGCGATCGCAAATCGAGTTTCCTTCGGATTATCGGACGGCGCACTCTAGATGTTGGAATTCGTGACGTGAGCGGCAGGGATTAAGTCCGCTCGATCCGATTTTACCTTTGTTGGTTGCTTTGTATTTATTTATTTGCCCAATGCCCAACAGGCCAAGGAGCAATTACACGATATAAGAAGATATATCGAATATACAGGGTGCCTCGCCAGGAACTGCGTCGATCAGTATTTGGGAAAGTACTGATCCCAAATTTTTGATAATTTGGCAACATGGTAAAGTCTCTGAGTCGAGCGCAACCAAAATATGTAAAACTCTCCAGCACTTTCGGTTATACCGGAAGTCGACATGTACTTCGTTATTTTAAAAGGGTGTATATTATTGCATTTTTTATTCTACGGAAAATTTTAGAGTCAATTCATTTAAAAAAGTGAACTTGAGGTGCTCCTCTATAGTGAGTCACCCTGTATATTTTAAAATATGTTTAGAATATGCGCCTTTTAACACTACAATCTGTCCATAAACTAATCCCCCCCCCCCTACTAACTTTTGAACGAATCGAGTTAGAGAGTTTTAACAAAATACAGGGTAAATCACGTAAAATGAAGTTGATTCTGACGATAAATTCGATTCTTCAAATTCAAAGATGGCGCCACGAGAGCTGTCAACTCAATTTTTTTAAATGACAAAAGTGTGCCGTGTTGCACCTGATTTAAAAGGTAATTCAATTCTCTACATTCTCGTTTTTGAAAAATGACAATCGAGTTATCCAATCTCTAGTTACAAGCGTTTCTATTAACGATATTTAAAAATTTTGTTTTTGTCAAGTCTCCTTGCCTTTGCTTGCTACTGTCACTGAAACGTCAATAAGGTTCAAGAAAGTTCAAGTTATTCGATTTGATAGATTTGATAGATTTAAGGGAAAATTTAAGAGAAGAGCGGTAGTTAAGAATGCTACGGAAGGAAATTTTTCCAAAGATAGAAAGAATAGCAGGCAATAACATATACCTAAAGTATTGTATTTCAACAAGATGGGGCCCCGCCTCATTTCTATGGACCTGTTACCAATTATTTAAATAACCATTTCCCGGGCAGATGGATTAGCAGAAGGGACCCGATAGAATGACCGGCTCGTTCCCCGGACTTAACTCCTCTTGATTTTTTCTTATGGGGATATTTGAAGTCAAAAGTCTACATAAATCGTCCAGTAAATATCGACGAACTACAGCAACGTCAAACACATATATCCCTGCAGAAATTTTAGGAAATATCAGGCAAGAATTTCAAAGTAGACTTTTATGTGCCAAGAAGTCAATGGACAACATTTTCACAACTTATTTAATTCTTTTATTTTTTGTTTTAATAAATGTTTGTTCAAAATTTGTTGTATTAAAATATTAATTAACATTTTATTCATGGATCAGATTAGAAACAGAAACGCTTGTAACTAGAGAACGGCTAACTCGATTGTCATTTTTCAAAAACGAGAAAGTAGAGACTTGAATTACCTTTTAAATGAGATGCAACACGGCACACTTTGCCATTTAAAAAAATTGAGTTGACAGCACCCGTTTTACCATCTTTGAATTTGAAGAATCAAATTTATCGTCAGAATCAACTTCATTTTACGGGATTCACCCTGTATTTTGTTAAAACTCTCTAACTCGATTCGTTCAAAAGTTAGCACGGGGGGGTTACTGTATGGACAGACTGTATATCTCGCTCCTATTAAAGTTTCTTCCTGTACGTTTAACAAGGCCAATATTGAACTTTCCCGCACTAATGAGCAACCCTGTATATTATTTTTCCGCTTCTATACCACACGAATCTACAGCCACACGCAGAGGTACATTAGGATGCTCCCCGAGATGATTAAGCAGAAAAAGTGGAAGGATTAAAGGAAAAAGTCACGGAACCGACACCACACTCAGCCCTGTCCGAATTAAGTGAATGGGGCATTAAAAAGTTGCAGGCGGCCGCGGCTAATGGAAAGATGGCAACAGGAGACAGACATTAGAATTAACACGGCAGAAATTGTTATTTAGTGCTGAACTAGAGACGTCAGTTCGCGGTTCGAGCAGGGGGAAAAATATTATGATAATTATGGAGACGCGGATGGAGATTTCGCTTCGAATTTAACCGCTGTAAAATAATATGTGTAAATATGAGAGATAGAAAATGTTTTAACGCGTAAGGAATTTTGTTACGCAACTCATAGTAAAGTGGTCAAACCTCCGATCAAATATTTATAGATAAGTAATTGCCTATTTGTCAGTATATGAAATGGTCGTTTCCAAGAATATCAAAAGACATAACCTCAATTTCTTGAAATTTCCTGTCACAGTGCCCAAGGGCATGGGCGGCTAAGTTTTAAGAGGCGAAAATAATAATTATGAAACTAAAAGTACAAATTCAGGAACAACAATTTATACACATATGTCTAAGATATTTACTACACTATTTATAATAGTATTTAATATTTACTATTAAAAAAGAAAATTGTAAAATCATTGACTATCCCTCTCGCTATCGTCGATTCTTATGGATCGTTACTTACCTGTGTAAACCGCGCCCATCCTTTGAATTGCCAATATTTTTGCATACTATACAGCTTCTAACCATATTTAAAGTTTATAACACGTCAAACACTACAAACTCATTTCTAAAAGTTATATTTTTACATTGAAGATATAAATATAAACTAGGTTGACAGTTATGACAACTAATAAAAGATTTCAAATTTAAAAAAGTAGTGTAGGCAACCGAATAATGTGTGACGGTCACAAAATCCCAATTTAGACGATAAATTAAAATGGCAGTTTTTGATTGGACCAAATGCTTGGACACTAGGTAGTGTAAACAAAAAGCTATTGTTTTAAATACTGTTGGAAACAAAACTGTGTTGCTATAATTTGTCTATATAATATTTGGTCGGATGGCGAAATGGCTGGCGATTTATAAAGTGCCAAGTATCTCCACTATAAAGAAAAATTGAAACTTCAAATTTGAAAGTTATGGATTATTGACAGTATAGCGAGTTTAAAAATTCAGTTAGATTTTCTTTGACCACCTAAGATTTTGAAATGCGTTAGTGAACTTTTTTATTTCTTATGGACGCCATATTAAATTTTTATGTCATCAGATGAAGCGTTTTCTTCTCAAATGGCTTCATTTCAAAATTGAAATTTTGAAAATGAAGAGAAATCAATAAATAATATACATTTTATAGTTGGCCATGGAAACAAAATACAATTTATAATATAAATTGACTTAGAATTGTAAATAAAGGCAGATTCCAGATAATTTCAGGCTTTAGTGAAGATCATCGAGTTGAGTTTTATTGTGCTCCAAAACGTTCCCAACCATTTCTTGTATAACCCCAAGTTCAGTTTAGTACAAAATATACCTCAGCCACCCTGTACATGTCCTTGAATAAAATAATATATAAGTATCTAATATATAGAAAAGAGATGCCCAGCTTCACCTAATATCATTACTTTTTCACTCGTAAATTTAAGAAAATAAACCAAGTGCAAGGGACGTAAAAAATCTAAAAACAGAGAAACTCGAAGAGTAATTACTAGCGACAGTAGCAACTGATGCAGATTTAAATATCATTGATTTATAATGACCAGACAAACAAATTATAACGGCCACTGGCACATAACTAAGCGGGCGATAAAAATTATAAAAAAAAACAGCCGCCCGGAAAGTAATTAGAAATATAGCAGCGGGATGCTTAATGGTGCGTGGTCTCTTCCTTGGCCGCTGCCGCTGCTGCAGTCGTGGCTCATTCCGGCGGTTTTGCTTCAATGCTGACGCTGGTTTTTTCATTAAATAATCGTTACTGAAACGATGGATCCCACAATTTAATTCAAACATGATACGATGAAGCAACCCTTAAGCCTACAACACAAGAATAGATAACCAGAAACATATCTCACTATTACGCACTTTCTTCCTTGCCGTGACCTCGATGTTCGGTTATCCTGAGAGTCTATCCTGAAAGGGCAAGTGCTGTAACGTCTCTAGTGTTAGTATTGTTTCAGCAGCGAATGGGCCTTTTCCACATCTTTTTTTTATTCGCTTATTATAAAATATATACTTAGTTATGCCTAAAAAGTGTTTTATTAAATGTTTTTCTTCGCTAGATATATTTTGAAAAAATTGTTAAAATTACCATATATTTCAAATAACGCGCCATTCACGTCATACTCCAGTTCGCTGTTGTCTGTTGGCTGCCCTGCATTTTGTGTTCTGTCAAGTGAAGTGTAACTTTCGTTTTGTGTTTTGAATAATTTGATTTAAAATGAATAAAATTGAAGAGGGATATCTTAAGGCTGATTCAGACAACCTTCCAAGAGTTGACAGTGAAATGGTTAACGATTTCTAAGTCACAAATATGAACTTTCTAAGTTCTGAAGTGCGCAATTTTAAGAGAAGAAGGTTAATAACCTAAGTTATCAAATCATCATTTAGTTGATTCTAGCATAGATTGTGCAGTGTTGTCACCTTTAGCGAAAAATACCTAAAAATTATTTAGCTCAAGCGATAAATTGTAAAATAATCATGTTGATTTGCTTTAGTCATAATTTATGGAGAATATTTCATCAAAAAATACATATTTTCATTTCAAAATTACCATTTCACCTAAAAATACATAATATTTTCATTTCAAAATTACCAGAATGTAAATTTGATCGTTGCCAAGAAAAAAGTAAAATTATAAATGTGGCAACGTGGAGCCGTTCTTTAACTTGTCTACATTTTATTGGCTACTGGAGTGTGATGTCAGCGAACCGCGCAGTTTGAAATGATTCATGAAGACCGGTCACTTTGTACTTGGATAACTTCGCTTAATTACAATTCTTTAATAAATTGGGTTGATTCTACGTTTACTTATGTACCAGTATAACGTTTGATATTAATAAAATAGTAAAATTCAATTTAGTGGAAAAGGCCCATTGCCAACTGTAATGGCACCTGCGGAAAAGCAGGTCGTTATCTGTCTGTCAATTTGACAATAATTATCAGACAGATAGTAGCAAAGACCCAAAGAGGACACTACGGTGTGTTTCTCACCACTACTAACATTCACGATGCCCATTAGGCAATCACGTCGCAGCATCGTTCATCGAGTCCATTACCTATGGCAGCATCTACCCTTTTATGTCTGTTTTTTCGGATCTTTTTACGTGTCAAAAACGTTACGTTTTATATCACGTTTTTGTGTCGGTTTTTTGATGACTTTTTTTACGTGTCATAAACATTACGTTTACGGTACGTTTTTGTACCGTTTTTTATGACCTTTTTACGTGACGTAAACGTGACGTTTTTGATACGTAAAAAGGTCACGAAAAATAGTTTGTATTTCCCATATAACAACATGTAAAACACGATATAAAACGTCACAAAATCGTAACGTTTGCGACACGTAAAAAGGTCATAAAAACGGTACAAAAACTGACGTAAAATGTAACGTTTGTAACACGTAAAAAGATCATAAAAGACGGTACAAAAACGTAACGTTTTTGACGCGTAAAAAGGTCATAAAAAAACGACACAAAAACGTGACATAAATCGTAACGTTTTTGACATGTAAAAAAGATCTGAAAAAACCGACACAAAATGATAGATGCTGGACTGTCGGGGCTGTCTGGCTGGGGCAGCGCCCTACCCACTAATATCTGTAATACCCAAATATTTTACATCGAAAACGTAATCTACTAATGTAAGTTTTCTTCTTCTCGTGAATGGTATCTACAATTGTTTTAAAGGAATACTAGATTTTCCTCACTTGGCACTTATTATTGATATTTAGTAATTTTTACGTTACATTATATATTATATTATCGAGCTATCTATTGCTGCTATCATATGGTGATCTGCGTCAGGACGTCGAACCCATGATTAAACGATGTGGTTAATAGATATGAACCACATAGATAGGTATTAATTATATCTTTTCTCCCTGCAACCTGGTTTGGAATCACAGGTGTTATGAGGCACTTTCTAATTTCTTATCTACTAGCATCTTTTCGTATCTTGTCACCAGAAACTGAAGAGCAGTTCTTTAGATTTAGCTTGTTGATAGGCAAATTATATACTACGAAGAGGTGAATTTCGCATATAACATACGCTTTATAGTTTTCACGATTCTAAATTCTATATTTCGATTCTAAAAATCTCATAAACGTTAACACAGACTTCAGAACTTCCCCATTGTAATCACCTAGAGTGTCTCATCTTCTATTATATGCGCATATTCTACGAAGATTGCGATTTATTTAAGTCGGTATAAATTTCAATTAAGCACACAAATTGGGCCTTTTTGCGAATCGTGAAGCAAACTTTCTCGAACTAAACGTAATATCTTATAAAATATAATGCACAACACCTGTATCTAAATTTCCAAACAACCATTATTCGCGTCATACAAACGTACTAACTATTACACTCTTCGTGATATATTTCTGCATAATTTAAACTTGGCGTAATTTGGACTTATTTATGCGCGCTAACTCGCTTTATTTAGATATATTTCAATTGTTCCTTATTGTGTGCATATTTTGTAGGGAGAGAGGGTGTTCGCAACATCGCGGGCTGAAGAGGTTCCTTAATTTTGACTAATGGCGATTAAAGCAAAAATTAACAAATTATCACTAAGGGAAAAATCTTACTTAAAGCCGCTAGTAAGCTATGATTTTTTTAAATTATTACTTATTTATTTTTACATATTATATTTATTATGGACAATAATTCTTTTTTTTTTTAATTTCTCTGTAAATAGAATACACCAAGAATTGATATAATAGTTATAAAAACTGTATAGGTTATCATATATATATCACATATAGATATATACCTATCTATATGTTTCAAATATTTTTAAAATATTTACTTTATTTAAAATACATTTATTTTTCACAAATAAATATTTAATTGCCACCGCTAACCGCGCAGAGCACTTGCGCGTACAGCCAACTTGTTGAGCCGTGTTCGTAGCACAACCATTTTTGTAGCGTTATCATGTCTGGAGAAGAACCCTGTGCGTTACGTGTTTATTTGGAAGTAAAGTGTAATTACCCGTTCAGTTAACTAAATATACCAAAATAATTGTGCAGTGTGTATGCAATGATTGCATACTGTAGTTGTGTAGTGTTGTATCCAATAATAGGTATTATGAGTCATTCATAATCGTGAGGAGTTTGGAAAATCTGAGTTAGACGTTCCAAAATATAACAACGGAGGTGGAATCTTCAGGAACTATTATTTATTTTCCAAAATATGTTTTTTTATCAATATTTTTTCATTACTTAGGTTTAGGTGCACAGTAAAAAAAGACAAATGGTAAAATTACTAAATGGTAATCGTAATTTGCTGCAGTGTTATTTTTAACACGAACTGGGTAGTATAATAACTAAACCTTTAGAACTCATATTACACGAACGATATACCCGCCAAGTTTGTAGAAGTACTCATAAATTGTAGTAAAATTTACAAAATCCTGTGTTAAAAATGAATCAATCCGCCATAAATACGGGATAATTACACTGTGAATAATTAACTATTACACATTATCTTGTAAAATTTACTGTGTTAAATTACTTTTATGTAATGTAATAATGCACCGATATGTCTAACACTGCCAAGTGTGGACTATATACACACTGATGAGTGTGGATTCAGTGTTAAAATCAGTCGAATTTTTTTACTGTGTGTAGGTATATGTAACAAAATTAAAAAAATACCGGATACAAGATTCAAATGATGCTGAAACTCGGTGAAAAGTTTTTTATGCATTTTCTACAATTGCAGGTCATATAAGTAATTAATATATTTAGAAAAGTAAACAATTTATCCCATTTCCTATAAAATTTGATTTTCTATAAATTAATGTTACAATTTCTTCAGTATCAAACCTTATTAACATTTCAATATTACCTCATATTTGATAACTATAAATACCTACTTGTCACATTTTGGAAAACTAATGTTTATTTTTCAATATAAACTAAACTAAGTGTATTGAATAAATCCGTTTGCGAAAACTAAACATTTAATTTAGCAGATTAAATATTTAATATTATCTAAATTTATTAGATTTAATTTATTAGATTAAATATTTAATATTATTAGATAATATTAAATATTTAATATTGCTATGAATATGAAATAAATGGCATGTTAATACCAATTAGATCTTTAATTCGACTAATAAAAATATATCATTTAATCGGAGGTAAGAATTTTTATTTATCTCAATTAAATCCTTTTCTCAGTGTATGCTTCCTTTACAAATATTTTAGCTGTGCGCTCTCATATGAACTACTGTTTAGACGCGTCTACCTTGTATATAGTTTCTGAAGCTATATAGGGGTTTCTACCCATTTTTGCTTCTACTCCACTTCTGCCCCCTACTTATTATCAAAAGAGACAGTGGCTCCCATTTAACAAGTCGGACACTTGATACCACCGCCCCTCATTAATTTATATATCTGCGAGAGGCCACCATTAAGCTTCTAATTCATTTTATTTCCACGTCCACATATGAAATATTAACCGCTACATTGTATTATTCTTTATCCATGGTGGTCATAGAGCCGCATTATAACCGTCCTTATGAATACTAACTACGGCCGACCTGACCAATTCGGCCTCGCGATTCGGACGGACCTTCACGCGGCGGCAGCGGCGTCCGCCGGACTTTTTCTTGGAGAGAGCCACGAGGTTAATGGGTCTTTCCGCTTCAAACGAATTCAAAATACGCGTTTGGCTTAAAATAGCCTTCATTCAACGGAGGTCTTAATTCCCAAATATTTATAATAATATAATAATAATAATAATAATAATAATAATATCTCCACCTAATTCTAATCACAAGGATTACCGCGAAAGTCTGAGACCTGTGTGGGAAGAGGGCGGCATATTATTATTTCGCAGGCCGCATTTGCGTCTCAGGAACGACTTACGTTGGTAGGCCCTAACCACCATTAAGTGCTGGAATGAGGGAAACCTGGAACAGCTCATTAGTTAAGGGGACAGTCAAACATCAACTGATTTTAATCTATTTCTCAAATCGATTCACTGGTTTTCTCGTAATTTAAGAAAAAGTTAATTGATGACGTACTTTTTGGTTATGCTTATATTATTGGCTAAAGACTCTAGTGCGGATCTTGCTACAATGTGGCAACATTGACATTGCGACGTGTGTCGCTGGCAAAATCACGGCTTATCAAAAGTGTTAAACCATACCAAAAACAAAGCACATTGCCCTATTTTTATGTATTCCTTGTTAAATATTTTCTGCTGGTTAACGTCGATTTAGTGTTTTCCTGTTTGTATTTGTGTTATTTGAAGTTTTGATTAAGTAAATGAATAGTTAAAGGCGATTCTTGCTAAGCAATACGCTACCTACTGGTGGCACGCACAACTAACGCATAGGCCTTTGGTTCAGTTTTGCGTATGTAAGTACGTCTATTGTGAATTTTGAAATATGCGTTGTTATATTAGTTAATTGCTTTGATTAGATATGAATCATTATTGTTGTGAGCGTCATTGTTCCTCTTGGACAAAGAAAAACCCCGAGATCAGTTTCATACTTTTCCAAAAGCGGGAAAATCTGGAGCTATCGTGGAAACTATAAGTTGGGCATTAAAGAGTTACAGTAGACAAGTATGGATAAAGAAGCTAAAGAACGCAAAGTAGAGTGTGTGCTCTTTACTTTTCTCTAAGAATGACTATTTCTATAAAGGTATGTATGCCGTATGCCCAATAAAGAATTTGACATATATTGAGGTTAAGTTTCATTTTCAGATTGAACGCTCGAAAAATATTGAAATCTATTTTAATTTTATATTGCACTACTTACCCCTTTCAAAATAGTTTTACCCAATAGTCAGTGGCCAATAGGTTAGTATAGGTTACCGCCGTTTTGGCGCTAAGATCTTAAAATGAATCGTGTATTTGTAGTGTGTTTTTTGCCTGTGAACAAATGTCAAAATTGTCAACGCAAACTGGTGATTCGACCTTACGGTTGAGCACTATTGCCAAATTGTCAAATTCGTTGAAAATGCTCATCACTGATTGGTAGCAGATGATTACGTCACCATACCACTGTTAGAAGAATTTAATTTTTCTGTGGAAAAATGGTTCAGTTTTCGTAACACGATGACCTACGAGGATATTTTTTAAAAATTAGTGGATATATTTATATAAAATATTTATAATTTTTTAATTCAACACAAATTAAGTAGGTATTCAAGATCATAATAAAATAAATACATTATTTTTGAGAGAATTAGATCAACAAACTGATTAAAATACCGTTTATTTAGTATAAATAATGTTGGAAGGAGATGCCGAAAACAACTACTCCCCTGTCAATGTGTTCCGTTGCGTTGTGAATGTGTTGCGTTGCATTACTCCGACACTCCATGGAAGTCGCCGCATCCTTCATGCAGACCAACCACCAGACACTGACACGAGGTCCCCAAATAAAAATATATTCAATTTGGAAACAAAGATACTAGATATTAGTACATTAAATAGCATAGTACTAGATAAAAACTTTTAATTCGTTATTTACTGTGGCGACAGACTACTTCTGTGACCACACTTCTGACCTCTGTCACTCGTGTCATATCTCCCACCCATAGAAGTTGATACTTCGCTCCACCCACCCACCATTCTTCTTTCCTATTTACTACACACATTACTTACTTTATCGGGTATACGTCTTTGAAGTACTAGTTTGATATTTTCTCCCTTGAAAGGGGTTGGAACCTTGAGTGTGAAGATAACACTGACGTAGTTTTCCACATAACACCAAAACACTATACTTCACTCGACGCGCGTTTCGCCAACCAAGTGGATATACGAAATTAGCTGTAAAGACTGCAATCAAAAGTATGTTGGACAAACTAGAAGGTCAATTGAGACTAGGTTCAAGGAACATATGGCTCATATCAAATATGGTAGAACAGATAAGTCTAGTGTCGCCCAACATGCGTTTGAGAACAACCACAAGATAGATAGTAGCAATTTGGGACAGGTTAAGAATATAACAAATTTCCGACACCTGGATGCATTTGAGAGTTTGGAAATTGGAAAGTTGTTGCCATGAGGTAATTCCCCTAGGATATATACCATATTTACTAATTTTTCCTTGAAATAGTTCATTTTACCCTAAATATCACTCCCTAACTTCAAGTAAGGTTTAAAATGTCACAGATTGTCGTTTGATAGACGCCGAATATATTTATCTAATAAAAAACTATGGACTTTAGGTATATAAAGAGCTTCACGAAAGTTGTAGGGAATTTAATTCTCCATCTTATGGTATAAGAATACACGTAGTATTGCATTTAGTTTTTTGCTAGTTTTCAATTTATTTATTGACATGTTTGCTATAACTTTCTTTTCACCCTGTAGAACCCAGGTCAATTTTTAGTACAGGGATTAAAAGTGTCGTCATTCTTGCACGAGCTTTGCCTTAAATTAGAGTTCAGTACGTTACTAACATAACCTGAAAACGTCGTTTACTTATTATAATATTAATAATCATTATAACTTTATATGTAAACTGATTAGGTCATCAAAATCCAACCTCAGAAAATAAGTATTTAATACCAAAAATGTAATACATATCCTTTATTAGGTACAACAAACGTTGATTTGCCTGCCTTTTTACTAGTTAGTTTATAACTATGAAGCAGCAACTAATATCAATAGACAACACATTAATCTCATTTGTTTTTTTTTTGTTTTTTTTCTAACACTAGTCAGTATTATTATTATCACTTTAAGTGTTTCGTCGTTGATAATGTAATTTTTTGATGACGTAAAGTTAAATGGCCGCCAGCTCTATCCATCGGATAGAATCCAAAACAGTTTATTTGATTGCACTTGGGAGTTATTTCGACGTGCGCCACTGCGCTGGCCATTTTTATTAGTCCCGCTCCCTGAAGAAAACAAATTAACATCGCAAGTGGCAGCCGCGGTTCGGACCAAATACGAATTTAAACATTTATGTGATATGCGCTCTGTGGCATAATATACGGAAACACGTATGTATATGCGAGGGAAAAAAAGTGCACCGAGTACCAAGGAAACATTTTATTTCGCAATCATGTCGGAGCGGGAATGTAGGTAAGGTGGTAATTCCACGTAATTTTATTGCTAAGTACCTACGTACGTTTAAAAATTAACTTTTCTTTATGTACGATTCTATGTCATACCCCCATACATCATACCGTGTATTTGCAGCGTTTCCTCTCGTCTGCACTAAACGGCACCTGTTTTCAAATCTAGGGAGTTAGATCTAAAGTTAGGTTAGGTTCGAAAGTAAGTAGGCTGATAACCAGACTACTCATCAAACTGATCATCTTATTGGGTGAGAGATTTTTCAGATCCTCTGGCAGAAATTGTTCTTTAACAAATATTGAGTATCTAATCGTTTTCCAATGCAACGGATCAAGTACAGGGTGGGCCGTATAAGACTGCATATCTTGATACATGCATAATTGATGTGTCAATTCTCTTCAGGAATTGACACATAAGTTATGCATGTTTCGGATGGTGTTATTAAAATTCTAGATATATAATTTGAAAAATGTAGATGGATTAATATCATATTACTAATATGATATTAATATATATATAACTATATATAAATATAACTTATGTGTCAATTCCTGAAGAGAAGCGCAGATTAATCCAAAATGGTGTGTCGTAGACCCCTGATATTATATATCAATAAACTCGTCTTTGCAAGGACTTTCAGGAAATGTAATAAAATACAGGGTGTTCCATTTAAAAAAATCATGAAAAATTAAATTTCACGAAACTTGGCATCACTGTTGCGATTTTTTTTATTTTAGTATTAAACAGAAGTTTCATAAAATAGACCAAATTAGAATTTCTTGGCCCAAATTACAGCTTATCACCTCAATCAGTAACTTTTCTAGCTCGCTATAAATATTAACCTTTTCCTGAAGATAACAGTCAATAGCTCCGAAACGGTGGGCTACAGACCCATCATATTATATATCGTTGAACAAGTCTTTTGAAGAGCTTTTCAAAAATGTAATAATATACAGGGTGTTCCATTTAAAAAAAGATAAGTTTAGTTCATCACCCTGTATATTGAAGAGCTACAAATATAACTATATTAAAAAAATACCGACAACTTTAACGCAAACAACATTTATATAAAACTTTTTTTCTATCTCACATAGTTTCTGAGATAAGGGTATACGCACTCTTATACGGCCCACCCTGTACATAAAATTTGTTGTGCCAATATCCTCTAAGCCTCCTAAGCTCCTCTCATCCTCTAAGCACTAGCGGCACTGTGTGTCTTCCAGTAAATCAGATTTCTGCTACCCAACCGATCAGGTTACTGCTACTGGTAACATATTTTGCTACCCAACCGAACAAGCGCCTTTTAATCTTCTTCCTGCTGGTGGGTTTCTCTAAGGCAAGTCCCAAATCATTACGACCACCGGCTAGGCTATGCATCCCGCTGATTTTCTATTCAGCATGCATCTTTGTTCTTTGCATAAAGTCCAAAAGTCTACTCGCTGAAATTTCCGTTTCAAAAACTGTCAAGTTTCCAAGAATGGTTTACCCATAAGCGTTACCCTCATACGAGCGTATTGCTCATATTCACTCAGAATGTGCAGCGCAGTCTCGTCTTGTTTCTTGAGATGGTAGTGCTCTGTTATGAGCCCTGTTATACACTTGAGTCGAGGTTTACTCAAGTCCAGCATCTCTACAGTTATTTTTTGCGAAAAACCTTCCATCCAGTGCCTTCGCATGATTGTCCTAGTTTTAATAAACAGTAATTCCTATGTTCTATTTCCACTCATATTCCCAGAGTAATTCTGGCTTCTGGCAGCTCTATAAGCCGCAAATTGGATCACACAAACACTACGAACACAAACTAGATGGTTTGGACTTCAATAATGGTTTACTTCATTTTTTTAATTTTATTTTTGTTAAATCAAATTATCAGTCAGTTTTAATCATCGCCAGATGATGCCAACTTGTGTGGCAAGACGCGCGCCCAGTGCAGTAGTGTTTTGGTGTTATGTGGAAAACTACGTCAGTGTTAAAGCAAATTTTGTTTCACGTAATGGATTCAAATTGTATTCATTTTTGAAAATTGTGGGTGGATGCAAGGGTCCAACTTAAGACCCCTTCTTTCCATTCTGTTTATTAATGACCCGTCTTCAGCCCTCAAAATTAATGATGTTTTATCTAAAATACATTCTAGACTATCTTTAACTTGGTATTATATTCTTAGCGCTCTGTAGGTCTCATTTCTTATAACAATATTTCTTTCTCCACTCACATTAACCAAGTAATCATATCTACATTCAAATCTTTTGGAGTTTTTATTAGGAATTTATGTTCTTTTACTGACATTACTGCTCTTAAATGTCTGTATCTAGTCACAAGGATTATCCAGACACTATCATATACTTGTGTGGAAGAGGGGACGGCATATTTTGATTCTGTAGGCCGCGTATTCTTAGTAGTTTTATTATCTTAATGACTTTTCAAGTATAACCCAAACAACCCTGTATATATAATAAATATCCTATAAAAGCCATTTCAGATCCCTCTCTAACAAGTTCATCTACACGTTCATTTCCTTCAATGCCTTTATGACCTGGCACCCAACAAAGTCGTACTGTATTGGTATTTGACAGTTCAATTACCCATTGAGGGTAATCTCAAACAAGCTTTGAAGTAACCTTGTCTGAGTTCAAATCCTTTATGGCGGCTTTTTCAATCTGTAGTCTTCCGATAGTTGTTTTCTACCTCAAAGATGCAGATCTTTCACTCCTTTGGGAATAGCAGTCACCATTGTTGTCCGGTCGGGAGTGCCCGTTCTCGACTTAGTGGTTCCGCGTCAGGATCTTTCGTATTCCTGGCTTAATAGTCGCAACAGCTGTACCCCATGCCGACGGAAAACTAAATACGATAGGGTTTCACCCAATTCTCCAAAGATATCTTGCAAAATGCAAAATCTTTTGCTATCCGAGTATCACTTAGTCCTCCGCACGATGCATTTCCACCTTGACTTGGTTGGTAGTTGCGTCTTTTAGTAGTTCCATTCCTCTTTATGTTACACCAGTAGAGTCCAAAAACTTTGAAAAGATGCCTAAGTATGAAGCACTATTTACATGAACATTCGTTAACTATTTATAACAATTTATACCATCCAGTAAGATTGGCTCTCCAAGCTTCCGAGGCTTGTTTTGTAGGAGACCGTCAATATACTAGAGCAGGGGTGGCCAACCTGCGGCTCGCGAGCCTCATGCGGCTCTTGAAGGATTATTTGTGGCTCTCGATAAATGTACCCGATTCCCTTTTCATTTTTGCGCTATTATATCTTAAAAAAATATTATCGTTCCGTATGTGTTTCAAAATGTCTTTGGAATTACTGACTACAAATATGAAAGACTAAGTGCAACGTTGTAACAAATTTCATTTCCGTCCAAGTTAAGAACGATATGACTCATCGAAAACTGCGCGAACGAACACAAACACTGGCGTAATCGTCCGTAATCGACCGACTCCAAACCGATTTTGAATTTGTAAACTTTCATTGCAGCGGACAGTTGACATTGTACTCTGGAGGAAACAATTTGTATCACTTTCGCTACGGATATAATTTGTAATCTGGAATTTTTGGTAAGTTAACTAAATTTGTTTGATAGTATGGCTCGGCATAGTATAAATATTAGTAAAAATGGCTCGGACTATCAAGGAGCTTGGCCACCCCTGTACTAGAGCGTTCGAGTGCTTCTCCCGGCGAGCGCGAAATAGACTAGAATATACGCGCGGCGTATAATTTATCTATCCAATCATAGAGAATTGAAATATTCAACCCTGTGAAACCTATTTCTCAGGGTTGATAACGGAATGTTTACAGACCCTCATGCAATATAATTAATGCCATTCTTCTTGATATTTCCCCATTGCGACAATAACTATTACATATTAAACATGCACATATCCGACAGGAAATTATTGTGCGGATTCTTATTGTGCTGCCGTGCCTCCTCCACATACACAAAATGGCTAGATAATTCATGCCCACATCAGTCCTCGGCGCATAACCATAAACTAAACATTTAGACAGACGTTAATATATCTTTTATTCGCGGTGTGCTAGTCCCGCCGCCGTCAGACAAAAGAACATCACGAAAACGAACGAGAAAAGGGTTAAAATTATATAAAAGTTACCCAGCGAGAAATAATTGTGACATGCCGGTTAAAAGCATCGGTTCCAGGGCCTCCTGGATGTGTGTGTGTGTGCGGGATGTAATTCCACCTCGCATGCCTAATGTTCTTTGCGAAGAGCCGCTCTCTCGGCCAAAAGGAAAATAAATAACCAACGACGAACCGTCCTTGCCCACGCCTATTTTTGTAGCCGATGCATATTTCCGATAAGAATGATACCAGGTAGTTGTTTATTTTCAACAATTGCGCAGAGTTAATGTTTACAGTACGAGGCCAAGTTATTGGGTTTTGAATTGATCACAATTGGTCGGCCTTTTTTGGACGCCTTGTGTAATTTGCACTAGCTTTCGTATTTTCTACATATTTCGATACATTTCAGTGTTACTTCGCAAAAATTTCAAGTGTTTAGGTTACAAACTGAAAGAGATAGAACGGGATAAATGCAACAATGTTTTTTGAGAAATCTTTGAAAAAACCAAAAATATCTCGAAAACGATTAAGAATAAGGATATGCTTATGAAACTTACCTTAAAATTTGAGGTGGAATCCAAAAACGGAATAAAAAATAGCATATTCCATTTGAAATAAGTGAGTTAACATCAAGTTCCGGTGGAACCGGAAATCTCACCTCAACGCCAATATCTTAATCGATATAAAATTACGAGAAACCCCCGTATACAAATTTTCAGAATTCCAGTACGCGTATGTTCTAGAAATGGCTAATTGAAAGTCTACGTGGTACACCCTGTATACTATGTCAATATTACATTCGAACGTATTTGTGAATTTTAGAATTTTTCAACTTCAGACGGAATTTCAGCGAAATATTTCTCCCAACTGCATGGTCTGTTGATGCATCCCAAATTTTGAATATCTCAGGAATGATCTACTGTTTTCTGAATTTTGTTCTCAGGTTCATACATTTCCTGATCTAGACAATAAAAATTCTCACTTTCACTGTTTGTGAGATGATTCAAACTTCTGAATTGACAATTTTTTCAATCAGATGTTTTGGAAAGTAAGTATATTACACTTATTTTACATACTTATGTTCACATTGGTGGATACATAAACTTTATTAGATTATGATAATAATTAATAAGTATTTAATAGTGTATAAATATAACTCTTAGTTTAATTTTTTCCCGATATACACAAAATATAAAACATTTGCTGAAGCTAGTAAACAATTTAAGCTATACAGGGTGTGTCATTAGTGGGTAATTGTTCGATTACTCACAAACGGTACATTATATCAAAAAACTTTTTATATGAAAGTTTTTTGGCACTACAAGTGTATATTGTAAAAATATTTTCAATTAAACAGGGTGTTCCAAAAAGTCGGGACAAGGCGCAAGTTGGTTATTTCAAATGCGACACCCTATATATTATTATATTTTTGAAATCTAGGGATTACTAAGAACATATTTGTATTAGGGTTCCCTATAGCTATCTCTTTTCGTTTTCGAGATATTTAACAGTTAATGGAAAAAAAACTCGTAACACTGCATTGGAAAATAAATAAAATTTCCTCTATGACACAATGTGAAAAGGAAAAAAATGTAGTGCCAGTTAGCAGAAGGAATACCTTAAATATTGCACTTGAAATTATTTGGCCATTTTATACAGGGTGATTTTTATCGTGATTTAAATCAAGTCAAATCAATAAATAAAGTCGCAATGTTAAATTGCCTAAATCTCATTTTTTTTAAATGGAACACCCCGAATTTTTTTATGGCATTAGATGTAGAATTTAATTACCTTTCAAATGGTATGAGGATGTCCTATACGAAAAGTTGACCGGTTTCGAGATATTCACGATTTTTTGAAAATTTAGCTTCCATAACTGATAATTACAAATTATAGTCAAGTAAGTTATGAAAACAATTTATTTTGTTGTGGAAATTATTTAACTGTCAAATAAATTCGATTTTGTGTAATCTGTACATTTTATATGCAAAATCCAGTATTCCAAAATGCTCTCAAAAGCACCACGAATTCTGTTCATCATATTTTCTCGTATGGTTGATGGTGTGCGGTAAACTAAATCTTCTGTGTATCCCCTTAAAAAAAAATTTAATTTGTAAGGTCCGGGTACCGAGGAGACCATGAGATGGGTCCACCCTTCCTATCCACCTATTAGTGTAGGTACTCCCTATTTAAAAATTTCCTTACTGAACCGCTGTAATGTGTAGGGCAACCGTCATGCTGCAACCGCATCCCTGCTAAAATATTCAGAGGAATATCTTCAAGATAATTTAAAAGTTGATTTTGCAAAAAATGCAAATAAATTTCTCCATTGACAGTCACTTCAAAAAAATATGGTCCAATCACCTTGTCGCCTAGAATCCCCCCCATACATTTAATCTCCACCTATGCTGCATGTCTACCGTTCTAAATACTGTCAATGGAGAAATTTATTTGCATTTTTGGAAAATCAACTTTTAAATTATCTTGAAGATATTCCTCTGAGCATTTTAGCAGGGATGCGGTTGCGGCATGACGGTTGGCCTGTACATTAGAGCGATTCAGTAAGGAGATTTTTAAATAGGGAGTACCTACACTAATAGGTGGATAAGAAGGGTGGACCCATCTCATGGTCTCCTCGATACCCGGATCTTACAAAATTAGATTTCTTTTATGGGGATACAAAGAAGATTTAGTTTACCGCACACCATCAACCATACGAGAAAACATGATGAACAGAATTCGTGGTGCTTTTGAGAGCATTTTGGAATACTGTATCTTGCATATAAAATGTACAGATTACACAAAATCGAATATTTATTTGACAGTTTAATAATTTCCACAACAAAATAAATTGTTTTCATAACTTACTTGACTATAATTTGTAATTATCAGTTATGGAAGCTAAATTTTCAAAAAATCGTGAATATCTCGAAACCGGTCAACTTTTCGTATAGGACATCCTCATACCATTTGAAAGGTAATTAAATTCTACATCTAATGCCATAAAAAAATTCAGGATGTTCCATTTAAAAAAAATGAGATTTAGGCAATTTAACATTGTGAAATTTAAATCACGATAAAAATCACCCTGTATAAAATGCCCAAATAATTTCAAGTGCAATATTTAAGGTATCCCTTCTGCTAACTGGCACTACATTTTTTTCCTTTTCACATTGTGTCATAGAGGAAATTTTATTTATTTTCCAATGCAGTGTTATGAGTTTTTTTCCATAACTGTTAAATATCTCGAAAACGAAAAGAGATAGCTATAGGGAACCCTAATACAAATATGTTCTTAGTGATCCCTAGATTTCAAAAATATAATAATATATAGGGTGTCGCATTTGAAATAACCAACTTGCGCCTTGTCCCGACTTTTTTGAGCACCCTGTGTAATTGAAAATATTTTTACAATATGCACTTGTAGTGCCAAAAAACTTTCATATAAAAAGTTTTTTGATATAATGTACCGTTTGTGAGTAATCGAACAATTACCCACTAATGACACAACCTGTATATGGGTCCCTTATAAAGATTTGGTTTTGATATTATCAGATTTTACTTATTTTTCTTCAAAAATGAATTTGATACCTAATGTTTATTCACAATTTATAATTTGGTAGTACTTGATATTACAATATTTTTTTGCATCGCGTAATTTACCAAAAAACGGTGTGACATCATTATTTTATCAAATATTACTGGCGCATCCGCCACAATTAATAAAACTTCAATATTGACTCTTTCTTGTTTTTCTTTTTTATGTTATCTCCATTAGGCTATATTATAGTTATAGTTATATACCTAGAGCTACAATGCCTTAGATAAAATTCATCTATAATTAAACTATAATTGCATTTCAACATTTTTTTAAACGTTTCAATAATATTTCTCAAAGATTTAAATACCGCTGTCAAGACTTTACCCTTTGCTTCAGTAAGCTTTATCAGTATTTTCATTAGTATTTAGTAGATTTTTATATATCGAAGGTGTTTTAAATTCGATGCATTAATTGGTATATGGAAAACCTTGAGAGATTATAAGAGAAATTGATACAAAGAGATTGAGATTCCAATACTATTTCATCGAATTTTGAACATCCTGATTACACATACTTATTGGCGATTCGAAAAATGAATGCGCCCTCTGCATGAAAATATTTGAACCTACTTAAAAGGTAATTTTTGGAGGCTTATTGCTGATATAATGATACATAACATGTATTTGGGTTTGTTTAACGTAATAATTTAGTGTTGCTTGTGATTTTTTGGTATTACAAAGTTAAAAACGACGTGGTTAGTATTTGTACCTCTTTATTTTTACATTTTAAAATGGCATTCAAAAGAAATCAGGACAACACAAACTGCCGTGTTTATGGATGTCATTCCACAAAATGTGTTAATAGAAGTGTTTAAGATAGAAGATAGGTAGAAGTTTGGCCCTAGTATAAGAAACTGTTTCTCACTCATTTCTCCAAAAGGCATGTAATAATTTAATAACAGGGAACACGTTTATTTACACAACATAACCACTTTGTTGCAATTTGTCTATACTTTTCTATTATTAGTCATATAAAAACAGAATATATTTTAATTTAAACATTATTTAACAAAAAACAAGCACTAATGTGGTATCACCATATAGTTTATCATATTTATTTTAGCCCAAAAATGTAAGTAAACAAAAACCAGGATACCTGTTTCAACCCAAAAAAATCATATAATTAGAAATGAAGCACTTATGCGACGTATGCCTGCTTTTACCACTCTTTTTTCCTTTATTTCACCCAAACTAGGACATGCGAAGTCACTATATTTATGGCAGTTGAATGCTAAATTGCTAGATGATGTGATATGAGATGCAAAATTTTTACTCGTCTTCCTCCATATTTGTTTACAATTTGCAGCGCCCTCATCGGTAATCTGAATCGCCAATAGAGAACTGACTGCTATAGTGGGCCAAACTTTGCTGGCCAATATTTTGGATAATCAGAAAATATAATCGAAAAAGCTGTGTTTAATTATTATTAAATACGCACCGAAAGAACATTTTTTTATTGTTTATTAATTACGTTAAGAAAATCCGTTCCTACCTATTGGCTAAATCTAGCAAGTCGCTTGAGTTACCACTGGAGTATTTTAATTAATTCGTCAAGAGAATATTCTCACTATAGACGACTCCAACTACGAGAGCAATGTAATCTGCAATTCTATTTGTCATTGGACACCAGTGATGCCTCTGGTGGTCATCATGCTATTCGCAGATTGCGCCATTTCTGGCTGATTCTCCATCGTCAGTTCGAAATAATCATAATGACACAACGTTCCCATGTTAGAATTATTGCAAACTACAGTGCTATAGACGGTAATTACGTTCACCAGAGGGCGCGACCAGTTGTATTAATCGTCTGGTAAGACAGAAGATTAAACAAAGTTGTATTTGTTGAGTATCTTCAGCCGCCAGAAACCTACTTGTTCTTATATCTAAATGCATTGTTAAAATATTTCTTATACCTGGATTTCATTTGGTTAAATATCCGTGCAAGGCCTAGGCTATTTTATCTAACCCAGTTGGCAACAATGCTTCAGTATGAGAAACACACTGATGAGGCCTAACGGACTAAAACAGCTCTCTGTTACATCGCCATATCAACATTAACATCTTGTTTTTAATAAGCCGCGGTGGTGGATTTACAGTAGGGATGGATATGCAGCGGCAATGGTGGATATTAATCCACCCGGCTAACCTGCTAATGAATGGCCGCGATGGAAAGAAATTCTAATTAGGAGAATAAGAGCGCGGCGGCGGGATTTATGATTTTTGTCGTCGGTGGCCGAGCCGCGCTGGAAATGGTAATGCGACATGTTTTTACATCAGCCGTAATGGATAAGTCGGGTCGGAGTGTCGCGATGCCCGACTTCTAGATATTAATGCCGATAAATAAAAGTTAGTTTTATTATGGCACGGCCCGACCTGGGCCGTTGCTCTGCTTGATTTAATTATTCTTAATTAGATCGCTTGATGTTCCCCGTCGGCGGGTAATGCACTGCACTGGAGCATCTCCTAGCGGTTTCTTCGTATTTTTTAGGATGTAATAATAATAATAATAATAATATTTTATTCATCCCTTTAGATCTTACAGCAAAGATATAGGACAAGTCAATATAAAGAAATACAATGAGTATTACACAAAATAACACACAATAGTATTCAAACTAAAATATAACGTTTGCACATACATACACCTCAATAACAAAAAGTTCTGCAATGTTATAGAAACGTTTAGCAGATAAAAAATGTCTAAGTTTACGTTTAAAAACATTAGGATTACTCTCCAATCTTATATGCTCAGGCAGATGATTTAAGAGTTCAATTCCCATATAGACTGGGCTTTTTTCAAAACGCCTAGTTGCATGCTTAGGTGGCCTAATAGAATTAGAGGATCTAGTAAAATGATCATGATAATCGGAATTTCTGCAGAAATTTTGATAGTTGCTCTTTACATAGAGAATACATTTGTATATGTAAACAGAATAGAATGTAAGTATACCATGCCTTTTAAAATTTTCTCTACAGGTTTCTCTGTATTTTAAATTAAAAATTAGTCTTACAATTCTCTTTTGAGAAATAAAAACTCTGGATGTAAAAATGCTCTTCAGTTGTAATATAACATATAGTAGCTGCTGTTTAATTTTTTGCATACATTATCTATGTTTGTATTCCAACTCATATTGCTGTCAACATACACAGCTAAAAATTTTGTATATTCAGACAAATATATGTCAACATCACCAACTAAGATTCCACCACAATCAGGGATTTCAGCCCTGGTGCCAAATTGCATACACGTGGTTTTAGCAGCATTTGCAATCAGCGAATTTCTTTTACACCACGTGGTAAAATCATTAGAGGGGTGGTGTTGTCATTAGAGGGGATTTGAAATAGGTGCGCGCTTTCCATGGAGAGTCTATAAAAAATAATACTAGTTTGGAGTAGTAATAGTAGCATAGTGGAGGTGAAAAACACCCAGAAATTTATGCCAAAATTTACAGAATATAACTATATCAGTTACTCCACTCTGCGTCGGAACTTTTATCTTTCGGGATCACAGCGTGCCGGGGGGGCCACTATGTGCGTTCGATAGCAAAACCTCCTCGTTACGAGGGACGTTACAAACGTAATTTGGTTTCGCCCCGACAATATTTGATTACCTGGGGTTTTTCCAAAAGTGCAGCATTAAATTATATTAATGAAAATTATTCAATGGGTGGGTAGTTGACATTGCATTGACTCCTGACTCCTCCTTGACACCCTGACTAATGAGTCGGGTGCTTCATTCCCTTCATGGCCGAAATGACCTGAGGCCCAAACTAGAGTTACTCTATTTTTTCTGGTCAAATAAGCGAGTACCTGCTGACAACTCCATACCGTTTTTGAGTTACGGCGGTAGGAACCAAGAGCTTTAAGAGCTGCTTGGCTCTCTGAGAAGATTTTGATCGATTTGCGTGTAAGTTGCGTTTGTTCCAGCTTCTGTACACACAATTTGATGGCATAGATTTCTGCCTGAAATATAGTTGCATAACTGCCAAGGCATGAGGATATTTTTACCGTTGGGTAGCAACTATACACCTCCCATGGGTGTTTTGGAGCCATCTGTAAACCAACAACTATCTGCCCTAAATAGGTCAGGTTTATTTCAATCCTATTCATCTCTTCGTGGGAAGATAATGTTAAAGGGCAGTTCATGGTTGGTCGTTGCAGGCATGATATCTGAAATGATCTCCAGGATGCTGTGACTTTCCATGTCAACCAGCAGCCTATTGTGTTCCATAATGTCCGACTGCGGCATGTTAATAATTGCCTGCTTTAGTCTATATGTGACCCATCTGGCGATTTATCCAGTATTACACCCAGATCCTTCGCAAATGGACTTATTTCACCAAGTAAGGAGGGAGGTCTTAGATTGTCCGGCCTCCCTTTCTTGGTGAAGGGTACAATTACTGTGGGGGTTCACAGACATCTGCTTCTTCTCACACCAGCTCAGTACTATGTCTAGTACCTCTTTGAGGTTGAGGGAGATTCCCTCTTCAGAGTTTCGTCTGAATAAAATAACTAGATCATCCACAGGCTGTGACCAAAGTAGGGAGGAATGAACCCCTACACTAGAAAAGAAGTGTAGCCAGTACTCTGAAATGCCAACAATACAAAATTACCAAAAAAATTAAAAATAACCTACCATTATTAACGAAATTATTGAACAAAATTAACACAACATCACTACCTACTGTTAATAGTGTTTATAGAAAAACTACTTTTCAATATGTGTAATTGCTTGGTCACTATTTTTTTCCAGAATTTCAATGATTCTGCGTAGTTTTTGAATGAGGTAATTTGTCTACAACTGATTGGCTAGTAACCGTTTGGTGCAACCTTTTTGTTAGAACTAAACCGGTATCTGAGAAATTATTGCAAATCATCATATTTCTTGTAAGATTTGTCTAAAGAATCTCAACGAAAAATGCCCTTACAACAGTAACAAACTCCGCCGAGGGCAGGGTATATTTACCTCAAATGTCGACTAACCCCTCCGTGAAAAATCACGTCGTATGTGGTCCGGGATGCAAATTTAATGCCCCATAATTCTTGTACCACATCCAAATACTGGACGCGGCGGCCCGAACCTATCATATACCCGGCCTTTTCTAACACTGCGATCAGCATACAAGGCGTGGAGGAATACATCGCGAAGTAAGATTTGGTGATGGCGGTTATTTTCCTTCATCACATGCGCGGTTCCAATATGGCGAAAGTTGTTTGTGATTAAGTTTACCTATCTAATACCTATTTGAAACCTAGTCACAGAAAAACAGATATGACAAATGGATTATACGCCCCGATTTACCCATGAATACTTACTTTCAGAACCATGGGAAAAAGTTCAGTATGGAATACAGAGGCGCAATTACTCCTTTATTGTCAATTTGGTTTTTAATTCGCTGCATTCTTAAATAATTCATCAGGATTGTATAAACATAAGCATAATATATTTAAAAGTTTTTACTTATAGTCCCTATCTTGCGTATATATAATGTACAGGGTTCCCCATAATAGACTACCTATTTTGATATTGAAATAAATTCTATATGAGATAAGTCAGTACGTTTTTCTTTATACCGTTATCTTCTATGGTCTTTGGAATTTTAATCAACATGTTATTAGTCAAGTAGGCGCCTATCGCAAAACTAGGATAAAAGTGTTTTTCGTAATGCGTCATTTTTCTAATTAGGTAATTGTCATTAGGTTTTAACACATAATTTAACGTTTAGTTTTAATCCTCATGGATTATTCAGTTCAACAACGAGTGTTTTGCATAGAAACTTGCATAAGAACTAACTCAATAGAAGAAGTAAGGTGAGCATTCCGTCGTCAATTTAACAACAGTACGGGTCATGCTCCAAACCGTAAGACTGTTATGTCATGGATTCACTACTGGCGTGAAAATGGTTTTGTGCAAAATTTAAAGAAACCTAGACGTCGAAGAACAATTCGTACTTCTGATGTACTATATTGAACGAGTCAGAATTGCGTTCACGAGAAGTCCCACAAGGTCTGCTAATAGACAATCCCTTATTTTGGGAATATCAAAAGGGAGCCTATATCGAATTCTTCACAAGGACTTAAAATTTCATCCATACAAATACTAAATGGCACAACATCTTAGTTATCAAGATAAACGAGTCAGATTAGCTTTTTACCAAGAATTTTTAAATTTACATCTAGGAGACATCCACAATCTTTTTATGAGTGACGAAGCAAATTTTTATTTGAACGGCATGGTTAATAAACAGAATTTTAGGTATTGGTCAGTCGAAAATCTTCATGAAATCGTTACAAAACAATCTCCATAATCCAAAAGTTATTGTTTGGTGTGCGATAAGATCATTTGGAATTATTGGTCCGTATTTTTTTGAAGATGAAAATAAGCGTCCTCTGGCAGTGACGTCCGAGCGTTACGTAAATATGCTAGAGACGTTTTTTATTGCTGAATTAGAAAGAAGGGGATTACTAAATAATGCGTTATTTTTCCAGCAGGATAGATCAACACCACATACCGCTAGAAACTCTATGAGAGTTCTGCTAGAAGTGTTTAATGGACGACTCATATCACGATTTGGAGATTTAAATTGTCCTTCGAGGTCCCCGGACATAACTGCACCAGACTTTCTTCTGTGGGGCTATTTAAAGGCGAAGGTTTTTGCAACTCGTCCACAAAACATCCAAGAGCTCAAAGTCCGAATTGCTGAAGAAGTCCGGTGAATAGATCAGGTTTTGCTTCATCGTGTCATGAATCATTTCTTGTCCAATCTTGAAAAGTGCATTGAAGTTGATGGCGGTCACTTAAAAGACTTAATTTTTAAAAGTTAGGATAAATTGTATGTTACAGTAAATTCCAAAAAGTAAATTGTAATTAAATGTAATAAAATGTTTGTTTTTTAAGTTTTAACCATTTTATTGAGCTATTAAAATGGGTAGTCTATTATGGGGAGCCCCTTATATTAAACCGATTTTAGTGAAACTGATTGAATAACATGTATAGAAATTACTTTAATAAAAATAGAAGTTGTATACTTAATATAAAAATTTTAATCTACAGTATGGCCATATTATTCCAGTGAAACAGTGCATTTCTTTCAGTGCACCATTGATAACCCACATGCTGTGCGACACACTGTATATTAAGACCCACTATAAACTCCCTTGGACCTCTCCGTCGCACCTACCGCTCCCGCATTGAGACCGTCTCTCTTTTCGATGACGAATGTACCCGTCGGGGCTGGAGGGGGGCGTCAGTACAGAAGTAAAAATTAATGTGTCCAGAAAGAAGAGAACGATTTTTGATAGGAGATTTCGGGGTAGGCGGCCAAAGATTTATTGACTTTGATGCCGGTTCGGCTGGTGGTCAGAGTGTGTAAAACAAAGGGGTATTTTTTATTTTCGGAAGATAAAATCGATATGAATGCAAATACGGAAGGGTTGGCGGCACCCCTCTACCACCTTCCCTCGCGGTTTCCAAGTGGACGTTCTTTTGTTTCGTAAGCGTGCTCCGATGGATTAACGAGAATTTCGTTTGTGTTTCGGTATAATTTGCTTACGTTTTTTCTCCCCGTGTTTTGTCGATCGGGAGTTTTGGCGAGTTTGCTAATAAAAATGTGCACACATAAAAACACTCAATTGAATTAAACAAAATTTATTTTACTCAAATGCATTTGTTGTTTCAATAGAACAGAATAAATGTTTATTTGATTATAAAACAAAATTATTAGTAAAGTGGATACTCGAAGCGGATGGTTCTTTGATCTCATTTAGATGTTCCAAGAAATATATAGAGAACATTCTATATACTAGTATTTCGGCTTATTAGACTTTTTCAATAGAGTAAATGTCTATTACTAAACGTTTCCAAGCGCGTTTTCGTTGTTTATTTGTTTACGAGCACCTACCCCCGATTGATCCTACCATCTGGTAAAGTCCGAGTTTTAGTACCTTTTCTAAGAAGGGCGAAAGCGCAAAATCTATCTGATGATTCGTAGTACAAGGATTTAATTAAAGATTTTTTAATTTCCAATTGCTCCAGCAGATCTAAGCGCTTTCCTTTCTTTTCACGATGCAGTACCTTTACATTTTTCTGATCTATAAAATGATTGTTTTCTATACAATGCGTCGAAAATCCTGAATTTTTTGCGTTATTTAGTACGGATTTTTTATGTTCTTTTACTCTAGTTTCAATACTTCTACCGGTTTGACCCACATACACGGCATTACAATCCACGCAGTTAATTTGGTATACTCCCGATTGTTTTAATTTATTAACCCTTTCTTTGTTGTTTATCAAAATCCTCCCAATAGTACGCTTGTTGACACTAATCGTTTTACACCCGTTTCGTTCTAATCTGCGAGCTATTTTGTCACCTAAAATTATTAGAATCTCAAAAATAAAATTATTGAATGCAAATAAATTTTTTGTGTGAAAATTGTATATATAGATTCCATTTTATTTGTAGCAGTAAAGCCGGATCCAGGCCAAACGCGCAGCGCGGAGCCTTAAATTTGGACAACAAACCGTGTAAATTTGCGCCAGAGTGCGCTGTTTTACGCAATAATTAACAAGATCCATTCAGCGAGGTAATTCAAAGAAAAACGTTTGTTTGTGCGCATTTGATTTGAACGCTGTTTTGTGAAGTACTCTGAGATACCTGTGAATAAATTTAAATATACATTTAAAACTTAGAAGTGTGAAAATCACAATGCTTGGATCCAAATTGCTGCAGACGTAGTTGCTAGAAAATCTTACATTAAAAACCTTTTTAAATTTAATCGCGCGGGCGTCAATTGGAACAGAACTGGGATTCAAACGTTTGGTTACATTTTTAATTGCCGTTCTTTTAATCCATGAGTTATACTCCCCTAATTCGCGTAAAATGATTATCGACTACTTTATCAATATAGAAGCTTTTTCATACCACAAAATCTTTATATTAAAGTTATAATCATATAAAAACATAAAACGCACCACAGAAATGGACAACCTCCCGTCTGAAATTCTCAGGCTTGTCTAGAGGGAGGGTACACATGAAAAAAGGGAGACATACAACCATTCCCTGTAAGAGGTGTCATTTCTCCCCTGTCGAGATTCGAACTCGCGCCGCGATATACCATTCTGTTAGTCACAAGCTACCACCAAGCACCTGACAGACTGAGCTATCGCCGCAACGCCATTATTAACTATCTTAATAACCTTCACACAATATACGTTCAATATACGTACAATATATGTTCGTGTAATATAGGATACTTTCGCACTAATTCAATGATTTTTTCCATTTTTTTAATTGCATTCTTAGTTAATACACTGCGAAACTACTACGGATCCGAGAAAAAACGCAGCCAATTGCGAACAAAAACTTCGTACGAAATAAACGCAGACAATTCGCAGTCTAAACGAAAAAAATCGTGTTGGTCTGAATTTGCATATTTAACGCAATGGAAACAATATGATGCGAATCGCAAGCGGTGCGAACTTCCGCAGGTGCTGCGATTATCCGCGTTGGTTTGGGGGACCCTTTTTAAGGTGGAGTGCCAATCAGGCGACTGCAGCGGCTACAGCCGCGCTGCTGGAGACGCGCGACTTTTGCAGTACGACTGCATACGAGTGTCAATTGCGCGATTTCGGTCGCTTTCGCTTTATAAAATTTCAGTTTGCAATAGACTATCATGGAGAAAGCAGTGGCTTTGTGGTGCGATTTGGAGAATGAAGAAGAAGAGGAAGAAGAATTTTTATTATTATTACTTGCGGATTTTTTACGAAGCAGCCCTCGTGATATATTTTGTTCGGAGACATCTATTACAAGACGAAAGCAAATTAATATTATTCTTAAATCTTATCACTAATTTTGTTGTAATTGTGGTTATTTAGTTAAATTTCAATTAAAAATCATATTTTTGTTTTATTTCCTTACCTGATTGCTTTAAAATGTCTGCAATTTCCTTCCACACATTGTCTTTTGTATTTTGATTTTTATAATGTTTGTTTTTTGGGTCATATAAACTGGGATGTTGCTCTACACGTTCACTTAATAAGGAGTCATCCATTTCTCTTCAAAAATTTTACCAAAACACGTGGTTATTAGTAAATTTATCATAACCTGTCACGGCGACTGTAGCGGCTAGACTGCTATTTTGGCAGACGCGCCGCCAGAGTCGTTGCAGGTGCTTCTGTCGTCACGCTGAAGTCGCGTAATTGACAACGCGTTCATATATTTTAACGTAAACCAGTGAACAATTCAAAGTCGCCAGAGTCGCGCGGTTGTAGTCGCTGCAGTCGCCTGATTGACATTCCGCCTTAAGACGACAGTTTCAGTTTTGTGTAGCCACCTTAAAGCGTAAAATATAACTTTCTTGGACGTAGATGTATAGAACATATTTTGAGCGATAGAAAGATGGACCCAATAATATAACAAAAAATCTGCACTTATACCTGAAATTTTGCCCCAACTGTACTTATTAGCAAGGAGAAACGAAACGAAAGATAGGCGGCGTGGAGCGCTAACGACGCGTCCAAGTCCGATACGCAGAGGTGGGAGAGATAATGTCCGAGCGGGAATTATTAAAAGTCGGTTCGCCCTTTACTCTTTCTGTATAATTCTTTTGTCGCGTCGAACCCGCCCCGGACCCTTGCGGTGCGGCCACATATTATGAATTCTGGATCGGGGCTCCTGCCACCCTGGAACTGCGATGTCCGCGGAATTTTAAAACGCAGGGGTCGTTAGCTTTAAGGGACCGACTTTCGCAGGTTCTTATATAGGAGCTTGATTAAAGTATATTATAATTATACACTTTTAGAAAGTAAATTATTAACAATAATTTTTTGTAGGTGCCGTTCACAAGTTTTATAAGCAACTTACCACTTTTTACAAGTATTGATATTTCATATAATAATCAAATTTTAAGTTTAAGCTGATAAAGATCTTGACATCATAATAGACTATAGGTAACCTTATCTATATCTAGAATGTTATGACGGGTGTGAAGATATCCACATCCACAGATTTCGGTAGGACTATAATCGATAAAGTCGTGGTCACAAGATAAATTCTTGAAATAACGAAAATATCACTCAACCATCAACTGTTTACTTTCAGGGTGGTTATAAATCATAAAATTAAGTAACTGGTTAGTATCACATCACTTATCAGGTACCAGGTGGTAAGATGGGGATGAATTGAAAAAAAGAGGTTAAAATTGCATAAAAAATAATAGCAAGTCCAAATGAAGATGTAGAGTTTTTATTCCACCACAGATCGATAGAAAATCAAAAAATACATTGGCCAGTACCATTGGCTTTATTTGTCAGGCCGTCCAAGGGGATGAAAAGAGGTTCAAATTGAATAAAAAAATAATAGCAAGTCCAAATGAAGATGTAGAGTTTTTATTCCACCACAAATCGATAGAGAATTAAAAAATACATTGGCCAGTACCATTGGCTTTATTGGTCAGGCCGTCCAAGGGGATGAAAAGGGGTTCAAATAGAATAAAAAAATAATAGCAAGTCCAAATGAAGATGTAGAGTTTTTATTCCACCACAGATCGATAGAGAATCAAAAAATACATTGGCAAGTACCATTGGCTTTATTTGTCAGGCCGTCCAAGGGGATGAAAAGGGGTTAAAATTAAATAAAAAAATTATAGTAAGTCCAAATGAAGCTGTAGAGTTTTTATTTCGCCACAGATCGATAGAGAATCAAAAAATACATTGGCCAGTACCATTGGCTTTATTTGTCAGGCCGTCCAAGGGGATGAAAAGGGGTTCAAATAGAATAAAAAAATAATAGCAAGTCCAAATGAAGATGTAGAGTTTTTATTCCACCACAGATCGATAGAGAATCAAAAAATACATTGGCAAGTACCATTGGCTTTATTTGTCAGGCCGTCCAAGGGGATGAAAAGGGGTTAAAATTAAATAAAAAAATTATAGTAAGTCCAAATGAAGCTGTAGAGTTTTTATTTCGCCACAGATCGATAGAGAATTAAAAAATACATTGACCAGTACCATTGGCTTTATTTGTCAGGCCGTCCAAGGGGATGAAAAGGGGTTCCAATTTAATAAAAAAATAATAGCAAGTCCAAATGAAGATGTAGAGTTTTTATTCCACCACAGATCGATAGATACTTAAAAAATACATAGGCCAGTACCATTGGCTTTATTTGTCAGGCCGTCCAAGGGGATGAAAAGGGGTTTCAATTTAATAAAAAAATAATAGCAAGTCCAAATGAAGATGTAGAGTTTTTATTCCACCACAGATCGATAGAGAATTAAAAAATACATTGGCCAGTACCATTGGCTTTATTTGTCAGGCCGTCCAAGGGGATGAAAAGGGGTTCAAATTGAATAAAAAAATAATAGCAAGTCCAAATGAAGATGTAGAGTTTTTATTCCACCACAGATCGATAGAGAATTAAAAAATACATAGGCCAGTACCATTGGATTTATTTGTCAGGCCGTCCAAGGGGATGAAAAGGGGTTAAAATTAAATAAAAAAATTATAGCGAGTCCAAATGAAGCTGTAGAGTTTTTATTTCGCCACAGATCGATAGAGAATTAAAAAATACATTGGGCAGTACCATTGGCTTTATTTGTCAGGCCGTCCAAGGGGATGAAAAGGGGTTCCAATTTAATAAAATAATAATAGCAAGTCCAAATGAAGATGTAGAGTTTTTATTCCATCACAGATCGATAGAGAATTAAAAAATACATTGGCCAGTACCATTGGATTTATTTGTCAGGCCGTCCAAGGGGATGAAAAGGGGTTCAAATTGAATAAAAAAATAATAGCAAGTCCAAATGAAGATGTAGAGTTTTTATTCCACCACAGATCGATAGAGAATCAAAAAATACATTGGCAAGTACCATTGGCCTTATTTGTCAGGCCGTCCAAGGGGATGAAAAAAGGTTCAAATTAAATAAAAAAATTATAGCAAGTCCAAATGAAGCTGTAGAGTTTTTATTTCGCCACAGATCGATAGAGAATCAAAAAATACATTGGCCAGTACCATTGGCTTTATTTGTCAGGCCGTCCAAGGGGATAAAAAGGGGTTCCAATTTAATAAAATAATAATAGCAAGTCCAAATGAAGATGTAGAGTTTTTATTCCACCACAGATCGATAGAGAATTAAAAAATACATAGGCCAGTACCATTGGATTTATTTGTCAGGCCGTCCAAGGGGATGAAAAGGGGTTCAAATTAAATAAAAAAATTATAGCAAGTCCAAATGAAGCTGTAGAGTTTTTATTTCGCCACAGATCGATAGAGAATTAAAAAATACATTGACCAGTACCATTGGCTTTATTTGTCAGGCCGTCCAAGGGGATGAAAAGGGGTTCCAATTTAATAAAAAAATAATAGCAAGTCCAAATGAAGATGTAGAGTTTTTATTCCACCACAGATCGATAGATACTTAAAAAATACATAGGCCAGTACCATTGGATTTATTTGTCAGGCCGTCCAAGGGGATGAAAAGGGGTTCAAATTAAATAAAAAAATTATAGCAAGTCCAAATGAAGCTGTAGAGTTTTTATTTCGCCACAGATCGATAGAGAATCAAAAAATATATTGGCCAGTACCATTGGCTTTATTTGTCAGGCCGTCCAAGGAGATGAAAAGGGGTTTCAATTTAATAAAAAAATAATAGCAAGTCCAAATGAAGATGTAGAGTTTTTATTCCACCACAGATCGATAGAGAATTAAAAAATACATTGGCCAGTACCATTGGCTTTATTTGTCAGGCCGTCCAAGGGGATGAAAAGGGGTTCAAATTGAATAAAAAAATAATAGCAAGTCCAAATGAAGATGTAGAGTTTTTATTCCACCACAGATCGATAGAGAATTAAAAAATACATAGGCCAGTACCATTGGATTTATTTGTCAGGCCGTCCAAGGGGTTGAAAAGGGGTTAAAATTAAATAAAAAAATTATAGCAAGTCCAAATGAAGCTGTAGAGTTTTTATTTCGCCACAGATCGATAGAGAATCAAAAAATACATTGGCCAGTACCATTGGCTTTATTTGTCAGGCCGTCCAAGGGGATGAAAAGGGGTTCCAATTTAATAAAATAATAATAGCAAGTCCAAATGAAGATGTAGAGTTTTTATTCCACCACAGATCGATAGAGACTTAAAAAATACATAGGCCAGTACCATTGGATTTATTTGTCAGGCCGTCCAAGGGGATGAAAAGGGGTTCAAATTGAATAAAAAAATAATAGCAAGTCCAAATGAAGATGTAGAGTTTTTATTCCACCACAGATCGATAGAGAATTAAAAAGTACATAGGCCAGTACCATTGGATTTATTTGTCAGGCCGTCCAAGGGGATGAAAAGGGGTTAAAATTAAATAAAAAAATTATAGCAAGTCCAAATGAAGCTGTAGAGTTTTTATTTCGCCACAGATCGATAGAGAATTAAAAAATACATTGGGCAGTACCATTGGCTTTATTTGTCAGGCCGTCCAAGGGGATGAAAAGGGGTTCCAATTTAATAAAATAATAATAGCAAGTCCAAATGAAGATGTAGAGTTTTTATTCCATCACAGATCGATAGAGAATTAAAAAATACATTGGCCAGTACCATTGGATTTATTTGTCAGGCCGTCCAAGGGGATGAAAAGGGGTTCAAATTGAATAAAAAAATAATAGCAAGTCCAAATGAAGATGTAGAGTTTTTATTCCACCACAGATCGATAGAGAATCAAAAAATACATTGGCAAGTACCATTGGCCTTATTTGTCAGGCCGTCCAAGGGGATGAAAAAAGGTTCAAATTAAATAAAAAAATTATAGCAAGTCCAAATGAAGCTGTAGAGTTTTTATTTCGCCACAGATCGATAGAGAATCAAAAAATACATTGGCCAGTACCATTGGCTTTATTTGTCAGGCCGTCCAAGGGGATAAAAAGGGGTTCCAATTTAATAAAATAATAATAGCAAGTCCAAATGAAGATGTAGAGTTTTTATTCCACCACAGATCGATAGAGAATTAAAAAATACATAGGCCAGTACCATTGGATTTATTTGTCAGGCCGTCCAAGGGGATGAAAAGGGGTTCAAATTAAATAAAAAAATTATAGCAAGTCCAAATGAAGCTGTAGAGTTTTTATTTCGCCACAGATCGATAGAGAATTAAAAAATACATTGACCAGTACCATTGGCTTTATTTGTCAGGCCGTCCAAGGGGATGAAAAGGGGTTCCAATTTAATAAAAAAATAATAGCAAGTCCAAATGAAGATGTAGAGTTTTTATTCCACCACAGATCGATAGATACTTAAAAAATACATAGGCCAGTACCATTGGATTTATTTGTCAGGCCGTCCAAGGGGATGAAAAGGGGTTCAAATTAAATAAAAAAATTATAGCAAGTCCAAATGAAGCTGTAGAGTTTTTATTTCGCCACAGATCGATAGAGAATCAAAAAATATATTGGCCAGTACCATTGGCTTTATTTGTCAGGCCGTCCAAGGAGATGAAAAGGGGTTTCAATTTAATAAAAAAATAATAGCAAGTCCAAATGAAGATGTAGAGTTTTTATTCCACCACAGATCGATAGAGAATTAAAAAATACATTGGCCAGTACCATTGGCTTTATTTGTCAGGCCGTCCAAGGGGATGAAAAGGGGTTCAAATTGAATAAAAAAATAATAGCAAGTCCAAATGAAGATGTAGAGTTTTTATTCCACCACAGATCGATAGAGAATTAAAAAATACATAGGCCAGTACCATTGGATTTATTTGTCAGGCCGTCCAAGGGGTTGAAAAGGGGTTAAAATTAAATAAAAAAATTATAGCAAGTCCAAATGAAGCTGTAGAGTTTTTATTTCGCCACAGATCGATAAAGAATCAAAAAATACATTGGCCAGTACCATTGGCTTTATTTGTCAGGCCGTCCAAGGGGATGAAAAGGGGTTCCAATTTAATAAAATAATAATAGCAAGTCCAAATGAAGATGTAGAGTTTTTATTCCACCACAGATCGATAGAGACTTAAAAAATACATAGGCCAGTACCATTGGATTTATTTGTCAGGCCGTCCAAGGGGATGAAAAGGGGTTCAAATTAAATAAAAAAATTATAGCAAGTCCAAATGAAGCTGTAGAGTTTTTATTCCACCACAGATCGATAGATAATTAAAAAATACATAGGCCAGTACCATTGGATTTATTTGTCAGGCCGTCCAAGGGGATGAAAAGGGGTTCAAATTAAATAAAAAAATTATAGCATGTCCAAATGAAGCTGTAGAGTTTTTATTTCGCTACAGATCGATAGAGAATCGCAGATGTGGAAAATTGGTTTTCCATAGTTAAAAACATTATTTTAAGCGGACAACGTAATCAAAAATGTAGTAGAGTCCTACGTGAAATTAGAAAACACGTATTATCCATTCACAAAGAAATTACTCTAGATATACCAAAAAGTAACTGTACGCGCATTATTGTGCCCAGAGAATGCGAGGACCGAATCAGTCCAACAATTTTGGATTTAACCGCACAAGAACAGTGGGCTAAAAGACTGCCACAAAAATCTAGTAATTTCAAAGGAACACATTTGAAACGCACATTAAAAAGACTAAACACTGAACGTTACTGTGCATTAAAAACAAAGAATAATATGAAAAACGTTGGTGCATCTAATCACAGCACAGACGTATTAAAGAAGCAGTCGATAAGAACCACTTGTCTAAATGAAAACTTTACCATATTGCCGAATGGATTGGTATATCACGAAAATTATTATCAAAAATGCGTGAGTTATAACAACTACCTAGTATGTACATACAAAAAACTGGCATTATGCCCAGAACTAAAAATTAATGATTTTGACAGTCTTTCAGGGACGCAATGGCTGACCGATTTCGTAATCAACTGCAGTTTGCATGTAATTTTGAACAAAAATTATAGATTGATTACCGTTGAAAAGACTTACGCTATATTTAATTTGTTCGACAATTTGGAAAAAGAATTTTACCTTGATTTCGAACTTTATGATACAAACAATATTTTAGTCATACCTGTACATATTAACAGAAATCACTGGTGTGTTATTATCGCAGATCTTGGCCAACAGTCATTTATATATATAGACCCCAATGGCAGTCGGTCTAAAAAAACTAGTGGTTTATATTTAAATACATTTTTAAAATTTATTAATTCGTACAATAACTACAAAAGAACAAGATTACCAATAGACTCCTGGACTCTACAGTTTGTGGATCATATACAACAAATGGACACATACAACTGTGGCGTTTATATTATCTATTTTGTATCTCAGATCGTCAAAGAGAAATCTCTGCTCGATTCTATCGATATTACAGGTTACAGAGCACAAATTAAATTGCTGCTCATCAAAGCGTCTGATGATATGACAAACCTATGTCCTATATGCGGTTATACAGACGGGGACAAATCAGAGGCCTGTTCTATGTGCAAGAGAAAATTTCATCCAACCTGTTTTATGATAGAAAATAATAAATGTGGACTATGTTCTCTGCATCTTGTGTCCTAAGTAATAATTATTCTTTTGTAACTCAGAAATCCGCCTTTTTCCACATGTTCAATTATTAGCGACATGAAAGCGGCTTACATTGGAAACAAGCTTCCCGCTTCTATACTATTTTTACCTTATATCCTATTGGTCTGACAAATGATTTGGACTTCCTAGTATTTTTTTAAACAGTTTTAACCCCATTTCATCCCCATAGACGGCCTGACAAATAAAGCCAATGGTACTGGGCAATGTATTTTTTAATTCTCTATCGATCTGTAAGGGAATAAAAATTCTACATCTTCATTTGGACTTGCTATTATTTTTTTTATTAAATTGGAACCCCTTTTCATCCCCTTGGACGGCCTGACAAATAAAGCCAATGGTACTGCCCAATGTATTTTTTAATTCTCTATCGATCTGTGGCGAAATAAAGACTCTACAGCTTCATTTGGACTTGCTATAATTTTTTTATTTAATTGGAACCCCTTTTCATCCCCTTGGACGGCCTGACAAATAAAGCCAATGGTACTGGCCTATGTATTTTTTAATTCTCTATCGATCTATGGGGGAATAAAAACTCTACATCTTTATTTGGACTTGCTATTATTTTTTTATTAAATTGGAACCCATTTTCATCCCCTTGGACGGCTTGACAAATAAAGCCAATGGTACTGCCCAATGTATTTTTTAATTCTCTATCGATCTGTGGTGGAATAAAAACTCTACATCTTCATTTGGACTTGCTATTATTTTTTTATTAAATTGGAACCCCTTTTCATCCCCTGGGACGGCCTCACAAATAAAGCCAATGGTACTGCCCAATGTATTTTTTAATTCTCTATCGATCTGTGGCGAAATAAAGACTCTACAGCTTCATTTGGACTTGCTATAATTTTTTTATTTAATTGGAACCCCTTTTCATCCCCTTGGACGGCCTGACAGATAAATCCAATGGTACTGGCCCATGTATTTTTTAATTCTCTATCGATCTGTGGTGGAATAAAAACTCTACATCTTTATTTGGACTTGCTATTATTTTTTTTATTAAATTGGAACCCCTTTTCATCCCTTTGGACGGCCTGACAAATAAAGCCAATGGTACTGCCCAATGTATTTTTTAATTCTCTATCGATTTGTGGCGAAATAAAAACTCTACATCTTCATTTGGACTTGCTATAATTTTTTTATTTAATTGGAACCCCTTTTCATCCCCTTGGACGGCCTGACATATAAATCCAATGGTACTGGCCCATGTATTTTTTAATTCTCTATCGATCTGTGGTGGAATAAAAACTCTACATCTTTATTTGGACTTGCTATTATTTTTTTTATTAAATTGGAACCCCTTTTCATCCCTTTGGACGGCCTGACAAATAAAGCCAATGGTACTGCCCAATGTATTTTTTAATTCTCTATCGATCTGTGGTGAAATAAAAACTCTACATCTTCATTTGGACTTGCTATAATTTTTTTATTAAATTGGAACCCCTTTTCATCCCCTTGGACGGCCTGACAAATAAAGCCAATGGTACTGGCCAATGTATTTTTTGATTCTCTATCGATCTGTGGCGAAATAAAAACTTTACAGCTTCATTTGGACTTGCTATAATTTTTTTATTTAATTTGAACCCCTTTTCATCCCCTTGAACGGCCTGACAAATAAAGCCAATGGTACTGACCAATGTATTTTTTAATTCTCTATCGATCTGTGGTGGAATAAAAACTCTACATCTTCATTTGGACTTGCTATTATTTTTTTTATTAAATTGGAACCCCTTTTCATCCCCTTGAACGGCCTGACAAATAAAGCCAATGGTACTGGCCAATGTATTTTTTAATTCTCTATCGATCTGTGGTGGAATAAAAACTCTACATCTTCATTTGGACTTGCTATTATTTTTTTATTCAATTTGAACCCCTTTTCATCCCCTTGGACGGCCTGACAAATAAAGCCAATGGTACTGACCAATGTATTTTTTAATTCTCTATCGATCTGTGGTGGAATAAAAACTCTACATCTTCATTTGGACTTGCTATTATTTTTTTATAAAATTGGAACCCCTTTTCATCCCCTGGGACGGCCTCACAAATAAAGCCAATGGTACTGCCCAATGTATTTTTTAATTCTCTATCGATCTGTGGTGAAATAAAAACTCTACAGCTTCATTTGGACTTGCTATAATTTTTTTATTTAATTTGATCCCCTTTTCATCCCCTTGGACGGCCTGACAAATAAATCCAATGGTACTGGCCTATGTATTTTTTAATTCTCTATCGATCTGTGGTGGAATAAAAACTCTACATCTTCATTTGGACTTGCTATTATTTTTTTTATTAAATTGGAACCCCTTTTCATCCCCTTGGACGGCCTGACAAATAAAGCCAATGGTACTGCCCAATGTATTTTTTAATTCTCTATCGATCTGTGGTGAAATAAAAACTCTACAGCTTCATTTGGACTTGCTATAATTTTTTTATTTAATTTGATCCCCTTTTCATCCCCTTGGACGCCCTGACAAATAAATCCAATGGTACTGGCCTATGTATTTTTTAATTCTCTATCGATCTGTGGTTGAATAAAAACTCTACATCTTCATTTGGACTTGCTATTATTTTTTTATTCAATTTGAACCCCTTTTCATCCCCTTGGACGGCCTGACAAATAAAGCCAATGGTACTGGCCAATGTATTTTTTGATTTTCTATCGATCTGTGGTGGAATAAAAACTCTACATCTTCATTTGGACTTGCTATTATTTTTTTATGCAATTTTAACCTCTTTTTTTCTATTCATCCCCATCTTACCACCTGGTACCTGATAAGTGATGTGATACTAACCAGTTACTTAATTTTATGATTTATAACCACCCTGAAACTAAATAGTTGATGGTTGAGTGATATTTTCGTTATTTCAAGAATTTATCTTGTGACCACGACTTTATCGATTAAAGTCCTACCGAAATCTGTGGATGTGGATATCTTCACACCCGTAATGTTATGTATCTGTTTTTTATTATTTTACAGGTGGTATAATCCCAAAAAGGACTACAATGAATGAGTAACATTGTAGTCAAAAAAGTCTATAACACTGGAGATAATGTGTTGCTTTTAGGTTTTTCGTTTTAAGTAATTTTAGAGTAATTTTTTAACATAAAATCTTAAGAGCATAAAATACTGAATTCTCAAATATTTAAATCTAAAATTAAAAAAAAGAAAATCTACAAAATTTCAGCCTTATCTTTTAGGGTAATTATTTGTAATTACATTTTTAATTAATTTAAATTCAGTCGTTTTACGCAACTTTTTTGTTATTCAAATATGCCATGTCACTTTTGAAAACCTAAGTATAAGAAACTCATTTACTTTCCCTATATGTACCTAACTTAAGCCGTTTCAAAATAATGGCCAATGTATGTCCAAGAAGGACTAAATTTAAAACTATAACGTCACGTAGGTACTTCATAATATTTTTAATTTATTTACATTGCCATTGCAATTTTACAGTCCTGAACTATCAATTGCGTTCATTTTTTCTTCTCAAACTCTTTGGGTTTTACGGGGCATTTTGAGAACTATTATTTTTTTCGAAAATTTTTAATAGCACACCCTGTATATTTTTTATATTCGACACACTGTATATTAAACATTTAGAATAATGGGCTAAAATTAAACAGTAGGTTTTTTATCTTGGTGACAGCGTTATGGCATTATTTTTGCACATGATATTAAATTTATTTTTATTTTAATTTGTTAAATTGAAAATGAAAAAACATTACATTAAATTGTCGCGGTTATTTGACCATCCAAAATAATTGAAAATAGTTTTAAAGCGAATTAAAATCAGCGAAGGCATTTCCCAGATGCAGTCTCTTAAAAATGACGAAAAAATTAACTGTCTATTAATTTTGGGAGTAATTTATTAGCGAAATTTGCGGTTCATTAGGAATGTTTTTAAAAATCAATAAAAAAAATTGTGAAAATGATATGGATATAGAAAGTAAAACTAGACCATATAGCCTAAAATTATGTAGTATTTATTTTCTTAAAAAAGATACAGAGTGCTCCATTCATTGCGATTAAGATACAAAAATGCTCATATCTTCTGAACCACTCTGTATAATACTAGTAAACCCTATATTGGCGAATTCGGAAAAATAATCGGAATTCAAATATGAAATAAAAAATACGTCATTCCATTTAAAAATCATAAGTTTGATATCACCCCCGTTTATAAAGCACCATATATTACAATACATATTTTTAAAATGTGCGTCGTCTTAGGCTAAAATATATACAGTGTGGGTGAGTTTGAATTACACACTCAACACCTTCGTAAATGTCAAGATATTAAAATTTTTCAAAAAGCACTTCTAAGTAATTTTTTGTGCTCTTTTCAACCCTCTTATTAAAAACGCTCTCATTAGAAAAACAAAAGAGCAGCGACGTGTAGAGTGATTTTTTTAAATGGAACACCCTGTATCTTATTTCATAATTTGAAATCCTATCAAATTCTGAATATGACATCGTTTTTATTTTTTCTTGAAAGTAAAAATGTAAGGAACAATACAAGAAATTATCGGTACTAGCATGGTTTACAGAATATTTAATCTGTAAACTTTGGTACTTACTGAAATATTTATTGAAATAAATGAAAATAATATTATTAATAAAGTTATGAGTTATTTGCATAACTTTTGTCTTCACAAGCATGCTTTGTTTTCAATAATTGTGCAATCCATGGCCTACTACTGATAATATCTTGTATTGTTCCTAACTTACATATTATCACTTTTAAGAAAAAAATAGAAACGGCGTCATATTCAGAATTTGATAGGATTTCAAATTATGGAATAAAATACAGGGTGTTCTATTTAAAAAAATCACTGTGCATGGCGCTGCTCTTTTGTTTTTCTAATGAGACCGTTTTTAATCACATGGTTGAAAAGAGCACAAAAAATCACTTTGAAATATTCTTTGAAAAATTTTAATATCTTGACATTTACAAAGTTACTGAGTGTGTAATGCAAACTCACCCACACTGCATATTTTTTCTTTTTTTGTTTATAACGGCATAGGAGTTATGGAACTTTGCCACACTATTAGGTCACCCTGTATGTATAGAAAATCTTTTTTTTTTTTGTAATACTTAAAAAAAGAAAAATGTGTTAATATAGTTATTAACACATTTTTAGTTCATTTTTTTAATTTCGATTGTTGTTAATTAATATTTAAATAATATGGCGCACGGAATAGAACGTCTTTTTTAGATTTTTGTTTGCTCTTGAGTAGTTTCTGGGTATATTGTACATGAAATTTTGGTTCATTAACACACGATGAAACTTTTACTTTGTTTTCGTGAAGTATTGCTTAGAGTTTGACCTCTTTATGCTATTTCATAACAAAATATCCTTCTGAACCCTTTTGTCGGCGACAAATCCCCGAGCCCGAGCGAAATGACTTATCGAGCGCAATAAAAAAGATTATCGCGTATTTATTTAAATTTCCCATAATTATCGCGATTAGAGGAGTCTGCAAAATGTTTAAAGTCCAAATGAATATTCAAAGATATGGCGGAGTAATTAAGAACACATAGGTTATAATGCGGAATTATGCTGTGCGCGGTGCGAGCTTTAAGATTTCCCCGGAATTAGCATAAAAAAGCGATAAAATTATTGTCGGATTAAGTTTTGGCAATAGGAGAGAGCTCGCCGCGAATCCACGTATCTCCGTGGTTTACCGGAATAACGGAGGATGGAAAAGGACCTCGGTTATGTGTTTCGCGACGTCGCCCGCTTGATGGCACACTCTCGCTCTTAACCCTTGCCGAGGGGTTCGAGCGACTCGCACCGCACGTCTTACGCATATTTTTGATTATTATGCCGAAATACAAATAATGGCCTCGCTGAAACTGTGCTAAGATCTAGGAGCTAATCACGGCTACTTAATTCAAAGTATAGAAAGAAAAAATTAAAATAAGAAGTAAAAAACAAAATTAAAAAAATAATACAAATAATTCAAAAAATATATAAAAATGCAGTAGTTACCTACATCTTTTGACAATAAATAAAATACTGTGGTGAACTTTGGCATATATTATTTCTTTTCTTTTCGTTCACACACCCTCGTAGAATTTCGTTTTAGAGACAATTTAATTTATATATAAAAAATCGCATATGCCATAGCGCAATTGTCACTTTAACAGTGACAAAACTTAGCTGCAACTTTTACAGCGACAATTGCATTAGTGGTATTTTCACTTATTCATTTTTTAATCAATTATCGCGATGTCTGCTGTCAAAATAAATAGTTTGACATTTTTGTCAACAAGTTATTGAATTATTAAAGACTAACAATGAATCGATTCGGTGATGCTGAAATAAAAATATGTTTATTTTTAGTGTTTCATAAATAAAGTTTGCATTCATATGTTTCTAAATTTCTTATTCATTAAATTTCCCTGCCGAATTACACTCGATGTTTGTATTGATACCGGATAAATTTGTATTGTTTAAATTCTAAACTGTTTCCTTTAGCAATTTGACTCGAAAAACTGTCAACCTAAAAACGCTCAACCTTCGGTGTCGCGTTTTTAATAGTTGACAGTTTTTCTCGTCTAATTGCTTTGCAACAGTTTCTCATTAAACAATCCAAATTTATCCGGGAAAATACCAACCTCTTGTGCAATTATAAGTGAGTAATGCGTTTTAGAGATATCAAACGAAGTAGATAAAGAAGAGTATGTTAAAATAGTTGTTTGTATAACTAATCTGCGAAAAGGTACTTTGCTGGTCGAGAATAAAGGTTTTTCAGGAGAAAAATCATTCGAGACCGCCAGACTTTTCTCACACAAGTTGCACACGATATTTTTACTACAATTGCCGTAGGTATTTAATAATTAGGTAGAATCATTTTAATTTCATTGCAAAATGAAGTTGATATTTCTTAATAAATACCGAGTAACTCCTGTTCGTCACTATGGAGACGCGATGTTGTTTGAAACAATATAGTTTTTCTGCAATAGTCTTAAAAGATGTTTGTTTTGATACCCATATCTGGCATTAACGTTATCGTTTTCATTAGGTACTAGGATAAAAAGGAATGGGTTGCTAGGCAACACTTAATATACTTGAAATAGTATATTATGTTACCAGGAGTAGAAGGCGAACATTATTTGTTGAATCCAGAAGCTTACACAGCCGAGGCTGTGTAAACTGGATGAAACACATAAAGAACTTTGTAAATACTCCAAGTGACCTGTACTATTTTTTCGTTAAGCGGCAAAATTAAAACTGAATTTCTTCAGTTATTTATGATATGGAAAAATCAGCAAATATCGCGATTCAATCATTATTGCCCGCAAAATCCAAAGATAAATATGAAAAAGCGTATCGCTTATTTGAAGATTGGAGTTATCAAAAGGGAGTAACTGTTATCACTGAGGCAGTTCTACTAGTGTATTTTGAACAAAATTCCATATACTAGAGTCCAAAGCTGTGGAGTCTTTACTCAATGATAAGAACAACATTGGCAGTGAAAAAGAATGTTGCATAAAGACATTTCCAAGTTTAATTGCTTTCCTTAAACGTAAATCGGTATGACGATATCCAGAAAGTCTAGTGTTTTAAGAAAATCAGAAGTTGAGAAATTTTTTAAAGAAGCAGATGATAAAACCTACTTGATGAAGAAGGTAAAGCGTAATTTTTACACATCTCTCCAAATATTGCAATTGTTTCTTATTTTAGATAGTGTTGATTATTGGTATCAGTGGAGAATGCTGTCTAGAAGAACTAACATTTCTTTAGCTTGAACATATAAAAGACATGGAAGAATATATATTGTTAAAGATTCCTAACACAAAGACGAACGTAAGAAGAGAATTTACTATTGCTAGTGGGAACATTGAAGGAGTCAAACTTGTCGAAATGTTTCGAAAGTATTCCTCTCTTCATCCGTCACCAATTGAGCATTCAAGATTCTTCTTAGGATACAGAAATGGAAAATGTACAAGACAATGCGTTGGTATAAATTCTAAAGGGGGTTTCTCTAAAAAAATTGCAGAATTTTTGGAATTGCTAAATGCTGGGAATTACATCGACCACTGTTTCCGAATAACGTCTGCTACGATACTAGCTGATGCAAGAGCTGACATCACCTCTCTTAAAAGGCATGGTGGATAGAAAGCAACGAATGTGGCAGAAGGATATATAGAGGATTCTGTTAAACAAAAACTTGAAGTAACCTCAAAAATATTGGGTTATAGAGAGATCAATATAGATACAAACTCTCTACTCCATCTACTCTACATCATCTACTCTACATCTCCACTCCTCTACTTCATCAAATACATGCCCAGGCCTTTCCATAACCAATTGTAAAAAAGTTTTAGTTAAAATTTATAATATTGATAATAAATGATTTAAGTTGACATTAAATTAATAGTTAGGATGTGTTTTTTGCGCGCGGAAAAATTTTCCCGCAGTAGTTAGGAAAAATCGAACTTTTCCTAACTCAAATTAGTTACTAAATGTACAACTTTTCAAAACACTATTAAAAAAAAATTAAAAAGATATGTTGCAAAATGTGCTTGTAATATTCAATAACTCTAGTGTTATTGAAAGTTTTTACTGGATATCACATCATTGAATTATATGAACCAACAAAATGTATTTAATTATGAAAGAAATTTGAGCGGCTTTCTCAATTTTTTAAATTCGCTTAACGATAATATTCAGTTTACAATGGAAAAGGAGGAAACAATCAATTAAACTATTTGGATATAACAATAAGAAAGGTAGAAAATAAATTAAAATTCTGACTATAAAAAACCAACAACTTCCGACGCAATTATACCAGCAAGTTCGCAGCAGTCCTGGCAAATAAAAAAGTCGGTTTTCCATAGCTTAATACATAGGCTTTTAATATTTTCGCTAGAAAAAGCATATTTTGAGTACAATCAAGCAAATTGGAAGAAACAACGGATATAAAGAAAAGCTAATAGATAACATGATAAAAAACAAAAGGGGGAAATTAGTTCGTCGGGACCTTTACAATATTCGGGAAAAAGAAAGCACCTATAGTTATTATTAATCACGTCCCTGGTTATAGTGAAAAAATAGCTCGCAGATTAGAACGAAAGAACGGGTAAATAAATTAAAACAATCGGGAGTATACCAAATTAACTGCGTGGATTGTAATGCCGTGTATGTGGGTCAAACCGGTAGAAGTATTGAAACTAGAGTAAAAGAACATAAAAAATCCATACTAAATAACGCAAAAAATTCAGGATTTTCAACGCATTGTATAGAAAACAATCATTTTGTAGATCAGAAAAATGTAAAGGCACTGCATCGTGAAAAGAAAGGAAAGCGCTTAGATCTGTTGGAGCTATTGGAAATTAAAAAATCTTTAATTATAAATCCTTGTACTATGAAGCAGATAGATTTTACACTTTCGCCCTTCTTAGAAAAGGTATTAAAAACTTTTACTGGCTTTACCAGATGGTAGGATCAATCGGGGGTAGGTGCTCGTAAACAAATAAATAACGAAATCGCGCTTGGAAACATTTAGTAAAAGACATTTACTCTATTGAAAAAGCCCTAATAAGCCGAAATACTAGTATATAGAGTGTTACAATATATTTCTTGGAACATCTAAATGAGATCAATGTTTTTTTCAAAACAATTATTTTCACGATGTGTCATAAAGAACCATCCGCTTCGAGTATCCACTTTATTAAAAATGTATTTGCAGTAATATCAATAAAATTCACATATTCAGGATAACCAAGTCTTAAATTAAACTAGGAAGTAGTGACATCGTACATGTTAGAGAATGGGTTTATGCTAACCAAGAGAGTTATTTTTGAGTTATAAGTGAAATAGTAAAATAAAACTAGAATTTTCGCAAACGCCCCCATTCCATTTGTAATCTGGGAAAATATTCGTATATGCACAATGGTGAGAGCGGGGCCCAAGACCTGGGAATTGTTGAAGTTGGCGGGGATTACAGGAACAGCGACTCAAACTGCAATTATTGGGATTATGATATTGTTTTAATGTGGCACCATTACATTAAAAGAAACCAAAGTGGATTAAAGTGGCGTTTATAGGGGAAAAATTTGTTCCGGATGTGACGCAACTTGGTAAAGAATACGTTTGAATACTGATTAAGACTTGTAACGATTTACTCAATGTAATACCTTTCTACATCTACAGGGAGTCGTCTACCGAATGGACCAAACTTTATTAGATTCTATGAGTTACGTTCTAAAAGAAAATTCTAATAGAGTAAGAGTCGTTCAGTTGAGCAATTTTTTTTATTATGCTGATTATTAAGCATTTTAAAAAACAGGGCGACCCATTAAGAATGGAAACACTCGCGTACAAAATTTGTTTATGGACCGATTTGAACCGGATTTTTTTCAACAGATAGATCTCCGAAAGGTCTATGTTGATGCGAAATTTGAAGACGAAATTTTGATTTTCAAGGGCTACTACGAATTTTTTTAAGTGAAAAATGTGCTTGTAATTTTCTGGCATTACAAAGTTAAAAACGACGTGGTTAGTATTTGTACATCTTTATTTTTACATTTTAAAATGGCATTCAAAAGAAATCAGCACAACACAAACTGCCGTGTTTATGGGTGTTATTCCACAAAATGTGTCAATAGAAGTGTTTAAGATTGAAGATAGGTAGAAGTTTGGCCCTAGTATAAGAAACTGTTTCTCATTCATTTCTCCAAAAGGCATGTAACAATTTAATAACAGGGAACACGTTTATGTACACAACATAAACACTTTGTTCCAGTTTGTCTATACTTTTCTATTAATAATCTTATAAAAGCAGAATATATTTTAATTTAAACATTATTTAACAAAAAACAAGCACTAATATGGTATCACAGTTTATCACACTTATTTTAGTCCAAAATATAAGTAAACAAAAACTAGGGCACCGGTTTCAACCCAAAAAATTCATTTCATTAGCAATGAAGTACGAATGGGACGTTTCACTGCTTTTACCACGCTTTTTATCCTTTATTTCACCCTAACATAAGTGACATTACAGCTGTCAAATTACTTTTAGGACTCAATTTTACTTTTGAATTTAGAGTACTTTCTCTCAACTGTAATTTCAGTTCTGTTGATCCCGCAGATAAAACAAGCATATGGATAGATTGCTTATTAATTGTACTTTCTAATGGTACCCTAGTACCAATCTATGGTCCTATTAAAAAAAAACCTAGTTTCAGCTCTGTAACCTCTTTGAAGAATTGTATCACCCTGAAGTGGAGGAATTGATCGTGGATTCAGAGTATCCTATATTCAAAAGTAAAATATATCCTTGGATTCAGAAAATGACGTAGATTCCAAAAATATGATAATATTCAGGATATTCTATATGAATTCGTTGATTCTATATATAAATCGAGTGTTGATATTACCGGAAGTGGCAGAAAGGTAGTTTTAAGTAAAAAGGTGGCCTTTAATAAGTAGGTACTTCTGCCATGCCAAATGTTTAAATTGTATCTGCAAAGGGGAGAAAGAGGACTTTTCCATGAATCTGTGTCACACTGTATTTTAGATGAATTGGGAATTTTTCGAAATATATTATTTGTCTTGAAAGGTAAAAAATTATTGCCTTTTTTGTCTTGATTTTAACAATCGAAGGAGAAAAAGTGAAATATAACATTTCATATATGTATATCGATATTTTTCATACGGAACACCCTATATATTTTTACCTATTATTATAGAGCGTTCCCTCAAGAGTGCGCTGATATAGTAAAATATTATATCAGCGTAGTCGTAGAGGATGATCTTTAAAAATGCAAGGAGCTTGCATATCGGAAACTTTCTTTTTTATCATTAATGTCAACACAAAAAATTAGAAGGGTAGAGGTAGATTATCATTTAATAATATTCGATAAAATATACCTACCGCATACCTAAGAATTTTCAATTATAACATTTAAACTACGACATTTAAGTAAAATATATTGAGGTACCTATAAATATTTTTTTTCTTAGAAATAAATTAACATTTAAATCATGCTATATTTTTTTTTGTGAATCTATTAATTTTCTTAATATATTTCCGTTCATTTTTCCGTAGCACCAGTGATATTTTACTATATGATTTAAAAACATAAATTAGGTACCTACGTCATGTCACCGACAATGTTTCCCTTTTAAACTTTATTTTAAATGGTGCATATGATGGCGCATAATAAATATAAAAAGTATGTTTAACTAGGTGTAAAACCGGGGACTATATGTGCAACTCATTATTTTATTTAATTTTTAAAAATTTATGACGCGTAAACATTGTAAAATACATTTCATTACCGCGTTTGTTTTAGTTAAATGTATTTTATTTTAATCCCTGCATTATGCACGAATTATATGTATTAAATGAACCGTTAACACTGTCTAATGGATATAGGCATGAAATATTTGTAAGTTGATAATAATTAAAAAAAAAAACTGGTTCACACTAAAAATAAGAATTTATTATGTAAGATAAATGTAGGCATACTTAAATGAATACCTATATAATCTACAAAACAAAATTAAAAGTAGAGTTTTACAAAAACGAAACAATGCATGCGAGTCATCAAAACTTTTTTTGGAATCATATCACTTGTTAAATCTAAACAAAGTATTCAAATGCCACCAGTGTATTTGCAAAGTTAGGTTTGCCCCAAAAAAAAACAGTGAATTATGAATAATTAAAATGGGAAACTAACATGTCAAAATAAAAAAGAATTAACAGACGTAGAACCGAGATAATTTTGAAACGTCTAAAGAAAACGAGAGAAAATCACCGATAGAATATTTTAGTTAATTTCTAAATAATTACATTCGTTATATTTATAAATAAAGTATTTCAAACTTTAAAGGTTTGCCTTGATATTCTTGAGCCTACTCTGCACTTAGGTATTGGTCGTGAATGCGTTTTTATTTTTATTTTTATTACACATTTCAATGAAAAAATTACTATTTCTAGGAGCCATAGTCTGGATGAACGAATGTTGGCGTGCAGTGAAACTGTTGAAGTCAGACAAGTTAAGTTCCATCCGGGAAGTAGCAATGACAATCATATTTTGGTACTCACATCTGATAATATGTTGAGGTAAGTCGTAGGTACCTTTTATAAGTACCTATGTATTTAACTTTGTGCCATCTTAACTACGTATAGCCATTTATCTATCGAAATGATAAACGTTTAATGTTATTTCATATACCGGGTTTCCCATTTCATTTGACTAATGGCAATTAACATGGGCTATTACATTTCATTGAATTTTATATTCCCAGGGCACATTATGAGAAATATTGCTAACGGAATCGATAGTACTGACTGTTTAACACTTCTGATTACCAAAATACTAAAGCGAAATGCTGTTTTAATTAAAATATCAATAAAAATTCGTTTTAAGTTAATAGATGTAGTTTACATACGTCTTTAAGCGACATTATGTTACGTCAACGATTGGAGTAGTTGGTTCAGCGTCCGTCTTTCAATTTGAACCTCGCGGTTTTGCAGGTGCAAATCCCACCAGGGACAACTTTTTTTATTTTACTTTTTCATTAATTAAAAATTATTAGTGTTTACTTATTCGAATAAATATGGTTCATTGTCGGTACCTAGTTATTATTTTCGTAAGTCACAATATTTACTTATCAAAAAAAAAACATGTTTTAATTGGTTAGTTTCCTTTATCTTTAGCTAAAGCTACTATCTTATAAAATAAGTAATCAATAAGCAACATATTTTTTATTGCACTGTGCTTTTACTAATAGTGTACTTATCTCTGCTAATAGTTACTACATATTATACCTCAATCTGGATATTAAGTTAAACAGTTATAGAGGAACTGTCGTGAATTAGTAATAGGTTTTTTTAATGAAAAACTATAATTCTAAAATTATGAGTTTTTTCAACATATTTTAAAAACCTTTAATTTTAGAATTAGTTTTTTATTTAAAAAAAACCTATTACTAATTCACGACAGTTCCTCTATAACTGTTTAACTCAATATCCAGATTGAGGTATAATAATATGTAGTAACTAATAGCAGAGATAAGTACACTATTAGTAAAAGCACAGTGCACGTAATAAATAAAAAATATGTTGCTTATTGATTACTTATTTTATAAGATAGTAGCTTTAGCTAAAGATAAAGGAAACGAACCAATTAAACCATGTTTTATTTTTTTGCTGATAAGTAAATATTGTGACTTTCAAAAATAATAACAAGGTACTGACATTGAACCATATTTGTTCGAATAAGTAAACACTAATAATTTGTAATTAATGAAAAAGTAAAATAAAAAAAAGTTGTCCCTGGTGGGATTTGAACCTGCAAAACCGCGAGGTTCAGATTGAAAGACGGACGCTCAACCAACTACTCCAATCGTTGACGTAACGTAATGTCACTAAAAGACTTATGTAAACTACGTCTATTAACTTAAAACGAATTTTTATTGATATTTTAATTAAAACAGCATTTCGCTTTAGTATTTTGGTAATCAGAAGTGTTTAACAGTCAGTACTATCGATCCCGTTAGCAATATTTCTCATAGTGTGCCCTGGGAATATAAAATTCAATGAAATGTAATAGCCCATGTTAATTGCCATTAGTCAAATGAAATGGGAAACCCGGTATATAGTTGAATCAAAACTATAAAATATATAAATTCATAATATACATTATCTACTAACCACTAAGTACATTATAAACATCCGGTGGACGTCAGTAGTGTCATGAATGAATAAATAAGTATCTTTACTTTCCATATAAAATGTGCATGTTTTTTAATACCTTGTTATCTATAAGTTTTTACTATGTTTTTTGTAATACGTTGTTTCCAAAATAAAGCCAGTCTAGAATGAGTTGTTGAATTTAATACAAGTAGTGGATGACGTTAAGTGTATCCTCTGATGTTTTGACGAGCTAAACTTTAAAGTATCGGTTGTATATTCAACATATGTTCTTGGATAATTGAACATATTATGGACATAAAACCGACGTGCGAGCCCCTTGTCCTGTCTATCTAGAGTTCAATGAGAACTATAAAAAAATTCCTATACATTATCTGCTAACCACTAATTACATTACAAACATCCGGTGGACGTCAGTAGTGGATGACTTTAAATGCATTCTCTGAGGTTTGGACAAACTAAACTTTGAAGTACGGACATCCGTAGTAGGTTCAAAATATGCTCATGGATAATTGAACATAATATGGACATAAAACCAAAGAGTGAACGCCGTATCCTCTCTAGTTACCAATGAGTCTGCTGGAGAGTTGCCCTATCTAGATTGGAGAATATAATACACAGTTGCATTTTCTACAATAATAACTGTCTTTATTGCTACAAATGTTACATTATATTTCTGTGACATTAATTTTACTAGTACCAAAGTTTAGAAAAAGTCAAAAGTAAAACAAAGACAAAGGTTTACCAACGTTTGCTAGTACTAAGCTAAATTGGAATCTGTATAGTATTTTTTCTTGTTTAGGTTGTACCAGATTGAAAATAATGAAGCCCATAACATAGCAGTTTATTCAATAGGAGAAAAACCTTTGGGTGTATTTCCTGGATCCAAAACTCCATTCCTGGACATTTATGGAGAAATCGCAGTCGATTTTGATTTTGGTCTTCCTGAAATTGCAGAACCAAATCTAATACACGATTATGACAGTAATAGAATTGCGTCTAGAATATTTAATAGAAATACAGAAGGTAGGTGGCTGTTACGATATTTACTATGTTTTTCTATAATTTTAATTCAAATCAGAACCATATTGACGATAGTTTAAATGATTTTGGTTACATAAATCTGAAGCAAATGAATATTTTTTAATAATAATACCTGATCATCAATTTGTGAATGTAAAATCAAATAATCCATGTCTATGAAAAATATTAATTATTAAAATATTTTATTAATTTTACAACATTTTTTTTCAGAATTAATATGATTTTGTTTTCAGAAAAGTCTCTTATCCATGTGCAGACACAAACGCCAGAGAAAATCATTCCAAGGGAAATGACAGATACAAGTAAGGACCAAAATAGGAAGAAATGGTCTAACTTGACTTGGCCAGTGTATGTGTTGAGAGGAGACTGCACAATTTACTCAATAAATATAGATTTAAATAAAAATAGGTAAGTACAACTTTAATTGTTTATTATCATTTGTGTTAGTTGATCGTAGTTATTTTACAACATTATATAAATTGCAATAATAAATAACACAAATTAATTATCAATTTCTAGATTGTTTATTTTAAAAACATGAAATATAAAATAAACAAAAATTAGAAACAGTCCTCTTTCTAAATGATTTCAAAGCTCACAATTAATTTCAGTTTCTATGGTGATTCTATTAATCAACTCTTCTAAAGATTTAAACTATTAATGATGTACCTATTTATAGTTATTCCATAGGTTTATGTTTGTTTGTTTATATGCTATCTTAAACTTTTTTATAAGATACTGTTATACAATGTTCCCATAAGCTTATTTTTTAACAAATATTCGGTCCTTTAACATAGCTCAAATCTAATGAAAATGTTAAGTACTGCAAAAAAATTAAAAATATCTTATTTATCGGCTGATATACAAATAATAATTAGAACTAACCAAGTCTGTTTTCAGGTCAAAAGCGGTTCTAAAAGGCCCCCTACCCATATCTCCATTTGACATAGATCAAAGTGAAGCATGTTCATTGATTTGCCTGAACTCGTCACCACAAATTTTTTGTATAGCCTTTTCCAGCGGTACTTTGTACCACTCTATTTTACTGGATATTGAGGACAATACATATAGGAAGGTAAGTAACAGAAGTGTCATTAAATAAACATTGGGGCATGGGATGCAGATATATCTTGGGAAATATAGATATCAGCTTTTCTGTTTCTTGCTGTGCAAAACCTAAAGGAACGTCTTATCTGAAAATAAATATACAGGGTGTTCTATTAACAAAAGAGCAACTTAGTTTTTTCATGAGTTTTTGACGGATCCTGTATACTTATTTTCCTTTATTATAATTGATTTTAAAAAATCCTTAAAACTTTTGTGTTTATCATTTTTTGCCAGCTATCTTACTTTAGGAAATAATCGACCGGTTCCATACTTTTCAGCAACCCTGTATATATATATATATATATACAGGGTAGTCACTTTCAAGGTGTACACCATTGGTATATCGTAAACGAGAAGAGAAACAGAGTTGCTTAAATTAGAAAAAAGTTACTCATAGTTTCATGCTATTTAATAATATAAAAACTAATTTTCGATACATTGCATCGTTTCCGAAATATTCTTAAAAAGACTGAAAACTTGGGTTTTCTTATTTCTTCCTTATCTTTCTTATTACTGAAACAAATGCAGTATAATTTGGTATGTGTACAGGGTATTCGCGTATATTTTGACCCCTACCTACAGGGGTTATTAAGAAAGTTAGAAAAAAAGTTTAAATACAAAAGTTGTTTGGTTTTTCACGTATTATCTTTTGGCTAGGTCGAAAAAACAATTGCATGTCGTAAATTTGAGGAAACCAATTGAAGATAATATTTTTAAATGGGACACCCTGTATAATTTTACACGCTTGGGAAAACATTTTTTCTCTAATTTCAAAAATATATATTTTGTTAACATTTACACTGACAGTTTTCGAAATCTTTAATATTTAATGTTTACAATAAATCATAAAAAAAATATTAAAAAATGAAAATATTAGAAAATGTTTAAATAACTAAGGAGGTTACATCGAAAATCGTTAAATATTTTTTATTACTGTTAGTTTCTACTGTTAAATATTTTTAGTTCTTTGTATTTTTTTATTTTTTTATGGTACTCGCTGTCGAATATTTCGAAAACTGTCAGTGCAAATGTCAACAAAATATATATTTTTGAAATCAGGAAACAAATGTTTCCCCAAGCGTGTAAAATTATACAGGGTGTCCTATTTAAAAATATTATGGTCAATTGGTTATCCCAAATTTATAACATGCAACTTTTTTCCGACCTATCTAAAAGATAATACGTGAAAGACCAAATAACTTTTGTATTTAAACATCAAAAAAATTACTTCAAAATATACGCGAATACCCTATACATAAATTGATGTGCTGAATCTATTGGAAGTTTCAAAAATTTTCGGAGCCTACTAGATCATCATGTTTTCGTAGGCAATTTTCATAGGTAAAGTACTCACTGAGAACATTATAATGGCGTACAAAACTCAATTTTCCTACAATTAATTTTGCGCCAAAATTAAGTATTTTATTGTAATACCATATTATTGTTGAACTTTATTGATACTTTGTTGTTAGTTGAAAGAGTGTGCCAAATCTGTACCGTCTGTGCCTTCTAAAGAAATCATAATATTCGAGAACGTCGAATTGGAATTGGGCCTTGCTACTTCAGAGGAGGATTATGAGACCAAATACAAGTGCCCCATATTCTTACATAAGGACGAGTCGAAAGTGGGCAGATATTTTGCCACTCACAGTGCTGGTGTACATTCTGTGACTATTTCCTGTGTCGAAGAACTGCAGAATTACGTTAACGGACCTGAAGGTAGGAACATTATCTAGGAAAAGGTTATGTTAGTTATGTATAATTCCCGGAAAAATAAAACTTGGAAAAATTTCCCGGAAATTTATGAAAGATGCAGATTTTCAAAAAAAAAACAATTTCTCTGAATTAGTTGATTCATTTCCTTTCCATCAAGACCAAGTGCATGATATTTGTTTAGTTTGTACATAAAAATTATCAAATTTTGCTAAATTTTAAATAATTTCTCGATATATCAATTGTAAAATGTAAAAAAAATGCACCGAAGTGTTACTATTTATTATTTAACATACAGGGTTAGGCAGAATGACGTATCCATTTTTGAACTGAATTTGTTCAATAATGTAACAAGATCTAAATTCAAATCAAATCGCCATGTGTTCCCGATTCATGGCAATATATGACAGTTGCCAAACTGTTTGCGAGGAACGTCAGTTTAATAGTAAAAATGGAGCGTTATCATCGCAACGGTATCAACTTGTATTGCAAAATTTTGAACAACACCTTGGTAAAGAAGGTGTAGACTTCCTAAGACTATGGTTTTAGCAGGACGGAGCCACTTCCCACACTGCTAGCCAGCAATTCTGTGAAAAATGTTTCCTGGTCGTGTCATTTCAAAATTTGGGGATGCCACGTGGCCTGCACAGTCACCGGATCTATCAGCTTGTGATTTTTTCTTATGGGGGCTATCTAAAGTCAAAAGTATTCGCTAATCGACCTCGAACTTTGGAACAACTGAAGCATAATATTCGAACCGAGATTAACGCAATCCCAATTGAAATTTTGCAACGAGTGATGCAAAATCTTTATGCTAGACTTTAGGAGTGCCAGCAGCGAGGCGGAGGTCATTTGACTGATGTGATATTCAGAAAATAAATTGCCATGTTTACTTAAGAACGTTTTGTTTCAGTTTTTGATTAAAGTTTAACCATTAATAAATACCAGTACATAGAAAATAGATACTTCATTGTGCCTAACCCGTTACATCTATGAAAATAACATATTATGCTACTTCAGTGACATTTAAATCTGATGATTTTAGCTTTAGCATTGCAGTAAATAATAATTCTTCCATAAAAGGTATAACTAAAAAATAAATATTATATAGAATGATAGGTACTCGTAATACATTAGCTTTAAATATATTTTTAAATTGTTTGTCGAAATATTTTATAGATAGAGAAATATTGCCTACTTTTTGTGTTTACCTATTTGTTTTCAAATAAATACTTACATTTTTAACTTTTTATAATTTAAGGTAGTACAGGGTGGCGCAGATGGATCGGGTGGTTTTAAAATACTTGTCAAACTGTCAATTTTAAAGGTATTGGATTGAAATAAAGTGCAAAACGTATAGTTACAATGGAAGTTTATTAACAAAAAATTAGTAAAGTTAGTTTTTAAAAATTACATCCATCAAATGCCCTCCTTCTCGAGCGACGCATTCTTAGAGTCGGTCCTTAACGTTCCGCATTGCCCGCTCAAGCACATCACCAGGAATTAATGTGATTTCGTTGTGAATTGCTGCCTTCAACTCCTGAATGGTCCGGGGATTGTTCATGTACACCCTTGCTTTTAAATAGCCCCATAAGAAGAAGTCACATACCGTGAGGTCGCTAGGATATCGATGCAAGCTGTACGTGCTCTGTTCCCTGGCCGTTTGATTTCCCGTAATGGAGATCTCCATTGGCCCCCTCGCTCACCGGACCTCACGGTATGTGACTTCTTCTTATGGGGCTATTTAAAAGCAAGGGTGTACATGAACAATCCCCGGACCATTCAGGAGTTGAAGGCAGCAATTCACAACGAAATCACATTAATTCCTGGTGATGTGCTTGAGCGGGCAATGCGGAACGTTAAGGACCGACTCCAAGAATGCGTCGCTCGAGAAGGAGGGCATTTGATGGATGTAATTTTTAAAAACTAACTTTACTAATTTTTTGTTAATAAACTTCCATTGTAACTACACGTTTTGCACTTTATTTCAATCCTATACCTTTAAAATTGACAGTTTGACAAGTATTTTAAAACCACCCGATCCATCTGCGCCACCCTGTAGAATGAATGAAATGAAAATACACCACGCCACCAATGAAAATACATTTTTTAAACAACAAATAAAAATTTATATATTTAATATTAATTTATTTACTTCTTGTTTGTTTTTGCTTGTATGTGATTATTTTAGGTGTTTATAGTACTTCATTCTTGTAGTACCGAAACCATCATTGACATTTGACATTTCAGCATAATATTAGCGTAAAATTAAAATTTCTGAAACTTTCCATTTTTTTCGTGAAAAATTTCATCACTAAGTTACATACAGGGTGTTCCTTAATGTCATGTCCATACTGTAGGACCTAATTCCTTGTTCAATTTTATGACCAAATAAAGAGTCCAAATAAACGATATGCCTCGTTTTCGAGATACAGGGTGTTAAGGTTTGTAGTCATTTGTAGCTATTATTTAGGTTTTATCTTGCATTTTTCTAGTGTTTGCAGATATTAAATGCCTGCTATAAAAATGGGGACATCCCTTTTTTTTTACTTTTATCATAATAAATATTTAGACATGCACTATAATAGTTTTATTTTTTTTTTTTCTCAAAAACGATGCAAAGTACAAAAAAAATGGAAGAAACAAAAAAATTGTATTTGAAATTGTTTCAGCTAAAAAAAATCCAAAACTTGTTAAAAAAACCAGTGGCGTCCAATGTTTTTTCCCATAAATTTCAAATAGGTTACCCTCCAGGACGCCACTGGAGCCAACAATTTTAATCTATTCACGTTTAAATAAGCCCCTTACTACTTCAAACCAACATACCAAGTTTGATCCAAATCGGTGAGAGTTTTCAAGATATTCATAAAAAAAAATGTATAATAACCTTGACACCGTGTATCTCGAAAACGAGGCAATTTAGGACACGTTTATTATTCTCTTCACACTCTTTATAACATCCCTACTCATAAAATTGGACAAGGAATTAGCTCCTACAGTATTGACATGACTTTAAAGAACACCCTGTATGGTAAAATCTAAAATAATAAATTATCTTAAAGTAAAGGTTATTTGAATATATAGATCGCCAGGGTTCCCATTTGAGTTTTAAGGGAATAACGCGAAGTTTGAACTTGATTATTAATAATGATGATATATTTAATACTAGAAGATAGCATAACTGAAAATTGATATTGAATGTGTAAAAATAAGTACATATATTATTATATATCTGCAGAAAATGATCCCACCTCGGACATATTCATCCGTCCTAGTAGTGTGGAGTACTTGGTCTGTACAAAGACCACATCTTCAGAGAAAGCCAACCCAGTTATAGGATTTTCTGTGTACTACGAGCCAACATCTATTATCACACTTTTAAGCGATGGCAGTCTGGTAACATTGGGTATCTTGTATGCTTCAATGGTACCCAAAACCTATGATATTAATGTAGATGTAGATGATAATGAAGAGATTAATTCACCATTGAAACAGGTAAGATAATAGTTACATTATTTTACTTTATGATCAGGGCGAATCATAGATAAGATTGGCATCCCTACCCAAGAAACTAGTATATTTTTATATAAAACTTGATTTTGCTTGGTGGTTATTTTAAAAATTTCAACTTAATTCGATGTGCCCTTCCCAAAACCTGAAATTTCATTTAAACACGGGCCTCAAATAGTTCACAGCCACTTGTTGAGACCGTTGGATATTTTGGAATTCATCTAGGTATGACAAGAGCTCTTCACTCTGCATTACAACCGCCACGGGTTTGTCTTGAAAAAACGAGAAGGCCGTGAAACTGGAGACAGTATCTCGTATTCCACATTCCCATATTATTTTATATGAATAATCTTCGATGTTGCCTGAAGTTGATGTATTCATATTTTTCCAACAAATCGACTGCGTTATCTAAATATATAAAACTATAAAGGGTGTTAAGTTTCAAATTTTAGGTTCAGTATTTAAATTTCAAAAGTTGGAGTTGCTTCTGATGAAACTGGAAGTAGCTAGAAACATTTAATGGTGTCCTTACCCTTAAATGCCTTATGATATCCTTATGGTTATCCTGTATGATATCCTTATTACCTACCTACATGAAACATTTGGTTAATGTAACTTGAAAAATACAACAGTTATGCTGTTCCGCTCAGTATATTCTCCTATTTTCAATTAGATTAAAAATTAATATTAAAACACCGCATAAACTAGACAACCCCCAAACCCAAAGGCTGTCCGGAGAGGTTACACATTGATAAACGCAGACAAACTCCCCATACCCACTGAGAATGTCAGTGCTGGAACTGGGAATTGAACATAGACCGTAATAGACAATGCCACCAAAAAATGCTACCACAACACACTCTAGCGCACCGGGCTACCGAGGCGGTAAATCAATAGATACATCGATACATTAAAATAGATTCATCCAGATCATGTAATAATTTTAATCTGAAAAAATTATATATACAGGATGTTTCCTTAGTTATATTATCTAAAATACTGAACGAGATGCTTTCTCGAGTGATTTCATGATATTAGAAATACAGAGGAGCAGTGGCGTACATCATTTTTTCAAAAAAATGTTAATGTGATTACTGAAATACACCCTCTGTATAATGTGTAACTAATTGGTAGTAGTCTTCTACCATGTGTGCAATTTACGAAAAACATTTTACCTTAAAGGCTAGTCCAGACCTACCTATACTTGCCCGCAAAAATTTAAACATTTGTATAAAACATAAACTGTTTAAAAAGTGTTTGCAAACATTTGTTTAAAACCATTTAAACAAGTAAACAAATGTTTTCTGTTTTCCATCGAGGATGGAAAATACATGTTTTTATACTCGCAAACAAGCAAGTCTTGCAATGTTTATTATTTTATTTCGAAGTGGCAGTGTCAACGGTAGCACACAAAAAATTTATATACTGGGTCCTGTGACAAGATTGAACGGTTTTGAAAAACTTGTCATGGAAAAACAAATGATGTTTGTCAAAGTGCTAGTTTCTGGTCCTGTCAGTTCGGTAATTAAGTGTGTTATGGCTAATTGGGAAATAAACCAACGCGTTTTTGCGGTAAAGTGTTTTATTACTACGCAATCTGTAGTACAGACAAAAACGTGTTTTCGCAATGAATTTCATGTGCCACGCAACGGACGCATTCCAACAAGAAATAATTATGTAAGTAATGTAAGCATTTTGCATGAAGACTTACAGTACATTAGAAGAAATTCATTGCGAGAACACCTTTGTGTCTGTACTACAGATTGCGTAGTAATAAAACACTTTACCGCAAAAATGCGTTGGCTTATTTCTTAGCCATAACACACTTAATTGCCGAACTGACAGAACCAGGAAATTGCACTTTGACAAACATGACTTCATTTGTTTTTCCATGACAAGCTTTTCAAAACTGTTCAATCCTGTTGCCGGACTCCGTAGTTGTTTATTTTTTATTGTGATTATATGTTCTATTCCGTTTTGCAGAAGTTCGCGTGCCCTCCAACGTTTTTCTTTTCTTTTCTTTGAAGTAAAAAATATATAGCCAACAAGCCAACACAAATTCCCGCCACTGCTTCACTACTTAGCGACATGTCTTGTCTTTTGGCCTGGACGCATTTGCAACCTAATAAAATTATAATGTATAAATGCTTTGTTTGTGGGCAAAAGTTTCCAAGCATTTGTTTGTGGGCAATAGGTCTGGACGAGGCTTTAGACCATAGATACTTTAGTAGAACATTAGAACTTTAATTCCCAATATCTCAGAAACTAACCCGCTTACAATAGTTATTTGTTTAACTAGTACAAAAAAATACGCGTTTTCAGGACAAGGGAAAGGGTTGCCGGATGACGCGTAGCGAAGTCCGGGATTTTACGAGTCTTGAAAACGTATTTTTAGTACGAGTTTAACATAATATATTTTCCAACCACTTCTAAGTAGCACCTCCCGTTTACTGATTCATCGGAGTCACTATCTGTTTCTATATTTCTATTTAATTAAACTTCAATATATTATGTGACATGCAATGTAAATATCAAATTACTTTTCGGTACTGTACAACTTTACAATAATCTCTTTTTTGTACAGTTGCTATGGCGATCACAAATAGTCCCAAAATGGGCCTCTTTCTATACAAAATAATTTAATGTTGAAGTGTCTTATTCGTATATGGTTGGAAAAAAAATAACCTGATACACCTTTTTTCATAAAATCACTTAAGAACCCGGCTCCTTCAGTATTTCAGATAAGTTTGGAAGTACCCAGTATAATGGTATAATATAATCTGTGATGCTTGACAGTCTCATTCAGTTTCCAATTATATAGAGAAAAAAGTCGTGCAGAGTAACCATATAATTGGAATATTAATTTAGTTCTACTCTTCGGGCTATGATAGAATCTCACAGAATTATTAATAATTAAAAAATGTTTTTAGATGCTCAAAGAGCCGTTTGATCAATACATCCAGAAAATCTTGAAGAAAACCTCTACGCAGCCGGTATTAAAACTCTCCTCATCGGCAAGTCAAAGTCAAGAGCAGTGCTATGAGGTAAGTCAGTATTTGGAACCAATATAATTAACCACTCGGCACACTGGAATTATTTATTTTTTTAGCTTCTACAAAGGGCAGCACAAGTTTTCCGTGAAGAATACTTCAAGCACCATACGATGGCAAGAGAGGAAATAGAGAAGAGGATCCAGACCTTGAACATGTTGAAGAAAAACCAGCAGAAGGAAATCGAAAGGATGAATAATGAGAAGGACGTGCTGCAAGAGAAGGCAAGCAATTTGGCGGAAAAGTATGAAGATATAAAGGACAAACAGGATGAACTACTTAAAAAGTAAGGATATTTCTAGTTAACTCTACTAACACTTCTGATATATCATAAGAAATTAGGGAAAATCACTTTATTGAATTATCGATAGGCTTGGCGAGTCGACCAGTGGTGTGCGTTGTATAACAGCTGGTATTGCAGGGCAATGATGGGCTGGCTGAATACACCGCACTGCACCGCAAGGCTTTTATGCATTTCAGTTCATTTTCCACTATCGTGGTGTTTGCTTAGAAATATATTCCTCTCCTAAATTGTATATTGCTTTTGTTAATAGTTAATTTCTTTTATGTATTATAATGCGCACGCTTATGTCCGTCCTCGCATTTCCGCCAAGCCTAATTATCAAGGTTTCTTCTGTATTATTAATACATCTTCAAGACAATTCAGAAATAAACATAAACACATAAACACACCACAGAAATGGACATCCTCCCTTCTGAAAGCCTCAGGCTTGTGTAGAGGGAGGGTACACATGAAAAAAACACAGACACACAACCATTCCCTAGGAGAGGTGCCATTTCTCCCTTGGCGAGAATCGAACTTGTGCCGCGATATACCATTCTGTTAGTCACGAGCTACCACCCACACCCAGCACCTAACAGACTGAGCTATCGTTGTGGCAAATAAGAAGTATAATTGAAAACCCGAGAACCAGGCACCTCTGTTTTTACAAAGTTTTGGGAAATTGCAAAAAGTTACATAGGTCGTTTATTTATATTAATAAAACTCCGATTTTTTTTCTGTATGTCATAAATATTATTAAAGAATCTTTGGACATTCTAAGGCCCTTCTCTCACGGGTCGGCTCGACATCGGTTCAGTATGTTTTCGGTATGCAGAGCCAATGTCGCTTCCATGTATTCAAATTGCCGACTGCACACGGCGCGGTGCAGCGAGGTCTCGATTCTGTATGCTTGCGGGATACCGCGTATCGGCATATTTTCTATCGGCAAACGTCCAGTACCGCGCGGCGTGATTGACAGTGAAGTGATTGAAGTGTCCAAAATAATTATGACGACTGAACTAAATTTTGTATTGGAGGTCGAAAAGTACGAGTGCCTTTATAATTACTGCAGATAATGTAGTCTACAGTTTATGTTTCTTTCAAGATAAGGATGAATCCAATATTTTTTCTTTCTTCGTCTTATAATTTTTAAATCGACGATATCTTTTTGGAGCCGTTGGGTATCTATGATATAAATTTACAGATCCGTGTGAGAATAAATTGCGGCACAGCATCATTTCGACAATTGCCGTGCCGTTACCGTACCGATGTCACGTCGACCCGTGAGAGAGCGCGCTAAGGTATATGTGCAATCTGTTATTTTATAAAAGAAAAAAATAATTTAAAAATATTGGATTTGCCCGGTTGTTGCCCCGAAATTTCCCAATTTTGAGAGCAACAAATGAAACAAACTTCTTTAACAAAAAAAATGTATTCACATAAATCAAATACAAAAGTGGGATTCCTCACCTACAACCTTATTAGACTCCCTAACTAGATTATCATAAAAATCAAAGTCTCGTTTATCTTTAACATATTTAACAAAAAACTTCAAATATCAACAAATTCAAGTATTTTTATTCCATTTCAACATTTTAAATGTAATTTAAATTTTATATACATACTTATTTGCTATTTTTAACTTTTATAGGTGTGAAAATTTGTTAATGTTGGTGTCCAGGAAGAAATGCGAGCCCTCAGATGCTGAACAGGCCTTCATGGATGAGCTGAAAGTGTCTGCTGAGAAGGTTGCGGCTTATGGAACAGTAATCGATAAGATCAAGAACAAGATGAAGTATCAACAAGTACAAGTATGTGGTTTTTGTCTTCACAAATTTGGTTTAATTATGAATATTACTCATTGTCGTCCTCTGCCTGTCGAACGTCTGTCGTAGTAAACCCATTGACACTCTGTGCTGTGTGGCATGTCGCACCATCTTGTTGGAAAATCGTTATTTCATTTCTGTAGTTCACAATTGTAGGAAAGAAAAAATTGTTCAGCATATTGACGTAACGATCAGAGTTCGCAGTTACTGCGTTCAGAGCTTCATTCTAAAAAAATAAGAATGAATGAAGAAACCGCACACCACATGGTTACTTTCTCTGAATGTAGGGGTCTTTCGTGTAATTCCTGTGGGTTATTGTCTGACCAATAACGAAAATTTTGTTTGTTGACGAAGCCACTAAGTTGAAACTGGGGTTTATCACTTATCCAAAGATTATGCAGCACGTTATCGTTTTCATTAATGCGCTCTAACGTTTGTTCACAAAACGTTAATCAAGTAGCGTAATCTCGAATGGTGAGTGATTGCACAATCTGAATTTTATATGGATGGTAGTGAAGGTAAGACCTTGACTACCTTCCGTACGTACCTTCACTATGTACTGAAAAATTCTTCTCATGGTACTGTAGGTTAATCCGAGAGTTAAGATTCGTCGTCTAATGGATCTTCGTAGGCTCTCGTCCAATGAATAACGTACCGCTTGAATATTCTCTGGTGTGCGCAGTTCTCGCACTGCCACCTCTTTTGTGTTGTTGAACCATTGATTTCAAAGTTCCTAACCGACTTTTGAATAACGTGGTAGACAACACACGAGCGCGAGGCGTCAACGGTAGTGTAAACGAAACACTCATCTCGCATGGACGAAACTTTCTCCATTTTAGTATAATACGCTTTGATGGCGAATGCGTGTTCGTCGGGCCAAGTATCCTTAATAACCAACTTGCCACTCTCTAGATTCACAACTTTGACAGCCCAAACCCGCCTCCCCTCTACTTTTTCTGCAGTGGCGTTCCCAAATCGTCCCTTTCATTGGCTCACTTTGTATTTAGTAGTCATTGAATGTTCATAAATATAGATATAGAGGGGTTTCATAAGTAATCTGTAATACTCAAGTGATTTCATATATGAAATTACATTAAAAATCCAGAGGAACGCATACATTTTTTGTTCAGACTAGGCATTTTTAAGTAATTACCCATAGGCGTGCATCTGTTAATGCCGAAAAAATTATTAAGTCTTCTTCCAAGATGCATATGTGACTGCAATTTAAGAAGAAACTTTTGTGTTAACTGAGATTTTAGAAAAAAAAATTTAAACCGTAATACCTGTATTCGAATATGAAATCATTTTATATGACCTCTTTGTGAAATCACTTGAGTAAGCATATCGACTTTAGTATTTCAGTGTAATTAGAAGATACACTGTATATATAACTTATATAGTATCTTCCTGGAAATATATCCAGAAGTTATATATCCAGTGTATTGAATACTCTGTAATAAATCTTTTTATTCAACTTTATATAAATATTCAAAACAAACGGTATCGATCATGCTACCTGATCCAAGATATACTTCTTAAACCCAAAGCCCAAAGGTTTCAGTCTTGACCCGTTTGCCTCCGTGTTAAATCCGAATGATAACTCAAGACTACTGTTTACAGTCTTATGATTTTAACTTTAACATCAAGTACACTTTTTTTCAAGTAACCTTGTTCTAATATGGTGCTATTTATTTATTCAGATGGAGAACTGGAGAGCACAAGAAGTTAAAAAGGTTATAACCATAAATGAGACCCACACCAACACCATAAAGACCAACTTAGAGGAATCGTAAGTATATTTAATTGATATCTTCCCATTTTCTACACATATTTTCTCATTAGTAACCATTTAGTGTGTCAGATCTAATACTATTTTTCTATAGTTCAGTGTGGAATTGTCCAGTTCCGCACAAGATATGATAATAATGTTGAAGGCGGCCTGGCCCTCTATGGCTAGATAGATCATTTATTAGTGACTGACTGCACAAATGAACAAAATACATTATGTCTTCTGTAATTGGTATAATATTGTTCATCCTTTCAAGTATAGATGGCGACAACAAATTTTAAGAATGCATTAGATAAAAATGTTAATAGATTTTATGTGCTTATACCTACACATAGATTCCTGTAATTTTGTGTAGATATCCATATATTTATAAATAAATAGAAAGCCACACAGTATGTATCAGTATCTCATTATTTTTTTTTTTGTTTCAGAACAAAGAAAATCTCAACAATGCTCAGGGAGGTCAACGAGTATAAGAAATTACTTAATTTAAAATAATGTTTAAATTGTTATAACATACTATAATTAACTGTAATGAACAAGTTTTGTTAATAAAGAATATTTTCTACAACTTACATTTTTTGTTATCTTGAAATTTTGCTTTTTGCTTACAAACAATGCTTGATTTATAATCCTGCTCATTGCTTATTGCTTCTCAATCAATCTGCAAATATTCACTAAATAATTTTCATAATTTCTATCAGGAGGGCAGAATGTTAAAGGAGGTATTTAAATAAAATTATTTTGCTCCTGATAAACTGTTCAAACAGAAAACTGCAATATTAGCAATTTCTATTAGGAGAGCAGAATGCCAGAGGAGGTATTTAAATAAAATTATTTTGCTCCTGGTTTACTGCTTAAACAGAAAACTGCAATATTTGTATTAGGAGAGCAGAATGCCAGAGGAGGTATTTAAGTAAAATTATTTTGCTCCTGGTTAACTGCTTAAACAGAAAACTGCAATATTTGTAATTTGTATTAGGAGAGCAGAATGCCAGAGGAGGTATTTAAGTAAAATTATTTTGCTCCTGGTTAACTGCTTAAACAGAAAACTGCAATATTTGTAATTTGTATTAGGAGAGCAGAATGCCAGAGGAGGTATTTAAATAAAATTATTTTGCTCCTGGTTTACTGCTTTAACAGAAAACTGCAATATTTGTAATTTGTATTAGGAGAGCAGAATGCCAGAGGAGGTATTTAAGTAAAATTATTTTGCTCCTGGTTAACTGCTTAAACAGAAAACTGCAATATTTGTAATTTGTATTAGGAGAGCAGAATGCCAGAGGAGGTATTTAAGTAAAATTATTTTGCTCCTGGTTAACTGCTTAAAACAGAAAACTGCAATATTTGTAATTTGTATTAGGAGAGCAGAATGCCAGAGGAGGTATTTAAATAAAATTATTTTGCTCCTGGTTTACTGCTTAAACAGAAAACTGCAATATTTGTAATTTGTATTAGGAGAGCAGAATGCCAGAGGAGGTATTTAAGTAAAATTATTTTGCTCCTGGTTTACTGCTGAAACAGAAAACTGCAATATTTGTAATTTGTATTAGGAGAGCAGAATGCCAGAGGAGGTATTTAAGTAAAATTATTTTGCTCCTGGTTAACTACTGAAACAGAAAACTGCAATATTTGTAATTTGTATTAGGAGAGCAGAATGGCAGAGGAGGTATTTAAATAAGATTTTGCTCCTGGTAAATTGCTTAAACAGAAAACTGCAATATTCGTAATTTCTATCAGGAGAGCAGAATGTTAGAGGAGGTATTTAAATAAAATTATTTTGCTCCTGATAAATTGCTCAAACAGAAAACTGTAATATTAGTAATTTCTATTAGGAGAGCAGAATGACAGAGGGGGTATTTAAATAATATTTTGCTCCTGGTAAATTGCTTCAACAGAAAACTGCAATATTCGTGATTTCTATCAGGAGAGCAGAATGTTAGAAGAGGTATTTAAATAAAATTATTTTGCTCCTGATAAACTGCTCAAACAGAAAACTGCAATATTAGTAATTTCTATTAGGAGAGCAGAATGACAGAGGGGGTATTTAAAGAATATTTTGCTCCTGATAAACAATTGCTTTGGCCAGCAATTTCCTCTTATTATAAGTATATATTATGGAGTAAAAATGCAATAATTTCATATAAACCTTCTTTATTAAAAAAAAAAGAAAAAAATTACAAAACCAATACATTTGTAAAAATATATCACAATTTTTATTTTAAACCAATATATAATGTATGCAAAAGTCATAATATAAAAAATACTTAACATCTACACCTACATCATAATTTTCTTAAAATGCCTAAGATAAATCCCTGTATTTTATTAGGCCATTTACTTTTCTAAATGGCAATATCTTGACAGTCATAACATTTATAACCGGCAAAATATAAATGATTAAATGTTACCAAAATATTCAGTTCAATCCCGATAGTACTTCAATTCTGAAACAGTCTTAAAAAATGTATTACTCAATAGATCTATAACACTGAAGTATTACATTATAGTTTTTCACAAAAATAATATTTTATCTAACTGTTTAATGTATTATTACAGTGTTTTATATTGCCGAATGATGTAAATCAGGATTCGGCAATTCTTCAATCAGAAATATGCACCTCACATGCCTGTTGCATTCAGTATTGTTTCTATAATTATTGTTAACATATTGTTATTTTAATGACGTGACATGTGGCAGGGTTAAAATAGCCCACAAATAATGTTTACAGTCCTAAAAAACTGCAAACTATTACCGATAACTTAAGTGTTGGGTAAATGGAATATTACATTCATCGCAGTGTAGTAATACATTATTATATGACAATATTACAGATCAGTCTGACTTTTGAGGATAGAAACAATATTTTTATTACACAAAAGGTGACGGGAAAGTTTCTCAGTATTCGATACATGACTAAGGAAATGTGTTCGATAATGTCTTTTCTTTGATCCTTTATAAAACTATAATAGTACAAGGAAGGATCTTTCTTAAATATTACGTTTACATCTAGAAGTGCTATCTATTATCAAGCCTTAGTCTTAAAGAAATAAAAAATAATTCTAATACAAAAACTCCTATCCGAAGAATCAGTTACTGCTTAGTGGTCAACTAGAGGTCCCCAGAAATATTTGCTTATTCGGTCCTCGTCCTCTGCTAGGAAGAAGTCCCTGCCATGTCTGACAAATTCTTTCTGAGAGATCCTCCCGTCGCCATTGGAATCTATAGCTCTGAAGGCCAGGATAGCGTCCTGTTCTTGTAGGCCCAATACATCAAAAAATAGTTTGAATTCTTCAACGGTGATTTCCCCAGATTTGTCTTTATCAACAGCCTAGAAAGCAAAAGTTTAATAAAAAAAATTGTTTGGGTTAATTAATCGATTTAAAAATTGTTTGTAGTCAATGTTCCAACCCAAAGAATTCAAAACTGTATTCAAAAACTATCAAATGTTTTATTTAATTTGTTACCGATAAATTTTTACAAAAAATAACTTCTTTGCCAAAACAAAAAAAACTAGACAGTTTAATTTAGACTTTAACTAGTATAGAATAGCGGATAATAAGTATAAACTCTGTATTTTCAGGCCTGATGTATCCCCTATGTTATTTTATAACACGGGCTGTTAAATTCATATATCCAATCAGGAGCTACGTTTTTAAAACAATATAATTTCTGATTGGCTATAAAGTTTAACATCGATATTATTTTAGCATCAAATGATATACATCAAAGGGCCAATTAAAAATGGTCACATATACCAGACAAACCAAACAAATGAAGTTAGTAGAAATTTAGCCCAATCGTTCGCGCTGTTTTCTCTATCGTGAATTTGCTGTCATTAGTTATCAATGTCACTCAGATTGTGGTTCACGACTGTAAACAAACCGTGTCAAACGTGAAAATGGTGTAAGAGAACAAGTAAAAAATGAGATGGATAATCATAGACAACACCAGCGTTGGCAAAACGAATTAATAAAACAACACCATGGTGCTTTTTCAGTACATTTTTTAACAGGCAGACCCTATTAAATTTCTCTTTATACTTCATGGTAATCACAAACACAAAGAAGAGAACAAATAAATAATAATTCATTCGCGCCTGTCAAAATAAAATTCTTTTTGATGTTAATCTTTCAAGTTCTTTAACATGTGATCTTTTCTGTGATTTTCTGACATTACATATCCATGAATGTCAGTTGTCAATGTTGTCATTAGAATGAATTGACATGACAATAGATTTTGCAAACAGCAACATTGGTAATAATTTTACTTACTAAAACTGTTACGTACCTTAAACAGATATGGCAAGAAAGAATGGGCCCGCCTAACTAAACGTTTGTCATTTAGGACATGATGCATGTTCTCTAAATACATCTCGACAGTTACCAAGTTGTATGGCGAAATCTCTCCCCATTGTTTTTCCCAGAGATCCTGAAATAAGAAGTAATTCATATCATTAATAATAATAATATTTTATTTTCCTTTAGACATTTTACATATATAGGAATTGTCTAAAACTTAAAAACTGAAACAGAAAGGTAGAAAAATACTCTGACACAGAATAACATTTATCCGGTAAATTATTAAAAATAGAAAGTCCCATATAGTTAGGAGAATCAGAAGTTAGTTTCAGTCTAGGGAATGGTACATGGAAATTATTTTTTTGCCTTGTGTTTATCTTATGATAGTCACTATTTACAGTAAATTTATTTTGATTTTTAAAAACGTAAATACACATTTCAAAAATATATATACTAGGTAAGGTAAGAATGTTATATTGTTTAACAATAGTCCTGCATATGTAACAAAAAACTTTATTTCAAAAACTGAAATATTAGTAGAAAGTATATTAGATCCTACGCTTCTATACGTATATAAAGGACGATTTTTTAAAGAATAGTTGGTTAGGTCCACAAAACCAAAAAAACCCTTACAATACCATGAGACCATATGTAAAAAGTGGTCTTGGACATGGATTATATTAGGTGGTATTGGCAGAATTTATGAAGCAATGACACAATATTTTTCACCTAGTAAGATATTCATAAAGAAAACAGTATTAAATAATGAATAAAGATCATATTTGAAATTAGTAAAAGTTCACTTCGCAGCAGGATAATTAATTACAGATATTTCCAGACTATAGATGATGAACTTTTCTGCCTTTGTTAGATCCAATCTAAAAAATACCTTGACCATGGGTTTTTCAGTTACAGTTCATTTTGATTGGAGCCTTTACAAAAATTTAGTATTTAAATTCATCATCTGTTCATTCATCAGTATTTAAATACTGATGAACAGTGAATAAAAAGAGTGAAATTTTTCTTTTGCTCTCTTTTAGGAAAATTTGGTTTCTAATCTTTAATAAGCTGTGAATTTTCAATACCAAATTAGGTATTGAAGTTTTACAAAAATCATGTGAACAAAGCAACTAATAAAAATGCTGTGCAAACACTGCAAATCTGTGATAGATTATTATTATGGTGGTAACCTACTTTATATGATTCAGTAATTTATGGATATAACCAATATGTACAATATGTCCCGCTTAAATGCAATACCCACTTAACATTTTTCATTTTATTTAGAACCAAAAGATTGAATAAAAACAATAAGAAAACGCCAATTTATGCCTCACTGATAAATCTGTATCAGATTTGCTATCATTCTTGTAGATCGAAAAATTATACCTATTATATATCTGATAGAGATTATATTCCTACCATGAAACTTCAGTTCATATTTTACATTACATTATTATAAGTCAAGGACCACATCAATTATTCTAATTTCATGTTCTTGATTTTTAAACTAAAATCCAATTTCAATAAGATCAGAGAATTTTTACTGTATTTATAAATAAGTTTATCAAAAATTTTAATAATGTAGGTACTATCGCAAGATAAGTAGTTAACTAGTTAACGAATAATAAGTGTGATAAATAATTTAGGTTGAGTGGGGCAAATAATAATTTTGTTTTGATTGTAAATTTCACTGTAAAATAAAGTAAAATGTTTTATACTCAACACTCAAGTAGTATTATGTAACAGTTTTCCTTGGGGTTTTCTACAGGGTATCCAAGAACAAAATGGAGAAAACAGCAAAGAGTTACTGCAATAAATTCTTGATTGCAACCATATACAGTATGTAAGTAAAAACCATCTTATATTTTCTTAAACCGGAGAAAATTCTCTATCGTATAACGAAAATATGATAAGAATTTGTTCATGTTATCATAGGAAGCAGGCCTAGCAGAAGATGCTGAGTGCCGCTTGTGCTTAGAAGATGATGGAATGGCAAAACACATATTATGCACCTACCCCGCTGGGGAAAGGATCAGATACTCATTATTTGGCAAAGGGCAACTTCTGCCAGAGGATCTAAATAAGTTCTCACCCAATAAGGTGATCAGCTTCTGATCACCTTATTAATAGGCTGGACCTGTTGGGTGAAATATAAGTAGGTGTGAGCCACAATATAGACCACATGGTCGTGGTGGAGGGTCTGGTTTTCGGCCCACTCACTTTTGAACCTAACCAAGCCTATCATAGGAACGTTATTTAACTTTTTATGTTCAAATGACATTTTTCTCTCCTTTTAGCAATATAACAGACAGTGTGACACATATTCATGGTATACCCCTCTTTCCCCCCTTATTTTTAGAAAGTACTTATTAAAGGTCACTATTTCACATAAAAATTACCTATTTGCCGCTTCTAGTTTCACCGGAAGTAATACCAACTCTTGATTTTTATATGGAACGCCAGGTATATTATTATATTTTGGAAATCTACGTCATTTTGTGAATATAATAATATAACATAAGTAATATTTCCGCTGACAAATTACGTTTTAGACTCTATTTTACTTTTGAGTTTAGAGTGCCTTCTCTAAACTGTAATTTCAGTTCTTTTGGTCCCATATATGAAATAAGCCTATGGATAGATTGCTTATTAATTGTACTTTCTAATGGTACCTCATATCAGTACCATTATGGTATTATTTAAAAAAAAACTAGTTTCAGCTCCATATATAACCACTTTGAAGAATTTTAACGCCCTTTAAGTAGAGAAGTTTAATGTTTTTGTCGCCAACTCTATTTTTTTATGGATGCTATGGCCCATTAGAATTAGTCAGTGATAGTTAAGGCACTTCTAAATTCAAAAGTAAAATAGCGTCCAAAAAGCAATTTGGCAGCTGAAATGTCACTTATGTTATATCGTTGTATTCAGAAAATGACGTAGATTCTAAACATATAATTAAATACAGGGTGTTCCATATACAAATCGAGAGTTGGTATTACTTCCGGTAAAAAAAGGTAATTGTTATGTCAAAAAGTGACATTTAATAAGTACTCCCGCCATCCAAATTTGAGAATTGTATCTAAAAAAATAATTGTGTATGTTACTGTACAGTTGTGTAACACTATATGTCAGTTAAAATTGTCTATGGAAATAATGGGGAATCAAAAAACTGTGTCATTTGAATTTAATCATCAGAATGAGGATTTTCTCTAGTTTAAGAAGATATATATACACATACACTTTTCTTAAAAAAATAACTAGAAAGTGATGTCTGGGGCCCCTGTATACATATATACTAGATGATTTAACATAATTACCAAGATACCAAAATTTTAAATGGGAATATTCGTATTGGAACCCCATTTTTTAAATGTAATAAACTAATAAGTAAAGCAGGGTGTTCAGCAAAAAATTCGGAAAACTAATAAATTAAATTGTAAAATATTTCAAGAAAGGTTTTCAAAATTTAAACTCGTATAAAATGAAAACAAACATCATCAGAATATACGATTTCCAGGTCACAGGACACCCTGTAAAGTTACACACTATACCAATTATCTTTAAATACTATTCTGTAAAATTAAATTTTTAGACTTTTGAATATACTTACTGTCACTAACTTGTGAAAGTCCTTGACCTGCTGTTCACTTAAATTACCTAAATTCACAAATCTCTCGGCCAATAATTTGAAATCATCAAAGGATATCACACCGTCTTTGTTGAGATCTAGGATTCCATGGAATGTGCGCATTTTTCTACGCCAGAAGTGTGTCTCTCCCTAAAATAAATTAATATATAAAACAGTTAAATTACTTTTAAAAGTGCTGTTGTTTAACAATATCAAAAACAATATGATTGTTACTCTTTGTTGCAAGTAATCCTCTATGTAAAATTTATGACAATGACCTATTGAAAAAAAAAGTCTGATTGATGCTTGGCGAATTTTATCAAGGTAGACTGCTACCTCGATTGCTACCTTTTGTGAGTTTTAATTAATATTTCTTAACCTTCTCAATGTCTCGCAAATGGGTGGTGAATGGACGTAATGTGATTGATGTAAAGGACAATATTTGTGCAAGTGCTAAAAAGTGTTTGATTCTTAGCACTTCTGTTATGCAACCGAATTGAATTCACAAATCCTCTTGCTTTTTTCCCTTCAGTGGTCATTTTTGAACTTAATTTAAGTTAGGTATGGGTCTTTTTTAATTTTTTTCCGTCATTTATCATCATAAGACATTCATTTTTATTACAAATATCCAGTACACTAAGTAGGAATAAGAATCATTGAGTTATTAATTTAACATTTGAGAAGTCATATAATATCATAAAAATTTAAATCATATTCAACTACCACTTGTCAGCAACTGAGCAAGAGAATAAAGCTTTTGTTTTGCTCAGTATTTGTGTCAGGGGTTCCCATTCGCATTAGAAATTATATATACTTATTATATTTTTATTGTGAAAAACTCCAACTAGATACTCCTATTCCTACGCATGATATTTTGAATATTCATATATGAGTAAATTGGAATATAATATTCTTTGTAGACAGAGAAGCTAGCACCTAATTAAGTAATTACTTTAAATTTAGGTCATATAAAGTAGGTATATATTATGTATGTACAGGGTATTCGCGTATATTTTGACCCCTAAAGTTAGAAAAAAAGTTTAAATACAGAAGTTGTTTGGTTTTTCACGTATTATCTTTTAGATAGGTCGAAAAAAAAATTGCATGTCGTCAATTTTGGTAAACCAGTTGAACAAACATAATATTTTTAAATGGGACACCCTGTATAATTTTACACGCTTGGGTAAACATTTTTTTCCTGATTTCAAAAATATATATTTTGTTGACATTTGCACTGACAGTTTTCGAAATATTCGACAGCGAGTACCATAAAAAAATATAAAAAATACAAAGAACTAAAAATATTTATCAGTAGAAACCAACAGTAATAAAAAATATTTAATGATTTTCGATGTAACCTCCTTAGTTATTTAAACATTTACTAATATTTTCATTTTTTAATATTTTTTTATGATTTATTGCAAACATTAAATATTAAAACATTTCGAAAACTGTCAGTGCAAATGTCAAAAAAATATATATTTTTGAAATCAGGAAAAAAATGTTTACCCAAGCGTGTAAAATTATACAGGGTGTCCCATTTAAAAATATTATGTTTGTTCAACTGGTTTACCAAAATTGACGACATGCAATTTTTTTTTCGACCTAGCTAAAAGATAATACGTGAAAAACCAAACAACTTTTGTATTTAAACTTTTTTTCTAACTTTCTTAATAACCCCTGTAGGTAGGGGTCAAAATATACGCGAATACCCTGTACCCATAACTGTGCACTTTGAAATTTTAAATTTCATTAAATAAGGATATGTGGCTTGGATTCGCACTCTAATTTACTACAAATAATTTGAAGTTTATTCGATTACAGACAATTTTCTATGAAGTCATTAAATATAAATATTTTCATAACAATGTGGTAGACTAGGTGAAGTTAATAAATATTATTATTTTATGTCCATTAATTGGCGGGGAATTTGGGATAACAAAGAGAATATAGTTGCAGCTATTACTATTATTAGTTTTATCTATCAAAATTGTAGGGGAGGTGCACATGCTCATTGCTCATTTATTCCTTATATAAAGCCGCCACTGTTATAATGTACATACTGAATAGCCCATAATGAATTCGAACACTTCTGCAATTTTTTTAATTTATAAACCTGTAACAAGTAGTCCTGGGAATGATAATGTGAAATATCTTGACCTGAAGTGAATATTTTTCGTGCCTTGACATCAAAATGGCTCAAAGAGAATCAATAATAAGATATAATTTACAGAGGTGGTACTTTTTATTTTTTCTGCTTAACGTTGTTATTATTTTCTTAATACCATTTTTAAACGAAACTTAGGACCTATATCCCCAATTTGAAAGAGAATAAAGATAATATATTTTTCTATATAATATACAGGGTGTCCCATTAATATTGCGAAAAAATCAGGGGGAGTTTCCTTGACCAAAAAGAAGAAAGAAAGTTCCTATAAACCTATGTCCGAAAATGCTTCATTTCGGAGATACAGGGTGTTGAAATTTAGAGAAAATACAAGATTTTTACTAATATCTGCAGAACACTAATCCCGATTTTTTTTGAAATTTGGTTTGAAATATCAACAGGAGTGAGTCCCCGGACGCCACTGGAATAGATAAAATAAATCAAATTACGTCAGACGACGTCTACCGTTTTTATAAACAAACATACCAAATTTCAAGAAAGTCGGAATTAGGGTTCTCCAGATATTAGTAAAAACCTTGTATATTCTCTAAATTTCAACACCCTGTATTTCCGAAACGAAGCATTTTCGGACATAGGTTTATAAGAACTTTCTTTCTTATTTTTGGTCAAGGAAACTCGCAATTGCGAATTTTTTCGCAATATTAATGGGACACCCTGTATATATAGTAATATATTTGATCGAGGGACATTTTTGTAGGATGCAGGCATTCATGTCTCATGGTACAACTTGTATTCATGAGTAAATTGTTTTCTCACACAACATATAGTGTTTTGTGCCCTACTTTTGACATGGAAATTGTTCAATTCAATTCAAAAAAAAAATTACAAATACAATGTCTTTTCTTTAGTGAGTTATGACCATTAATTGGTGCCATTGTTTAAATAATGAATATTAAAAACATAAGGGTAGGTGCTTTTGTGACAAAGTTTTTGTCTGTTTGATGTCTGAGTGATTAGAATTGTATCTTGTTGTTGATCTTGTTATCGTCATAGGCAAATAGGTATATAGAGATGATAATTTAAAAGTAAATAGAAATGTTAAACTGATACATAAATTCTTTTATGAAAGTCTACCGATATATTTTGCTTCTTTTGCTTAAATTAAAAATTGTATCTATAGATATAAGACAGGGAAAACATATTTATTTCATTAAATAAACACTGTTTAAAAACACGCCCGGTAGTTTAGCCGGCCCTAAAATCTTGAAGAAAAATTAAAAAATATGTTGTAAACATTAAAGGAAGGGTTTGATGAATAGTTAGGTCCATAGGCCATAAATAACAATTTGGAATGAATACTTTGTAGACGTAGAAGCTGATAATTAGGTAATTACCTTAAAATTAGAACATGTAAAATAAATATATGTATACCTACTCATAGCAGACTAAAATGTTAAGTAAAGATATGGAAAGTGATTCACAGAACTCAAATGTACTGACAATAAAGTTATTCTTACTAATATTCTCTTAACTACACCTACAAGTCTACAATCTTATTACTGAATAAAATATTATATTTACTAACTTCTATTCCACTACCGACAGCGTTATTAAATATAAATATTTTTTCAGTAACAAGATTGTAGACTTGTAGATGTAAAGAACATATATTTTTAGTATATGTCCATTACCGGGCAATATGAAATAATATCGAAATAACATAGAGAATAATATAGTTACTCTCAATACTTTACTCAATACTTTATTTATTTATTTATTTATTTATTTATTTATTTATTTATTTATTTATTTATTTATTTATTTATTTATTTATTTATTTATTTATTTATTTCAGAAAATTCTGTAGTAAAATAGCAATTTTTCGCAAATAATATAGGTAATTAAACTCCATGGGTATCATAAGTAAAAACAATAAGATGGATCACTTTTTTTAGTATATCAGAAAAATTTTGATACTTATAAACGTGTTATATCATTTTGAAACTATTTTTGTCTGCAGCATTGCAGCAGCTATACGATGGTGTAGTACTATGCCACTATTAGAGTATCAGTCCTTTAATCATAAGTTCATGAGTACAGGTAAATATTTAGATCTCTAACTATATAGAATTCAATTTCTTTATTAAAATATCAGTATATTGGAAAAAACCAAATTGTAGTGATGTAGAAAATTCCAATTTATTTTCTACCCTTATATAATTTATGTACTTACCTACCCTTGTGTTTATAAATAAATATTTAGTTTTATCCCATTGTTAAACCCCTGACTTACTGTAAATATCCTACGATTTAGATAATTTGCTAATTAGTTACTAATATTTTAACAAAGAAATTCAGTTTCTCCTTTCAAAGTGACACAGATCTTCATGGACTTTTATACAGATTCTGATAAAAGAACAGGTAGGGTAGGGTAAGGGTTGTAGGTAGGGTTTTACCATACCTACTCAATGGCAGGGCCAATTCAATACCCTTCAAATATTAGTGCATTAGTGCATCATAACTTATATATATATATATATATATATATATATATATATATATATATATATATATATATATATCTTATCTATGATCATAAAAATATACCACAAAATTTCTGAAATAGCCCAAGTCCATATTTCCAAAACTAACGAGAAATTGAGAAATAAATAAGCGTGTAGTGAAGTTGTCGAAATAAAGTTTCTGTATATGTACATGAAAACGTAATATGCTATAATTTTGGCTCTTGTGTGTGTGTATACAAATTTGATTTGATACAATTTGAAAATCTACTCACCCTATGACCAATCCATTCCTCTAAATCACTGTCAGATTCAGAGTCAGACATGAACTTCCTGTCGGCATGATGCTTAGCTTGCTTGCTGTATTCCCTGGTGCTGGTAGACAAGTGGCTGTTTTTAAAAGTTGTTGTAGCCAGAGGTGTGTACTTACAAAAAGTGACCTGCAAAAATTGGGAATATTTAATGAAAAACGTATTGAACAAATTCAAAAAATAACACTTAAATATACACCTCCATATAACATAAAAAATATTAATTGTTTTGAAAAAAAACATTGATCTTATTTAGATGTTCCAAGCAATATATAGAAAAGACTCTATATACTAGTATTTCGGCTTATTAGGCCTTTTTCAATAGAGTAAATGTCTATTACTAAATATTTCTGATATTTGTTTTCTCAGTGATTGTTTTCTATACAATGCGTCGAAAATCCTGAATTTTTTCCTGCGTTATTTTGCGAAATGACGCAAAAAATTCTGGATTTTCGACGTATTGTATAGAAAAAAATCATTTTGTAGATCTAAAAAATGTAAAAGTACATCGAGAAAAGAAAGGAAAGCGCTTAGATCTGTTAGGACAATTAGAAATTAAAAAATCTTTAATTATAAATCCTTGTACCACGAATGATCAGATAAATTTTGCACTTTCGCCCTTCTTGGAAAAGATAATAAAAACTCGGGCCTTGCCAGATGGTGGGATCAATCGGGGTAGGTACTCGTAAAACAGATAAATAACAAGACACACTTGGAAATATTTAGTAATAAACATTTACTCTATTGAAGAAGGCCTAATAAGCCGAAATACTAGTATATAGAGTGTTTTCTATATATTGCTTGGAACATCTAAATGAGATCAATGTTTTTTTCAAAACAATTATTTTCACGATGTTTCATAAAGAACCATCCGCTTCGAGTATCCACTTTATTTTATAAAAAATATGATTGTATATTATGTAGTATAAGTTACTCATTTTCTTAGTTTAAATACTCAAGGTATAACATTCTAAGAATGTTTCGATACTAGACAATTATTATCAGTATTACAGAGATCTGATAAATATATAATTAATGGGACTCATTCCCATGCACATTTATACCGTTCAGTAACTAAGTTGCATACTTGGTCACTCAACATTACACCAGGGCACTCATTTATAAGCATCTGTTGCATCAATTTAAAGTTTTACCCAAATGTTAAAAATTTTACTCAAACGTGATAATAATTTATGTGAAGTTATAATGTATTGTTGAAATACTAACGAAGATCAGATATAATTCAGTATTCAATTTCTTCCTAAATAACATAAACAATTATTACGACGACCAATTCTCACCTGGAAATAACAAAACGCGGCCTTGAATCGACATGTGGCTGAAGACAGACACGGATTCAGATTCGAGAAATGAGTTTTTACAGCGGACCAGTTCATTATTGCAAATAAACAAAATTAATTTAAAATTTCTGTATTTATTTAAAATTAAGATGTGGCTGTGCATTAAATGAGAAGGGCATTACTATGTGGGTACTATTAACAAACTAAAATTGTTTTTCGTGAAACGAGTGAAACGATTTTTTCTATTTCAAATATTGAAAAATTCGCTCAATCGACAAATATAATTGTCACGGATTTTCCATAATACCGTGTCTTCATAGGTGTCTAGAGATATAGAAAATACCATAGAATCGGAAAAATTCAGGGTCTACGAGGGCGAAACGATTCTTTCTATCTAAAATATATAAAAATTCGCAGAATCCACAAATATAATTGTCACGGATTTTCCATAGTACCGTGTCTTCATAGGTGTCTACAGATATAGAAAATAGTATAGAATCGGAAAAATTCAGGGTCTACGAGGGCGAAACGATTCTTTCTATCTAAAATATATAAAAATTCGCAGAATCCACAAATATAATTGTCACGGATTTTCCATAGTACCGTGTCTTCATAGGTGTCTACAGATATAGAAAATAGTATAGAATCGGAAAAATTCAGGGTCTACGAGGGCGAAACGATTTTTTCTATCTAAAATATAAAAAAATTCGCAGAATCCACAAATATAATTGTCACGGATTATCCATAATACCGTGTCTTCATAGGTGTCTACAGATATAGAAAATACTATAGAATCGGAAAAATTCAGGGTCTACGAGGGCGAAACGATTTTTTCTATCTAAAATATATAAAAATTCGCAGAATCTACAAATATAATTGTCACGGATTTTCCATAATAGCGTGTCTTCATAGATGTCTAGAGATATAGAAAATACCATAGAATCGGAAAAATTCAGGGTCTACGAGGGCGAAACGATTATTTCTATCTAAAATATATAAAAATTCGCAGAATCTACAAATATAATTGTCACGGATTTTCCATAATAGCGTGTCTTCATAGATGTCTAGAGATATAGAATATACCATAGAATCGGAAAAATTCAGGGTCTACGAGGGCGAAACGATTATTTCTATCTAAAATATATAAAAATTCGCAGAATCTACAAATATAATTGTCACGGATTTTCCATAATAGCGTGTCTTCATAGATGTCTAGAGATATAGAAAATACCATAGAATCGGAAAAATTCAGGGTCTACGAGGGCGAAACGATTCTTTCTATCTGAAATATATAAAAATTCGCAGAATCCACAAATATAATTGTCACGGATTTTCCTTAATACCGTGTCTTCATAGGTGTCTACAGATATAGAAAATACCATAGAATCGGAAAGATTCAGGGTCTACGAGGGCGAAACGATTCTTTCTATCTGAAATATATAAAAATTCGCAGAATCCACAAATATAATTGTCACGGATTTTCCATAATACCGTGTCTTCATACATGTCTACAGATATAGAAAATACCATAGAATCGGAAAAATTCAGGGTCTACGAGGGCGAAACGATTATTTCTATCTAAAATATATAAAAATTCGCAGAATCCACAAATATAATTGTCACGGATTTTCCATAATACCGTGTCTTCATAGGTGTCTACAGATATAGAAAATAGTATAGAATCGGAAAAATTCAGGGTCTACGAGGGCGAAACGATTCTTTCTATCTGAAATATATAAAAATTCGCAGAATCCACAAATATAATTGTCACGGATTTTCCTTAATACCGTGTCTTCATAGGTGTCTACAGATATAGAAAATACCATAGAATCGGAAAGATTCAGGGTCTACGAGGGCGAAACGATTCTTTCTATCTGAAATATAAAAAAATTCGCAGAATCTACAAATATAATTGTCACGGATTCTATGGTATTTTCTATATCTCTAGACATTTATGAAGACACGGTATTATGGAAAATCCGTGACAATTATATTTGTGGATTCTGCGAATTTTTATATATTTTAGATAGAAAGAATCGTTTCGCCCTCGTAGACCCTGAATTTTTCCGATTCTATGGTATTTTCTATATCTGTAGACATTTATGAAGACACGGTATTATGGAAAATCCGTGACAATTATATTTGTGGATTCTGCGAATTTTTATATATTTTAGATAGAAAGAATCGTTTCGCCCTCGTAGACCCTGAATTTTTCCGATTCTATGGTATTTTCTATATCTGTAGACATTTATGAAGACACGGTATTATGGAAAATCCGTGACAATTATATTTGTGGATTCTGCGAATTTTTATATATTTTAGATAGAAAGAATCGTTTCGCCCTCGTAGACCCTGAATTTTTTCGATTCTATGGTATTTTCTATATTTGTAGACATCTATGAAGACACGGTATTATGGAAAATCCGTGACAATTATATTTGTGGATTCTGCGAATTTTTATATATTTTAGATAGAAAGAATCGTTTCGCCCTCGTAGACCTTGAATTTTTCCGATTCTATGGTATTTTCTATATCTCTAGACATTTATGAAGACACGGTATTATGGAAAATCCGTGACAATTATATTTGTGGATTCTGCGAATTTTTATATGTTTCAGATAGAAAGAATCGTTTCGCTCTCGTAGACCCTGAATTTTTCCGATTCTATGGTATTTTCTATATCTGTAGACATTTATGAAGACACGGTATTATGGAAAATCCGTGACAATTATATTTGTGGATTCTGCGAATTTTTATATATTTTAGATAGAAAGAATCGTTTCGCCCTCGTAGACCCTGAATTTTTCCGATTCTATGGTATTTTCTATATTTGTAGACATCTATGAAGACACGGTATTATGGAAAATCCGTGACAATTATATTTGTGGATTCTGCGAATTTTTATATATTTTAGATAGAAAGAATCGTTTCGCCCTCGTAGACCTTGAATTTTTCCGATTCTATGGTATTTTCTATATCTCTAGACATTTATGAAGACACGGTATTATGGAAAATCCGTGACAATTATATTTGTGGATTCTGCGAATTTTTATATGTTTCAGATAGAAAGAATCGTTTCGCTCTCGTAGACCCTGAATTTTTCCGATTCTATGGTATTTTCTATATCTGTAGACATTTATGAAGACACGGTATTATGGAAAATCCGTGACAATTATATTTGTGGATTCTGCGAATTTTTATATATTTTAGATAGAAAGAATCGTTTCGCCCTCGTAGACCCTGAATTTTTCCGATTCTATGGTATTTTCTATATTTGTAGACATCTATGAAGACACGGTATTATGGAAAATCCGTGACAATTATATTTGTGGATTCTGCGAATTTTTATATATTTTAGATAGAAAGAATCGTTTCGCCCTCGTAGACCTTGAATTTTTCCGATTCCATGGTATTTTCTATATCTCTAGACATTTATGAAGACACGGTATTATGGAAAATCCGTGACAATTATATTTGTGGATTCTGCGAATTTTTATATGTTTCAGATAGAAAGAATCGTTTCGCTCTCGTAGACCCTGAATTTTTCCGATTCTATGGTATTTTCTATATCTCTAGACATTTATGAAGACACGGTATTATGGAAAATCCGTGACAATTATATTTGTGGATTCTGCGAATTTTTATATATTTTAGATAGAAAGAATCGTTTCGCCCTCGTAGACCCTGAATTTTTCCGATTCTATGGTATTTTCTATATTTGTAGACATCTATGAAGACACGGTATTATGGAAAATCCGTGACAATTATATTTGTGGTTTCTGCGAATTTTTATATGTTTTAGAGAGAAAGAATCGTTTCGCCCTCGTAGACCCTGAATTTTTCCGATTCTATGGTATTTTCTATATCTCTAGACATTTATGAAGACACGGTATTATGGAAAATCCGTGACAATTATATTTGTGGATTCTGCGAATTTTTATATGTTTCAGATAGAAAGATTCGTTTCGCCCTCGTAGACCCTGAATTTTTCCGATTCTATGGTATTTTCTATATCTCTAGACATTTATGAAGACACGGTATTATGGAAAATCCGTGACAATTATATTTGTGGATTCTGCGAATTTTTTTATATTTTAGATAGAAATAATCGTTTCGCCCTCGTAGACCCTGAATTTTTCCGATTCTATAGTATTTTCTATATCTGTAGACACCTATGAAGACACGGTATTATGGAAAATCCGTGACAATTATATTTGTGGATTCTGCGAATTTTTATATGTTTCAGATAGAAAGAATCGTTTCGCCCTCGTAGACCCTGAATTTTTCCGATTCTATGGTATTTTCTATATCTCTAGACATCTATGAAGACACGGTATTATGGAAAATCCGTGACAATTATATTTGTGGATTCTGCGAATTTTTATATGTTTCAGATAGAAAGAATCGTTTCGCCCTCGTAGACCCTGAATTTTTCCGATTCTATAGTATTTTCTATATCTGTAGACACCTATGAAGACACGGTATTATGGAAAATCCGTGACAATTATATTTGTGGATTCTGCGAATTTTTATATGTTTCAGATAGAAAGAATCGTTTCGCCCTCGTAGACCCTGAATTTTTCCGATTCTATGGTATTTTCTATATCTCTAGACACCTATGAAGACACGGTATTATGGAAAATCCGTGACAATTATATTTGTGGATTCTGCGAATTTTTATATGTTTCAGATAGAAAGAATCGTTTCGCCCTCGTAGACCCTGAATTTTTCCGATTCTATGGTATTTTCTATATCTCTAGACATTTATGAAGACACGGTATTATGGAAAATCCGTGACAATTATATTTGTGGATTCTGCGAATTTTTATATGTTTCAGATAGAAAGAATCGTTTCGCCCTCGTAGACCCTGAATTTTTCCGATTCTATAGTATTTTCTATATCTGTAGACACCTATGAAGACACGGTATTATGGAAAATCCGTGACAATTATATTTGTGGATTCTGCGAATTTTTATATGTTTCAGATAGAAAGAATCGTTTCGCCCTCGTAGACCCTGAATTTTTCCGATTCTATGGTATTTTCTATATCTCTAGACACCTATGAAGACACGGTATTATGGAAAATCCGTGACAATTATATTTGTGGATTCTGCGAATTTTTATATGTTTCAGATAGAAAGAATCGTTTCGCCCTCGTAGACCCTGAATTTTTCCGATTCTATGGTATTTTCTATATCTCTAGACATTTATGAAGACACGGTATTATGGAAAATCCGTGACAATTATATTTGTGGATTCTGCGAATTTTTATATGTTTCAGATAGAAAGATTCGTTTCGCCCTCGTAGACCCTGAATTTTTCCGATTCTATGGTATTTTCTATATCTCTAGACATTTATGAAGACACGGTATTATGGAAAATCCGTGACAATTATATTTGTGGATTCTGCGAATTTTTTTATATTTTAGATAGAAATAATCGTTTCGCCCTCGTAGACCCTGAATTTTTCCGATTCTATAGTATTTTCTATATCTGTAGACACCTATGAAGACACGGTATTATGGAAAATCCGTGACAATTATATTTGTGGATTCTGCGAATTTTTATATGTTTCAGATAGAAAGAATCGTTTCGCCCTCGTAGACCCTGAATTTTTCCGATTCTATGGTATTTTCTATATCTCTAGACATCTATGAAGACACGGTATTATGGAAAATCCGTGACAATTATATTTGTGGATTCTGCGAATTTTTATATCTTTTAGATAGAAAGAATCGTTTCGCCCTCGTAGACCCTGAATTTTTCCGATTCTATGGTATTTTCTATATCTCTAGACACCTATGAAGACACGGTATTATGGAAAATCCGTGACAATTATATTTGTGGATTCTGCGAATTTTTTTATATTTTAGATAGAAAGAATCGTTTCGCCCTCGTAGACCCTGAATTTTTCCGATTCTATTGTATTTTCTATATCTGTAGACACCTATGAAGACACGTTATTATGGAAAATCCGTGACAATTATATTTGTCGATTGAGCGAATTTTTCAATATTTGAAATAGAAAAAATCGTTTCACACGTTTCACTAAAAACAATTTTAGTTTGTTAATAGTACCCACATAGTAATGCCCTTCTCATTTAATGCACAGCCACATCTAAATTTTAAATAAATACAGAAATTTTAAATTAATTTTGTTTATTTGCAATAATGAACTGGTCCGCTGTAAAAACTCATTTCTCGAATCTGAATCCGTGTCTGTCTTCAGCCACATGAATCGACATGAGAAACATAGTTTAGTTTGTCTGAAACAATAACCTCATCTCGAATCAAGGCTACATATAAATAAAACATTATTTATTTACATTCGAAAATTAGGTCAATGAACACAACTACTACGTGCGGTTCAGAGCAAACTACAAACACGATCGGGGTAAGAGATTGTGAACGTAAATAAATAAATAATATCTAATAAAAATAATAACCATTCATCTACCTTCTCCCAGAAATATTGCATTGTTTTTTTGTATAAGAGCCAACGAACAATATTGTACAGGGTATAAATATTATTATTATTATTGTATATTTATTTTTCCCAACGAGAAATTTCTACCTAAATATCTTGATACACAATTATTTCAAACAAATTCCAGAGACAGATAAATTTCTATTTGAAGGGGACATGTTTTCATATTGTCGGCACTTGTACAGGATGTATCAAAAATGAGAGCAGGTTTACTACAACCCTTGTTTATAGAGATATATAGTTATTCAACCTCATTAGTACGAGTGGATGGCGTACAGATGTCATGGTGGATAATGTGTGCATCTGACCAATGAAATTCGTGCATTTATAGAAATAGCCAATCAAATTCAACAACCTTGGTAGTATTAAATTTTGCTACAAGGTGTCACTACTGCGGTTGATTAACTATATTTTATATAAACAAGGCTACAACTTATACTTTTTTAAATGGAACATCCCCCGTATTTTTACAGATTTGGATAGAAGGTTCTGTCACGATATTATTGACATGGGATTTGAAGGGTCTAGCTCTAATATAGGAAGGGAGATATGGGTAAGACCAGAATTAAGTGGAATGACCGGAAAAATAGTAGATCTGTGTTGTCACATTTATTTCTAAAGTATTCTTATTTAAAACAGGAAACGTATTAATTACCTTATTTATTATCCAGTTTTATACTTGTCTTTAACGTCCCTTATCCCTATTGAACTTTATTAAAGCAAACACAATGTTTAATTTGTCTTTTACTTAATAAATATCAAGGAATTTCCGAATATGTGGCAACTGCGAAAGTTGCGAAAGTCGTAAAGTTGACGACAAGCTGTTCATCCTTATTTAACACACATATTCTTGCATTTACGCTTTCTTTTCTCTAAGCTTCAACGACGTTGATTGGTCGAATCAGGATCCAACAAGCTACTGCGCTCGAGGTGGTAGGGAAGTGGCGTGATGTTGGGTTATTTCGCGCGCGTTTCTGAACGTTAAAAATTTGTGGTAAAATTATCAGTGTATTTATTCTGTGTGTCAGTGTTTATACTTATTTGTGTTAGTTAAAAAAGTGGAAGTGCATATACTAGAAGTATTCTATAGAGTAGTATACGAGTATATATTAACTGAAATGTGCCCAATGGTAAAACAGAATACGCACGCCCATGCATCACCGCATTTCACCAGATCGGCGAGGTCATTCCACTTTGCTTAATTCTGGTCTTTACTGTAAAAGAGGGTTCTATAAGTATAATTCGTTAGATAGAGAATATCGATTCATTGTACATGATACAGTTGCTACAAAATCTTTATCCAGTCTTTTGTGCTGGTATGATAACAATTTTTGATCATACCTATCTTACTATTAGAGATATATCTATATATAGAGCCCTATATCAATGTATTGGTGAGAGATAGCTAAACTTCCTAACGTTTGACTATTTTTTATAAATAGCTAAAGAGGCAACTTCCTGTTTTTCCCATCCCATCTAAAATAAATAAGAGATTTTTAGGATAAATGAAAATATGTGTATATATTATGCCTTTGTAGTGTACCCACATTTAAAACTAACTGGAAATACATATAAATTATTATTCAAGTGCCATGGTAAATATCAGACGTGTGGGCAATTAAAATATATTAGTAATACCAACTCTCGATTTTTATACGGAACACCCTATTTATTATTATATTTTTGGAATCTACATCATTTTCTGAATCCGCAACGATATAATGTGAGACAGCTGTCAAATTATTTTTTGAACTCTATTTTAGTTTTGAATTTAGAATGCCTTTTCTCAACTGTAATTACGAAATGTAATTAAAAAGACGTTTTAAATTTTGAACTTTAATAATAATTCTTAAAATTACCAGTAAAATAAAAACAAATAACTATCAACAATCATTAAACAAAGCTTTAGGTATGTTTTCCTTAGTTCTGGACATTGTGCTATATCCTAGTAGCTCTATATTTAGCGTTTTTTTTTTTCAAATCCCTGTAATAGGGCCCGTACTGGACTTTGACGCACTACTGGGACACCCTGTATATTATTATATAATTCAGGTCAGAAGGTAGGTGGGTTGTTTCATGTATTAAATAAACAAATGAAATAGAGTGGCCATAGAGAAATTAACAGGACACCAATTTGGACACGTAGCCCACAGAGTTCAACTACTCTTCGTGCGGATAATATCATGAGGACGTGACATCTGAGGCATACCACGATAAGTATGTTGTAGGTAGATATATAAGTAGGTAACACACTCATATTCTTTGATGTCTTGTTGAAGATTACCCAACGTTGATAGGGAAGTACTTATCTACACGATTTCAAAATCAATCATTAACTTACCAAATATTTAATTTGAAAATGACGTCAAGCCTTTCGTATATCTAGTAGGGAACGTATACCCACCTATATCATTATCACGTTTTTGTGTATCGGTAATTAGAAGGAAAATGACAAAATATCAACAAAAGATAACCTAAATATCTTAATATTTAAACTCTATGAAAATATTTTTATTTTATCTAAACAAATTTTGATTAGAACTTTATATCTAAAAGTTGTCGCAAGTCATAAAATTACTGTCTCGTAAATTCGTAATTTTTACGAATATATACGGTGTGTCCAAGATAAAGATGGGATAGCATTGGGATCTTGGAAACGGTAAGAGATATAAAGTTGGTTAAATTATGAAAAAGTTGAGCAGTTTGAATACCTTTTACATGGACTTTGCAAAAATAAGTTATCTTTTTTTGATTTCGAAATATTTGGAAAAACATTTTTTTTTGCAATATTTGTTTTTATTTATTTTTTGCGTTATTTTAACAGCTATCAAAAAATAAAAAATACTTTTCCATTGTCACTTTTTGAGCTTAAAAAGATGGCATTCATCAAGTTTTTGTCCGACGTTTCGTTTCCGAGAAACCACATCAACTTCTTTTTTTTTAAATACGCCCCTGAATTTTTAAATAGAAATTTTGATACCATTTTTTATTCTCAATTCAATGATGTATCACAAGTAATAGTTTAATTGCGTTTTTAGCTTGTTGTTGCCACCATTAAAAATTAATGAAGAAAATCCTCCCGAGTTTAGCTCTTACCGTTTCCAAGATCCCAATGCTATCCCATCTTTATCTTGGACACACTGTATGCACTGTATATATACAGTGTGGCTATCTTTAAGTGTATACAAATCGATAAAAAGGTTATTTTGCGAGATATTTTCAAAAACTTTTTTTTTTTTTTTTGTTCGAAATGTTTTCAAGAAACGCTCCTTTTGACGTTATTACTTTTGTCAAAATGCAAATCCAGGGACGGCTACGATTTTTTTTATACTCCCGAACTCCCGATTTTTACACAAACCTTTAGCGATTTTTTTTTATTTAAAATCTGATACAACGGCGCTAATCAGGACCCGTAAAAACCCCCATTTAGCAAATTTGAACAAAAAACATAGAGGATGTTCGGTTCTACACCGTGCTAAAGTTGAGCAAAATAAGGACTTCAAAGGCATCTGGCGAGTCAAGCGTGCCATGGAATTATTTCAAAATAGTTGAAGAATTAACAGGACCACCCAAAGTGTTGACGGACGAAATTGCAAGAAGAAATATACAAGATGTTTTTCTCTACAGCGTCTGAAATTTTTTTCTTTTTTCGAGTTTTATGATGGACAATTGGACTGAATTTAATTAAAGTCAAAGTTACAGGTTTGACACTTTTACGCCGTTGTATAATCTGGCTGCTAATGCAAATAATTATTTATATCTATACCTATATTTCTCATTAATTAGAAGTTATTTGTTCATAATTATCATTTATTCTGAGCGTATTATTTATTCTAACTGAACAGTGTTCAATTAATTTACTGATTACGACAGCAAACGATTTAATTATAATTACAATAACTTTCTAAAACAAAACATTGTCTTTCATTACTGGTCAACGGTAAATATCATAGGAAAAATAAATATGTGTTAGAATATTATCGCTGTAATGTGTTTATAAATAAATTTATTGGTTTTCTTATTATGTATCTGAACCGCTATCGTCTTCTTTTCTAATTAGTAGGCAGATTGGGTTCGTTAATAATTTGGAATATATTCTTAAACGCGATAAAAACAATTTTACGTAAACGCAGATAATTTTTTAGTGTTTTTGCAAGAATCATACTGATTTATAAATTGTTAAGTATAGGAAGAAATTAAAATATTAAAAACATCCAATTTGTCAGATGAAAACGCAATTATCTGAAATATATAATTATTTATATGTATTTATTATGCGCAGTAGTCGTAGTTCACATACAGATAATTTAAAAATAAGTAGACAAGTAGATTACTTACTTATTTATACTAAAGGCGGATCGACACCAAAAGTTGAGTTGCAGTTTTGTCGCTGTTTTCAAAAACAAAAACCCCTTTAATAAAATAAGTTGCACTTGTTTTTGTTTTGTTTTTCAATTCAGATGTTTGCCAGTCAAAGAAGAAACAAGGTAATTTTCTTTCTATTATTTGTTGTTTATAAAATAAATGTTTAGTGAGGAACATTTTTTTTTTATTCTCGTGTGTTGTTGGCTGTTTGTATGTGGTTTGGAAAAAGTAGAAAAGGGCGTACATGCAGATAGATGTTTGACGACATCGTTATTAAATAGAAGGGATAGCGATGGTGTCACAAAGATGTTGATGGAGTTACAAAAGAACGATATATAGGATAATGGCGAACTACGTTCTTCTTTTCATAACTTTTCAGTGTCAATCCATGACACTTTCTTGGCACTATCTGTACACAACACACTTCTTGTTAGCCAGGCAATCACAGCGTCTGACTCTGAACATTGACAGAATCTAAAACACAACTCACTATTTACTCTAAACCTACTGAATTGCAAAACACGCAGCAACAAGTTACCGAGTTTGATCGGGAAAGAAAAACCACAACAGCAAATGTTGAAAAACTAGGAGTTGCCGAAAAATCTTTAAAAAATCTGCAAAAAGTTGCTGTTTTGTTTTTTTTTTTTCAATTCAAGTTGGTGTTTTGTCGGTTTGGTGTACATACTGAAATCCGTCATTAGCATAAAAAGATAAAAGTTAATAACTAAAGGTACTTTCCCCCATGTAAATCCTTTTAAGGGTCCATTCTCTGTAGATTTGACAGGCATGAATGTTGGGTCGGATTGAGAGGATGGGTGGCCGAAGGGTGGAGACTTATATATTCCAGCTATCGAATTATTAAGATTTCGGAGGTGCACGTAAAGCCGAAGTAAAAAGGCACATGGAAATAAAGTTAGCCCTCATTGCAAGGGTACCGGATTTGTCTTATAATTGCAACAAAATTTCTTTTTAATATTGTAAATTATATATCACCGGAAAGATCAAAAGATAAACTAGATCCCTATAGTAGCAAATTTTTGTTTAACACATGTATTTTAGAGAAAATAATTTTTGAAAATACGCTATTTTAGTACAAGATTGTTTGCCTGGAATTTTAAAAATAAAAACAAATACCAAAAATTACTACTATAGGGACTTAGATTAAAGTCTTATCTTTCAATACTTTTTTACTAAAAGTCGCTATCTTTTATAGTTTACTTACCTATAATTAGACACGAGACGAACACCGATTTAGGGCTTATTTCAACCTAGTGAATGGACTCTTAAATGGAAACACAAAAACGGAATTTTCTTGCTAATTGAAATAGTGGGCAAAGAGCGAGTTTAAAATACAGAGTGTTCCGAGATAAGTATGCAAATGTTTACGGGCATGTAATAAATAACAGTATGTATTAATAAAATATATGAAATAAGTTCTAAATTGATAAATATGGAATATGTTCTAAGGGTATTTTTGGAATTTATACCCAAACATTCCAAAACATGATCAGTCCCAAATATGATTCGTCAGATAAAAGACAGGCTCAGTTAATTAATTAACTGAATTTCTTTTACATCGTTTACGAGGGGAAGTGTATAGTTAATGAACCGTATTTACTCGAGTACCTACATATCTTTGGGGTGATAGTTTTTAATGTGATGGGTGATATTCTCTGCCTTATATCGTGGCAGAGTTTGGAGAAAATTGAGTTGAAAGGAGCATTTACAATGAAAAAATAAAAATCTTAAGACGAATAAAAACGTGTCTGAAAATGCACTGGAAAATGTGAAATATTGTATGGTCCGCTACCGAAAAGTACCTACATCTATCAAATTTATTATAAATTCACTACAGCTCTCACTTTAACCTCAATCTTATCGAAAATTGTGGGCGCTTGAAAAAAAAACAGAAACGACAGTTTTTGTATAAAAAAACAACAGTAATTTGGTAAATTTCTACCAAAACTGCCAAATGGTTGGTTCACCAAAAAAATTGAGCCGATACCCACCGTCACCACATTAAACATCCCAGAAGGTAATATCTAAATGTCGTTACTATCACTAACTTCTTCGTTGAAAGCAATATGTATACCTAAACTAATAAAATAAAATATATTTAATTATTACAGAAAAACGATATCTTCTGATTCATCTTCAGAGTTGTACCTTCTTCAGGAAACACTTTTAGTACCATGTACCTGTACCTGTATTAGTATTTCTCTTGTTTTAATGAGTACTTCCGAGAGTACTTCCGTTATAATAATGTTCATTTGTTCCAAAGCCTCCTGTATACAATTGTCCATCGTAGATACGGCGAACAAACAACATATTTTATGTAGCAATAACTAAGCAGTCGCTGAACTAACAACCTTGAATACGTAATTAATACATAACATAACAGATATTGTAAGTATGTTGAGTGAAAGTTGTCGTATTTTTAGAGCAACGACAATAAGTGTCCCATAAGTAAAAAAAACCGTGTAATGGAAAAAATTAAGTACAACAGTACTTAAAAAAGGTGAAAAATATTTCTACCTTTTTACCTATCTCTACCAGTCTACCAATAATAGGGGACAAAGGTCCCCTATTGGTGAAAGTTGTCGTATTTTTAGAGTAACAACAATAAGTGTCCCATAAGTAAAAAAAAAACGTGTAAAGGAAAAAATTAAGTGCAACAGTACTTAAAAAGGTGAAAAGTGTTTCTACCTTTTTACCAATCTCTACCAGTCTACCAATAGGGGACCTCTATCCCCTATTGGTAGACTGGATGCTTCTTCAATCTTTCCATTCCAAATTGTTCAATTTTTTATCTGTATACCCACTTTCAAAATTCCAGGTCCGCATTTAAAAAAATGAAGTTGATGATGGTTTGGAAAAACGAAACAAATTGAAAATTTAAATATCCTGGCCAATAGAGGACAGCAAGTTGCTCTGAGACAGTTATCGTCATTTTTCAATATTTGCTCAAATAAAGCTACAAAAAATAAAAACGAATTTCCAAAATTTAGGTTTTTTTTATTATTTCAAACCAAATCAAGTTAGCTCTGATATGTTTGACACATTATGTTGATCTTCTGATCCCGAGCAAAGTTTCTGAGTTAGAATCCCAAACTTTGTTACTTTGCATTTGTTTTGAAGTACCTAATCTCTCCAAGAAAATCGTACCAGCATATTTTGACTGTGAAGTGTAAAGATAATGTATGTATGTATGTGTTGCGTCCGAGTTATTTTAAACTTGTTTGTTGACTTATATGCGTTTATGTAATATTATTTTCGTGGTGATAACTAAATAAAACATTGGTTGATAAAAATTATAAAGGCGTATAACGTTTATCAGTCGTTGTTCTTTAAATTTATCCATATAAATGCAAAATATTCACAAGGTATCTATTTTCTATTACCTACCTAATTACTAACTACTGCATAGATGAGAAATGTGAACAAATCCTACCCTGCAGCTACACACTATTATAAAATAAATGTATACAGGATGTCCCAAAAACATACCGACAAACTTTAAGGAGTGGTAGGGGACATGAAACAAATAGCTAAATTAATTCTTGATTTAGTTGGACACCACTGTATTTCGGTCAACATTTTTTGTTTCAATCTACATCACAATAAACATTCGAAAGCAATTTTAAGACCGTAGTATTATTTGTGACTTATTTAGTTGGCATCAGAACATTCACTTTGTTGATTTTTATTCAAAATTTATATTGAAAATGGACGATAATTTCTTATTTGAAGAACATACCGATATGCACCTTGTTTATGGTGCAGCAAATTGTAATGGTAGAAAAGTTGCACGCTTGTGTAGACACATATCCAGAACGCCGACAACCTCATCATACAACTTTTGCTTCCATCCACCGTCGCCTTAGAGGAAGTGGGGACCTAAAACGTTCTGGTGGTGGTGGTCGTCCAAGCTCGTACGCTTGAATTTGAAGAAAAATTTTTACACCGTATGGAGGTAAATCAATCCACAAGTGTTCGCGCAATTGCACACTAAATGGGATCCTCCAGGTCGACGGTACACTGTGTCCTGCATAAACAACTCCTCTACCACTACCATTTACAACGCGTACAAGCTTTAAATCCTGAAGGTTATCCACATCGATTAGTTTTTTGCCAATGGTTTTTGGGTCACAACTTAATAGAACCTCACTTTGGGAGAATAGTATTGTTTTCTGATGAGGCATATTTCACGCGTGATGGTTATTTTAATAATAAAAACAGCTACATAATGACATGATGAAAATCCTCACGTTGTGGTCTCTAGAAGACACCAGCAATAATTTTCTGTAAACATGTGGGCTGGTATTGTTGGAGAAAATATAATAGTTCACTTGCTGCCTGCTCGTTTGAACGCTGATATTTGTCTCCATTTGCTGCAAAATATTTTGCCTCTATTATTAGAAAATGCCTCCTTAGACATTAGAAATAACATGTGGTTTCAACATGACGGGGCAACTCCACTTTTGGTTTCAACGTGCGCCAGTATCTGGACCAGCAATTTCCTCGCTGATGGATTGGAAGTGGAGGTCCCGTGGCCTGGCCTGCGCGTTCTCTTAATCTCAACCCCCTGATTTTTTTCTTTTGGGGTCATCTGAAATCTTTAGTCTACAAAACACCTATTCATAATGAGGAAGATCTCTTAGCAATAATAATGGACAATTGTACACATGTAGAAGCTATTCCCGAAATATTCGATAGGATGCAGGAATCAATTAACCGGCTGTGCAATTTTTGTATTGAGGCAAATTGTCAACATTTTGAACACATTGTAAATCATCATTGATTTATAAATGAAACAAAGTCCGACACAAACAAAAAGTGCTTTATTAATGTCCTGAACATTTTTGTAAATGAATATTAATTATTTATCACTAAAATAAACGAAACTTATCAAAATCATTTTTCCTTTTTTCTACCAATACGGCTCATTTGCAGACATTATAATTATTATATAATTACTATACTATATTATTACTATATTATTACTATATTATTAGATATTTATTAAACAAAAAAGATTTGTTTGCATATCCCCTACCACCCCTTAAAGTTTTTCGATATGTTTTAGATACATAATATCTAGATAGATCTAGTATAAGATCTAGAATCTTCGATTTAGTTACCATGGAATCCATAGATTACATTGGCATATGTTTCGAAAGAGTTGGATATGGTTACTTGCTCCAAGAGTTGAAATAATTTTATTACATAAAGATCTACTGCGAAAATCAAATAAAATGCATTAATCAAATAAAATGCTATAGCCTTAACCTTGATTATACTAATCCATGACAAAATAAAAATAAATGGCATACATTGAAATTTCAAGGTAAATTAGAACAAGTTTCTGAGCTAAATATGGATAATAAAAACAATAACACGCTATTTTGTCAATAAACTTGACAACAATACTAAGCAAAATCATCGATCGCAGATTAGAGGTTCATTCAATCAGTAGGTAATAAATTTGGTGTTAAGCATTGGTGTTAACATTGACCTATATGTTGCAAATTAAAACACGTTTAGAAAAACCAACAGTAACGTGCAAATTTATTCTAATAGTTACATTTCTTTTTGCAGCAAGAGCCTCTCAAGGCAAGCTGAGAACAAACCAAATTCATTGACGCAAAGATGTTCTTATGATGGCCAATTTTTAGAATAAATATTAAAGTTCCTTCAATAAAATTTCTTCTATCATAAATTTACAATAATTTGGTCTTTGACTATCACTCCTGGATCAATGAAAGTACATATATGATTTCTGAATTTCTGAGACAATATAGAAATAAACGCCAGTGGCAACACATAATAGAGTGGCAACAAAAAAACTGACAGGTTCAGAAGGCGGATGATTGGTCTAAAGATCTGATTAGTAGCAATAAAACAAACGAATCTTGTCACTTTGCCAGGGATTTAATTTCTTAAGGCACCGCGTAAGGAAAGACTGGTTTCCTATACACCCGGCCCGGGCACGCAATAACATTTAGGCGATTCAAATTACCGATGAAGGAGCTGCAGATTGTAAACAAATATGAAGGATGACGAGTAAAATTTTTGCGTTTCAAATCATAAGCATTCAGCTGCCATAAATATAGTGACTTCTGACTTCATGTGCTAATTAGGGTAAAATAAACGATAAAAAGAGTGGTAAAAGCAGTCATATCTCCCATAATAAGTGCTTCTTTACTAAGTATTATGAATTTTTTAAATTGAAGCAGGTAATTTATTTACATTTTGAGTTAAAATAAGTGACAAAACGGTAAAGAAAGTGTATGCTAATACCACATTAGTGTACGTTGGTGTTTGGTGTTGAGTCTTTTTGTTCTTACTTTTATTGCTATTTTGTTACACTGAAATAAATTTTGTAGCTTAACCCATCTTCGAAAAATCTACAATCTGCTAATTTGAAGTTCAAGTTGTCAGAAAAGAAGTCAACAGGTGTCCGAATTTGTTAGTTTAGCATTACTTTCAGAATCCATGGTGATATTATTTTAACAACTGTTTCTAACCTTAAAATTTGTAAAATATTGAGGAAAATAGATTGAGTAAAAAAATTGTGAAAATGGTAGAAAATTTGGTTACTTTGTTGATAATAATTTGTTACACTGACATAAATTTTGTACCTTCACCCATTTGCGACAAATCTGCAATCTGCTGGTTTGAACCTCAAGTTAGCAATCCCCTTGACTTCTCTGCACTTAATGAACTATTTGCGAGAAATCATCCATTTGCGAGAAATCTGCAATCTGCTGGCTTGAACGTCATGTTAATAGTCCCCGCGATTTCTCTGCGCCTAATTTACTTACGGCAATGAAAAAGTTGACAGAATACTTTGAACTTCACTGAACTTCAAAAATACTTTCAGAATTCATGGTCATATTTTAGATTTGAACGATTTTTTGACTTAAAATGCAGAAGACACTGGAGAAAAAAACACAAAATAGGTATTCGAAGAGATGGTGCTGAATAAAAAGATGCGAAAAAGACAGTAACAGATTTCTACGTATATTAATCTGGAAAAATATACATTGTCATGCGTCATGACTTAAATCGAAATGCATGGAAGTTGCATGTGATTTTAAATAACTTCGGTAATTACGAGTTGTCGAAATATGCGAAAAACAATAACATGATCGTATCAAAAATATTTAGATGCAACAACAGAATTTGTTGCTTCTTTTAAACTAATGTAATAATCTAATTATTTATAACGAGGCGCGATTCCGCCCAAGAATTCACTCCAGCTACAATTTTTAAAACATTTGTTACTTATCAAAGAGAATATTAGTTTATTCTCTTTACTATGACTTTGACCTTAAAACATTCTTGAGATATCGGGACTATTGAAAAATATCACGAACCGAATTTCTTGCTCGAATAATGATTTGAAGTTCAAAGTATTCCGTCACCTTTTCCATTGACTTACGTGAATTAGGCGCAGAGAAATCACGGGGACTGCTAACTTGAGGTTCAAATCATCAGACTGCAGATTTCTCGCAAATGGGTGAAGGTGCAAAATTTATTTCAGTGTAACAATTTGCTATAAATAAAGAAACAAAATCTACCACTGGTTTTTTCGCACAATTTTTAGAAATTTTAAGGTTAGAAGCCTCCTACACAACCTCTTATACTTAGGAGGCTGTAGTTGAACTCAATAATTATAAGAGATCCTTATCGGTACATGGTTACTGAGATGCTCAGGAGGTAGATACTGAGGTGGTATAATATTTGGAGTAGTTTATTTTGTGTCACTCCTTATTTTCCTTAATATCTCGTATAGGTTGTCCCACATTAAAAAACGTATAGTTTAACGTAGAAATCAAAAATAAGTATAGATTCGATTATTCCATTTAAAATAAGACAGTTGATATCCAAATTTTCAAAAGAATATTCCAATGGGAAGTCCTTAGACTTTTAATGAACGAGTTACCTGTATATTAGTTATACCTATTCAATTTATTCACAGCATGTGGACTCCGCGGCAAAAAACCTTATTTGCGTTTTAGAAGGTACCCATTGTGAATTTCAATTGCAAATCAATAATTTACATTATCAACATTTTGTTGGCACACCAATAAAGTTGAATATTTTAAAAGTAACAGACAAAAATCATTGTTGGCAGGAGTTTAAATTGTTGGGCTTGCTTTTGTGTATTTCAGAGTTTTCAAAAACGCAATTATGCAAATATGCAATTTTTTATCGGAAAGAAAAAATTAATGAATTATAATTACACGGTAATTAGTAACCAAAAACGCTGAACCACTGACCTGAGCGTGTGGAATAGTTTTTCAGATAAAACCAATAACGATCGATTCTCAATAAATCAGACTATTTTTGTTTGTCAAGGTTCGTTCACTCAGAGCTTTGCAGATTTGCGGTCGCGACTGAACGATCATTGCCACAGATCGTCGTCGCAAGTTTGAATTGGAAGTTCGAATTAAAAACCATAAAGAAAACAGCACAAGTCATCCATCAGTTTGCCTTTATCATTGTTTCCATACATTAATTTTAATTATTTGCTTTTTGTAATTAGGAGACTTCGTACTTCGCCTCCTTTTGAATACATTTTTGTTTTCAAATTTAATTTTACGTAAAAACATGACGCAGTCGTGTAATCGTCCGGCGATTGTCCGGATTTGTTGTTTTGCTTTTGAGCAATTACTTACTAGCGATCGTCGCTTGTCGCTTGACGACAAGCGACATATAATATCCCGACCTGACCAAAATGCACCTGAAATTACCCTAGGTAGGTAACGTTGAAACGTTTTAATCAATTTGAAATAAACAAATAGGTTCATCAACATAAATAATCAAAACAATTAGTCAGATCATATAGAAAAAATAAAATATACGTAATATAGGTATGAAAGGTCATTTTAGAGGCTAAATGCAAAAAACTTAAGGTATTTAAAAAAAAAAAGATGTTTGCCCAAAACGGGTACGCAGAGAAGTAGAGAATTAGAGGAATAACAAGTAGAATCAGAAAATGTACTTAATTCTGAAAATATTTTAAAAAATGTATTTTAAACTTTGGTGTATTTCGGAAAGAACATCTCGGGAAACAAATGGCTTTGTCACAAAACAACAAAGATACTATAAGTTTTAGAAGCTTTATGTACTAAGAGGACTGTATCATCCTAATTTTGTTTGAATGTTGAAAGTTTTGTGTAATCTCGTCTTCATTGTATGCACTTGATAGGTACCTACTCTTTGAAAAAAATAAATAAACGAGGACACCTGAATAGTATATAGTATTTACATAACATATAATGTGCTTGTAATGTTATTCAATAAATCAATCATGATATGATGCACGCTTTATTTACAAACAAAGTAGGTAACTACCTAAAAACTGTTTTAAATTTTATAGGTACATTATTTTATATTTATTATAAAAATTATCCAATAACTTGGTTTAACATCCCTAAGCCGATAAGTTTATTAGATTGGTCACAAAGTATCATCTGTTTTTAAATAACAAGTAAGTAAATCGCCAGAAAAAATCTTACCATACTCTTGGAACTGTCCATTTTGCAATTCCTCAGCATATTTTCAATGACTGCACTTCTGTTTGACACATTTTTACAAAACTTGAGTCCACTTCTCAGCATTGAGAAAGCCATTTTTAAATTTAGTTTTGCTACAAGATTTTGTTAAAGAAAACAACTTAACAAGACACTTGATACCACAAAATATTCTTTATTCTATACGACTAACAAGTACAAAACTTGAAAAGTAAGTAAATGATGTGGATGTTGTGGTACAGTAGAACAGTTAGTATACACTCACAATCAACAGGTCAAACTCTTCTGATCCAGCTGGCACTAAACCTAAACATTACACTATAGCAAGACGCGGCAGTCTACGACGGCTTAACTGGTTATATTGCTTTCTCTTTCCGACGAAGTAAAGTATTATGATACCTACTTTATACGTATCCGTTGCCCTGGTTACGGGTTATGGTTATTGGATAAATAGTGAGTAGTGTACAGGGTAGTGGCATGATACAGAATAATTCTAAAATATATAATAGGTAGGTATATAACAAGCAGGAGGTTGAATATGATTGAGCTGGCCAGTAGAAATGTTTTTGCTGGCCAATTCTGAAATATTAAAAAAAAAATGTGGAAATTTTGATTTCAACTAACCACTATCGTTTCCCCGAGACAAATAAAAAATGTCGCCTATGATCTTACCTACCTATTGAAAATCTAAGAATACATCCCCTAAGTTCTTGTTTTGCTTATACACCTACGGTGTTTATTGTGGGTATCAGATTTTTAATAAATACCATATTCCGACCCCTTCGAAATCTTAAATACGGACCTGGATAATTCATTTTTTGAGACCAGTTTGTATTATGTAGCGTTGATACGTAGGTATTTCAGTGTCGACATTTCGTTTCATTAAAACCATCTGAATGGCCCTACTTTTTCATCGAAAATCGGCAATATATAATTTTTTTTACAAATTTCTGCTCTCAATTAAAATGAAAGCTAGAATTAAGCAAAGTGCAATGACCGGAAAAAGAGTAGATCTATGTTGTCACATTTATTTCTAAAGTATTCTTATTTAAAACAGGAAACGTATTAATTACCTTATTTACCCATTTTTTTACTTGTCTTTAACGTCCCTTATCCCTATTATACTTTATTAAAGCAAACACAATGTTTAATTTGTGTTTTACTTAATAATATCAACGAATTTCCTAATATCTGGCAACTGTGAAAGTCGTAAAGTTGACAACAAGCTGTTCATCCTTATTTAACATTCATATTCTTGCATTTACGCTTCCTTTTCTCTGAGCTTCAACGAAGTTGATTGGTCGAATCAGGAACCAACAAGCGACTGCGCTCGAAACAGTGGCGTGATGTTGGGTTATTTCGCGCGCATTTCTTAACGGTAAAAATTTGTGGTAAAATTATCAGTGTATTTATTCTTTGTGTCAGTGTTTATACTTATTTGTGTTAGTTAAAAAAGTGGAAGTGCATATACTAGAAGTATTCTATAGAATAGTATACGAGTATATATTAACTGAAATGTGCCCAATGGTAAAACAGAATACGCACGCCCATGCATTGCCGCATTTTACCAGATCGGCGAGGTCATTCCACTTTGCTTAATTCTGGTTTTTACTGTAAGAAGGGTATAAATTTTATACGCAAATTTGAACCACAGTAACCGAATATATAAATTGTTATGAATATTACACTCTCATGATAGATATAAGGTCACACAGATACACACCCAATACTACAAATTTTTCAATTTTTGATAAGTTAGATGTCTCCAAAACCAAATATTCGGTATTGTACAATATAAATTGCACAATTATGCCATAATAATTTAACTAATTGACTGTAACTTACGGTTTCTGAGGTCTGAATGATGTACTTCCATTTTAAATCAGCATGTATAGTTTATAGAGCCATCAAACTTATATAGTCCTAAGAGAACGATCTACCTAAAAACAAATAAATAAAAGATTTATAGGTCATGCTTCTTTCGAGCGCCCTGTATATTTCAAAATTATTTAAATATAGACTAGGTATACGCGTTGAGTGAGCAAATTATAATGCTCACTCAACGGTATACGTGACTATACACTGATCTTGACAGGAACTATAGACAAACCTTTTACTCTATGCCCCTACATAACTGATTTTTTGTAATCGCTGATCAGAGTCAAGCAATGTGTTTTCTTTTTATTATTTAATTTATTTTCTGTCGGCCGATAACCAACGCGACGCCAGCAGCAACTCCCAATAAAAAAAAATTTGCCAAACTTCGCAATAGCCTATATGAATCTTTTACTTAAAAATAAATTCATACTTAAGAGAAATTTACCTGCCGCGAGTTGCTACTAGTTCATAAAATAAGCTGTTATATTCCGTAAACTTTAACATAGAAGCAGTGTATTTGCAGAATTTATTTACCTATATTCAGCTAAGTACTGAGAAGATGTTGGGACAGGAAATCATACTTACATTAGATGTATCATAAATATTTATTCGCATAATTTAGTTTTACTCTCACTTTCATCACCTATGTAAGTTAATAATAAATATTTATGTAGTATTCGGAATATTGTTTTGTAATTTTCTATGCGCGGCATTTTTCACAGAAATGTTTGTTAATCTGACTGTTTCTTTAACATACTGATGGCTTACATTTTTTCTGGATGATTAGCATTAAAAGTCCGTGCTGTAGCCTTAGCGAAATCGTGATTTCGATACCAATTTGCAACAATTTCTACTCATTTTGCGTTAGAATAAACCATTTCGAACACACGTTTACACTTTTAACAGCAGACTAAAACTAAAAATTTGATGGTCACAAGCAAAAACAACAGTAACTTTTTTGTTATTTAAGGAGATAAGGTTTGAATTTGCCTAAAAAATGGATATAAGTATACCTGGAAAATAGCATTCAAATCTGTAGGATAATAGCAAAGTCTACATATATTCTAATTATGTAGACTTTGATAATAGTCTTTAGAATACGCATAAAAAAAGTAATGAGGTTGTGTAGTAGATAAAAACTTATTATTGGTGGGCATTTCTGTAGATATTAGTACCCGAATGTCGGTTTGTCAACTTTTCGTTTTTGGCCAATAACTCTGTCAAATATCAACCGATTCCCAAAAACTATGCACCAGTGTATTCGCAATGGAAAGGGCTTTAAAATGATGTATTAGAAGTAAAGTAGTTCCATTTGAAATTTTAAAGTTTAATAGCTAAGGGTTAGGGGGAAGAAAAATAATGAACATATCAAGTTGACTTGAATGTCAGAAATGCTCCCCCCAAGGACAGAAATCGACGGGTCTCTGCGAATTCTAATAATTTTTTTCGATTTTATAATTATTATAGAGGGGGTCAAGTTTTCGTTGAAAGACCCTGTATATACAAATATACTTTACCTACATCTTCAAGGGAACATCTGGTTTTTACATCTTATCCGAGAGATGGTACTTACCTTTCTCTCGAATCTCGCCTACAATTCTATGGCTTCTGTAAATTCAAATTCCCTGATGTACAAGCCACTTGTAGGTGGATAACAACTAAAACCAATGGAGTTCTCTAGTGGGAAAGGATAGGCGGATGGACAAAAATAATTAGAGAATATAACTGAAGTTTTTATTTTTATTTAAACATAATTTACCACTAAATATCTCTGTAGACGAATAGTTTTTCTGTGGAAATGTCAAACTGTTTGTCACACTTTCCAAAGTATTAAAAATATAAACCCCTTGGTCTTGGTCAAAAAAATAATTTATGGAAGAGTGGCAAAAATACCGATAAAGAGGGCTAATATTTTCATAATGCCTCGAATAAATAGTTACAGATAATATAATTTACTAAATGTTTATAATTATTTTATTATGTCTCACTTTGTATTGTTACATTATGCCAAAATAATAATAAGTACAGGTTAATACAGGATAATTATTTATCGGTTTATAAATAGAAAGGTTTAGGTGGGCTCCCCTTATCTTTCTGTGTTTCATCTGAAAAAAGACATAGGCATATATAGTTTTTTAAAACTCTTTTACATTATAGTACCGTTAGTATCAATGTAGCCTATCTAATCGAATTTAGTAACTAATTATAACAGAACGACGCGGTTTATAATGATTTTATAGTCACCAGGGAATTTGTACATCCACTGGATGTCCCATGTGTTCAATGTGTACATTTACTGCAGTTACTTCGTGATAAAATCAGGATAACAAAATCAGTAATATGAATATAACAAATATAAACAACAAATACAAGTTAAAATAACAAAATTTGTAGTAGTGAAAAACATATATACCTACGTATTACATTACTTTAGCCTGAAATAAACTAAAATAAAGAAACATATTCTAAAATATCATCAAACAACATGTAGTTAAATAATATAATAACTTTTTCAAATGGACATACATTTTTTTAAATTTATTTTTAATCCAGTCTGTCCAATTTTGTATTGTATGGATGATTCATAAAATTATGGGGTGAGTTTATTACACATAAATTATTATTATTACCCATATTCTTCATTTCGCTTAGATTTTTATGTTGCATATGTGCATAACCAGGTTGACTGAGCTTTAATTCTCAGGCATTTCAATTTCACTCTACCAAGGTTGTCTGGTAGAGCTAATCTTACATTTTATTGTTTTTCATTCAGAACTAACATTTTAGTGAAGTCACCAGTAAGCAAAATGTGCAGCAATTTTAATTTAATATGTAATTATTGTAACATATTTTCGTGTTCTCTAACAACTTTATTTAGAACAAGTAGAAACAAATTTATTAATAATTGATTCTTTAGGCATATGCCTTTTGTTATCTTTTTGAATATTATACTTACTTTTCACTTTTTTTATGTAAATATTGCTACAGATTGTCTACTAATTGGAGTTTTTCTACTGTTGCAAATAAATAAATTATTATTATTATTATTATTATTACTATTTGTCTAGTTCAATTATTACGACCATTCAATAAGCTCAAGCAATTATAGCAATCACTCCATAATTGCGTAATATATAAAAACTGTTACCTACCTACACATTCTCTCTCCCAATCCTTACCATGGACATTTACAGATGCCAACATTTCTTTAAAGGCTTTGTAATCACAGTCCACCCCACACTCTTTAAAATAGATTTTGTTGATTTTCGTAGCGGACTTTTTATATATCAAATTAATATAATAGACCCCATCACCACTTTTCCTCAGTTCCCAAATCAGAGCGGCCGAAAAAGGGGGCGGGAGAAAATCATAAACTCCCATGCAATTCAAAAGGGACGTTATTGTTCTATCGTGCGCTGATAGCATCAAGAATTTTGGTGTGTCAGAAACCTGATTTATCACGTTCTCAAAATACGCGAAAAAATTGGCCCAAAATGGCCCTGTCAGAAGCCTTCTCATAGTGTGCGTAAGAGTATACCTTAGCTGGTCCACTGCTGATATGTATAAAAGTATTTCTTTGTTCAACGACTTAGCCCAAATTGGTATAAAAGACGAGTTGAAGCTATTATAAATCTCCAAGTTAATTTGCAACGTTGCTACATCCCTGATATTCGTCTGGTTCCATCCGCTATGCTTTGAAACGTACTTAAAAAAATCCGAATACACAAATGTGATGCCTTTAATAAATTCTGAACGAAGAGTTTCGTTAAGTAGTGTTATGTATCTGGGACATCGTTTAGTCATTGATAAAACATCGTCCTTCTCAACGGGGGTTGTGTGTACTGGTATGGGTTGCCATGGCAAATCCTTATTCCACAACTGAGACCCCTTAGGTGGAAAAAATCCTGCCAATACTGTGGATGCGGACATGAGACAACGGTCTGGATGCGTAGATCGGATGAATATGTCATTTGATGAGAAACGATCTTGTAGAAACGACCCATATCGTTTTCGGAACCATTTGCCTAATTCGTAGGATCTTGTTTTTCCCACCTGTGGAAGAAGTTAAGGTAAAATATAAACATTTAAATAATACTTTAATATAATATAACGCCGCTAAGACATTTTTAACAAATATTTGATGGCTGAATACGGGCAAGTACAAAAGTGTTGAAGGGCCAACAACTTTTATTTCTGCATCCCGAAATTGTCCCTTCAATGTGACAATTGTCACAATTCAAAGTGGCAGTTGTCACTTCAATGTGGCAGTTCCGACTTTAAAGTGACAATTACCTCGTTAGTTAAAATTGGTCCATTATAATACATTTTACGATATTATTGATAGGTTGCAATCACGATTCAATCATTATTGCCCACAATATCCAAAGATAAATATGAAAAAATGTATCGCTTATTTGAATATTGGAGTCATCAAAAGGGAATAACTGTTATCACTGAGGCTCTTTTACTGGTCTATTTTGAACAAAAATCCAGAGTATACCAGAGTTCCACACTGTGGAGTCTTTACTTAGTTATAAGAACAACATTGGCAGTGAAAAAGAATATTGACATAAAGAAATTTCCATAGATCCAGGAAGTCTAGTGTTTTAAAAAAATCAGAACTTGAGAAATTTTTGAAAGAAGCAGATGATAAAACTTACTTGATGATAATAGTTAAAATTTATAATAATAGAGAGTTTTTGAACCCCTTAAATTCTAGCACGTCGTTATCGTTATCTTTATTCTGCACATGCGCAGTGCCAAAAATAGTATCATTTTCGGCACTGCGCATGCTCAGAATAACCATAACCATAACGATAACGTAAATTTTAAGGGGTTCAAAAACTCTCTAATGATAAGAAGGGATTTGTTGACAATATTGACAATTCCTTCAGAATTAGGATTTATTTTTGCGTACGGGAAAATTTTTCCTGTTGATGATCGACGGACATTTATAAGTATACCAGGAGTATGTTTGATTATGTTACTACACCTCTCTATAATCCTTTGTTTCAATATCTCAACATTTGGGGCCGGAATTACATACACCACAAATTTAAGGTAACCTCAAAGGAAAAACAGGGAGGTTCAGGTCGGGAGCACGTGATGTCTATAAAACCTCCTTAGTTTAACCACAGATAATATCAGGAAAGTCTTACTACAGATTGGGATATATTGTGTTTCAGTATTGTTGGACTTCCAAGCTAAAATGTAGAGGTGTCCCATCGCGCATGAACTACATTCTTGTACCTAATGGTTTTTTATTCGAGAAGGGGATAATTTTGTTTGAATAAAATGAAGGTACTCATGCCCAGTTAATTTGAGTTAGGTAAGAAAAATGATCCTATTAAATTGAGCTCTGTAAAATTTAGTAAAACTGATTTTTCTACAATCGTGTCAAAAGCTATCGGTTTTAACACTATTCTTAATGTCAAAAGTGACTGTTTATACCACTTTTAATTTTATTTCACGTTGCCAAGGCAAAGTGCAATAAAAACGTAAAAGAACACGCTTCTTGAAAATTTTTATGTTAACATTTTATTACAACAATAAAATCAGCTTACATGGTGAAAATATCATTAATTTTGTTCACGAAAACTTATATTAACTTGACAGTTTGTACAGTTCTGAACATTTATTGTCATAGGTGTGTTGGATGACGTCACTTCCAAACTGATACACTATGAATTATTTTTATTTACTTCTTGGAAAACGGGGAAATCATTAGTATTTTCTTGCCCAAGAATTTGATTTGGAATATTAGTTTTATTTTGGATCGAATCTTCCACATAACCCTTCGCTACTATCGATACCCTCCAACCGCCATGACATTTTAAGCTTAAAATATCTGCACCAGTATCCGCAAGTAGTGTTGCGGATGATCTTCTAAAACAGTGACTTTTGAATGAAATATAATTTTCGAAATGAAGATATTTCACTATTTCGTATAGGATTTTTCCGAAAGTATTGATTCCTACAACCTGGTTTATACATTTTTCATTTCGATAACTAACGAAAAAACGGTCATGAAGGACAACCTCTGGACGAAGGGACATGTATTTTCGACAAACGTTTACCAAATAAATTTTTTCGGATTTTCCATTGGAGACAATAAAACAACGGCTCCCTACTGGTTTTCGTATAAAGTACTTTTATCACTTAAACACTTCCAGAATTTTCAATATCATGGGTACTCATTTTTACTAACTCTTCTCTATGGCATGCACCCGCAATAGCTATACCTAATAGCTATAACTTTCATAAATATATGTAGACTTTGATAAATATTTATCATCTGGAATCTGTTCTAAAAACTGAAATATCTGATCTCGCGTAAATACTTTTGATCTTTTCCTCGATATCCAACAGATTTGAGTTTTAAAAACGATATTCATTTTAATCATTTTTTAATATCGACATCTTTTTTGACAGCTAACGCGCTCCAGTCTTTATCATGGAATATTCAGACCATAAAGAGGATTTTAAAACTTTTTTCTGTCAGAAGAATATGCAAGCATAATGTTTTCACATATATGATTTACATTGTTTCGTAGACACCATTCTTTAAACTTCTTAGAGATGATTTCCTACTGTTTTTTTTTTTTTATTTTTCCGGCAAAAGGTCTATAGTGTAGCTTTTTTCGCAGTATTCAATTTGGTACTCAATGAGTACCAAATATGTCGTTACTTTCATCATTATCAGACATTTTAGAACGCACATAAATAACAACAAAATATCTACAGAAAAATAAATTCATTCATTGACAGTTAAATTTATTTAATTTGAATAACTTTTTGCAGTAGATACATAAATAGCTATTATCAATAGTGTTTATGCTGTGTATCTAAAAGCATTATGTATCAAATTCGTAGAAACAAGATATTCGTAAAAACAACGCTTTTTAGGGCTCTCAAAAATAATATTTCAGCAAAACAAATAAATGCTGGTGAAATAATTTCTCAAGGGAATTATATACTCTAATGTTCTCCTAACTTTTTGAAGTCTCCTGTGTATATAAGATTTATTTTGTACTTATTTTTTATTCGTAGCTACTATAAAGTACCTACTTAAGGAACTGGTAACAAGATCAAGATAATACATATCCAACAACAATTTTTCAGCTCTACTGATAATTGTGGCTATTGCAACATATCAGTAATATTGTAAAATAGAAGATACCAATTTTAACCTGAATGAGGTAATTATCACTTTAAAGTCAGAATTGCCACTTGATGTGTTAATTGGTACTTTGAATTTACAATTGTCAGTTTGAAGTGACAACTGCCACTTTCAATTGACAATTGTCACTTTGAATTGACAATTGTCACTTTGAAATAGCAATTTCGGGATTCCGAAATAAAATAAAGTTGTTGGCCCTTCTATGCTTTCGTACCTAAACAAGTAGCCCATACCTAATTAAAATTCAACATTATAAGAGCCGAGAAATTATAAATTGCAATGAATATTCAGCTCGAAGACTGATCCTTGAGGCAGTTCTAAATAAATATATTTACTATTATGTTAACGTAAAACAATTAAAAAGCAACAAACATGTATAGTGTCTAACTTGGCAGACTGATAAATTAGAATTATACTATTTACTCACGTTTGTTAACTCTCCGTGTCCCATGGGCCAGTAAGATTCGTCAAAGTAAGGATCATTTGGAAAAGATGTGGTTGGAGCCCTGTCACCGTGTCTAAACAACTGAAAAATAGTAGGTATGCGTAATTTGCACTTGAAAACATTACCTACACATTTTTAAAAACTACTGTTTGCAAAAACTTTATTATTTTGTACCTGATCTCCATTGGCTCCCGAGGTCATGTGACTTAACACCCTGTGATTTTTGGTTGTGGGGCTATTTAAAGTCCAGGAATTGCATCAACGTTGTTAATACTTGTTCAATACGTAATAACTTAATCGTATTCATCGCAAATTCAGAAAAATTGTATGGAGGGATTTTGCAAAATTAAATGGTACATAAATCCAAAATAACTGTTGGTATAACTTAACAATTACAATATTTAGTCTAAATGAAAGAGTTCAACCACCTCCTTGTTGTTACGCCATTGATCATGTTACGCCGGCTCCACACATCGGAGCCAACGTTGGAGCCAACAAATTTCGACCAATTTGTGTACCGACAAAATAGTGTTGGAGGCAATGTTGGCACCGATGTTGGGACAATGGTGGATGGAGTTTTTCCGTCGACTGTTGGTTTTTGCAACACACATCAAAAGGATTGGTACCAATACATATACAGTGCTTTCGAAGAGGAACGAATAAATTCATTATTTTAGAAATTGAGAAGTTTTCGAAAAAATCCCCTGACACGTCGATTTTGTTTTTAAAAAAGGCACTTTTTGACATACGACCCATATTTGTGACGTCATCACTGTTCGAGATATGACGTCATCGACAATTTTTTTTAATAGCAACCCCCAATTTTGACCACGCCATTTGAAAGAACGTATCATTCTACATACGCATCATGAAAAATTATGGTGTTACATAACAAAAATTTCACGAAAATAATGTTTGAAGATCTTAAAATTTAATTTTCACAATACTGACAATGATAATGATTATGTAAAAAATCGACTAAATTAAATGTTCAAATTGTGCACCGTTGGCTGCCTGACAGTAGCCAAGACGATTAATAAATTATTTTTGGACATTATCTATAACTTCAGGAGGTATACGATGTATCTCGTGACGAATTCTTGCTTTTAAATCTTCTAAATTAACCGGTCTATTAACGTATACTTCGCTTTTTAAGTATCCCCACAAGAAATAATCTAGGGGTGTCAAATCAGGCGATCTGGCTGACCACTCAATCGGCCCCCTTCTCCCTATCCAACGATTCGGGAACAGCTCATCTAAATAAACACGGACAGGTCCTGCATAATGGGGAGATGCACCATCTTGTTGAAAGAACATGTCATTTCTTGGCAGATCACGTCCCTCTATATCTGGATATAAAGTTATTAGTGCAAGAATCATCATCTATCGGGGATTCTCGGTAGTTCAATAACGGCAGTTTTGCCTATTGACATGGCTGTTCAAAACAAACATAGCCTCGTCAGAAAAAATTACGTTTTTTACGAAATTATTATCATTGTTACATAGCTCTTGCATTTGCTCGCAGAATTGATTTCGCCGATCAAAGTCGTCTTCAGATAGCTCATGAGCAAGGCATATCTTATAAGGATGATACTTTGCTTTTTTTCGATAATTTTGTGAACTGTGGACGCTGCCATATTGAAATCAGAAGCCAATTCGTTAAGTATTGAGTGATGATTTTCTTGTATTGCCAACAAAACATTAACCTCATCATCTATTGATTTGGACGATCGACCAGATTTAGGAAGATCACGAACATGTCCAAAGTTACTATCTTTAGACTCAATATTGCTTACCATGCTTTGGCTAATGGGATGTCGATCAGGATGAGTTTCATTGAACAATTCAACTACTTCTCTTTGGGTGCGTATCCTGTCTCCAAATCCGATCATGCAAAGAATTTCAATTCGTTCTCGTTCAATTAATTTAACCATTTTTTTTATAAAATGACAAAGTTACTACTCAATAAACACTTCAAACGCAGTGCTTTTGCCAAACAAAAGATAAGAACTAAAGAAATAACTCAAAAAACAGAAAAACTATTTAATAAAGTACGATTTTAAGTTTTTATCTGACAGCAATAAAAAACATTCTCAGTCGCTAAGGCTCTATTGTCAGGCAACCATGATTTTTCATGATGCGTATGTAGAATGATACGCTCTTTCAAATGGCGTGATCAAAATTGGGGGTTGCTATTTAAAAAAATTGTCGATGACGTCATATCTCGAATAACGATGACGTCGCAAATATGGGTCGTATGTCAAAAAGTGCCTTTTTTAAAAACAAAATCGACGTTTCAGGGGATTTTTTCGAAAACTTCTCAATTTCTAAAATAATGAATTTATTCGTTACTTTTCGAAAGCACTGTATATCGTGCACAATCGTGCGCTTGTTCAGTCTTCTTCAGTGTGTTCGCAAGGTGTGAGGGCGAAAACAATTGGTTTTTAACAAAATGTCTACGGTATGGGTCTTTTTTGTAGCAAAATACCTATAATTATACGCACATCATTACGGCAGTCGCACCCACACCAATTTCTATGTCAGACATGTTCGTTGGCTCTGACAGGAACGAACTGACATGGCCCCAATTCCCCCCACTGTATGTATCGACCAATGAATGGGAACAAGGGCTGTAATGCTGTAAACCACACTGAGGTTCGTAAGAAAAACAAGAATATGGTGGTGTTCCTGTATGTTCTGCCAATTGGCCTTTTGAGAATACGGAAAATTCCACTAAAAATCGGATAGAAAATGTTGATACAAGACCTGAAATTCTGATTTATGATTTAGGTATTCAAGGAATTTATCCCACGTGCGTAAAGCGTGTTGCATCCTTGCATTTTCGCTTTTAGGGAACTGGTAACTAACCATATTTCTCTGAAATGGTTGCTAAAAGTTCATTCACGTTAAGTTTAAAGTGACGTTTTTGAAGTTTATATAAATAAATAAAAACTTGACAACGCACAGAAGGGTTGCCAAATATAAAACTCTTTCTAAGTGGCAAATGCTATGCTAATTTATTGGTCATTTGTTTATCGAATATTGAAAACAATTAATTAGGTAGGTACTGAAAATGACGTCACTTTAAACTTAACGAGAATGAAGTTCTACTATAGTTATTTGCGCTTTCCATAAACGCTCTTAAACTTTTACCTGAACCTAATCGAGTTCCAAAATAATTTATTAATCGAATTTGTCTTGAAAATCAAAATAAACATGTACTTTTTATTAGTTTTCTTATACCATTATTATTTTAAAGGATATTCTGGGTTGCCATATGGAAAATCGGTACCTATACATACAGTTTTAAACTGTACCTACATCAAATTTTTTACAGTTAAAAATAGCAGGTAAGCGCAAAAGTAATTCTTAAATAATTCTACACACTGTGTATTTCATATTTCGAAAATAAACAAAACATGTTTTTCAAATCCATACAAAAATTAATGATACATTTAAAAAAAATCCCTCCCTGAAATATCAAAGGTCCGCAATAAGAATTTTTCAAAGGGAAACATGAAAAAAAATAATTTAAGGGAGGGGTCCAAAGTAACTGAAAAATTGGTAGGTTGCTCATCCAGACGTATAGTTAGTTCTAATATCTGTGGTGTACATAAAAAAGTAAGGACTTACCGTTAGTACAGCAACAAGATTATCCTGTTCTTTTAAAACATAACAAACGGCTGTTTTACACACTAATAATAACAAAAGCACCAATTCATATTTCGCCATTTTATAAAACGAAAAAATTATCGCAACTATTTAACGGCAACGCCACGTTTTTGGTTTATTTTTATTACTAGTACCACTACGTCTACTCAAACTCAGTAATTAATAATTATCACAGTCCACATTTCCAATATATCATATAAAAAGTGCAGGGCTATCTTTTAGCAAGACGTGTTCGTTTGTGTCTAATATAGTCGGGACTCTAAATTGTCACATTCATTAAAATGTGAATCATAACTTGGAGAACTTAAACTAAATTTAAATTAATTGCCATAGAACACGGATTTCATGGTAAAATACAGCGGATTTACGTAGGAATTAGCAGTCTAGAAGAACAAATGGAATTTTGATATTGTCTTTTTATCATTGTTAATGTTATAAGTAAATCGGTTCCTGGAAATTAACAGTAACAACGAATTCGTTTAATAATGAGTCCTTCCTCGAAATTATTATTAGCAAGCGAATTGACTAAAGTAGTTAACAAAGGCCCATTTTCAATTGATACTTTCCGTTGCACTTTTGTACAACCACTAAGCGATTGTATTTATCAGAATCCAGTTGTTTACATCTTTCTTTATATTATAGGAATTAAGCCAAAAAGTTAACTAAGAAATAAATTATTTATTTATGAAATTATCAAATATTATGGTTCATTAAAATTTTATATTTACTCGTTACCTATTATAATCCTAGGTATGCAAAGGAATAATTTAGGCTTATTATTTTCAAGACATGTCGCAAACAACTACTTTGCGTCCAACATGTACCGACCAACATTGAATTACAACGGTATATCTTCATATAACCTCAACTTATTATCTTTAATACATTTTTAGATACTGAAATATTAAACAAGCGTCTGCATTACATTAAATATAATTATTTTTGGTTACGTATACCTTTTTATATTAAATTTTAATGAAAAAATGTTTATTTTTTTACTGACAAAACCTAGGTACCTATGTGACTAAAAATAATTATTTTTAATGTAATGTAAATGCTTATTTAATATTTCATTATTTAAAAGACGTAGATAACACTATTAAAAAGAAAAATGTATTAAAGACAATAAGTTGAGGTTATATGCCCTTGTGATTCAATGTTGCATATAGTACGTAAAGTAGATGTTTTCGACATATCTTAAAAATAATAAAGTTATTCCTTTGCGTTAGGTTATAGGTGACGAGAAAAATTATAAACTTTATTGAACCATAATATTTGATAATTTCATTAATAATCTATGTCTTAGTTAACTTTTGACTTAATTCCTATACCGGGTGTCAACGGATCTATTAGACAAGCCATAACTTCTAGAGTATTGGATGTATCAAAATGAGATTTGGTGTAGGTAAATGGTAGAGGAAGAGGAAAGTTTTTGCATATTTTTCACGTATAGGTTACTTCCGGTTTCACCGGAAATGGCTTCAATTTTGAATTTTTAAATGGAACACCCTGTATATTTTTACATATTTGAATTTCTGAGACAATTTTGGACTAGAAAATGACATTAAAACTTTTAAAGTATAATACTCGTATACGAATTTATTACAAACTTCACTGAAGTAAATGTATTTTATGAGCTTATTTTTAATCCAATCACAATGAATTTAGTATCGTTGGATTCGCAAAAAAAATCCCTTTTTGAAAAGTGCTTGTCTAAAAAGTGTTGCCATTTGAAAAAAAATAGATAGATACAAAAAAGTAATTTTGCCAACTTGCCTCATTCCTATCTATCATACTAATCACTAAAACTTTGCGATTACATTTTTCTGACATCATCTAAGGCCTTCAGATTAGTTTGCGCTCAATCATGGCCACCTAGATGCAATATTAAAAATGGCTCTAAAAAAATCAAGTAGGCGAAAAAACATTTTAAAATGTCATTTTCTAGTCCAAAATTGTCTCAGAAATTCAAATATGTAAAAATATACAGGGTGCTCCATTTAAAAATTCAAAATTGAAGCCATTTCCGGTGAAACCGGAAGTAAACCAAACGTGAAAAATATGCAAAAACTTTCCTCTTCCTCTACCATTTACCTATACCAAATCTAATTTTGATACATCCAATACTCTAGAAGTTATGGCTTGTCTAATAGATCCGTTGGCACCCGGTATACAGAAAGATTTAAACATTTAAATAAGCCAATAAGTAGTAATAAAAATATAGGTACTATAAAAAACATTCAGTTGTTATTTATTCTCATTATATTTGGTGCAAAACTAGTGCCATTTAACATAACACAATTGACAATTGTCATTTATTTTTGTCATTGTTATTTATTTATTATATCTAGAAAGGGTATATTTAATTGAAGGAGCAGAAATAATACAGGCCATATATTTAGGCTAAAATATTATAATTGGACCAAATGTACCTTTGTCCAAAATTGATTTGTTTTCAGGTTAGTCTGGGTGTTCAATTTTAATATAAATAAATATTTTTTTCATGTTTCGGAAACTAATTATATACCTATACCAGAGACTTATACATCTATAAAGTCTATACCTATACAAAGCATAGTGCTCCAATACCACACAAAATTTTAGTTTAAATATGCAGTTCCCATTACGTGCAACCAGTATTACGTGACCCCGCCCTTACGCCACTGGCTAAATTAAAAACAAACTTTTATTGAACATTATAATTGATTTACTAAAATTACTCTTGACGTTTTCTCGAAAAATGCATATTTTTCTTGTAAATCAAGATTATTTTTTTTCAACTTGAATACCTTGCAAGTACGCTATAGGTAGGTATGCTTGCCTCAAGATTGTCTGGCATCATTTTTCCTCCTTGACTTAAATATAGCTACCCTGTAAAAACACCTGCTGCAACTGCTACACCTTAGACCAAATAAATGGTACTTCATGGTAATAAGAACTCGCTTGTTTTGCGATAAAAATTTTAAGAGAATAGGTTTGGATGGCACTGACCGAAAATTTGACCTACAGGATGATTTACCCAAAAACGATGCACAGAAAATATTGAGACGATCTCAAATTGGTAAAACAGAAACTAGTAAACCATTTCCATTTTAATTTTTGATACCTATTAGAACTATATGTATATACCTAGTTATAGAAGTTGCATATAATTTTTATAATACATTAATAGAAAGACAATAATTGATCGAGTAAAGTAGATTTAAAAACACTTTTAGGAACACAATATATTCTTCGTTGCTAAACTTTTTTCTTCAGAAACATAATATACTGTTCGCAGAAACATATGTGGTTGTTAGTGCCACAACTTGTACTAACAGTAATTTCCATATAAATTTATTGTAAACCTACAGTAGTAGGTACAAGGTGGCGCAAAATGAAGTCCCCAATTTATTTTTTATATTAAACTAAGATTAATTCAAAAACAGTCATATTATGAATCAAAAATATTTATTTAAACACTCAAAATTTCTTTTGTTACTCACTAAAAATAATATCGACCAAATGGACATTCCTGAGCTCTTTTTAGAGCATTTTTCATAATTTTTCCCAGCATTTCAGGTGGTATTGTATCAATTTCTTCCCGGATGTTGCCTTGTAATGCTTCAAAGGTCTGAGGATGAAAGACTCTATCTTTGAGATAGACCCTTAACCAAAAGTCAGGCACAGTTAAATCGAGAGACCTTGGCGAATATGTCATGTCGGCGTTTTTGGAGATGAGGCGCTCAGGAAACATTCTATTCAAAATCACTATTGTCTCACGGCCTGTGTGCGCTGTGGCACCATCTTGTTGATACCAACGTATCCTCCTGTTGGTTCTCCCATTTCTGGAAGTAAAATATTCAGCAGTATGCTCCTGTAGCGATCTGCATTTACCGTAGTGGTTTTTCTCCGATTGTCCTCAAAATGTTACCGTACGGTAACTTTTGGCTCGTGTAGCGGTTGCTAGTGAATAATTTGTGGGTTCTCGCCACCCTAGAAGCGACGGTTTTGTTTATTTACAGCTCCATTCAGGCAAAAATGGGCTTCGTCTCTCATGATTTTGTTCCAAATTTTATCTGTTTCATTTTCAAAGTTCACGATAGCATTACAATATTGAAGTCTTTCAAGGTCTTCAGGCAGAATTTTATGGGTTATCTGTACCTTATAAGGGAACAAGAAGTCTTTCATTAAAATTCGCTGTAATAGATCGTTTTCTTGTTGATGTTCTTGGTCTTTCCATCACATTTCTACGTACACTGTCTATATTCTCCCTTGAACGAGCTGAACGATGTCTGCCAATATGTGATCAGATCAGATCAGATGTGGACCCAGTTTGTTCAAAATTGGCAGATAACTGTCGAAATGTCTTCGCAGATGGAACATAACATATAACATATTTGCTCCGATATTCTCTTTGGGTTAACATAATCGACGATTATTTACATAAAAAAATGTTACGATTTCAACACGTTCTCGATGCGAATATCGATTCATAATGAATTTCCCAAATGTCTACTTTACAACTGATAAAAAACTCTGACAGATGTCAACTACAAACGAAATAATAGCAATATTCCGTAGGGATGATGCTATTACGCGATGATGGAATGATTTTGCGTCACCTTGTATATGTAAACGCGTAACGCGACGTACGGAAATAAATCACTAATCAGTAATCAGTAATAATTAATTCAATACAGTGGCATTGCCATCACTAGAAAGAGAAAGTCAAAGTGTGTAACAAACTAAAAATAAATGTCAAAAGATAGATATAATCTGACACTGATATATATTTATACTCGCACTAATATAAGGTGAGCTAATGAAAGTTTTCCACTTTGAATAACTTCGTATACAAGTTATTTTTCAAGAAAATTACAGAGACAGGTCGCCTTTTATCTGAATGGTGACATTTTCATTTTATTGACATATACGGAGGGTCATTTTGCATATAAATAACGTTCTCTCGCGAATACATCTATATAGAGTTTGATGGATCTAGCTCTAATAGTAAGGGGGCTTCATATACTTTAAAGAGTGTGCCATAAGTATAATGTGTTAGAAAGATATTATATGGATTCGGTGGTAGGCTACAGACGGTACTTCTTAGTATGTAGCTTTCTTTCAACACATTGCTCTTACATTAATATTATTGGTCATATTTATTTTGCTATAAGTTATATCAATATATTTGTACGAGGACCATCCAAATCTGTGTGTGACCAAATACCTTGTGAATTTTGTAACCAAAATACACAAGTTATTCTACTTTAAAATAAGTTGTGGTAAACCTACAATAAATAAAATTCGATCTGTCTCTGAAATTTATTTGAAAAACTTGTATACCAAGTTATTCAAGGTTGGACCACCCTGTATTAATATAATGATACTTTTTCGGTAAAAAGTCAAATTGAAATCATCAAACAAAATTCGATCTGAATTTATTTGAAAAACAGCCAATTTTCTGATAAATATTTGGAGAACTTTATTATCAGTTTAATGGATGTCCAGTTAGCCTACCAAATATTACCAAAGAAAAATAATTTGCGATTACAATTGTCTCGTAATTGATAAGATGATAAGGTAGCTCCAATCTTATCATATCACCCCACCCAGTGATCATGTGTAAATATAAATGTGAACAGCATAGCCAATTGCCAGAGGCGTTTGTCCTGGTGCAACCTAATGACTAATGACTCGCCAAAGGTCTCTGAGATCACTGGGCAGCAATAAAACGAAATCGTAACAAATAAAATAATTGTAGACAATTTTAAACTAAACATAAATGCGGCGGCGCACCCACTTGCCCAGGGGCTAGGGGCCATCCCTCCACCCCAAGACTTTAAAAAATACTTGCAAAACCTAAGAAATGGGTTAGCTTTATATATTCATGAAAATATTGAAGTTAAGCCAGAGTAGGTATTAGAAAATTTAAGTCTGACGAAAAGAAGACTGAATCTTAATATTTAGATAGATACCTACTTCAGATTTCAATTTAATAGATTTATTTTTAGTTTGGTTTGAGTTCTTTTAATTTTATTTTATTGTTTCTGTGATTGACTGTGATATTATTTTTATATAAGAGACCTTTCAGTTTTGTTTCTATTTCAGAAAATATTGCAATATCACTTTTATATTTATTTTGGATTCGTATAAATTATATTTGTTAAGTATAATTTTTAACAATATTCGGTCTTTAAACCTAAGATATGGATACGGTTGCCAAAAGAAGAAATAAAACTTATTCTAACATATAACTGTAATAAAGTGATTTGATGTTAAATAAGAAAACACCGTATAAATAAACTTTTATTTCTATATAATACCAAATGTCACATTACATCTAAAACGAAGTCTACAGTCTACAGTCTAAACCGAATATTTGGTACATATATTTTTTACCCATCATAATAACTCTTTACTCAGAACATTCTTTTTCCCATGTGACTTCGTCCACGGTAAGTGGTTCCAAAAGAGTTTTGAATAGCTCAAATTTGCAATCAGCTGCACAACCTGGAACAACCAGTGGCAAGAGCGAATCTTCATCTTTTCTATAAAACAAGTTCAAATAGTAGCTCCCCTGCGTATCCATTTTCATCTCCCAAATAATTGTAGCAGCAAAATTGGGAGGGTAATAATCATAAACGCCCATGGCATCCAACACAGACACCAATTCAGAATCACGTGAAGAAAACATCATAAACTTTGGTGTCTCCGGCTCGCTACTCGACACATTGGTGAAGTAGCTGATGAGATAATCGAAAAATGGCCCAGATCTGAATCTTTTCATTTCATCACTAGTACAGTGTCTTTCGTATGAAAGGCTGGTTAAGTAGTCTAGCACAGTTCGGTTCAAATCATCTGCCCAAGATGGTATATAAGACGAATTGAAGTTCTCATAGCAGTAAAGCACAGACCGTATCAATTTTATATCATTAATATCAGTAACTTCTAATCCTGTTTTCTTAGAAAGATCTTCGTAGAAATCCGCATACTCCTCGTTGATTTTCTTGAAGAAATCGGACTTCTTGTTTTTTTTGTACAGCTTCTTCAACCTAGGACACTCTTTCTTCATAGCTAACATCGCGTCATCAGATTCTGCGATGGTATGAATTGGTATCGGTCGCCAATTAAGATTTTGGTTCCACACCAAATCGCCTTCAGGGGGATAGAGGCCGGCTAGATTGGCAGCTGCTGACATCAGAGTGCGATCTTTATCTATAGACCGCACCAAGATGTCGCTTGGCGAGTATAGGTTGGGTAAAAAGGTGCTGTATCGGCTTCTAAACCACTGTCCCAGTTCATAATGACGGTTTATGCCTTTCTGCAAGTTGTAAAATGTATTTTAGATTATTAATTTGTCATGTAATAAAAATGAAATATAAATTTCTTCAATAAAAGAGGACTTTCAGCCAGATACATAGACAGATATCCTACGTTTCGTCAGAGTTTTCGGACATTATCAAGGATACCTAATAGCTAAAAATAAGAGCGATAGGTGTTACATTGGAGAAACCCAATAATATTTAAACAAACGTGCTTTGGAATTGGAAATTCCATAGCTACTCCTAATTCATGCAGCACAGCATTAAAATTGTGTAATTTATTTACGAAGAATTAAGAAAAAAACTAAAACTCATAAAAAATAAATACAATACGTTGTTATAAAATGAAAATAAAAAATCACAAGGACGTAGTTAAAAAATAAATGGTTATCATAGGGCTGTATATATGTAGGCTCGTTGTAGGTTATTGAAAGGTACTTCTCTCATGTATTAATTTTTGAGATTTTGCATTCGTCAAAATTCAACTTACATCTTAACTTAACAGTTTTAAATAATAATTTGCTGCCTGTGAATAATTCCATAGAGTAAATAGGTTTGTCTATGATAATACACTTCGCATCAAAATTAACGCACCACTGAGAAAAACCGAAAAAGTCAAACTGAATTTCCTGGCGCACCGTCAACCCGATTTCGATGATTTTTTTTTTTTTAATTGTAGCCTACTTCTTCAGCAAGGGCACTATGGTAGTATCTCTTATTCGAATTTCAGTTTTGAACATAAACAGGGCGTTGCAATGAAGTAAAGTTTTTTTTTCATGAACTTTGCAACACCCTGTGGAATCCTGTGATTAAAACGGTCTGTGTGTACTGATGTCAGACTGTAGCCCCATTTTTTTCGAACCTTTTCGTTCTTTTTTGAACCCGTTATCTCTATTATTAAACGAGATACACAACTAAAATGAAAATGCAGTATTGTAGTAATTTAATAACAAGAACAAAAACCAACAAAACGGACGAAAAAAATCAATACCGTGCATTTCCACCTCTACTTCTAATAACGGCTTGGCATCTATTACTCATACTTGAAATCATGTATGGGGCTACAGTCTAACATCAGTACACACCGACCGTTTTAATCACAGGATTCCACAGGGTGTTGCAAAGTTCATGAAAAAAAACTTTACTTCATTGTAACACCCTGTGTATGCTCAAAACTGAAATTCGAATAAGAGATACTACCATAGTGCTCTTCCTGAAGATCAAGTACTAACATCTGCCATAAAAATAAATTATATAAGTATTCTCCACCTAAATAAGAATAGGTACGTAAGTACCGATAATAACACGTGAGGTATTACACCATCATAAAAACACTTGATTTTGATATTATAAAGTTATGTTAAAATATTTTGAAGTTTCCGTTTTATCGTCTGGATCAAATTGAAGATAATTTTTCCGACAATAAGTGTTTAACTAGGATGTTTAGACAAAGAGTAGAGATACTGTTTAGACACATATATGTAATGGAGGTATACGTACGTTTGTTAGCTGACCGAGACCCATGGGAAAGTTATCCGGCTTGAAGAATTCGTCTGTAGGAAATGATTCTTCTGGTGTCCTGTCTCCATGCCGAAAATACTGAAAACAGAAAATAATGTTTTTTCACAAATTTATAACGAGTTTTTAACGTATGTGTTGTAATTTATGTATATATATTCGTCCACCAATCACCTGCTTCTGATATACAGGGTGGAACAAGATTTTTTATCCTCCAAATGTAGCAATCAACTTGTGTGCCAGTGAAAAAAAAAGCATTTAAGCAAACACTATCAAACGAAATGCAAATAATTGCAGTTTGGACGGAAGTGACTTCAACTTTTAATAATTATAAAGTTTGTTCTCAGATATAATGAATTTTTCATGTCATTGATTAACCAGCAATTGTCAAAATTTCAAAAGTTACTTAAATTTTATTGAGTCAAATATTTTTGATATTTGCTGACCTAAAATTAAAGACGTCAAAAATAATTTTCCATCTGTTTGAGATAACTAACTTTTAATTAAGAAAATATTCTTTGAGTTATACTTATTACGAAATTATATTCTGTTTCCATGTAACTAAAAAGCCCCTGATTAATTAAAATTTAGTTAATTTAATACTTTGCGAAGTAATTGAGTTTTAATGCGAATTTTAAAGGGAATTCTAGGTTAAAGGGTGAATTTTGTGGTGGTACTTATTTTAGGCTAGCTTCTCCTGACCAAATCTACTCTCGCCAATCACTATTTGATCACCTGTTATAGGTATATATGAATAATATTTTACATTTTGTAATAGCGACAACTGTGTTCAAAGTTAACTACGCCGCAAATTCACCCCTTAGGGTGTAAATAGAAAACTAATAATGGGGGTATGAAAATAGGCCTAAGAAAGTCGTTATTTTCCATCATTTTTTTGTTTTCATAAAAAAATATACAGAAATACAGTGGGGGTGGTTCGTTCTCGCTATTTTTATTCTTATTCCATTTTGTAGAGGTTCCGAAGTTGAAATATAGTAGTAAAATTTGACTGCAAGGTATTACAAAGTAGAGATCACATAATTCAAAAACCAGAGATTGGAAATTTTATAAAGTACCTAGATATATTTTTATAGGACACTTCACACTTTCAGTCTCATACACCCCTGGTATTTTCTAAAACCATCATAAAAAAATTATCAAACAAAACTTATGACTACTTCTCGTTTTTTAATAACCATATGGTACCTAAAGTTTTTCTGGTATCATCTGCAAAAACGTTTGGGTAGCAACAAATCGGAAAGGGTTCTTAGAAAAAATACACCATTTTATAAATTGGAGACAAATTAGAGACAATTGGAGTAGTATACTCACACGCCAATTATAAAAAGTTTTGTGTGGTGTCTCAATGATTTTATAAAAGATCAACGATAATTGCTTAAATTTGTATCACCATTTGAAACACCATGAGTAAAACTAATTTGGTGTTAATGTTAATATACATATAATTATTCATAAATATTCTTGGAGTTAGATAAAAATGAAAAACAACATATTCTCAAATATTCATAATAACAAAATTTGAACATTTTGAGAACAATTTCGAGAACAAGGAAAATTTTGAGAACACACACAGAAGATAAAAACAACACACAGCAATCTTTCAACTTGAAACACCATTATTTCATTAAATTAATTATTTATTGCGCTACTGCAAGTAAACTCTTCACGCCTTGAAACTGAGCACCAAGTTTATTAAAATTTTAAACGTATTTTGTGTCATACTTATGCCGTTCGAATAGTTTACCCGTTCTTTTTAACATTCTATAACCCTCTCGTTTGTATGAGATTATTAATACAAAATGTCTGATTCTATAATATGGCTGTATGTAATTAATGTAATATTTACCTATATTTATTACTTACCACAGCTACTGCTACAAGCTCATCACCATTTTCAGTTTCAATAGGTCTAACGAAACAGTTACTTTTCATAAAAAGTAACGATATCATTAGTATTCCTATTTTAATCATGGTGGTTCTATTTTTTCAATACTTAAAAAAATATGAATTGATTTCATATTTTGGGTAAATATATACACAGAGATAACTGAAGACTTCCCCCCCCCCCCCCCTTAGATCTTAAGATAAAGAAATATTCAGATAGAGTGGGGCAGCATAGCCTAAACCGATGTAAAAACCATTGATATTTTAATGTGAAAGGTTAAATTAAATAGGTATTATTTCTAGGAAGTATAAGGCTCACCCCAAATAATCATCAACATCATCAGTGAATCCATTTTGCACTCATTATTTGGCTCTATTAAACGAATATACCTGATATAAAATTCTTGGTTACAGAATCACATGCAGTCCAATAAGATAATCAAAGGATAGTCAACAATAGATTGTAAGCAAATGTATAATCACTACTGAACAATGTTATCCAGTTGTACAATATATTTTCATGTACATTTTTTCCATTATACCGGCGGATGATTCACTGGAAGTATACACATACCCCATTATGTAGAATAGGGTAAAAAATCATAATTTCAAAATAAATCATAACTTATAGTAACGCCCGGTATGTAAGCACATATTTCTCCAATGCGTTTTATGGTGTGGTGATTTGTAGAATTAGCACCCACACAATATTCACTTTTCCCAATTAATGTTGTTTTCCATTTTAAGCATAGGTAATCTAACCTAAACATGAGTTGGTATATGAAAGTGATAGCACAGCATATAAAACAATTATATGCTGTGGTGATAGTTTGCGCAACAGTGGCCAAACTGCGAAGTACCTACTACCTAAGAGTTACTTGGAAAGTAGATCCATTGTTAACCCTTTCACCTAATTCAAACAATCTTTAGTATGTACCTAATACTTGTATTATTTAGAAATAAATATATCCTGCTTTATGTAGTAGTAGTAGTAGCATGGGGCGGCCAAGACCTGGCAAGTAGGCCACAAGCGCGCCCTTTTTTCCTACCCCTGTCGTCCCCTACCTAACTCCATCACCTCTTCCCTCGTCGGACCTTCCTGACCTAATGTAGGTCAAAATATCGGTCCATTCAACTAACCTCTTCCCCTTGCAGCTCCCCGGCCCCCAGACGTCGTGTCTTAGGCTGCCGAAAGCCGCGCATTCTGCCAAGAAGTAGGAAGGCGTTTCGTCGCCCTCCCCGCACTTTGGGCAGATAGGGTCTCCCCCAACACCCATCAATGATAGATGCCTGCAGTGACCCATTAAAACTCCCACCAGGTTTAGAACCTGCCAGCTATGACTTAACAGCCAGACTGTCTTAGTCTTGCTTGGCTCCACTATAAAGTTACACGAGTTTGTCTACAGCTCCCACTTCTTCCCCAGTGTTTACTTAGTGTTTCATGAGCCCAATCATTAAGAACCATGTTGACCTGCCTTCATATAATGCCTAAAATCGGTTCTGGTCCCTGGCTGGGTCCTTGAGATTCGAGTCGGGTCAGTTCATCGACCCTTCCGTTCCCTGGGATTCCGCTATAATCTGGTACCCATACCAATTTGATATCTTTTCCTCTGGACAGCTCCTCCAAGGTATCTCCGCACTCTTGGACAAGAGCGGATCTTGCCCTGGAGATGCTAAAGCCTTTAAGGCCGCCTGACTGTCAGAGCAAAAATAAATATTTTGCTCCGTACTTACTTCTTCCTTGTTCGCTGCCATTAGCAAAGACTTCAGCCTGGAAAACTGTGCCATACGAACCCAGTGCAAAGCTTTGCTACAAGCTCCTGTCCTCCACATAAATTCCTGTCCCTGAGAATCTATCCGCCAGACGAGAGCCATCTGTGTAGCAGACCAGACAATCAAGAGGAATCTAAACTGGTCCTGCTTCCATTCATCCCTCTCTGGAAATATAACGCCATATTTCCTCTTTAGTCTAAGGCGATCTTTTGCTTTAGTTACTCTGATGGAGTAACTGAAGATTCAGTTCCCTCTCCGCCATCTGTGCAACTGCTGCGTTATTTCTTCCTCCCTGCCAGCCTGCCAGCTTCCTGAGTCCCGCATTCTTAAATAGGGTGCCATTGCTTCCCTCATTATCCATGTGGATAGGCTTGGGTGCCCTAGCAAGACTTCCAGGGCTGCTGTAGGTGTCGTCCTCATTGCACCTGTAATTCCTATTCAGAAAATGTTGTATCAAGATGTTTTATTGATTAAACTGGTCAACAAACTTATTGTTAGACGGAGCAAACCCATGAATAGTAGGTATACGTGTTTCATTAAGAATTTCTTTTGAAAACCCCCAATCGAATATTCTTATATTATTTATTAAAACATTAAACTTATTTGAATATTTCTGTAACATTTTGTGCAGATTATTCTATTAATATGTTAAAACGAACGTTCTATGGATAGCCTTCAAAGTGAAAGATATTCATGTAAAATTATATGAATATTTAAAAAAGTATATTTTTTATGGGAGGTTGAGAGAATATTCTTTGATTTAGTTGTGCTATGTGGGATATAGTAGGGTAAATTCTGACTTATCATTCCATAATAAACAAAAGAGATGTCCCTGTAAAATTACCAAATCTATGCGAACTAAAGGCATATTCCTAAATTAAATTCATTCAACTAATAAAATATTTATGTTTTGCTACATAACGCTTTATTTACAATTCTACGTATTTTGAGTTTCTTATAGGGTTTGAAAATTCCCAATTTATTATATCTAAATAGTCCCCGATATATATATTTTAATTGATAACTAAAGAGATTGTTCTAATATTATAGTAAACTACTTTTCCGTAGGTGTATAGGACCGTCTTGATTCTTATGGTTAATATTTATTCAAAAACTTGATGAAATGCGTCCGTCTGTGCACCGCTCTCCCCTGCTGTATTTTATAATTTGGGTGTTATTCTAATGATGTATTACATGCAAGTTCACAGATACTTTGTTTTCAACAATTTTGTGTATGATTTATCTGAACAGTCTACTTACCATTAATTATTCGGGTCTTATCAAAAATTACGCTGACGATAGCAATTTTCTGAACGAATGTAATACTTGGATTAACTTAAAATGAAGTAGAAAACGGCTAATTAAAGTTGATAAAAACTGAGATTGCACAATAATATGAAATATTTTAATGTGAAGAAAGTTTCTCATTTTTGAGATGGGTTGGAAAAATAGAATGGTACAGAATCACTTCTGGACGTTACTCATTAAAAAAATATTTATTATGGTTAGTTGAATTTTGACTATCGTATGGTATTGTATTCTAATGGAGTTAGTAAACTACCTCAATGGGTATTCTTACTTAGGGTGTAGCCAATGGCGTGCACAGGGGACTCAAGGGGGCGCAAGACCCCCGCCCATGCCTATTTCTCCTTCTAGCTCCCCAAATACTTCCTGAAAATTTCTCACGAGTAAATATTCCATGTTTCAACATTTATTATTTAAAATTTAAAAAGCAAGAGATTCTTAGTATTTAGTGTAATCTCTGATGTCTGGCAACGGCAACTAGATTCTGCGCAGTATGCACCGCCTGTACGCATCCCGGCCGCCTCCACTTTATACTTCTAGTTGAAGTTTGTTTTTGCAAGATCTGTAGAGCTATCTAGCTAGGTTTATTTTAGCAGATATAATTTTATATCATCGATATTAAATTGAAGATATTGTTGCATTTGGATTGACTAACATTATGATTTGCGCCCCCCAAGAAAGCTATGCCCTCCCGCTCCCGCCTTGAAAGGTTCGGCACGCTACTGGGTGTAGCAGACAATTGTCATCCGAATTGATGATTGGAACTGACAAAATAATTGTTTAACAGTGAAAGTTTTAAAAATGAATGGCAAAATAAAGAAATACCTACTTACCCATCAAATATATTGAATGTGATGTGACAAAACTATAAATTTTCTCTGCAGATATCAAATTTTATAGTAAAATGATAATTAGTTTATCAACTGTTACTGTTTTGTAAAAATCGAAAAAGCACCAAAGAATAAGATAACTCAAAAAAGTTGTAAAATGGCTACCAAGCCTGAATAATATATTTTCCTCTGTTATTAAAAATTTAACAAGAACCCAGTCGACAGTATTAGTATGTTGATGTATGTTAAAATTTTAAGAAGATCTCAAATATCATTTGGGATTTATCTATTTCTTACTGTTTTTTGAGATGTCTGAGAAAAAAAACAAAATAAAGAGAAATGCTATGGAAGAGAAAATTTATTTTCTCTTCCGTAGCTCTAGCATCGGTATTATTCAATTGACCAATTTTAGACATTTACATCATTAGTGTACCTTTGAAAGAATTATTTGATGTTAAACCCGACTCTCTGTCGTCTTTCAATTTTCAGTTGTTTGAAGGAATGACAATGCAAAAAAAAATAAAATGCGATCTTCCAAAAAAATTATTTATTTATTATTATTTATTTACTCCTCATATTAACTCCTTTATTTTTTGGTATAACTCTATCAAACTATACATTTTTGAAAAGAGGAAAAGTGCCTCTATCGAATGGTAATATAATCTACAGGGTGTTCCATTTGCAAAAATGGTCACAATTTTGAATTAAAAAGTGGCAATTTTTTTCGAGCACCTGTAAAAGTAAAACAAACTAGTACCAATGACAAAAGAAAACTTTTTGTAAAATTAAGAGCACCAGTGAAAACCGCTCGTCGCTATCTTATTTTCCTTTGAAGTTATAAGCCATTAAAATATGTCACATTATCTTGGGACACCCTGTATATAAACGCAATTTTACGCAAACCTAATAGGCAATTTTATCCCAAAATGTTATGATTACTTGCAGGTCCAGTTTGCAGAGGCACTTCAACGTTTGCTACAATACAAGTAACACAAAAATCTTTATCAGCTTATGAGTAGCATAATCAGTGGTAGGTGCGATATATAATGATTTGCAAAAACGAAGAAAACTGCCTTTAGATGGAGACTCGAAACATTCGTGATCTCACCTCTCGCGTCTCGCCTCTCGCCTCTCGCCTCTCACCTCTTGCCAACAGTTCTCGGTTGAAATCGCGAGAAGTGTCTTCGTTGCCGGTGTCGTTGCCGTTGCTTCATTATGCTTATTTCATACTACTAATTGACGATGGCTAACCAGACAGAAACCAGGTAGTCTGTGAATAGCATGACCATCGATATCGACGGTAATGTGATAATAAACCAAGATACAATTTTACTCCATAGGATTAGTTGTAGAAGCATACGTACAGCAAAACATATGGTATTTTATTTTCACACTTGTACTTGTTTCTTCCAATTTCTCATAACTACTTGAGCTGCTTCAGTTACTCGGGTCTGGATCAGAAAGCTCCATTATTTTATTTAAATTCAATATTTGCTAGTTCAATTACTTCTGGTAGGAAAGTGGGTTATGTTGACATGTTAGGTCGAAGGAGGGGTGAGGGACTTCAATAGCGTTCGTTTTTGAAGATCGACGAACGAACTTTTATCATTTTTTGTCAGGATGTTTATCCAAAGTACGCTTTTTATAATTTAACGCGCCTCAGTACTTTCATAGGTGACAATTAGATTCACCAGAAGACACTACCAAGATCATTGATCTTTTTCCGCTCAAACAGACCGACAAATTAAATTAATATTCAAGATCATTGTAGATATAATGGACAAATCAAATAAGAAAGGCTGTCTTTGTTTTGTATTTCCACTTTTCTTACATACTGAAATACACGTAAATCAGCAGAACAATTTGCTGATATGTTTAAAGCAAGAGTGGTACAGGTGTATAAAGTTTCAGAATCTTTGTGTTTGTTTCCTGAAGTGAAATTGGTATATTAATTTATAATTCGTAAAAGAATAGGTAAAATAATTTTAGTTTTTAGAAAAAACATTTTACAAATTAACTCTAAAAAGTAACTGGAACAAAATAAGGAAAATAACGAGACGTTAAACTTTTATTTCTATAAAAATCCATAAAACTAAACCACATAGTTACATGCAAAACGTTTCGTACATATACAGTCCTATTTATTACCTGTAACATTCCTCTTCCCATGTACCTTGGTCCACAGAAACTGATTCTAAAAGAGTTTTGAATTGATCAAATTGGCAATCAGCTGTACAACCTGGTACAACCAACGGCAAGACCAAATCTTCATCTTTTCTATAAAACAAGTTCAAATAGTAGCTCCCCTGCGCATCTCTTTTCATCTCCCAAATAATCGAAGCAGCAAAACTGGGAGGGTAAAAATCGTAGACGCCCATGGCATCCAATACAGACACCAATTCGGTATCATGGGAAGAAAACATCATAAACTTTGGTGTCTCCGGCTCGCTACTCGACACATTGGTGAAGTAACTGATGAGATAATCCATGAATGGTCCAGATCTCAATCTTTTCATTTCATCAGTAGTACTGTGCCTTGCATATGCTAGGCCTGATAAATAGTCTAGGACTGTTTGGTTCAAAGTATGTGCCCAAGATGGTATATAAGAGGAATTAAAGTTTTCATAGCAGTAAAACACTGACCGTATCAATTTTATATTATCAATATCAGTAACGTTTAATCCTGAGTTATTAGAAACATACTCGAAGAAATCAGCATACTCTTCATTAACTTTCTGGTAGAACTCGGACTGTTTGCTTTCTTCGTATAGTTTTTCCAACCTAGGACAAGCCTTCTTCATAGCTAGGATAGCGTCATCAGATTTTACGATCGTATGAATCGGAATAGGTCGCCAAAGAAGATTTCGGTTCCACACTAGATCGCCTTCAGGCGGGTAGAGACCAGCTAAATTGGCAGCTGCGGACATCAGAGTGCGATCTATGTCTGTAGATCGCACCAGGATGTCGCTTGGTGAGTATGGTTGGGGTAAAAATGTGCTGTATCGGTTTCTAAACCACTGACCCAATTGATAATGGCGGTTTATGCCTTTCTGCAAGTTGGAAAATATATTTCAGATTATTAAATTGTCGTCATGTATTCGGTAAAGAAATTTAAATGAGTAATATATTAACAATTTGTAAAAATATTAAATAATAATACATTTATTGCCCAACAGAATAATAATTCCAATGACAGGACAAAACACGCCAATAAAATACCTGTATAGAACAAAAACTTTAAGAAACCTATCTATAACTTACATCTATACAATAGAAAAATATATGATTCTATTGAGTATAAAGAACAGTCAATTTCAAATATACAATAATAAGGATATTAATTTTTAGTATGACGGTAAAGAGATAGACCCATAAAACCTTTGAAAAAGAGTTGTTTCCAATTAGGTATATAAAAAATACAGGGTGACCCGTTTAAAATATTAAAGTATAATATTACAATAAATTTATATAAATAGATCGACCGTAAAAAATTAAATATAGGTAAAATAAAGGCAAAAATTTAAAAAAATCTCGGGGTTCGAGGGATTTTTAAAAAAAATTTGGTATTTATAAAATAGCGAATTTATCCACTACTTTACCAAAGCACTGCACATGTATTTCTACATATGAAAACACCTTGATATGATATTATAAAGTTATGTAAAATATTATGAATTATTTCTGTTTTAACGGGATCGAATCAAAAATTATTATTATAGATAATAAAAAAAAACCGTATAAAAAAAATAAAAATCGACGGGTTCGAGCGATTTTCTAAAAAACACACCGCTGCATTTTAAATGAATTTAGGGAGTGATTTCTTACTTGTGGGACTCACATATGTAAGTAAATATACTAACGTTTGTTAATTGTCCCAGGCCCATGGGAAAATTTTCCAGCTTAAAGAACTCATCTGTGGGAAATGATTTTTCTGGAGTCCTGTCCCCATGCCTGAAATACTAAAAAACAGAATTTTTTTTTATTAGAAGTTTATAACATATATATAGAAGTGTCTTGAGAGTCTTTCATAGCGTCATTGTGATTACTGTGAATGACATTACATGACAATGACATTCATATATCAAATATATCAGTCCAGCAATCACTTTACAAATTACTTTAGCTCGGAAAATAAAAAGATTGCGGTTGGTTCATCCTCCCCTTATTTTTTTATTCTAGTTCTTTATTTTAAAATGAAAAACTGATTGAAAGTTTCAATTCCTTTTGAAAGTATGCCTGTTTAACATTTTTACCCTAATTCTACCTATCCCTATTCTAACATACCTAAACGAATCTGAAACACCTAGCCATAGGTAAACAATCCATGAATTAATTTCCTACTATTGATGCAACATCACAATTTATAGTCTGTTCCGCTTATTTAGCTGATTCTACAATTATAGCTAAATCTAAAAAAGAGTGTACAAAAAATATTAATAGTATTTACAGTTTACTTTTAATATAAGGTTGGGTTTATCTTTAATCATTATGTTAGGTAATTTTTCAGTTTGACTACTTTTGGATTTTGCATTTTTTTTTATATAGCGTTAATAAAGAGTATAAGTAGTTGTTTTGTAGTGAAGAAATGTTGCGCAAATGAGTAATAATGGAACTATCCTTCCATTATGAGGAATAATGGAAGGGCAAGGAAAATCACTGGTGAATTATTAACAATCGAAATTTGCGCTTAATGAAAAACAAAGAATCCCAAAAATTAGTATGTTTGTGCAACTTTTTTAGAGGCCAAGATAAATCACTGTTGAATTAGAAAAAAATCGGGACGTGTGGTGTAGGGTAAGGAAAATACCTCACAAATGTAGCAAATATACTGAAAATAAATTAAACGTGACAACGTCGGCTCATTGATTGAAAGTGACCCAAAGATAAACCCGTAGACCCGTAACCCCTTGATAAACATTTACGAGTTTTGAATGATTTTTTATTGACATTTTGAAACATTTGCGCAAGAAAAATATAGTGGAATGACACCCATAGGTCATGTAGAACACGTGAGTAATTTTAGTTTCCTTGTAGCAAAGAAGTAGTCAAACTGAAAAATTACCTTGTGTTCATCATACCTCGCAGAATAAAACCTGCCCTGTCTTGATTCATCGAATTTAAAAAAAATTGTTTGAAGTATTGTGACCACCCTGTATGACAATGAGGTATCGAGTATCAAATTGATATCCAAGACACATTACCAAGTAATTAAGTGAAAGTACCTACCATATACCTACTTAAAATAACTTAAAATTGCTGTTATAAGTTTTTTTATAAGTCAAAAATTAACTTTTATCTTTTTAAAACGAAATTGTTTATTTTTCATATATGTACTAGTAATATTTTCACACACTAAGTATCGTGACAGTAATAACCAACCAACTTTCACTAACGTGGAAAATATTTTTGTATCCATACATTCGCAAAAAACGTTTTCTTCTTTTGACTGGAAAACTTTTGAGAGGAGGAGGTAAAATTTACACCTACAAAATACCAGTACATCCATATAGCAATAATCGTTGACAGCTTATAGTGGAAAAAACTACATTATATCAATGTAAATAAAGGCATAAAACGTTCACCATAAACTAATTAAAAAATGTCTTGTTTATTTTAAAAGAAACAGAAAAAACTGATACACAGTGGTGATTTTAATAAAAGTAAATTCAGCCATACTATTTGCATGCCGATTATTGCACCCTTATTTTTCTAACATCAGTACAGCAAAGACCTTTCCACTTCCAATTTTAGAAGATGATTGATGCACAAAGCCTTTTCTTTTATATATCTAGGTGCTTATATATATTTGTCAGTTTTGTCACTCACCACAGCTACCGCTAAAAGATCATCTATATTTTGAGTTTCAATAGATCTAACCAAACAGCTACTTTCTATGAAAAGTAATGATGTCATTAGTATTATTTTAATCATTGCCGTTCAGTTTAGGTACTCTCACTACTCGAAATATTATCATAAATTAAATTATCATTTTTTATATATAGAGATAATTCAAAAGTTCCTACCATTAGATAGGTATTTAGATAATGGCTGAAAATGGAAGAGTGGGGCAAAGATTGTCCATTGATATCTGGTGTCAAATACCTACACAAAAATATATGTATCAGTATGGAATGGAGTACCTTAATTTACAGTAAAAAATACAGGGCGTTTAATTTTAACTAAGAAACTGTTTAAAGTTGTTAAAATGTGATGTGAAAATGTGAATTATGTTGATCTCTTATAAAAATATATATTGCAGCATAGTAGTAGCCTCAGGTAATAGCGGATCACCATATGTAAAGATTTGAATCATAGAAGGAATACGCACTTTAAACACCCTGTAGAACCGGGTTACGTGTATAGACATTATATAAAATTTGTATACTTCTATGGAGACTGAAAATGGCCATTCTATGGAGAAGACGTAACTCTAGCAATTTTGGTTTTCTTTAAAGGTAGCTCTGGTCACACTAGCATCTAGCTTCGCATTAGTCGCCGCGCCGAGTGCGAAACTAAAATTAAGTAATTTTACATGTGACCTAGATTAATTGCAACCACTTGGAATTTGTTACATAATATTCACCCATTTGCAATTTTTGGCTAGTAACATGCTAAATAAATACCAAATGACCGGCTACACTACATTATTATTAGGTACCAAAATTTTGGACAAATTGAACTGTTAAAGCCGAAATTTGTACAAAATCGTTTTATTACCTAAAGGCCATTTATCTCACTATAAACTAAAACAAAACAGTTGTTCAGGGAACACAATAAAATATGAATATATTTATCAAAAAAAAACCGGTAAGAACAACAAATTGACAAACAATTAATACACTCTGAAAGTTGACAAACGTCAAAGGTTCCTAACTTAATACTTAATTAGGATTAAGCACTACCAATACTTACAGGGTTGTATCCCATGGTGTGGTGTAAAAATTCCCAGAAAATTTCCTAAAGTTACGCTTTCTCGTGTTCTGCATAGAGTGGCCATTTTTGGATGTGTCATATAATGGTCTGTATTTTTTATAATTTCTATGATTACTTGAATTTTTATATGTAATATCGCTACCACATCGTATCAGTGTATGTTTCAAATACTTCTTAAGATAGCTCCATTCCCAAGAAAGCGGTACCTACGCTGTTACTCATTTTTCCCAAATCAGTAAACAGAAATCTTTAAAATTTGGTTACTTATGCCTATGTCTTACATCCTGTATTCGCTGATCCAAACCAAAATTTGTACCTATCTTGTATTTTCTAGATTTGGGGGGAAGTGGGGTTAAATATCTTCCCACAACCTTTTTACTACTTAGTTTTTTACACGTTTTATTAAAAACATGTGTTTACTCTTGTCTTGTACTAATAGAATACACCGTTTAAAGGATTCTATTGTGGCATCACCCTGTATTGCATATTTTATTAACAGCCAGTGCCAGACTCAGCCAGCGGATGCAACGGCGATAAGATTTTGCTGAGTCGCCGGAATGCGTCTGGAGCCGCAGCCTTCAGCCTTAAGATATAATTCAGTCCAGGATACAATAAAGGATATATCATGAATTCAGTCAGACACAGACAGACATCAGAGAAAAGTGCGAGGACCGGAAAAATTTAACTAAATCCTTAAAAATATATTTTTTTTTCTGTAACTGTTTGGTGAAAATTGTAAAACATAAATAAATTTAAATAATATCACAATAAAATAGAGTGTTGGTGCTCGGTCCGTGTGTTGGTGTGACACAGGATTTGATAAGTATATTTTGAGTATTTTGTTTCATTAGCCTCATAGAGTAAGAAGCGACTAGAGATTCTCTGGGGAGAGAAATAGTCTAGTTAGCAAAATTTAATTAATCTAAATTGTAAAAATCGGGAATTTCGTAATACAATTTTTAATTTCAATCGGTCATTTTTATTTTTCTTTTTTAAGTTTTAAAAAAGGAAAACATAAGGTGAATACATCTCTCCAAAGATCTCCAGTAAAATCGACACCCGACAAAGGAAGGTTTTTGCGGCTTTTGAAGGTTTCTCGACCCAGACCTATACAGCCCGCTCTGTAGAAGCCACGAGGCTGCAGAGAGGGTTTAGGGTTTGTAACACCATCACGAATAGAATACCCTTACATCATCAAAATATTATTAAGAAAAATCGTTTAGTATAATTACATCATCATTCCAAAAACAAAATTTCAGTTTTCTGTCTCTAAATTTATTATTTTATATACACGGGATTCTCTCAAAGTTCTTTAATATGTATTTTCTTAAGGGCCCATTCTCTGTAGATTTGACAGGCATGAATGTTGGAATGTTGGGTCGGATTGAGAGGATCGGTGGCCGATGGGTGGAGACTTATATATTCCAATTATCGAATTATTAAGATTTCGGAGGTGCACATAAAGCCGAAGTAAAAAGGCACATGGAAATAAAGTTAGCCCTCATTGCAAGGGTACCGGATTTGTCTTATAATTGCAACAAAATTTCTTTTTAATGTTATAAATTATATATCACCGGAAAGATCAAAAGATAAACTAGATCCCTATAGTAACAAATTTTTGTTTAATACATGTATTTTAGAGAAAATAATTTTTGAAAACACGCTATTTTAGTACAAGATTGTTTGCCTGGAATTTTAAAAATAAAAAGAAATACCAAAAATTACTTATAGGGACTTATCTTTCAATACTTTTTTACTAAAAGTCGCTATCTTTTATAGTTTTTTTATAATTAGACACGAGACGACCGCCGATTTAGGGCTTATTTCGACCTAGTGAATGGACTCTTAAAAATAATAAAATTGTAGATGCTTTTACCCGCAGGCCTGGACCCCCAGAAGAGCTAGAAATAGAAACGAAAATCGCGACAGCAATTTTCTCCCATTTCTAGTTAGGTATACATATATTAATGCCCTTACTTTTTTCCACATTTTAGTATGTTCTTTATTATTATTATTATTATATTTAATTTTTTTTAAATAAAAAATACAGTTTTTTTCAATTTCATCTAATTTTCGAAGCAAATGAACATTCAAATTAAAAAATAAATAGATACACCTTTAGTTAAAATATTTATTTCTGAAATATGGTAATAGCCCGATTCGGTATTTATCTTTGATTGTTAAAATGTAATTTTTTGGGGCATGTTATTTGTAAACAATATTTTGAAAGTTGATAAAACCAAGTCATTCGTTCAGATTTTAAATTCAGAGCGCAGGTTCTGTTTTGATAAGTACTCTTCGTCTTCTCTTATAATCACATTTTGTGCCAAAGATAATAATTATCTTTAACTGTTATGAGAAAGTATAAACAGCTGTTGTTTGTACATGCTAATGGACGCCTATTAAACGGCATGTTGAACATAGAATTGCTTAAGTTTAGTGTTGTAACTCTCATTTTTCTATTAAACCTTTTCGATTGTACCTTTGGGGAAGAAGAGCCACTACGCTTTGTTATTGTGGTAAGTTGACTGAAAAAAAACACTTAACAAAAATGCTAATCAAGAAAAACAATCAGTATATTAAATAACGTATAAAAAATGCTTTTTAAAGGTTAATTCCCACGGTACGTAATTTGGCAAATATCTAACGAAGTCACCTTAAACATGATTGAAAATGTTTACGAAAACTGTAAACTTGTATCTGTACTATCAAATTAAATTAAATATGTCTTGGAACAGTTTGAACTATAATATACAAACTAAAAAAGTAGTTCATATAGTGGCTACTTCAAAAAAGTCGTTCTTCTAACATTTTTCACAAACATTTCCGTAATTATAGTTATACAGACACGGGGACAGAACACCGACGAAAACATATCCAAAAGACCCTTACAAGGACATATCTCATTATTGGCCAGATGGACTAGGAGAACTAACAAACGTAAGTAAAATTGGTTTGCTTTCAAAAGTTTCTTTCCAACTTTACCTTACCTTTAATTAAGTATTTCACATGACCACAGATCAAAAGTGGTGGTTACTACTAAGATAAATAATTTTACACAATGTTTATAGCCAACTATTATTGAAGTTATATATTTCCAGCTTGGTATTCAGCACCAGTACGAGCTTGGTATGTGGTTTAGAAATCGGTATGCCCACTTCCTTCCAGAAAAATTTTCTCCAAACGACATCTACGTCCGTTCTTCAGATAGAGATCGAACCTTAATGTCAGCGGCAGTAAATTTAGCGGGACTGTACCCACCAAAAGGTACTCAAATATGGAATAAGCAGTTACTGTGGCGACCTATACCGATACACACAGTGCCAAATGAGGAAGATGCGGTTGTAGCTATGAAAAAAGAATGTCCTAGATACGACTTACTTTATGATGAACTATTGAATTCCTCGTTCTTCCAAAAAGTCAGAGAGAAAAATAGACAACTGTTTAACTTCTTGTCAAAAAATACAGGATGGAAAGTTACAGCGATACGACAAATAGAAAGCTTGTATTCTATACTTTCAATAGAGGCGCAGTATAATTTAACTTTACCTTCCTGGACAACCGGTATTTTTCCGAAAAAACTTCAATTTTTAGCTGCATTGAGCCATGCAAGTATTTCTTTTACAAGACAATTAGCTAGACTGAAGAATGGACCTTTTTTTGACTACATATTTACTAATTTTGATAACGCTGTTCAAAATTCAACAACCTTAAAATTTTTAATGATTTCCGCGCACGACAATACGATTGTAAACGTTTTATCTGCTATGGGAGTCTATGACTATAGTTGTCCAGAATTTGCATCAAGTGTTATTTGGGAACTAAGGCAAAGCGAAGAGGGGTTTTACGTGAACATATTTTACAAAAATAACGGAAATGTTTACCGGTTAAAATTGTTTGGCTGTGAAATGAATTGCGACTACGTAAAATTTAAAACTTGCTTAGAACCCGTTACGGTAAATGCTAACGACTGGAATAAAGAGTGTAGAATTATCTAAATCTTGTGGGTACTTACTGAATAAGTAGGTACATACAGGGTTTTTCAACGAAAAGTAGCCACCCTTAATAACTCAGAAACGGAGGGTAGCAGAAAAATTTCCAAAAACAGGTCGATTTTTAATTCAAGGGGGACAACTTTTGGCGTCAAGTTCTTGATGACATCGCTTCCCCCCTTCCCCCCACTCCAACTACCTCAAAAAATTTAAATGGCAATATGGGCCAAATAATACTTCATTTGACAGATATTTTAAATCTCTATTCAGTGATGTGCTACATTTGAAATTCGGGCTATTAGTGTTTTAGAAATAGTCGATTAACGTTTAAGAATAAACTTAGGAAGTTTACCGTGGTGGAACAAACTTTGTAAACATTTTCTTGATCATCATAGTTTTTTGGTCATTTTTTGCAAGATACGTGTTTCTATTACTGAAAAGCCATCACTGCGACAAAAAATGACCAAAAAACTATGATGATCAAGAAAAGGTTTACAAAGTTTGTTCCACCACGGTAAACTTCCTAAGTTTATTCTTAAACGTTAATCGACTATTTCTAAAACACTAGTAGCCCGAATTTCAAATGTAGCACATCACTGAATAGAGATTTAAAATATCTGTCAAATGAAGTATTATTTGGCCCATATTGCCATTTAAATTTTTTGAGGTAGTTGGAGTGGGGGGAAGGGGGGAAGCGATGTCATCAAGAACTTGACGCCAAAAGTTGTCCCCCTTGAATTAAAAATCGACCTGTTTTTGGAAATTTTTCTGCTACCCTCCGTTTCTGAGTTATTAAGGGAGGTACTTTTCGTTGAAAAACCCTGTATATATTTTTGTACAATAATCAAATTTATTTCGTCATTGGGTACCTATATATAATTTATGATTTTCTTTTAACGCACTATATCTCTTTTTTAGCTAAAAATTGTTTTTCTATTTTGCTTCTATAAACAAGTCATTATGAAACGAATAGAATAGAATAGAATAGAATAGAATTGCGTATCGAAAAGAAACTCTTTTCGACAATCAACTTTTTGTTTTTATATGTTGGTACCAACAAAATTACATCCTTTGTTTTGTATGCTGTGCTATAGTTGCTATAATATTGGCTATAATAATGGCATACAATAAATGGTATATAAATCATTCTAACTAAATTTTCAAGCAAAGAAAAATTGATAAACGTCAATGACACCAACTGATCCAGAATATATATAAAAATCCCTATACAGGAATTCAATTTTCTAGTGATTTTTCTTTGCTTTCATAGGTGTAAAACGTGCAAAATAGAAAAAAATAGTATAAGCAACGCGTTTCATAAGCCGTTTATCGCACTTAGAAAACTTCGCTCGTTTTCTAAACTTGGACACGTACGATAAAAGTATGCCTTATGATACTCGTTGTTTAATATACTATTTTATCATTAAAAAAAATGTCGAAAAATAGTTTTTATAAATGTACTTTCAATATACACCCAATTTATTATGATATGTATAGCTTGTACATTGTTCGATTTTATATATTCCAGCTAAGTTAATTATTTACTGATAATAGAAAATGTAATAATTTTTATTCAGAAGTCTGGAATCCTTAATCTTAATTTTATCATAAATATCAATAAATGATACGCCACTGTTTTATCAAATATTAATTTAATTAGTTCCAATCAATTGTAGTTCAAATGAACAAAATCTGAAACTTTGCCCGGTCGTGTCGAAAATCAAACAAGTGCTTCCTCCTTACCTGTCACGCATGCGAATAAGCAGTGCAAAACAAAACCTCCCCAGGTTCCTTTAGGGGTGTTTATTTACAAACCATATGCTTGAATAAAACTGTCTGTTCTGTAAACGCAAACCATGTGCTAGTTAGTGCGGCTGTGATATAATATAGTTTAGTGAATTTTATAAAAAAATGATCAGAATTTTACATATTGTTTTCATTGTCGTTATTACCCTTTTCGTAGCTCAGGGGGCTGAAGACGAGCTGGATGCAGTTATTGTGGTAATTACTGAAATTTATTAAACTTCATTCATCATTGTTGTCTTTGTCTACTATTCATATGCTCATTCAAAACAAAGGTACTTATACGTCCTGTATCTGCCTTTTTTAGATTTACAGACATGGTGACAGAACTCCAGTAAAACCTTATCCTACAGATCCGTATAGAAATACATCTTTTTGGCCAGCGAATTTTGGGCAGCTAACTAATGTAAGTGTTATTTTTGTTACAGATGAGTAACCAGTATATGAATTTTGTTCTAGACACTGTCAAGCGTATGTAATTCTGTAGTAAACTCAGGTAGTAAACTAATAATAATTAATTTACTACCATAATGTACAGTGAATTATAATTTAATTCATCAGTTAGTTAACTGCTTATAGTTTTTTAATGTTTTATATCAGTAATTATAAAATTTTATATGTTCAAGGTGAAAATATAGAAAGCCAACAATATTTGGTTCTTTGCCCAATAAAATAAAATGATAATTATTCAATAGGTACATTATTGCTGATAGTTGAATTTTAATAATGGAATGTAAAAAGAATGAGTTAGCATTTTAATCAATTAATAATTCATAAAAAATTTTAATGAACCACAATGTGGTGTACCTATCTAGTTATTATCTATAAATACAGTTATTTTTGGCAAAGATATAACTTTAATTAGTTTTATTGTTCGAGATATAGTATCACAGATAATTTTATATTAAATATAATCCTGTATGATATAAATACCTAAGCTAACCAAAGTTATTTGAAATCTATTACATGAATTTTGGCTTGAATATTGTTAATTAAGAAAAACAAATTACTTTTTTATAGTTAAAGACATTTTCAATTCAAGGCTCTTTGTTTGACGAAACACATAATATGCCACTCATTGAACACCATGATTTTGATATAAATATTTTCTCCTTGAGTATTTTTATATTTTAAAATTCGTTTAATGAGATATTGGCCTAAAAGCAGTATTAGCTAAACAAAGAGTAAATATATTCTTATTTCCATTACAGAGGGGCAAACTTGAACAGTTGGAATTAGGGAAATGGCTAAGAAATCGGTATCAGAACTTCCTGCCAATATTTTACTCCGAGAAGGATATTTATGTACGATCTACCGATGTGGATCGAACACTGATGTCTGCAGAGGCCAACTTGGCGGGACTTTATCCGCCTGTTTCTAAACAAGTGTGGGACAAGGATATGAAATGGCAACCCATCCCTATTCACACAGTACCAGAAATAGAAGATGCTACGTTAGCTGCTAAGAAACCATGTCCTAAATATAATATGCTTCTAAACCGGCTATTTAAGTCGGATTACTTTAGGAACATTACACACAAAAATCATGATTTATACGCTTATTTAACAAGATATTCTGGTGAAACGGTGTCAACTTTAGAGACATTAGAATTTCTTTACAACACATTCCTTATCGAAACATTGTATAACTATACGCTACCTGATTGGGCTTTGAAAGTATTTCCAATGAAGCTTGAACCTTGGGCATTTTTAAGCTTTGCTACCCAAACTTACACACCTGAACTTGCGCGCTTGAAAACTGGACCTCTCTTCAATGAGATAATTACGTATTTTAAGGACGTCTCATCAAAAAAATCGGATTTGCCTAAAATTAAAGTTTATTCAGGACACGATACGACCATAGCCAACGTTTTGAACTCGATGGGTGTTTTTGAGTATCACTCCCCTCCTTATGTCAGCACTATTTTGTTTGAGTTAAGAAAACGAAGTAATGGTAGGAACTACGTCAATATTTTTTATAAGAACTCGACTGAGCCTAGGCAGCTACATTTAAAAGCGTGCGATATGAATTGTGATCTAGCCGATTTCGTTGCAGTTTTAAAACCTATTACCATCACTTTAGCTAATTGGGAGGAGGAATGCAAGTTAAAATGGTCGTACGACTGGCCTTTTAATTTGGAAGGGAATATCATCTTGCTCAGTATTCTTATGGGCATAATATTGATGACAACTGGTATAATAATTGGGTTAAAACGGGTTAAAAAGGAGAACGAGACGAATTACATTCAATTGCCGAATGAAGAGTACGCCTGATTTCTCCTGCAGTATTGGGATTTCGAGCTTGGGATTTAATTTTGTGTCAAACCAGTGAAATAGGGTAATGTATTATAATTTGATTTTGACTTGTTAAATTCAGGACATTAAGGAGGTTATAAAATAAATTTATGGTATAGTATGCCATATTACCAGTTTTTAAATTTTAAATACTATAAGGCCAAATAAAAAAGTTCAATACAAAACTTCCATTTATGGTTTTTTAATATTTTAAAAAATCAGTGCACCATATCTGTCTGGACCTAGCTTTTAGTGCACAATAGTCGATAATTTTCTGGAATTTAGTTGTAAATAAAAAACAAATGGTGCTACGAACATGTTTTTGAATGATTGAATGTCAGTTATCATGCCTTGGTTCAATATAATTATGACCTTTTGTCAGCAAAGAATTGGAATCGTCAAAACGCACATAAAATGAGGGTTTTAATATTTTCCGTATTATAAATCCAAATATTTTTCTTACAAGGCTGTGTTTAAACTTTAATGCTTCTAATCTTATTATTCGGAATTATATTAAGAATTGCAGTCTCATGACATACAGATTCAAAATTACTTCTTTTGCCAATTTCATCGAACTATGTTGCATCGATTTATAATGTATTTTTGAATTAGATATCTTACTCCATACTTATCTTATTGGAAATTATGATGTGTGTTTCAATGCTGTAACCCATCGTTTCCTCGATAGACACGCATCTATGGGGAAGATAATGCTATAACTGGTTAAAGTTATCTTATCTCTCTCTTGTTATCTCTAGCTCTTTGTTAAAATCAACTTTCTTATAGAGTTGGGCAGTATCAAATAAAAATATTATTTTGTTCGATACTAATATGTATCGAATACATTTATATAATGAATAAAAAATGTATCGATACACACAAATTTAAAGTGTAAGTTTGCTTTGCATTATGAATATTATTTTATTCAATATTTACAATTCTAAATAATATCGTGTATACAGCCTGTTAGGGGTTAACTGCCATTACCTCAGCATAAGATAGATTGATCACAAATGAAGAAAAAAGTTGTATATTACATAAGCGTACCGTTTTTAAAATACGTTGCGTAATAGCATCAACGAATTTTACTACAATTTGGCAACAGTGTCGAATAGACTGTACCTTTCTTGAACAGCTGAGAGCTTAGCTGGCCAGCGCGCGCGGCAACTTATTTTTAAGTGCATGACAAAAAATCCCAATGTAAACAATAACAGTCGTGGATAATTAAGTGAAGACATTTAGAAGATAATTATTTTGGATTTAATTTTTAAATAGAATCGTACAATAATTATTGAGTAATGAATTTGTTAATATGAAGATAGTCTTGTACTTGTTTCAATTTTAGTAATTTGTAAACATTCGAAACAGGAACATAACTTTAATAGATTATATGAGTTTGAAAAATATGCAACGAAAACATGTAAGAAAACATGTCGCACAATTATTCATAAGTATTTTGATCTTCAGTGAGTGTAGACACTCACCGAACATCAAAATACAGTCATTTTTTAATGCATAACTACACAATAAAGTACAGCAAATGTTCAAAATGTCCACTGTTGTTTTCAATACACGCACGACATCTCCGAATCCAAGTTTCACAATTCTCCATAAATTATTAACATATCGCGATACTAGTGTGCTTAAACATTTTAAGAGACTTATTAGAACGACAGTAGTAAGACAAACACGTTCCGCCTACTAACAGATACGAATTTCAAACCCCAACTTGTTTAATTACTGGTGTCCGGCAACTAGTCAAATGCTAGTTACGATTTATTTGCACTATTGTCATATTGCGTGATATGTAATTTATCGAATTTTATTGATCAAGAAAAAAGTTATTACGGAATCTGTACAGACAATTACGTACAGATTCCGTAAATAACTGAAGTTTTGCACGTTAAATCGGATATTTTGATAATTTTTTTCTCGAAAATAGTTGAGTTTTGGAACCATGTTATATAGAGTTTTTTTTTGTTTATTTTGATGTATACAATTGCCTGTTAAAATAATGGCAGTCAAACTTCTAACAGCCTGTATAATAAACATTTCATTCGTCCTATATCCTAACAACAGAGAACTCCAAGCTTATGTCGCTTCATATCATAATTATTCATATACCTACCGCTTACCGCTATGAATATTGAAGAGTGTTTTTTCAATAAAAAGCAACAGTAGAAATAGATTTAAGTATTCATGTTGCAATTACTGTGATTCTGAATATTTTTGACAAATAAATCATATTCAATACTCACTTTACAAAACAAATATCCCCAAAAAAGAGTTGATACGAAGAACGTGGTAGAAAAGTAGTGAATACTTTTTATCGAATAATTATTTGATACTCTTTGTACGTATCGATACTTATATCGATATAAAAAAGTATCGATACTGCTCAACTCTACTTTCTTATGGTCTTGAAATATTTGCAATCATCGAGTTCATGAGCACAACTCGCAGACTTTTGCCAGGTATATTTAAAACTATCCTTGATACTTAACTTGACTCGTTACAGGCATTGCTACTTTCTTGTTAACCGTTTCTCCAGAAACAAATTTTCATGTTTCACAAACATGTTTTCTGTCACTTTAAATGTGTATAGCTTTTAGAGTTAACCAATTCTTGGAATGCTCTTTATAAATCGACTTGTATAAAATAACCGAGTTTGTGAACCATTTATTCAACAATTTGGAATGTTGCAAGGAAGGCATGAGTATGATCTTCCTTCTTTTCCCAAATAAGTTAACATAGACTATATTTATATTGTACGCTATGTATGGTACTAGGGGCTATTGATATCACGTTTTAAATATGATTTGTTACAACTCAGACTAATAATTACCGTAACTAGTATATGGTATGAACGTACTTATATATTTTAATTTCATTTGAAGTAACAACAGACAATCAATAACAACAATATAATTCTACCGAAAAGAATATTTGAAAAATGTTAACCTGTATTATAAAAAAAGGGTATATAGTCTATGTAAAACAAAAAAAAAATAATTTTTACAAAATACATATTTCCAAATCAGTTGAATGATTTTTTACACTTGGAAGTCACTTTTTAAATATTCTGACCCATTTTCTAAGCTCAAATAAAAATATTTGTAAATGTTTTGTTAATTACTAGATTAATTTAATTGACTGTTTTACTGCCAGCAAAAAATGTATGTTCTTGCCGCTAGATGTAGAATATTTGAAACCCCTAAGCATACCTTCTGTATACATAATCTATATCTGTATATACGTAAATTTAATATATTTTTTAATTCTTGACTATTGGTTATTACCTAAAGTAAAAATTCTCTGGATTTTTGGTCATTGAAAACATGACTTTTATTAGTAAATTATATCACTTACAGTTATTACAATGTACTGTCATAATGTCACTTAAAATAGCCTTCACATAAATAGCCTTTGTCGCTACTGTAATGTACTATCATAACTCTATGTAAGTATATCACATTTATATACATTTTATATATGTTCACTCTTTTTTACCCCAACAGTCAAATATAAAAATGAACATTTTTGTCAATGCTTTGAGGTTTCAATTTTTATTGAGTTTAGAAGATAGAATATGTTTTAATTTACCAGTGCAGTTCCAGTTTATATACAAAAAAAAAATTATTTACAGTCTATATAATATGCTCCATTAATAATAATTGTGACATGATGTTGTTTACAATGAAAGCATCATACTAATGGAACAAATTGTAAATTTGTATTTAATAATGTATTATGATTATGAAGTACAATTAGGTATTAGCACAGATAAAATAACTATACAGATGCACCAATACATTGTTATATTTGGAAGTATCAAAATGATGGCAACTAAAATCATTGGTATCAATCGCAAACTATTTTATTTCTTGACTGTGAATATGAACGATAGAGGCAGAATTGTTTCTGTATGGTCTGAGCTAGCTTCCAATCATGAAAAGTTGTTGAAAAAATATGTAGAGCGATGTAACACTGAATTTTTGTGTACATTTATCTGCCGGTTCATCTGTAAAGGTTGATTAATCTGTGGTATTAGTAATTGGTTTAGGATTTTGCTATAGCCATTTTTACATTTTTTGTATTTTCCTTACTATTTCTTTGTGATATGTAACAAAAGATATAAGCATATTTCTATTTTGGACTTGTAAAACTTGTTCGAAAGAACAAGACTGTTTAATTTTGTAGAAATATAACAAGCATATCGCTGTTTTTTTTTTAAACATAAATACTATTTTAGAAGATATTACAAGATTTTCTAAGATTCTAGAATATATCAAATATTTTTTTGTTAAAATTATATGTATTTATTAAATTTTAGAAAAGGGAAATATTTTAATGTGAGGGAAGTGGTATTCATAAAACTGAACCAAATATACTTAACTTAAACATACTCACTTTGGTCCTGTTTCTTAATGTATTATATATTATTCGTACCTATTGTAGTAATAAAGTTATTACATCAATTATATACTGAAAAAGTAGATTACGTACCGAGGGGGGAAGTTGTCTATTACATCCGAGCGTCAGGGTAGCTTACCGAGGTGCTTCGCAGACGCGAGGCTGGAATGAGTTCTCCCGCGTTATGTATATTTTACTCACAATCTACTATTAGTAATTCTATATAAGTTTCAGATAATAAAATCTGTAATAATTTTTATCATAATTTGATACTTGATATTTGATTTTTAAAACGATGTTTTAATGCCAAAATGATAGTGGCATTCGTGGGTAATGAAGTAGCTAGCCGGGAAAGTACTTTCCCGGCCAGCAGGGAAAGTGAAGTAACCAAAAAGTCGCTTCCTGACTATTTTGAAGGGTACAAATCCACAGATTACTAACCGATTGTGAGTAAAACTTGTTTTTTTCAAACAAATTTTCAAAGTTGCTGTATTTAGAAAGTAAATATGTTAACATATTTATTTAGAAATTTAGCAAAAAAATATAGATATATAAATTGTAAAATGGTCGAACCGCCATTTTGAGCATTTAGTAAGATACGTTTGTTTAAAGTTATTGTCTCATGTTTTCTTCTTCGTTTTTAATGCTGCTAAATGTAATTGTAAATAAACCCTCTGAAATTGAAAGTAATCTGTTACTGTTTCCTAAACTGAACTAAGTTACTGAAAGTAAAAGTACTAAACCTTATATTACTGAACAACTGACGAGCTTTATATTTAGAAAAAAAGTTATCTTCATCGGAAGTTTGTCAGTATTTTCGAGTAGGGCGGCTAATCATATTCATCATAATATGCTAAAATTAAATTATATCCTATATAAATTTTCGTTTAAATGAAATCATCAGGTCTCAATACAAAAAAGATGATCCATACTTTTACCGTTGCATTTTGGTGGGAGTGGTCACTTAAAACATATAAATAATAATGTATTAATTTAAAATATAATTTTGTTAATAAATAAAGTATTGATAAATCATAAATTACCTTAGTTTATAGACACGTACAACCATAACATGAAAACAACTCACTTTTTTAATTATGTTCATATGAACTTTTGACTTTATTTTGAGGAGTAGAATATGCTACGAGACTTGCAACTCTAAATAATTAATATTTCCCTAAATAAATATGTTAACAGTCGAAAATCCAGTAAATAATATAAGAAAATATATTACCACAAAATTACTTATTCAAGTTATTTTTGGAAACATAAATAGCCAAAAGGTTTATGTACTTGAATAACAGCTTAAACAATTATTCAGAAAATTATTCAGAAGAATTGTATGGTATATATGTATAAATGTATTTTTCTTAACCTGTTAGATTTCCTTGTAATCTTAAATGTGGCTGGAAAATACTAAAATACTGTTATGCTATAAAAATATATTCACAGCTTGCTGTAATAAGTAGCTTTTCTATAAATGGAGAATATCTTGAAATGTAGTACCTTCCTACTGTAAAATAAATTTTAATTATGCAACACATTTTGTGTATTATTTTACCATAATATATCAATTCACAATTCAAGTATTTGATCCCATTAGATTTTCTTCAAAGGATCAAAAACGTTTAGTTTCAGTCAATATTTCTATTCGTATAAAATCATATTTAATGTTTATATATAAATGCAGACAATTTGTCAACCGATGAAGTAACTGCAATGTGATCTTTTCTATTTTGCCAATATGAAACACACTCTCTGAGAAAGATGAAAATATATGGTGTGTAACGAATTTTATTCATAACGTGGAAAGATTTTATTCGATAAAGTGAAAAGTAGTAGTTGCGACTGTTAATACGGTGTGTCACACATTTTATTCTTAATATGGAAAGATTTTATTCGATAAACTGAAAAAGTAGTTGTGACTGTTAATATTGTAAAAAAAAGTCAAAGCTGTCAAAATAGGTCGAAATGCGTTAGAAGTTGATTTTGCACTATTTCCTCCAAAAACCATTTGCGTACAAGTCATGTTACAGTTATGCAGTTTGAAAATTACACACAGCGAATTAGCCTAAAATTTCTAGAGATAATGACTTAACTTGCAATAAGAAAGAAAGCAAGGCAAGAAATATGAAAAGTTAGAATAAGTTATTTGAAAACTTGACTGATTTATGGCAAAATAAAGTGGATACTCGAAGCGGATGGTTCTTTATGAAACATCGTGAAAATAATGGTTTTGAAAAAAACATTGATCTCATTTAGATGTTCCAAGAAATATATAGAAAACACTCTATATACTAGTATTTCGGCTTAGGCCTTTTTCAATAGAGTAAATGTCTATTACTAAATATTTCCAAGCGCGTTTTCGTTATTTATTTGTTTACGAGCCTACCTCCGATTGATTCTACCATCTGGCCATCTGGTGAAGCCCGAGTTTTTATTACCGTTTCTAAGAAGGGCGAGAGTGTAAAGTCTATCTGATCATTGGTAGTACACGGATTTATAATTAAAGATTTTTTAATTTCTAATTGCTCTAACAGATCTAAGCGCTTTCCTTTCTTTTCCCGATGCAGTACCTTTACATTTTTCTGATCTATAAAATGATTGTTTTCTATACAATGCGTCGCTAATCCTGAATTTTTTGCGTTGTTTAATATGGATTTTTTATGTTCTTTTATGTTTCACATACAAGGCATTACAATCCGCGCAGTTAATTTGGTATACCCCGATTGTTTTAATTTATTAGCCCTTTCTTTATTGTTTATCAAAATTCTCCAAATAGTACGCTTGTTGACACTAATCGTTTTACACCCATTTCGTTCTATTCTGCGAGCTATTTTTTCGCTATAACCTGGGACGTGATTAATATAACTATAGGTGCCTTCCTTTTCCCGAATATTGTAAAACTACCGACGAATTAATTTCCTCCTTTTGTTTTTTAGCATGCTATCTATTAGTTTTTCTTTATATCCGTTGTTTCTTGCAATTTGTTTGATTGTACTTAATTCTTTTTCAAAATCTGCTTTTCCCAGCGGAAACATTAAAAGCCTATGAATTAAACTATGGAAAACCGACTTTTTTATTTGCCAGGACTGCTGCGAACTTGCTGGTACGATTGCGTTGGAAGTTGTTGGTTTTCTAAAAACCGAGAATTTTAATTTATTTTCTACCTTTCTTATTGTTATATCCAAATAGTTTAATTGATTGTTTTCCTCCTTTCCCATTGTAAACTGAATATTATCGTTAAGCGAATTTAAAAAATTGAGAAAGCCGCTCAAATTTCTTTCAGTACCAGTCCAAATACAAAAAATTTCATCTACATAGCGAGCCCAAAAGTGTACATGTGATTTTAAATTATTGTCACTGTTGAACAGTGTGTTTTCGAAATGGTTCATAAAAATTTCCGCTAGCAAAGGAGAAATAGGACTACCCATGGGTAATCCGTTTTTTTGTTTGTAATATTTTCCATTGAAATAAAAATACTTTAAACAATGATTTTTGCTTTGCTTTACTTTAAAAAATGATTTATGGCAGTACTAAAGTTAAGGCATCAAGACAAGAAAGAAGCCATCTTGTACACTGTTTAAAAAATAGATGTACCGAAAATCAGACCCTTCACTTTGAAGTACAAAACAAGGTACAGAACTGTCGACAAAGAATCATCCGGAAATTACAAAGGAGTTGCTATATCCGAGGTGTTTAAAACACTGTACTATTTGGCATTACTGCAGGTTCAAATCCTGCGAGCAGCAGAAATTCTGCTCTCCCATGGATATTGTGTACGTTAGGGATTACACAAACGGTATGCGATTATAAAGATCTGCAAGATTATTATTTGCAAGATCTAGATGTATTCACTAAATTAAAAAGTTTTTCTATGTGTTTCATCGGTATAAACGGTTAATTTTGAAGTGAACACAGATTGGTGAGACTATATGTTACGCATAAGGTTTAAATCAAATACTTGTCTAACTAAACTTAACTTGGCAACCTTATTCAGGCAACTGAGTACAATTGCGCAACTTTAACAAGGATTTTATTTAAACCTCATGGTTAATAATTTTTATATACAAATAAAAATGTAGCTATTACCATTCATACAAAAAAAAAACAAATATTGTTGTTTTATCTATATTAATTAATCCAAAAAGTCAACGACAATAATAAGTTTATACATAAATTATCTATTAACATATATAAAAAGGATGTGATGTACAACAGTGATTTGAGAAAAAAATGACTAGAACTAGTGTTAATTTCATTGCATTGAGTGCAAGATTAATATGAATATAAGCACAAAATGCCCTATTAAAATTTGTAAGAAATACTCTTCAAAATGTATCTCTTTTAGCAATAGCTTGATTAAATGGGTGGGTGCATAATCTAAGAAGTTAGAAGTGGGCTACGAAATCAGAAAAATGATATGACTCAAATCTATATAACACGATACCGCTACTTGGTAAAATTTATGTTCGGATAATGAAACTCAAAAACATCAACCAGTTGAATTATTGACAAGTTTTTATATCCAGAAAATGTATATTTATATTCCAATAAATAAAAAAGGTTTAACCTCTATCTTCCGGTTTCTTATATGGAAAATCTATGTAGTCAAATACGTCTTCTTCAGAATGTATTTCCACTGGTTCACCAGGTACACCTAAAATATATTTGTTTCAATATACTGCAGAATTCAAGTTAAGAACTGTTAGTAGTATATTCATATATTGTTATTAAAAAGAATTTTAGAAAGAAACGAAGTCAAATTATTTATATTGTTAATGTTTGAATTATAAGACAATGTAACTATATTACCTGTTATACCAACTGGCCTAAGAGAATATTCATTCAGCGTGAATCCTTTCTCTAAAGCATGTGTCCGCATTTCTTTGTTAAACATATCAGATCCAGTGAAATATAGTATGCAGCAATAATATTGATCGTAAGGAATTAGTCGAATGTCTAGTCTTCTTGTAGGATGATTGGAATCCAACTTACAAGCGCCCTTAAATACATATATAATTTTATTGTTTGCATTTCAATAGACGTTTAAGCGGTTGCAAAAGGAGGTATGAATGACTATATAATTACCATGTTAAAAACTATTTCTGAATAAAAGACAAGTTTTGTGAAGTCGATAGTAGTGACTTCAGTATGAAGTCAATTTTGTCTTACCATAAATTTGGTTTCGCCCAAAGACAAGGTTTCTGTAATTAATGTACATTTTTCCAAAGTAGTAACGATATTTCTAAGCATATTATTTTTGTGTTTCTTATCCACTTTGTCGCTTGTAAAATTTGAGTGTGTTATCAAAGTATCGATATCACCACTCTCTGGTTTACCTCTCCTGAAATGTTATGACATGTTAGGCATTTTCGTAAATTGTGATAGTGAATAACATAGAACTGTAGGTGCTTTACCTATAACTTCCACAAATTGTAATTTTAAAATCGGGATCTACGATTTTCAGTTCTTTGTTAATTATTGTTTCGATTTCTTCTATCTCTTGTCTTGGAATTTTCTTCTCAAAGTCTTCAAAGTGCCTAAAAGAAATACGGTTTAGTCATAAAGAAAATGCATGAGCTAACTTTAATATACAAATAATATAAATCATATGATCATCAAAACACTTTTTATTTATTCTTTGTTATGTAGATGAACCACGAAAGTATTCACTATATCCATCTAGGCCTAGACAACCCTGTAAGCACTCTCTTAATATAATTGTTACTGTACCCACCAAAAACATTTTAATTAATGTACTATATATCTTACCTCAGACCAATAATCTGATGATGGGTGAGCTTGTCGGTATGTTTTCTTAAATCTTCCAATGTTGTAATACCTACTTTTACCAAACTATGAGCCTTAGCAGGGCCAATCCCACTTACTCTGGTCAATAAATTTATAGCTGTATTTGTAGAGTCACTATGAATCTGAAAATATTTACATTGAATACGACGTTAAAAATACATTTTCCTCATATTACAGTTTCTAATTTTCTTAACTTGCCAGTTTGTAGAAACTCATCAATTTTTTTAGCAATCTTCTCACCGATACCCTTTAATTTTTTGGCTTCATCGCCAGATGTTATTCTTGTTGGGTGACTGGATAAAATGGAAACGGCTTTTCTATAAACATTGTATTTATGAATGTCCCTTGTTATATTTTTTTCGTACTCTGCTAATTCTACAATATTGTAATGTTAATAATGATAATAGTTGCAATTAACATTTTTCTATTCTTATATAAAATTCAATGTATCTTTATAAGTACTACAATTAAACTAACCTGCTAAAAATTCACAAAAATCATGGTTGGGATTTGTTTCATCTGAAGCTTTACGTTTACCCATTTCCCGTTAACTTTTCTTATATTTTGTGCACTAAAATATTTTTTAAAATTAACCCATAAAATAATCGAGGTTATTGTTTTGTTTACATAACTATGTACATAACCATATTTTATCATCTTCTTCTTTCAGAATTTTATCTATAGTCTTCTTCTTCTCCTGAAGCGCTTCTCTCAGATTGATTCTTGCGTACATTAGATTACCATTTGTCTCTGCTACTTATTATGAACTTATTTTAATACATTTATATTTATTCTAATTTCTAATCTAGAAACAGGTAATAATACAACCACAATCATCAGTGCTTTGACCTTTTTGTCTCACATAAGAAACAAACCAAAATAATACCCTAAGGTGAAGGTCATAAAACAAACAAGAAGAAGAAGAAAATGACAGATTTAGCTATTAGGTTATGTAGAATTTGTTTATTTTGTTTTGTAAATAGTAAATACTTTTAATAACTTGTTGTAGGTGTAAAATAGTTAGCCAATATGTACAAAGGCCTCCAAAAGATGTTTTCTGAAAATTTGTACCTATTCTTGGGTATTATTATCGGACTCTACATCTCATCAATGTTCTCTGATGGTATTGACACAAATTGTAACAGACAGAAAATGTTAAGAAATGAATCTGCTCAAGAAATTATAAGCTCCTCAGTTAACAAATTTGCACCAAAGATTTTAACAAAGAAGCCTAACCTAAGTTCAAAAAAGACAAAGTTAATAAGACCTAGGTATTACTCAACAGAACTGGGAATGAGAGAAAAAATGTTTGTTGGTATTTTTACTTCTGAGGAAAAAATTAATACTCAAGCATTACATATTAACAAAACTATTGGACATTTGGTAGACAAGATAAAGTTTTTTATAACGGCACAGTACAAGTTGAAAACTAAGTTCAATCTAACTGGACTTGTAGGATTTACAGATGCCAGATATAAATACAGACCGTTTCAGGTCGTAAAGTATGTTGGAGACACATTTGCTCAAGATTTTGATTATTACTTCTTTGCAAATGATTACACGTTTATCAATGTGCACAGACTGACAGATGTAGTAAATAAAATAAGTGTCAGTATGGATGTTTATTTAGGTACAAAAGTAAAAGACAGCAGTTACTGCAATTTAGGTAACTAGGATTTTAAAGACAATTTGAGAAATTAAATCAAATCTAATTTTCAGATGCGGGCATACTGGTAAGTAACTCTGTCTTAAAGGCTATGAGGACACATCTTGATTGGTGTATTATGAATGCTGTATCAGACGATCACAGTGAAAATATTGGAAGATGCGTATATCATAGTTTAGGCCTATCTTGTCAAGAATCTATTCAGGTAAGTATGAAACGCTGTCAAATATCAAAAACTCCATAATTGTTAATATTTTTGTAGCTGGAAAGTATTCCTACTTTCAAATTGAAACACTTTGAATTGAGCGACCATTTACTGGAGTTAACAGGAAAAGAAGATTTTAATGATGCTGTAACAATCTATCCAATATTGCAGAAAAATGATTTTTATTTATTAAATGCTTATTTTTTAAAGGTAAATTTGAATCAGTTTACAAAGTTTGTAAATATGAATCAGGTAGTAGCTTTTATATTATTTAAAATGTATATGTATACATTCTAGCAAAGACTGACTATATTAAATGAAGGAATTAATCGTCTCTCTGAAACTTTGACAGAAGTGTGGCCCCCAGGCCAAAGACCGGGTGCCAAGCCAGCAACTCGTTTTGATTTACCTAGGCAGTATTACTTCAACATGTCACATATGTTCTTTCCTGACGATTTCACAAATATTCGAAAGCATACCGAAGCAGATTTGCTAGACGTAGAGGTGAGTGGGAATTCCCAAGAAATAATGTTTTTCATGACCCATTAAGGATGATGGATGATTATGTAGATGCTATGCTTTTTTCTGACACTAAGTTGACTTGCCATCGATTTAATACTATGTAACAAAATGTGCACCATTTAATCCTAAAGATTCATGCTACAGTGCTAAAAAAACTATAGGTGAACAAGTGTCGATCTATTTACTAACTCACATGAACCCATCAGATATTTATTGATTAATTGAATTTTATGTGGTATCAAAATCAGAAAAACACTAGCAACTATTCATTGAGAGAAATTGTGAACAAGAAAGACATACAAAAATCACGTAATTACACTTATTATGTATCAGAATACGAGTATGTGTAATTATATTATGTCTCGGTAGAATTGGTTTCAATTGGGTATCTGTAGCGGCCCATGAGGGAGGACGCTCGGACTCTGCCCCCCAGGAATTTTACGAATGTCTTTTAATAAACTGTAATTTCGCATTTCTTTACTTAAATCATTAAAACATCTAAATAACATCCATTCAATATGTCTTAGAATCCCTGAATATTAGGAGATAAAAATTACGCGCTTAAAAATATGCACATGCGATGGATGTGGGACGCGACAGGCGTGGATGGCTGCACACCATCCACAAACGATCGCTAGATTAAATTGATGCTGAAATCTGAGTCCATCAGACGAGCCAGTAAGCTTTGCCAGTAAGTCCGGCGCGTCCAAGTCCTTTTTGTATGGGGCCACAGCCCATAGAGGGTGCTAGGCCCGTAGCGATCGCAGGAGGATAGTCTTAATGACGTCCCTTACTATTCGTAGTTATTTGCCAGTAAGCTTTGTTCGTAGAGGCAATTTACATTGTTTTTTGCCAACCAATACTGCGCGCACATCGAAAATCACGAATCCGTCATGAATCATGTGTTTTGCGACAAGGGAAGGTTAGCCGGGTGGTAAAAACAAAAATGATAGACAACTGCTAATTTACCGAAGTCAAACTCACGGGCCGCCTCTGCATATAATATGTATTTTCTTTACATACATTACAGTGCCACTTTCACTATATTGGTAGCAATAACTCTTCACAAAGTCTTCTTCATTTCTACATAGCAAATAATAACAGTTTTGCTTATATTACTTATGAGTAACCTTCTAATTCTTTAAAATTGTCCACTGCGGCATTGATATTCTGTCCAACAAAAGAGATTCGGATTGTTTTAAGCCAATCAGATCAGAATGTTGATACCATGTTCAATGACAAAAAAAATGATTCCTTTAGACGGTCAGAGATATATATTGTCGCATATTAAATCTTACAAAAATTATATTAAAAATTATAATTTATAATCAGCAGACTTGTTAAAACTGTCTCAAATAACGAAAGAAACTACCAGCTTGTGTATTTTTTGTTTTGGACGGCCAATATCCGCAACCTATTACAAGTATAATAGTTTTATATACCTACCATTACTGATGCTTAGTATACGATAATTGCAACCAGTGCCAGTATTAAAAGAATTTAAACTTTAAAGCACTTATTTTCAGAATGTTATTGACGAAGTCAAAGCAAATGTGGCAAATAGATATCCGGGGCAATTACAGTACAGGAGGCTGATAAATGGTTACAGAACATTCGATTTAAGTAGAGGAATGGATTATACCATAGATTTGGGTTTCAGAGATTTAAACACTGGAAAAGAAGTAGTAAAAAGGTAAGGTAGCCACGGGAGTTTGTAACAAATTGTATACCTATGTAATTCTTTTATAAATCGAATTACAATATTCTCCATTTGGTTTTTACACTCTATTTCAAATTGAAATCTTGGCAGGTATATTTTTTTCAAGGGATAAACTATGCATACTTTATTTTGTTTATTGAAAGATATTTTTCAGTATCTTAAGGAACGCATCTTTGAAAAGCCAAAAAAAACTTTTTTTTTTTCTAAATACTTATAAAATATGTAATGCACTTCTATTATCTTATTACAAAATTTTAGTAGGTCTATTGACAGGTCTTTTGAAGGTAAGCAGCATAGTGTTTATGATGAGTGAGTTAACTCTCAGACATGAGTGGTTCGTAAGTCAATTTGAGAATTTTATTGTCAAGTATTATGTGCCATAAAAGTTGTTACCTAAAAGATAGATACCAGGCTGTAACCATAGACAATTGTAGGTCACACCCAGCCTTAGTTACAACAGGTGTACCACAGGACTCAGTACGGGCTCCCTTATTTTTCTTAATTTTTATGAGTGATATGAAACTGTCGTGTCCATCCTCGGATGCAATGATACTTTATGCAGACGATACAAATCAAATTGTTGCAAAGAAATACCTTAAAAATTCAATAGCCACTGCAAATCAGTGTGCAAATGAGATGTATCAATGGTGTGTTAACAATGGATTAGAACTTAATTTAAACAAAACATTTTTCATGCTGTTCTGTCAAAAAAATATAAACTATGAATATTGCCCACTAATAAAGATAAATCACAAATCAATAGAACAAGTCAATGATATAAAATTTTTAGGTGTAGTAATTGACCAAAAAATGACTTGGGAAAAGCATGTAGATAGTCTAGTCACTAGGCTAAGCTGCATTTGCTTTGTTATCAGACAATTACGTCAAACAGTTTCTTTGGACATTTTAAAGCTGGCCTACTATGGTCTTGTACAATCAGCGCTCACATATAATCTAATCTTCTGGAGAAACTCTGCTCACATGTATAAAGCGTTTATTATGCAAAAAAAAATAATTAGATGCTGTGTTGGAGCTAATCCACGAGAATCCTGTAAACAAATGTTCACCAAGTTATCTATCTTGACGCTGCCATGTCTATACATATATTTGATTACTTTGAATATAAGGAAAAACATATCACAATATGACAGAAATAATACGATTCATAATTATCAAACACGTATATGCAGCAACTTACGTTTGCCGTTTTCACGACTGGCAATTGGCCAGAATTCATGCTCGTACTAGGGGGTCATCTGTTATAACCAGGCTATAAAAGTATTTGGAAGTGCGGGGAATTATAGTATATTTAAAGCACAACTGTATCAATATCTTGTAGATAGGGCCTTTTACTCTGTTGAGGAGTTTTTAAGTTCTTGATTTTAATATGTGTTGTGTATCTTAATGTTGTCTTGATACTCTTAATCCCATTTTAAAATAAGTAAGTGTGTGAATGGATTTGCGAGCCGGTGGTAATTGAATGAATGAAAGATATTGACTAGTCTTATAGGTATTATACTGTGTAAGTTAAAACTGTTAATGATGAATAAACTCCTATCTATCTATCTATCTATCTATAGTGAGCACCTTGTACATTTTGGTAATACATGTCCATAAATGTTTGTCGTCATATATTTTAGCTGATGTAAAGAGGTCAACGCTGAATCATTTCCGGTTATATTAGCGGGAAGCTATTATCAGATAATATGACCCATGACGAACCCCAAGGATAAATCCTTGAACCTTTGTTATTTGTAATCTTTGTTAATGGCCCACTTCAAACTGCAAAAGTCTACACTTTTGCAGATTATTGTAAACTAATTACTATTATTAATAAATTGGTCAAGACTACTGCCTTAAGGGCATCATGTCAGTGTCAGAGATATTTCTCTGAATTTTTAATTCTTAATTTATTATTTAATATTACATTAAATGTTTAATATTAACATAATTACTTGTTATAATGATATGAAACATTCGCCGGATTCTTTAATGTTTATGACAAAATGTGTATGATCTTGACGATCACTTGATTTTTTAGATTAGTATGAAAATGCCAGTACCTTTTCAGCTATTATTCATAATAATAAATATATACATGATTTAATATAACCAATTATTGTATTTTACACAAATAAAGTAAGTTAAAATTGATTGTATAATTAATACGATAAGAATTAAATAGGTTATACCGGGATATCAAAAATTATCTTGGTCAAGGGTGGTTGTGGAATGTAAAACGTGTGTCTTACTTTAAATTTGAAATAATTATGTCACTGTCACACTGACAACATCAATAACCTTCAAATTTCATACCTATTTATTTCAGTTGTAAAACAATAATGAACTACAAATTATGAAATAACGGTTTTAGTAACAAGAAAAACTAAATTACAGTAATTGTAGGAAATGGCCCCCGTTTTGTTTGATGCACAAGTTGACGCGCCTCCTCATGCTGTGAAAAGCATTTTGCAGCATTTCTGGCGTTATGGTTGCACATCGCTGAACAATTCTTTGTTGCAGTTCTTGCAAATTATTTACCGGAGTTGCGAAAATCTTGTTTTTTAAATAAGGAAATATAAAATAGTCCATAATTGTCAAACAAGGTGATTTCGGAGGATACTCAACTTCTGTATGCAAACTTATCAGCCGGTCATCAAAAAACTCGCGGAGGAAAGCAATATTTTCTCGTGTAGTATGTGCTGTTGCACCGTCATGCTGGAAATAACCGTACCGAAGTTCATCATCGTTTAACTGTTGCACAAATTGAGCCAAAAAGTTGTGTCTGTACCTCTCTGCGTTGACGGTGAAATCGAAAAAAATTGGCCCAATTATTCTTCTGCGAGAAACTGCCATCCAAACACCAATTTTTTGAGCATGTAGTGGCGATTCAGTAAAAACATGAGGGTTATCATTGCTCCACATTCGCATATTTTGAGAATTGATGTATCCCGATAGGTGGAACCACGCTTCGTCAGAAAAAAAAGTTAAGTCCAGAAGATCGTCATTCATTAAATTATTGACAAACCAATGGCAGTAAGCAAGACGTCTGGGGTGGTCTGCGGGCAGAAGAGCTTGATGTGCTTACATCTTATATGGATGCATGTTCAAGTCTTTCTTTAAAATCTTATGACATGTTCCATAAGAAAGTCCAATTTCCTGAGAAAGACGTTTCAAAGGTTTTGCAGGCTCCTCAATGACGAACGTCATTGACAACTTCTGGTTAATCAAAATTATGATTAATCCACATAAAATATCTCAGTAAAAACTTACAACGCAAAGTGTATCATTTGAACATTGGAAAGACTATTAAGTACTATAAAGCTGAAGATTGTAATCTTCGTTGAATTGTATACGCTTGATAAAAACTAACTAATGTCCGTGTAAATAATAAACAGGTGTAACAACAGCAACTCTTAGGATTTGGAAATAATGTAGAGAAATACTACACAACAATATTGAAAAATTTAGTTGAATTGTAAATATATATTTATTGAGTCGGTAGCTTAGAATTTAGTGTCTCGATTGCTTAACTCAAAAGTCGTGAATTTTCCGCGGGAAAATTTTTAAACAAATTGTCTACTCGTATATTTAAGACCTGTTCTTGGCCTGCGTGTCAAAGATGGGAAGAACGTAAGCTTCAAAATTAACCTCCATTGATAATTTCCTCATTTCAGCTGCAAGTCATTCCTGAGCTGCAAATTCCTACTGAATAATATGCCGGCCCATCTCCCACTAGCCTCAGACTTTCGAACTAATCCTTGTGATTAGAAAGAGCGATTGTTATATATCTTAAATTATTAAATACACTTTTCAAAGTTGTGTTACAAAAAATGTTTTTGTTTAACACATTTGCTTAAATGGAACACATATATTTTGAAATATGTTTTCGTTATTTGGAGATTTTATTTCAGATGTATGAAAAAAAGTTGGAAATACTATAGATGTGGTATTCATCAAATTAATTTTTATTCTTTGAAATCACATTTTTTGTTTTGAATATTAAATTCTGATTGATTTTATGCAAATCTATCACCAAAATTTTTAATTTACAAATACATTAGTTAGATTTGCAAGTTTATCATTATATTTATTGTAACCATTAACATGAGCATTGGTATAACGGTATAACTTTTTTCATTTCAACTTGTACCGTTTGCATCTCTGGATCTTGTTTTATTTGAAAACCTGTATACTCACATGTTTGTTTAAACAATACAATATCTTTTTCTTAACCACCATGTTTTAACTTTACAGATTTGAGGTTTGTAAACCATTAGGAAAGGTGGAATTCATCCCAGTACCATACGTGACAGAGAATACGAGAGTTACCATTTTATTGCCAATTCAAGAAACTGAGGTGCAACTAGCCATGGAATTTTTAACAAATTACGCAACCTTCATAATGGACAGAAAAGAAAAAACGTTTTTGATGCTGGTCTTACTATATCAGTATAACAGCGAAAGTAAAGGCAGCACGGATGTGTTTGGAGGAATTAAAAATTTTGCTACTGCTGCCATGAATAAATACAAGAATGATGACGTGAAAATTGCATGGGTGTCTATTAGATTGCCAGAAACTCCTAAGCCTGTATATGTAGAAGACTACAAATCTTTAAATTTTGCCGTTGTGGATCTAGCTTTAAGAAAAATTGGCGTAGATAGTTTAACCTTGGTGTTGAACATTTACTGTAATATTACAATTGATTTCCTGAATAGAGTATGTATTCTAAATTTTGTCCAAGTTAACGGACGTTTATAATAACTGTATTTTAGGTGAGAATGAATACTATATCGAATTTTCAAATATTTAGTCCCATACCGTTTCATCAATACAATCCGAAAATTACTCAATATAGAAATTTAGATGTTAATAAAAATACTGGACACTTTGACAGAGAAGAATATAAATTTATTTCATTCTATGGAAGAGATTATGTGGATGGTGAGTTTAAAAATATATAAAGATACAGTTTACTGTTATTTTATGAGTAATAACTTTTTTCTTGAATACATTTGTTAAAACTGGTTTATTTTTAATATTGTAATAAAAGCTCAAATTTAATCAGTGATATAATAATTCTATAACAGACTTAAAAATGGTATTAAATAATGCTATAATAAAAATTAATTAGCTACTTACTGAAATTTAAAATATAACCCTAAAATTCATGTAAGAGAATATACAAAGTGTTAATAATAATTGCTCAAAATGTTGTCTATTGTTGGCCAAACACTGGTATAACCGTGGTTCAAATTCACAGCCACATTTTCAAAAGCATCTGCTTGAATTGCTTGGCATTTTTCAGTAATTCTTTGACAAAGCTCTTCTAAATTTTGAGGTGGAGGTGTATAAACAACTGACTTTAAATGTCCCCATAGGAAAAAGGCACATGGCGCCAAATTCGGGGACCTATCGAGCTACTCGATAGAGCAGTTGTTTTCAGCATCTCCTTCAAATAAATAAGTACAATTGTCTTCCTCAAAGCCAATAGCGGTCGCTGGTATAATGGCACTCGCGGAAAAGCAGGTCGCTGTCTGACTGTCAATTAGATAATAATTGTCAGACTGATAGTAGCAAAGACCAAGAGGGCACTTCTGTGTGTTTCTCACTACTACTAACATTCTGAATTAGTCTCATATTTTTTTATTTTTTAGCAAGAAAAAAGTGCCAGCACATTATGCCTCTTGTAAGATCTGACAACGATATTCCAAACATTCTTCATGATAATTACAAGGAAGTGGGAAATATTTTTGAAATGTTTGTGAAGTTTTCAGAGACGTTACATTGCATGCGAGCCACTGAAATGAACTTAAAAGTAAAATATAGAGAAGAAAATAGTAAAGCAAAGCATAATTTATTTTTGGGAAATGAAGCACAATTAGCAAAGTTGCTGTTATCAAAAAAGGATGAAATTGTCGAGCTAAGATAAATTAGTGTACCGTAAATGTATAAAGAATATTTTGTATATTTTTACAAAGTGCCTTTATTATTCTCATTATTAGTGCCTTTATTGTATTATTATCTCTTGTTAAATGTGAGTAGTAAATCTTTTATTTTTAAATACTCTTTGTGTTGATTATTCATACGATCATAAGCTAAATTTTAGTATTAATAATTAATAATTATATTATTTCAAATAAGATGAAGCTGAAGTGAAATTTTCATGTTGGAAGAATATTTTAAGTGAAAAAGTTGGTTCAAATCATATAAGCAGCTTAAAACAAACAAATCTATGAATAAATATTCAACTTCTCCTGCTCTGATGGAACACCCATTTTTTCAATGGAACATCCTGTAGATTGTATTACCATCCCATAGAGACACCACTTGTCCTCTTTTCAAAAATGTATAGTTTGATAGAGTTGTCCCAAAAAATTAAGGAGTTATTTCAATTTACACACCAGCCCTTTTCAATAGACCATAATTTTTTTGAAAGATCGCATATTTTTTTTTTACGGGTTGGGGAACGCACTGAGCAATAAAACTACTACTTAAAAAATTGCAAGTTTGCTTTTGATATCTTTGACCTACTTCTGATCACTGAAACCGACACAGCCCACCAAACAAATTAGTAGATTGTGACCCACGGATTACTTAAAATAAAGTTTATTTTAAGAAATCCGTGCAGTGATGTGATGTAGATTATAGTTGTTAAATTATCATTTCCAGACGTGCTTGAAAGGTACATACATCTCCCAGGCATTTTGAACAGGAAAAAGTGTGTAGCTTGTATCTGGCTAAATACACAAAAGCGTGAGGCCATAACCTAAAGAATGTGAATCTGGCTATATGTTCAATGGATGAAGGCCAACAAAAAAGCAAGAAGAAGATACCGTAAAGAAGAAGAAGATGTTACATGTAAAGCACAAAACAGAAAAAATTTAAAGGTTATGTTTATATAGTTTTGTGCTTTGTTGTCAAGAAATGACCGATCTTCAAGAATTTTGTTGTATTTGTGTGAAAAAGTACCCACATTTAGAAAATTTAAATGAAAGCGATGGAGAAAATATTAAATATTATTACAAGTTATCATTTTGTGTGCCAGATCAGGTTAGATTTAATTATTTATCTGTCCCAAGTTTTATTTCCTATTTTGTTTCTAGAAATGGTCTACGGATTACAATTTATGCAAAAATTGTGTTGAACAGTTAGATGCTGCTTATGCTTTTGTACAAATTTGTATAAAAAGCGAGGAATTGAGAAATGAACAATTGAGGATTTTAACAGAAAATAATGAAATAAAAGAAGAAACCACTGCGTTAGAATCATTTGGATGTGACATTTGTAAGAAACAGTTCAAATTAAAACGCTCTTTAAAACTGCATGTTACAAGGATACATTCTCAAAGAAAAGTAAAAGAGGAGATAAAACCTAAAGAAGAGCTAGTAAAAAACGAAACTGTTCTTCGAAATAACAGAATAAAAACAGAATATGAATACATCAAGGAAACAGACGTTCAAAAAGAGGGTTATTCAGAAAATATAAACAAGTATAGTGAAGATGAAAATTATGATAATGAAAATGGTAGTAATTTTTCCAGCAATGAAGACAGTAAACCTAAACAAGAAATTAAGAAAAGGTACAAAAAACGAAAGAATCCTCTAACTTGTGAATACTGCGGTAAAATATTTAACAGGAGGCAACACTGGTCATCCCATATACGATCTAAGCATACTTTTGAAAAACCTTATCAGTGCAATCTGTGTGATGCAAAGTATACAAACTCTCACAGTTTACTAGTGCACAAAAGAAATCATAACAACGAGAAACCTTTCATTTGTTCATATTGCGGCAAAAGTTTTGTATGCTCTGGGGATCTGTACCATCACAGCAAAATCCATTTAAACAAACGAGAATATAAGTGCTCGCTTTGTGAAAAAAGCTTTAATACTGCAAGTATATTAAGAACACATAAAATATGCATGCATACTGATCCAAAGGACTGGAAGTATATTTGCACTTATTGCAATAAACGATTTCCGATAAACTCGAGTCTGGCTACACATTTAAAACGCTACACAGGGGTTAAAAAATTTTCCTGTCATATTTGTGACAAAAAATTCTTTGACAATTCTGAATTAACAAAACATTTTCGAAGCCACTCTAGCGAACGTCTATATAAATGTAATTTATGTGAGGATAAAGAATATAAAAATAGGTATGGCCTTAGAAAACACATGAAGATCGTCCACGATATTGGTTCATTGAAAATAACTAAACCAGTAAAGAAATTTCTATGTCCATTCTGTCCGAAAATTTTTGCATTCAATAACAAATTACAGAAGCATATGTGTACGCATACTGGGGAGAAACCTTTCAAATGTGATTATTGTGATAAGAAATTCGTCGATAACTATTATCGAAAGGTTCATTTGAAGAAAAAACATAATATCGAATTAAATAAAGAGTATTCCTAGTTTTTAAAATTGTTTAGGGTTTTACTTTTTTACTTGCAAGAAGTACAATGCACTAAACAGGCGACAATGTCAATTATTATGTATATAAATAAAATATATATCTAATTTTAATATATAGTAGAATGGTAGAATCTCAGATACACAAATCTAGCAAACCATATTAGTATTATTTATGAACATCTGTATTAATAACGCTTATTTGATAAAAATATTAGACTTTACCGATATTTTAGCAAGTTGAAGATATTTGTTGAAGTTAACAGCATCAGGTACTTATTTTATTACATGTAATCTGTTTTAAAATATGTATACAGGGTATTTGTTACTTCGTTAAACAATTGGCTCACTAGGCTCTATAAATTGAGGGGCACTTCATATAGAAACTTGTTGACAACGCTTTGTTTTTGAGGTTGATAAAGTTAAAAAAATGTAAGTAATAATTGTTTTCAGATTTTACATGGAGGGCATATATGAACCCATATCACTATGTATATTTCAGTAGTAGTATATAAATCAATCTAAGGAAATTCAGCCAAATTATGAATGAAGTCACTGAAAACGGATACTAGCTGTCTATGACAGATACTAGCTGTCAAACTATTTAATATGATAAATATAAACAAAAGGAATTGTATTTTTTAATAATTATACGATTAGATTGTGAATTAAACATGAAAATGAATTAAAAATGTGAATTAAACAAAACAATAAAAGCAATAAAAATATACCTAGTCAAATATCGTCGGGCAACATATAGTAAAAATTGTCAGTCACTAGCATCATGGCACAAAACGGTCACGTGCACTAAACATCTAGATGGCGGCAGGAAATGAGAATTGCCTTACTGATCGATTCTCAGTCAAATATAAAGTCAGCAACAGGCAATCCTCATTGTCTTCAGCTATTTTTTAAATTAATAAAAGAGTCTTTAATACAGTGCTGCACAATGTGTAGGGGCTTCACAAGATATTGTAAACACTGCCTTAATTTTTTTTTTTTTTTGTTGGTAGTCAAATGGTAAATACAAATGTTTTAAGACATTTTCTCATTGATGTAGGAGTTAACGGGTCTAACTCTAATAAGAGGATGTACTCGGAATGTATCGTAAGAGCACCGAGAGAAACAACTTCGTGTAAGCAAGAAAATCTTCCCGGGAAACTGTTCTGTACAGACTTTGTATGTACATCGTACAGTACTGAATTTAAGGAATTTTTCTCGAAAACGTACCAGTGAACACAAACTTTCTTTATTAAATGGCTGAGGATTCTAAACATTTATTTTTCATTTTCAAAAAAATGTGACATTGAAAATTGCACGCATTGCCTTTTTGTATTAAACAGAATTTATGTGATAGACGTTCACAGTAGTACTTACCAATCATGTAAAATTTTAAAATAATTGCTTAATTGGGTTAGATTTAGTTAGGATAAAAATTATTTTTTCAACATGAACTCCCTAGACCTCAAAGCAAAGCTTTTTTCAACAATTTTTGGACACCTCTTAATTTTGGTCATAGAATAGTTTTATTAATATCTTATTTTTGTTAAGAACGGCTTATAAATGTTGCTTCTTTATATTTTTTAAAGCAATTTGTAGATATAATTTGAGGGTGGCGTCCTATGTGAAATATTCTATGTAATCAGTCGATTTATTGATTACAAACCTTTTTTTTTCTATTTTTTTTTGTGACCGTCTAAAAGTGCAATCATATAAAATTTATCAAGAAATTCTGTGTATTTCAAATGCTATAAAGTGAAAATATATTCTCAATTGCTTTTGTTTTTATTTATTTATTTATACTTCAACTTAATAAAATTTGTTTTTAAATTATTGTACTGTTGATTTTATTAAACTATAATCTTCCTTCCAACTTTCTAATATAGTCTAGTAAAGGCATTTCAGTTCATACAACTTAATGTGCTTAAACAAATTTTTATCTACATTCTATTTTTATCACTATATTAATACATAATCGACAAATAAATAGGGCAAAATACACAACGAGATAATAAATATAAATTAAAATAGGGTTTTATTGTTAACAACACTTTATTTTATTAAAAAATTAAATTTACATATCTTTTATTTATAAACTCTTCACAATTAACCCTGCAAGAAATCAAAATATACATATATACAGGCAATCTGAAAAAGAAATTATTTATAATACATTGTTTACAATATCGATTTACCCTGTAATCAATAAAAAAAATTAGAATATGGGGTGACAATTTGAAAAGTTGCTGTTGATTAGGAACTAGAACCTATGATTTTGATTTGTTTTTTAGCCTCTTCATTTTATATACCAAAGAGACCATTGCAAATCTTCAAATAATCGCCCTATAGGCCAGTATGTATAGACCAGTGATGTAATCTTAAGAAGACTAGGAAAGCTGCGTATAAAAAAATTCAAATTTAACACGTTTTTGCTTTTATGTGAATATGTGTAACGCATTGACCGTATAGCAACTCCATGTCAATCGCACTGAATGGTTCCAAATTCAGAAGTATAAGCTATTGTCAGAATTGAAGTACATGGAGAGTTCCCGGAAGTACCTATTCGGAATTTCTCAAATTCTAAACTTCAAATAGGTAATTTATAACTTACATCCATAATTTTGCCATAATATTACCTTTTCTGAATCCCTTATCTTTAGCAGATCCCAGTGGTGGAAGACGAAATGGTTTGATCCTGCATATACACATCGTAAAGTATAAATAGCTGTAGTATTATGAAAATCATTATGAAATGTAGACTGAATTAAGTTTGAAATTATGTGAATAATTATAGCCAGTCTGTAAGAAATAGATGGCCACTCATGTTAGGGCTGTAAATAAAGTCTTTAAGTGCAATATATTCCATGATTAATCAAATACTTAACAAATATTTTAATACAGAATAATCAAAGTGATTTAAATTTACTCATTGAATGACTTCAATTTCCGAATGGTTAGATAAAATTTACTATGCCACAAATGTGTCTAGAAATTCAGAAGAAATTCTACAAGTGACGAAAGATTGTCTAAGCTACAACTCTTATCAACAGAAAAGGGACTGATTAAAAAACTGGTAGGCCAAGTTTTATGATGACGTCAATGATGAATTCCATAATATAACAGCTTTCACTTTTATAAAAGTTATGATACGCCACTGGTACAGACATTACAACAGAAAACAAGTTTGAGTAAATATCCCAAGAAAAACAATGATCCAAAGTCCAAAACAAAAATGATTTCATCAGTCATTCTACTTTTTGGCCCTTGGCTTAAACTAAACAGTTTTCTACATGTTATACTAGAATAAACAATTTGTTTAGATATGCCATATATCAAAGCTACCATTAATTAGAAAGAATCATGGATATAGGCTTTTAAAAATTTTTATTACACTATACACAATAAAGTTTAACAAATGTAGGAGGTGTAAAAAGCCATAAATCCATAGACTTTTATATAAAACTGTTAGAAATATAAAACATGTATATTAATATCATATATTTATTGCGAAAATTGGAATTTAATATCCGGAGGACAGAAAATATTTCACAAATTCTCTTCAATTAAATTTCCAGATATCCAGATGTAATAATAAAAATGACTTTCAACCATTACATGTTATATTTGTTTTGAGTTATAAATATCAATAAGAAAAATAAATACACACTTTCATTTTGTCTATAAAAACATTCGGTTTTTTTTTTTTGGTATTGCATTCATCACAGTAAAACAATTATTGCAGACCAGTTTGTATACATAAATATTTTGCAATCATTCCTTATTTAACGTAAACTTGAAATTTCTGTTAAATCTACAAAAAATTATGGTCACAAAAATCTAAAACTTTCAGACATCTTTTGTACAAAATGTATCTACCAAATTTATCACTTAAGACATAATATCCTCAACATTGGTTACCAACTGTTCCACATTAAAATTTGTCAACTTCTATAGCTGATGAGTTCCCTATCGTCCACTCTGATTGGGACCTACTACAATAAAAGAAAAGAAAAATTAATAGTAAAATGCATAAAAAAATTATTACTTACTGAGATACAGGTGTAAGTAACCCTTCCGTTATTAGGTGTTAAACTGTTAAAAAATAAAATTAAAATTAGTATGTTAGTAAATACGAATGAAATGAGTAAGAAAACGAGAAAAATAAATAAAATTCAGCCTCTAGCATAGAACCACAAACCCACATTTTACGCCCTTTTAAGAATTGTGGCAAAACGACCAACAAAATGAAGAATAACCTATAAACTAGTTTAGAGAAGCTAAACTATTTTAGACAGATCTTTATTAACCGTTATCAACATTACTTACATTAGTACCTATTTAATAGATATAATGAAGATAAAATAAGATCGTCCCAGTGATAATAACTTGTAAAAAATAATATTCTGCAATAATTACGATATAAATATCAGTGGCCCATTTTCGAGCCTCATCGTTGCGATTTTGGAGAGATACAGGGTCGGTTATATTACATCAAAGTTGCGCAATGTGATGTTTATCAAAATGAGGTGTTGCAATTTGGAAAATTCTGAATACTTTCAGAAATATCCAGAAAAAAACCCACATTTCATAAATCTTCTTTAGAATATTTTTTTCTGATGATATTTGAAAAGAAATTTTAAAACAAATAACACTTCGTCATTGCCAAGTTTTTTATCCTCTACAAGATAACCCTGTCAAATTTGAAATCCGATGTTTCTTCTTCGGGAAACCATCAACTTATTTTATTTAAATACGGACCTGCATTCAGTCAAATAAGTGGAAGAAGAGACTTCGGGTTTCAAATTTGACAGCGCTTTCTTGTAGAGGATAAAAAGTGGTTGGCAATGACGAAGTATTAATCGTTTTAAAATCTGTTTTCAAATAGCGTCAGGAAAAAATAAAAAATATTTTATGAAATTTCCGTTTTTTCCGGATATCTCCGAAAGTATTCGGAATTTTCCAAATTGGAACACAGCATATTGATAAGCATCAAACTGCGCAGCTTTGCCACAATTTAACTGACCCTGTATCTTTTAGGGTTTCTGAGGTCACAATGATGAGGCTCGAAAATGATATTCCTTCACAAGTATAAAAAAAAAATAAGTACCATTGTAGACTTTCTGAAACCTAGCTAGTAAATGACGAATGTAAAATATGAGGCTAAATTTTATTTCAAGGATACTTTTAACCAACAAAGGCACATTTGCTAACAAAAAAAAACAAAGCATCAACTCTAACCTCACTAAAATATAAGAAAATCTCATGCTCCATACAGGACATGTCAAAAAAATCTCATCCGTTCATGGGTGTCTTTCCTCGTAAAAATATTATGTAAAATATATCGACATACCTAGATCACAGAAGTATTTGGTTGACAAGAAACAAAGTAAGATGTGTAAATAACATTTTGTAAATAAATCTGGTAATTTTCAGGTAATGTACAATGAGTTTCAGTAACGTTACTTCAAAATTGGAGGAAATGACACCTCTTGGAGGATGTTATTTATTTTATATGTACCCTAAAAATCAGTGGTGCCATTCTCCCTTAAACCGTTGTTTTTGTGATTGAAAATGACAAATAAAATGACAATATCGCAGTAAAGAACATATTAAAAATAAAAAAATTACTATGAACATTAAACGACTATCCATTTTTCGAATGGAAAATGTGATTTTCGATTAGCCACTTTGGTTTAGGCATACTAAATGTCTAAACGATTAGTCTTGTATAAATTAAATGTCTAATTTTATTATGAAAACTAATAAAATAATTACAAGAAATAGAAGTCCTATCCTGACTTCCAGTTTTGTAAACCCGAAGTAATTGGGAATCTTCTGTCCATTGGGAATAAAAAAATCTGCTCCAGTATTTTAACATTTTTAGTTATATTTGTAGTGGCGAGATACAGTGAAATACATCGTAGTGCCCTCTTTGGGTCTTTGCTACTACCCAATTGTCAATTAGACAATAATTGTCAGACGGGTAGTAGCAAAGACCGAAAGAGAGCTCTACGGTGTATTTCACTGTATTTCGCCACTACAAACATTAACTATGCCCCTTAGGCAATCACGTCGCCAGATCATTCATCGATTTCGATACCTATGGCAATTTGACGAGATCATAACAAGATCGAAACCGGTCATTGTCTGGTATTTGGTCTTGATGAAGGATGTGGCGACATCCATGGAGATGTTTATGTAAAGCAACGCCAGTCGGGGCATATTGACCGTGGAGTAGTTGTTTTCGGTATCTCCAAATAAATAAATATTTTTAGTAATAGTTCTATTAAAATGGTTCAAAATTAGATTACATTATGGTATTAAACTTTAATATACAATGTTCCTTTTTAAAGACTGAATAGCGGACTTTTATCATTTTTTGCCAGACGTTCATCCAAAGTAAACCTTATAAAATGGAACCACACCCTAGATATTAATGATTCATATTCACATATCACAAATGCCTCGACTTGGCGAACATATTTTGACAAATGAGCATAGCAGTTTGCCAATAATTTTGAATGACACCACTGTGGTGTTAAATTTGTATCATCACAAAATTACATGCCGGAAAATAATACTTATACATACTTTTAACTTAACGGCATTTCTGATTTCTGAGATTCTCAGGCAGATATATTGCTGAAAATAATTCTTGTTAATGTCTGATGAACATGAAGAGAAGAAAACGTGATAACAAAAGCCAAAGGCATAGAGAACATAGGGCACAGATTAACAAAAACATAACATACCTTGAGTAACTGATAGGACTGATATTCAGTGTAGAATCTACTGGAGCTGTTATAAACTTATGAACCATACCGTATCTTAATAAACGTGTATTGCCCATTGAGATAACCATATGGAGCACTAAGTAGGTGCAGAAAACCAGGTACAAACAACCTACTATGACTACTACGAGAAGTTGGAACCAATGCAATTCTAACTCGTTTACAGTGTTAATAACAAAATATGTATTTATTGCTATCACAACTATGCTTAGCAGTATAGAAGCTACCTTGTTTGCCCTGAAACAATAACATAATTAATATTACGTTTTTGGAGGGCATTCTTAAAAGTAACTTCAAAAATGACCAGAATTTGTATCAAAATTAAACATAAAATAAGTCGATTGAACTATCAAACAGGGAAGTACCGTTTCGTATAACAACACTGACTTATTGAAATATATTATTAAACAGTGTTTGAAGATTTTTGCCTTAAAAATATATTTACTGTTATTAATTTTCGACAAAGGCCTGTAAAATGTTCATTATTCTTAAATGATTTAGAAAAGTTTTCTAAATTTTAAACAAAAAACTATTTTGTTTAAAGTGATAAAATATTGTTGTTTGTAATATGTTAATAGTAGGTTGCAAATAATGTTTATTTAATATTATTTTATTGATCCATTTATGTCCTAATTTTGCACAAATATTATTAATATTTTTCATTAACGTATGATAAAAGATATCTGTTAAAATTTTCCTACAATTGTGAGAGTTTTATACAGCAGAAGAGCAATAAAGAAAATATTATCAAATATTTATTTAATTTCTTTTAAAAACAAAAGATACTTACAGTCCATTTACAAATTCACCCATTATCTGTGGGTTACTGGTGAAAGCAATGGTAGGTATAGTGGCGAATGGCAACTGAAGGCTCATTACAGCATTAAGAATATCGTTCATGCTCGTCAGGTCATCAAGGTTGCTAAAGAACGCCAAAAGGAAAGTCGGGATAATAGCGATTGTCCTAGTGAATAAAACTCTCTTCCACCTAGCCCACTGCAAGTTGAGAAATCCTTCCATAGCAAACTGACCAGCATAAGTACCTAAAATACCACATTGTCTTTAATTGTAAAAACAATGTTTTTGGAAAAATTTAACCATAATAAAAATTTTCATTTACGAATGAGGCTGAAACCTAATGAATGCATTTATACAAATACATGTGCGACTTATGACAACAAATAACGACTATTTCAAGGTCACTACGTATATATTTCATTGATTTACCACTATGTACAATCTGTACCTATGTATCTATGAAGATATAGCCTCAGGGTGTTCCCTGAAGATGTCAGTGCCATAATCAACTCAATCAAGCAAATTTGGATATACCTACAGAGGTTTGTAGTTATTGTTAACATTATTATCCTCACAATTCCTGAGCATATTAACTGCAGATACTGCAAATATGTATCATTGGTTCGTACAGTCAGTACACAGGAATTTCTATACTAGTAAATAGTATAATAGTACCGGGATATCAAAAATTATCTTGGTCAAGGGTGGTTGTGGAATGTAAAACGTGTGTCTTACTTTATATTTGAAATAATTATATCACTGTCACACTGACATCATCAATAACCTACAAATTTCATACCTACTTATTTCAGTTGTAAAACAATAATGAACTACAAATTATGAAATAACGGTTTTAGTAACAAGAAAAACTAAATTACAGTAATTGTTGGTAATGTCCCCCGTTTTGTTCGATACACAAGTTGACGCGCCTCCTCATGCTGTGAAAAGCGTTTTGCAGCATTTCTGGCGTTATGGTTGCACATTGCTGAACAATTCTTTGTTACAGTTCTTGCAAATTATTTACCGGAGTTGCGAAAATCTTGTTTTTTAAGTAAGGAAATATAAAATAGTCCATAATTGTCAAACAAGGTGATCTCGGAGAAAACTCAACTACTGTATGCAAACTTATCAGCCGGTCATCAAAAAACTCGCGGAGGAAAGCAATATTTTCTCGTGTAGTATGTGCTGTTGCACCGTCATGCTGGAAATAACCGTACCGAAGTTCATCATCGTTTAACTGTTGCACAAATTCAGCCAAAAAGTTGTGTCTGTACCTGTCTGCGTTGACGGTGAAATCGAAAAAAATTGGCCCAATTATTCTTCTGCGAGAAACTGCCATCCAAAAACCAATTTTTTGAGGATGTAGTGGCGATTCAGTAAAAACATGAGGGTTATCATTGCTCCACATTCGCATATTTTGAGAATTGATGTATTGATGAGCAAATAAATAAATTTTTTGAAGAGCATGGACTCTTTCACAGCAGTCAATATGGCTTTCGCAACCAACGGTCAACTACTTTAGCAATTAACAACCTAACACAAATTGTATTAAGTGACTTTGAGAATAGCAACTTTACAAATGGTACTTTCTACGATCTTACAAAAGCCTTTGATTGTGTAAACCATAGCAATCTTTTGCAAAAGCTCAGTTATTATAACTTTCACGATGACAGTATAGCCCTAATAGAGTCGTATCTCTCTGACAGATACCAGTATGTTTCCTATAATCTGAGAAATTCTAGTTCATCGCTTCTGAAATACGGAGTACCCCAAGGGTCGGTACTGGGTCCGATTCTATTTTTGATATATATCAACGATTTGGCTAATTGCGATGATATATCCAATATCATATTATTTGCAGATGATACTACAGTTTTGAATAGTCATAACCGGGTGGATACCCTGTTAGAAAATAGCATTACTTCTCAAGCTAAAATCAAACAATGGTTTCATGCTAATAGTCTAAGCCTAAATGAAAACAAAACTCAAACCATGATATTTTCCTTAAGAAATACGAACATTGATAATGGTACTAATGATCTTAACCATATTAAATTTCTGGGGGTGGGCTTGGACTCTGTACTGATCTGGGAAAGCCACATAGATAGTTTGTCGCAAAAAACTGAGCAAAAACATATTTTTTATACGTACTTTATCCAATTCAGTATCTGAGAAAACTTTAATTATGGCATATTATGGATTTTTCCATGCCAATATGTCCTATGCGATATTAAATTGGGGGCATGCGTCTCGCAGTCCACAAATCTTCGGTCTTCAACGCAAACGCATGAGAGTCATCGCACATCTCAAATTTAGAGATGACTGTAAAAGACACTTTGTCGTTTTCGGGATTCTTACTCTACCATGTGTATACATCTTAGAATGTCTACTGTTTATTAAACGAAACGTCAATACGTTTTCTACATATGCCCAGACCCATGAGTATTTAACTAGAAACAGAAACAAGGTAAAACCCTCCTTTCTACGTCTTACGAGGTCTAGGGATGGCACAGGCTACTATGGTATCAAGTTTTTCAATTTACTTCCTGACCAAGTGAAAATCCTAAATGTTGATAGATTCAAGACCCTACTAAAAAAGTACTTTAAAGAAAAGGCTTTCTATAGCTTAAATGAATACCTTGAAAATGATTTTTCAGATATGCTTCTGATGTAATTTTAAGATGTTTTATAACTGCTAAAATTTTTCTTTTTAAGTGTGTCGATATTTTGTGTGAAATTTTATTTGTTTGTTTTGTAATATGATGGTCTCTTTTTTTTATTTTTGACATGTGTAAACATTTGTATGTACTAACACCAATAAATCATTATTATTATTATTATTATTATTATTCCGAAAGGTGGAACCACGCTTCGTCAGAAAAAAAGTTAAGTCCAGAAGATCGTCATTCATTAAATTATTGACAAACCAATGGCAGTAAGCAAGGCGTCTGGGGTGGTCTGCGGGCAGAAGAGCTTGATGTGCTTGCATCTTATATGGATGCATGTTCAAGTTTTTCTTTAAAATCTTATGACATGTTCCATAAGAAAGTCCAATTTCCTGAGAAAGACGTTTCAAAGGTTTTGCAGGCTCCTCTTCCAAACGTTGACGAACGTCATTGACAACTTCTTCTGTACGAACTCTTGGTCTACCAGCATCTTTTTTATGAGTCACACAACCAGTTTCGCGAAACACTTCAACACAATTTGTAAGGCACGCATAAAAATTGTCCGGTAATATTGCCACATTTGGGAAGTGCTCTCAAAAATTGTCCAAACACAAACGTTGACTGTATTGCCAATTTCCATTAACTAGCGCACCCGTTCGAAAATAGGCTTCTATCATGAAAATTTTGTGCTGTGTGGTAAGAGGCATGATTCAAAAACTGGATTAGAAAATTTCAGCACAATGACTTGACAGATTCTGACACAACAAAACATATTCAAAAATTTAAAGTAAGACACACGTTTTACATTCCACAACCACCCTTGACCAAGATAATTTTTGATATCCCGGTATTATAAACTAGAGTATAATCGTTCAATCGTTTTTTGCTGATTTTACATTCCTATTATAGAAAATTGATATGCCTAGGAGTTTAACAGAAACGACGTGTCATTTCTCAGTAAGAAACAGTTTTTATAAAATTATAAAACTTAGTTTCTTACTAAGAGATAGTGTTTTGTTATGAGTAGAAAGAGAACCAGTTGATACAGAGAGTACCGCATAGAAGTAGAGAAAGACTGCCATTTTTTCTCTGTAGCTAAAGTGCGGCAAACCTACTGCTTACAACTCATGTTGATTGATAACACAAATGAATTTAAAAATGCTTGTTAAAAACATTAAAACACAACAAGTTATTATATGCAAACACAAAATAATGCATAAATATGTATATTTTAAGAGTTATGTGTTTTTGTTTTAAAAACGAAATATTTGGTTATTTTGGTGTTGCTTTCGTTACATTTGTCTTTTTTTAAAACAACTAATAAAATCAAAGAAAATGTAAACGTATGTATTTAACAACCTTATGATATAACGTACAGATTTTTAAGTTCTCCTCTGGTACGTTATAACCAAGCTTTACTGTATATTTTTATTTTATAAAATACCCAAGATAGATACAATCCTTGGAACTAAAGGCTTTATTGCAAATTCTTTACTCCTATATAATAATAATATGACATTAAAAAATAACCAACATCTTAAAATGTTATCGATCTCATTGACCCAGTTTTTGTTCAGTGGCCCAAAATTTGTCAATAAAACCTTACAAACATTAACTGTGATAAAAATCTGACCTACATGCACTGCCTAAATACCTATTTTGTTTACCCTCAAGGTTTTTTCTTTGCAATCCATTCATAAGTATAAAGGGAGGTTAAAGTTTATCGAATCTGATATGAAATCCAAAATAGTTCAGAGAGGAATGCTTCCTAGCACATACCAAAGAAAATAACTGAATATTATTTGTTAACAAATAATCTAATAATAAATGACCCAGTACTTCATCGTTTCTTCGCCATAGGGGCCATTTGTTTCAAATGATACTACTATTGCTATCTCTGAAATGGTAACTGTTACAAGGTCTGTTAAATTCAAAAAAAACTTGCAAATTTGAGATAATTTGGGATTTGTTTGTGTTATCGATAATTGTTTCAATGTCTAAATAATTAGTCAAGCAGGAATATCAATTTATCAATGATACATATAACCAGTACCATACATAAACAAACTAAAAAGCACTAAGAATGACTTCCTCACACAAAAAATATATCAGTTTGAGCTTCTGATAACTAGTTATTCTCATTCTAAGCGTGAAGAATAGTTCACGCTTTCTTAATTATTATAATATATGGAACAATACTTTTTGGTATTGTAAAATATACAGGTTCATCGGAACAGATTCTTTCTGAAAATATGAAAGATATCGTTAACGAAAACTTTGAATCTTTTAGTATCCAAATCGAAATTTTACCAGTTTAATGGTATTAATTAACTTTCCAGAAATATTTATAAGATTGAAGTTCTAACTTATATTTCCAGGAAGTCTTCGCCGAGTCACTCTCAAAATATAAAAACCAAACCTGTCATTGTAGAACTTTGTCCAGCTGCCAATATACCAACCGCCCAGATATACATAGCTGCCAAACCATACGTGCATCCTAAGAAAATACCCCCTTTGTACAAATTGGCCTGAACATAATCATCGTTTTGCTAAAAAAAATATCAATTAGCAATGAATAATCTTGATGGTTTATCAACTTACTGGAAAAATTGAGGAATTGAGAGACGGGTGTTGAAGGCACAGATCATGCTGAAACAGAGCTTGATACAGAAGAAAAAAATATATATATGTCAACGTTATTTAATATTTATTCACTCATAATTGCACAAGAGGTTTGTATTTTACCGGATAAATTTGGATTGTTTAATGAGAAACTGTTGCCTAGCAATGAGACAAGAAAAACTGTCAACTATTAAAAGGTTGAAAAGGTTGACAAGGTTTTAGGTTGACAGTTTTTCGAGTCAAATTTCTAAAGGAAACAGTTTAGAATTTAAACAACACAAATTTACCAGGTATTAATACAAACATCGAGTGTAATTCGGCAGGACAATTTAATGAATAAGAAATTAGAAACATAAGAATGCAAACTTAATACAGTATTGAATTATTTGTAATAATTAATATGTAGCATTTTAGCGGTTGTATTCCAAATTGTTTTAACTTCCGCTTCTTTGTAGTCTCTTCCGTCACATTTTCGCATATGAAATGCCCAATCTTGCAATATTATATTCAATTTCTCGATGGAAGTATCTGGCTTGAATTTATATCCTTTCGCATCACAAAAAGTAGAAAATTGTCGCCAGATTGATTATTGAGTCGCAACTGTATTAGCAGGCCCACAGGTATTAACAATTTGACTAATTTCGTTGTTCGTAGACTCACCGAATCGACTCATTGTTACTGTTTAATAATTCAATAAGTTGTTGACAAAAATGTCAAACTATTTATTTTGGCAACGGACATCGCGATAATTGATTAAAAAATGAATAAGTGAAAAAACCACTAGTGCATTTATCACTTTAAAAGTTGCTGGTAACTTTTGTGCTGTCAAAGTGACAGTTGCACTGTGGATATGCGATTTTTCATATACAAATTAAATTGTGATTATTAAAAACAGTAAGGTGGGTCCATGCAACGTTCACTTTAGTTACATTTTAACTTCATTTTCAAAACATTTTCACTAATACTTTGTGAAAAAAAGAAGCCGTTCGTGGAAACCCATAAATAAAGCAATTGCGCTTCCGCTATAGGTTTGGGGGGGTGAGTGGTGTCGTTTTACATTAGGTTATGTTTGGTTTTTGGTTATGTTATTGTTATAATCTATAGTTATTGGAAAAACCATATTATTTATTACCGATTTAAAATTAGTTGGAAAAATAAGAATAGAATTGTCTTCAGCTCATGTGTATTTATAACTTTACTAAGACCTTAATAAAAATGAAAAGCAAACCTAAAAGTTGCCAATTTGATAGTGGTCTAGTGTATTTAATTAAAATATAGTGAAAGTGCACGCGTGAACGGTTGGGATAATTTATTAAGCTTCAACACTTGAGTGAAAATGTAATCAAAATGTAGTTAAAATGTAATGAAAGTGAATGTTGCATGAACCCACCTTTAAATACAACTTGTTATCTGAATGTTAACACATACCACTTCTTGATTAGTAGTGTGGAACAATCCATGAGCAAAAACAGCTACCACAAAGACATTTATCACAAAACTGACTAAGAGAGCTATAGCTGCCTCTATAAAGTAATACATGTTGGCATCACTAACTTTGTCCTTCTTTGTTCTATCGATATCTCTAGATTTCACTAGAGCCGAATGCAAATATAAATTGTGGGGCATTATAACAGCACCTAAAACAGAATTGAATTAAACATAGTCATTATTAATATTAATTATTATTAATTAAACTGACCGAAATGAAAAATAGGGGACCAAAAATGTTTATAGAGTTAAATGACCACCTGTTTTATCCTTTTAATGAGGAAAATAATTATTACGAGTCTATTTTTCTTGATTTAAACTATTTTTATTGATTTCAATGAAGAAATTGTCCATAATATCCCTAACTCTGATTTAGGGCCGTTATTACAATATCAAATTAATCTCTAGTTAAATAAAATGTACCACAAGTTTCCAGTCAACGAAATGTCAGAAATTGATGGTTTAAACCAAGGCTAACGTTAGACTGATATTATAATACCGGCTCCAACACCTCTCATTGTATTAAGTAAATATCACACTTTATAAACATTTTGGATTGCCAATTTATATAACAAACAGTGTAGTAATGCCAGAACAGCTATCCAGACATACCGACAATTCCTACGGCTTGTAGCAAAGCCCTAGAGTCGCATCCTTTGCACCATGGTATGAACATTCCTTCTATAACGCCAACAGCATTGGGTCTCGAAGTAGCATATTCATAACCAAAACTGACACCCATAATGGTAATGAGCAAGCCGAAGAATGTTTCTAATTTTCGTAGCCCGTACTTGTCGAGAAATAAAAACGTAAACGTGTCGACTATTGTTATTAAGACTCCACCCCAAATAGGTATCCTAAAAATGGAGGATTGTAAGTTATACTTTTAATATACTGCGTATTTAACTAATTTGAAACAAAATTATGAGGCGCCGTTTAGGACATATGTAAATTTTTAAAATATATTGATACTATTCACATATATATTTAATTTTGGTCAAATATATATTTATTTGTAAAATAATATATACAAATAAGCAAAAATATATATAACTATTTAAATATATATATTCATTACAAGTGCAAATATTTATATAAATTTGATCTTTGGTCGTCGTCAGTTAGATGGCACCACAGGTACGACTAAGTCTCATAGGCAATAGTCAGGAAGCAATGGTGCAATTTAGTGATGACCGATTGAAATTTGGAAAGTTTGGTGTAGTTTAGTTATTAATGTAAATAAAAGATTGAAATTTGGAAATATACAGTATTGACACAAAGGTTTCGTTTCGTGAATCGTCACCCCCTCCCCGCACCCCTCAAGGGGTGATTCGGAGGTGTATTAGGTGACATTCTTTTGGAATACATTTTTTAAGGACGCCGTTACTTTCTATGTGCCTCAACACGTACGGGCGGCTATTTTCTGATTTTTAGATACAAATAAATTTGCGGTTTCTGTAGATTAGTCGATTGAAAACTAACCATCACGAGGCAGTCCTCGTATCTCTGTTAACAAGAGAGAAAACATGATGAAACTAGAGCTACGTGGTATACAGCCGGAGTGTTTGTTATGGCCACCACCGCGACCACCCTACCCACCCCCCTGGGGGTGGCTCGGGGTGGAAGGGGTGAGTTTCGAACGGAAAGCGATTTTCAAGGTCACCATCGTTTTCTGCGTGCCGAAATACGTAGAACTGGTTATTTTCGTGATTTTTTGAGAAAAGATAAATTCTTACTCTTGTGGACATTGTCGATTTTTTTAAAACTAAGCATTAGGGGGCAGTCCACGTATCTCCGTTATTAATTGCCCAAAAATTATGAAACTCGAAGTACGTGGTATAAAGCCGGAGTCTTTGTTATCACCACCACCACCGCGATTACCCTACCCACCCCCTGCAAGTGGCTCGAGGGTGAAAGGGGTGAGTTTTGAACGGGCAGAATTTATTTTTTCTCAAAAAATCGCTTAAAAATCGCTTTCCGTCGAAACTCACCGCTTCCACTCCCAAGCCACCCCCAGGGGTGGGTACGGTAATCGAGGTGGTGGCCATAACAAACACTCTGGCTGGATACCACACAGCTCGAGTTTCATCATTTTTGCTCTCTTGTTAACAGATATACAGATATTAACAGAGGACTGCCCCGTGATGGTTAGTTTTCAATAAAAACCACTAGTCCACAAAAACCACAAATTTATTTTTATCTAAAAATCATGAAAATAGCCGCCCGTACGTGTTGAGGTACATAGAAAGTGACCGTGTCTTTAAAAATGTGTTCCAAAAGAAAGCCACCCAATATATCCTCGAGTCAACCCCTGAGGAGCGCGGGGAGGGAGTAACGGTTCAAGTAACGAAACATTTGTGTCAATACTGTATACTTGCCAAATGTAAATCTTTTATTTACATTAATAACTAAACTACAGCAAACTTTCCAAATTTCAATCAGTTATCAGTAAATTGCACCATTGCTCCCTGACTATTGCCAGATTTTATTCGTAATGTGGCGTCATCTAGCGGACGACGACCAAAGATCGAATTTATATTTATATGTGCACTTTTAATGAATATATATATTTAAATAGTAAATATATATATATTTTTGCTTATTTGTATATATTATTTTAAAAATTAATATATATTTGTCCAAAATTAAATATATATGTGAAGAGTACCAATATATTTTAAAAATTTACATATGTCCTAAACGGCGCCTCATACAAAATTCACTGCGAACCAAATTTAATTGCACATATCTATTTATCTGCACATAACTATTTGATAAAATTATTAAAGTTAGAAAAATTATTAAATATACATTGAAAGAACTTCAAGAAATATTCAAGGTCATTGTAAAATTAAACAATCCACCACAACTTAATGAAATATGCAGTAGTACTTAGCTATGTATAATTAACTAAATAACATTAATTTCCAGTTCTAGCAAGATATGAGGAAATGAGATATGAGAAATGAAATCACGTTTTTCTTTTCTATTCTTGTGCCATACAAATTCTGAAATTTTCCCAGTTTCTTATTTATTTTTTGTTAAATATATTGTATATTTTTACAGAATCTCAGCATAAACTATAAAAATAGCATTACCTACTTTACTTAATTTGATGTCTTCAAAGATTTTAAAAGTGTTGTGTTACAAAAAGGTTTTCTCCTTATACTTATATTTTAAAATGAATAAAAACAATTAATTATCATCCGAACTACAAATATAAACTAATTATTAATAAAAAAAAATGGTGCAATTTAATTTGGGATATATGTATTACAATCATATTAATAGATATCTTACGCTCTATTTGATAAAAGGTATATAGCAATAGCTGTCCCAATAACTTCCTGCATATCGCTGCCTATAATAGCTATTTCTATCATGATCCACAAGAGCAGACGGGGAAATTTTCTGTACTGCCTGTAACACATTTCAGCTAAATGCAATCCAGTTACAACTCCTAAAAAAAAGCAAGGCTCTATTAGGCCAATGTCAAGAATAATTTGTCTTTTCCCCAATTTCTATAAGATAAGAAAGATAAAATAAATAAATAGAAATACACTTATTCTTGAATATCAATTGAATACTAGGTATATAATAAAATAAATACAACTTGGTTTTTTAATTCTTATTTTAGTACATTATTATAACTAAAATAAGAATTAAAAAACCAAGTTGTATTTATTTTATTATATACCTAGTATTCAATTGATATTCAATAATAAGTGTATTTCTATTTATTTATTTTATCTTTCTTATATTATAACATTTCTTTGTTAGAAAATGTGACCTAATGTACAAGCCTATTATTGTTTACTATCTTTGGAATTTTTGGGTAGGAGGGAGAATGTCCCTTTTGTCACCTGTGCCAGGGTCAATGCCTGTGGCAAAGGCAAAACATTTAACAAAACAAATAAATGTCTAGACAATATAATTAACTAATTTTATAGACATTGACAATATTGTGTATTTTATAGATAAGGTTAACATTTTAATATGATATTTTATGTTTAAATTCAAATACTTTAATAAACTTTACTGCAGCTATTAAAATTATCATCACGCAGTAAGTATAAAACATGAGTAAACTTTCTCAAAACTCGCAAATGCAATCTTATCAAAAATTCCCACTTTGACATTTCCTTTATCACATTTCTTTGCGGTAAGCTAAACAAATATTAGTCAGTCTTAGTCAGATATTAAATAAAAAATATCAACCATAACAATGTCATTGTAAATTGACTGTGGTTTTATAGATATTCAATAATTGTCATTGTCATTAATAGGTAAATATAAACAGAGACAAATAATCAATGCCTAAAATTACTTATTTGTGACAGTATATAACATATAACAGACAATTTTTAGGTAACTTAGGGGTTTGTAAGAGAGTGTAACAAGTTTCTGTTTAGATATTCTGAGAAATATTCACTATCATTATCAAAATTCTGATTAGAAAGTTAGACTTGTAGAATTTGATAAAATAAGTATTTATGGTTATATAAATAAACCACAATTAGTCCTCATGATTTTTCCACTGTTAGATGCTTTATTTTTATTTATTTAGGTATAAGTATGTACATACATTTGATCGGAGGTACATACCTAAATAGATTTATTTTGCTTTTTTAGTTCTTGTTAAGTTTCAAAATATCTGTGCAAATAAGAATATTACATATACAGTCTGTCCATAAAGTAACCCCCCCCCCCTTGCCAACTTTTGAACGAATCGAGTTAGAGAGTTCTAACAAAATACAGGGTGAATCACGTAAAATGAAGTTGATTCTGACGATAAATTCGATTCTTCAAATTCCAAGATGGCGCCACGGGCGCTGTCAACTTAATTTTTTTAAATGGCAAAGTGTGCCGTGTTGCACCTCATTCAAAAGATAACTCAATTCTCTACTTTCTCGTTTTTGAAAAATGACAATCGAGTTAGCCGTTCTCTAGTTACAAGCGTTTCTGTTTCTAATCTGATCCATGAATAAAATGTTAATTAATATTTTAATACAACAAATTTTGAACAAATATTTATTAAAACAAAAAATTAAAAAATTAAATAAGTTATTCAAAATGTTGTCTAATGACTTCCTGGCACATAAACAGTCTACTTTGAAATTCTGGCCTGATATTTCCTAAAATTTCTGCAGGGATATTTCTACACATATGTGTTACACGTTGCTGTAGTTCGTCGATATTTACTGGAGGAGTTCTGTAGACTTTTGACTTCAAATATCCTCATAAGAAAAAATCAAGAGGAATTAAGTCCGGGGAACGAGCCGACCATTCTATCGGGCCCTTTCTGCTAATCCATCTGCTTGGGAAATGGTTATTTAAAAAATCAGTAACAGGTCCATAGAAATGATGTGCCCCCCCCCCCATCTTGTTGAAATACAATACTTTGAATGTTATTGTCTGCTATTCTTTCTATCTTTGGAAAAATTTCCACCCGCATGATTCTTAAGTACCGCTCTCCTCTTAAATTTTCTCTTAAATCTATCAAATCTATCAAATCGCTAACTAAAAAAATTAAGAAAAAACCTGTAGACACTTTCAAACACTCTTAAATTAAATGCTAAACTACTTTCTCGTACCTTATTGACGTTTCAGTGATAGTGGCGAGCAAGGCAAGGAGACTTGATAAAAGCAAAATTTTTAAATATCGTTAATACAAACGCTTGTAACTAGAGAACGGATAACTCGCTTGTCATTTTTCAAAAACGAGAATGTAGAGAATTGAATTATCTTTTAAATGAGGTGCAACACGGCACACTTTGCCATTTAAAAAAATTGAGTTGACAGCGCCCGTGGCGCCATCTTTGAATTTGAAGAATTGAATTTATCGTCAAAATCAATTTCATTTTACGTGATTCACCCTGTATTTTGTTAAAACTCTCTAACGCTATTCGTTCAAAAGTTAGCAGGGGGGGTTACTTTATGGACAGACTGTAGTAAATTACAGTTAGACAAATCTACATCAATAATATTTCAGGAAATATTAATTTTTTCAATAATATTATATACTTCTTTATTTTCTTTTTCTTTTCTCTATTTCTTATTCTATTCTCTATAACTTACCCAATCGAGCAGATAACCTTTGCATCAAGAGTCCCAAAAGTGTGGCGCTCAAAAGTACCCATAATAGCCTATACTGAGCAATTGTACCACTCTGTAAGTCGTTCTCTATATTTCCCGGATCTAAATAAGCTATCGACATCAAGAAGCCTGGTCCTGTAAAAGCCCATAGCTTTTTGAAACTGAAACCTTCCTGAAAGAAAAGTAACACAAATATAATAAAAAGCGTACTAGAATATATTGAGTGTTACGATGACCTGAATCTATCTTTATACCGAAAACTATTATAGTAGGCCGGCCCCTCTATACCTAATTGCTAGATGCTTGATTCCTTAAAAAATCACTTAGATTTTGTGAGACAAATTTTCTTCCCCATTTTGAATTGAATATAATATGTGGAGGTTTTGTGATTTTTTAGAGTTAACCTCCAACCGAAATTTCTTTATTATTATTACATTCTATAGTTCCTATAAATCTGTTTTCGCATAATGTTTAGTACATGAGGATGATGGGGTAGGTACATGGTCATATTAGTAATTTTTGTTTTATGGTATGTTTGATATTTCTTTTAGAAAAAACTGATATTTTTCTAGATGTTTTCAGTGATGTTTAGTAAAGAAAACCACTGTATATTTTGACAAATCTGGATAAAGCATTCTCTCAACAATATATAGGGGCTAATAGATACCTCTCTAATGATAAAGAAGACATAACGAAAGGAGTGTACTCGTAGAGTTTTGCATTCGATACAATGAGCTTGATCTTTGTAGCCCCCATAGCATAGCAATTAACTGATTTTCTCTATCTAACACATTAAGCCTTTAGTACACTATTTTAGGAATATCTGTCTTACTAGTACCTTGACTAACTCATTGACTACAATTTGAAATAATTTATGTCAACGTATTCGTGAGAGAACGCTCTACCCAAACCTGTGGAAATAAGCATAGTGTCCCATTTCATAAAACAAGAGCCAGGGTCACTTCTTATGATGTTCAATTGTTTTTTTTTCAAAAATATTTCTGAAAAATTTAAAGATAGAAAATTATTTAGAGAATTTGAAATTTTCTTAAAAATGTTTTCATTTCTAAATTAAATTCTGACGAGAATAAAATAGCTATATGCGAAATCTAAAACTATTAGATCGATTCAGGTCCTTGCAAAATTTTATCTGTATTCATTTCGCTTTACTTACGTGTGTTGTTTCTGGAATTTTAACTTTTTCATCGGAAAAATAAGTATGGATGGGGCTCAACAGTGTGGTCTCACTTGGCATAGAACCTATGGGAGGAGCGTTAATGCTATTCAGATTAGAAGTAGAAGCATTTGAGCTGCCGTGGCCGCTATCACTAGGTGCGTATGACATTTTTTTAGGCATCTAAAAATATACAACATTCTTATTTTTCTGCAGTAATATTTGCATTTATATAAATCTGTAGTTTAGTACTGCTTTTGTGATGTTTACTTTCATTTATTGGAATTGGATATTTGGATATAAATACTAAATTCCATTTAGATACACACCATGAAGTTCAAAACAAAATAAAAATAATATTTGCTGGGGCTTTTCTTTTACAAGAACATTAAATTGATAGTCATGCACTTGTGAAAATTTCGATTACTATATAACTTTCTTATATGAAGGAAATATTAAGTTTTAAACGTTATGTTTAAGTTAAATTAAGTTTAAGTTAAATATCCTCAAGTATATTTAGGTTAGATGTAAATGTTGTACCTTAAAGCTATAATACTCAAATTAGCCCAAAATCTGTATACCTACACATTATTGTTGAAATCAATGATCAATTATGTAAATCAAGTAATTGTTAAGTAGCTATGTTATTAATGATAATTACCATGCAAGAATGTATGTACTCCTCTTTAATTAACTTAAATGTCTAATAAAAATTTCTTTACTATACTTTCTAGGTAATCGTACATTTTCAAGATTATAAGAACAATTACATAAATCTATACGACCATTTTTATAGAGATTGTTCTGTTTACAGTAACTACTAATTTTAAGAATAGTTACGAAACTATATAATGTAGATATGTGAGAAAAGAAAAATCTTATCTTGACCCCTTTAAATTTACTAGAACAAGTATTGTAAATTATTTTCTAGTTCTCAATAAAGAAATAATCAGCAAATGTTTAAAAATTATCAAGTAATATTGTTTCAAGTAGGTACCTAGGTAATTTTAGTTTCTACGACTGAGTAGGTATTTATAGTTGTTCATGCCTCAACTTAATTATTATTAACTACTTTACCGCATTACATAAAATCTATTAAAAAAGTTATTAGGTATACCTACTTATAAAATAAAGGAATACGTGCAAAAATGGACAACAGGGGCATGCCTTACACTTTATCGCATTTTATGCGATAAATTGAACAATTGAGTGGCCTTGGTTTTTTTTTACTGGCTAACTTACTAGCCTTAGAGGAAGACACCTGTATGCGAAAGTGCCTTCATACAAGATTTTTATAGCCCTGTATCGCAAACTAGTCAAATCCCAATCAAATAATGCTAAACCAGTCACCAAATTGTTTTCAACCAATCACAGTTCTTCTAACTAGTTGCTGATTTCTGCAGGAACAGGCCTTATATGTACAAATAGTATTTTACCCACTTAACAAAATATTATATTTTCGAATTACTTATAAAAATCTGGGATGGTCCAGATCTGGAACAACACTCAATAAAAAAGCAGAGAATAAGCAGTACTAAGGTACCTCATTTTGCCACAGTGGAGTTAGTAGTACTGTTGTATCTTCGCATTTTCATTAAGTTTTGTTCCAGCATCCAGCTCTATACTTATACCACATAGATATGTGCTTATACCACATATTATCACAGTAATATGTGCTTATACCATCCTAGATTTTTTCTTTTGCATTGCATTCTCATTCATTGCATTTTGTATTCTCTGAAACATGATTGATTCTACATTGATGAGTCAAAAAAACTCCGAAATATGGATGCCTGGAGCTGCATTGTTGTTTCCTACTATGGAGACTGTGGGCGTAAATTCTTAAATATACAAATTGCTTGGGAGTTGTTTGTAAATACCAAATGCCAATGAGTATCGAAATTAAAAATGGAGCAAAGGCTATGACAATTACCTTAGGAAAATCCAGAAATTTTAGCGTAGAACTACCTATTTAAAAAGTTTGCGCGTGGAGAAAAAAATCTACCTAAATGTATGAGAGAAGTTGTAGCCTAAACACAGCTTACCATAATCTCACATAGGAAATGAGATCTAAACAAAAATTTGAATAAATATTTCGTTATCTAATTGACTATAAGCTCTATAAAGGGAACATAATATGAACATTTTTATATTTTCTTGCACAAACGTGCTATTTTTCAGGATTTCATACCTGTAAAATTTATGTAAGAAAACATCTATAAATAAGAAAAATATTCTCGTAATGCTAGGAATAGAAGTCGGCAGAAAACGATCGAAAGTATTTCAAATATGAAATTATACTTTTGTTCAAATAAATAAGAAATTCATAAACTTTGTAGCATCCGCGACGGAATTTTTTCTGCGTGCTCCCGCGAATCGTTGAAATCAGAGTCGTCCGACAAACCAGCGATGTCATGAAAAAATTCGAAAAAATAATACAATTAAATTGTAATCTTTCAAGAAAGGTTTTCAAAATTTAAACTTATATGAGCTGAAAACAAACATCATCAGAATATACGATTTTATACAAATATGTGGTATATAAAACATAAAATCCAGAAATATGTCAAAATTCTAGAAATAAAGTAAAAGAAATAAAAGTAGACCTTTGACACCCGAGCTCTTCCGTGGCGACGGTGTTACGATTCGAATTTTTTTGTATGTCGAGTTTTGTATGACATTACCTTAAGCCCCGAGCTCTTCGGGGCTTAAGGTAATGTCAAAATTTTTATTATGTGGAACCGACGATTGTGGAATTAGTTTTTATATTAGTGTACTTAAAAAATGCTGCATGCCGCAGAAGTAAAATGTGTTTTATTCCTTTGAATAATGAATGATCCCATCATAATACTATCACAGATAACCACAAAATACTATTTGTGCATACCAGCATTTAGGTACCTGCTGTAATTTTATTGATGTGGAAGTAGAGATACTTTTTCAACACAGCTATACACCTATACCTACTATTTTAATATTAATACTTGTAAAGATCATTGCTCCAAACTTTAGATTTTAGATTGTTTATTATGCTTTATTTCCTTGTTGGCTAATATTAAAAAAATGTGAAGTAATTGCTCTCTCAACTGTATACAAACTATAAATTGCAGAATTTTTAAATTATTCTTGGTTAAACTGTTATAAAACCACTCAATTTGTGTCTTATAAAATATACAGGCTGTTTAAAAAAAAGTATTTTTAAATTTAGGGGTTTTAATAGTCGTTGGTACTTACAGAAAAATAATAAAACATCGCATATTTCAAATACAATTAAAAGTGTTATTCAATTTTCCAAATACGCTATTGTTAGTAGAAATAATAATAGCATTCAAAATAATATTGATTCTTGTTGGTGGTGAGACACACACTGTATAACATCAACGAACATATGATAGGTACATACAGGGTGCCCGTTTTTCGGGTATGAAAACTAAAGAAAATCGATATAATATCTAAAAGAGTTGTAACAGTAGTAAACTTATATACGTCTATAGAAACACTATTTGAAGAAGTGATAATTTTGAAAAATATATAAACAGCGGTAGATACACCTAAAGTACTTAACTTTTTGATATTCGGTTTACCTACCTACAGACAAATTTGCCAATCAACGCCTACAGATAGGTACTGATATTTATTTAGACTTCTAATTTTATTGTATACGAGAGTCTGATATAGGTACCAAGGTAGGTATACCTAGATAAAATAATCTTATTTATTTTTCTGGAATTTCATAAAAAATTATGATATTTAGGTATTATCTTCTTACTTATCCAACTACAATTACTTTAAATCTCTATAATAATCCTAGATTTATTGTAATTAAGATAAAACGCACAGTTTACAAACGCAAAAAAATAAAATTTTAATAAATAAAAATATAAGATTCTTATTGGCTGTGTATAGGTACCTATATGTATATAATTCCAAGTATTGCTATTAAGTAACATCACAAAAGCCTTATAAAAATGCAAATTAATATACCTAATTTAAAATCACTGAAGACAATATAATAATAATATGAGAAATACGTACCTTTAAATTATTTCAACACATAATCGCACACAAATTTAAATAGATACCGAGGTATTTAACTAAAACTGGGGATAAAGTTATTAACAGAAAAACAAATAAACAGCTTTTAACTAGAATTTAAGACACACTGAACTTATATTACGGCATATTAAGGAAAATTAAAATGTGAATTGAAAAATGTGTCTAGTAATGACAGCTGGTAATGCCAAGAAGACACAAAACACAACCATAGATTTGAACACAATCCTCCACTGACGCGAATCACTGAGCGACTGAGCGGCCGAACGTGAAACGTGACAACGTGACTGCTGACAACAAAGCATCTGTCTGCCGCGCTGACAACTAAAATTAGAACTACTTCCCCCTGGCTTTATCTATGACTACTTCCAGAAATCCCAAATACCTGACAGAATACCGTAGTACCGTGTACCCAAGGATATTTGTAATTGTAACTACATTACACGAAACTGAAAGTAACAAATAGACGAATAAATATTCCTCGCTCTCTTCCCAAAGTGCGATATAGAATAATTCAAATTTCAAGTGTTCCCCAGAACCTTGGTGTACTTAATTTGAATTTTAAATTTAGAGGGTAGGTCAAATGCATTATATCAATAAAGAGTGTAAAGACCATACATTATTTTCTTGTTCTTTTCTCTATGTATGTACAAGCGACTTGTTTTATTATTTATGATAGGGACCTGGTTCGGTCATACTATTTTCCAAAGAAACGATAAAAAAGGTAAAATTGGATTAAAATTTATCAAACCTATGTAGGTATAATAACAAAAACCAGGGCTAAGTTACAGTCCACCGTCCATATGACTGCAGCGGTGAATTACTCTATGCTGCAGCTGAGTCAGTTTAAAATCCTTGCATTTAACTAACAATGGTTTTACTTAATATTCTGCGCATTTTCACGACGTCGACGTTGATAAAATAACAATTAAACGTAAATAGGTAATCACAAGGTAGTAAAGTAACGATGCGACTATATATATACGAACAGCAAAAGCCACGGAATTCCTATTAATCCATCTAGGATTCCCCATTCCCCAGATTGTACCTCATACAGTAGGTACATACGCAGAAATGACAATAAATATTCACGATAAACACAAAAGTACATTTTTATCTATAAATAGACATAAAAAGTATTATTAGAGCCCATTTATTACGGTTTTCGCAATACCGTATTATTGCATATGGGTACCTATACGTAGGTAGGTACTTGTATTATTATAATAGGTACCTACTTACTATGTGTAAACACAGGAAAAAATCAAATGTAGGTACAAGCTTCTGAGAGTTTCTTGAAAATTTCTAACATCCCATACCTATGAGATGTAATAGCGAGAAAGGATGCTAATTGAAATTAAAATCAAGCACCTTCTTTAAGGATTTCTTTTTTTAATTCCCTTTCTATACCTATATATCTATTATTAAAGACGATACACAATTTTACAGCGCAACATATTTTCCAAACTAAAACATTATTACACATATTCAAAGAAATTAATTTTATTTTCAACAAACATTTTTCAAATCGAGCAGTAGAGCAAAAAAACTCTATTGTTTTTTTTACTCTCCTCTATCTTTTAAATTAAAAGAGTCCTACGCATTTTTCTGGAACTGGCACGCCTTGCAGGAACTTGGACAATTTATATTTGACTTGCAGTCAAATATAATAAATTGACATATAAAGTTGCAGTGTTTGTGCTTTATCTAATTATACAAAAAAAAAACAAACAAAAGATTATGGTGGCAAAAACCCCAGCTCTCTAAGAGAAAGAGTGAATTTTATGGTTTAATTGGAAGATGAAAATTGTCCCCGCAATTTCATGAGGATGTCAATCATTGATTTTAAAAATCTATCAGTTTTCCACAGTTATGTTGTTCCAATTCACTGATTCACAAACTAACCTCTGATGGAAGTGAAAACATTCATATTATCAGAGACTTATACATGTAGATTCTATAAGTCTCTGATATTATGCATTTAGCAAACTAGTACACATCAGCAGCCGATGTTTTCCATTTCAAATAAGAAATAAAGCGTCGGGGAAGTTTCTTTCATATATGTAATGCCACTCAACATCGTTCTGTTGTATTGTCGGCAGAACTAGAGGGCGAAAGTCTACATACAAAGATGCAGTCTACAGACAATGTTTAATGTTATGCCACCAATTGTGTGCAAAAGGCTTTACAGGACAGGGGACATCACTGCAAATAGTGCCAAAAAGAGCCTTTTTGGCACTATGCTCAGTATAACAAAAGGGAGATTTGCAACCCCTTACATTTTAGCACATATCGGTATTGTACCTAATCATTATCCTAAGCACGCGTATTGTTAAAAAGGGGTAATCATACTCTCACGTACCTAATCTATTATTACGATTACGTAAAGATTAAGGGGATCCAAATCTCCTTATTGGCTCTACTAATCTGTGGTAGATAAAATGTTAAAATCATTTTAATCTACGTATTTAGCAAAATAATAAATAATGTCAATGACCTTAACGATAACATTTTTGTTATTGTAGGTATACAGGTACGTACGTCATTGAAATGTAAATGCAATATTTATAGAAGAAAGTGCTTAGGTAGTCTATCCATAATTAGCTAGATCAAGTCCCCTGGCCCCTGCTAAAAAGAAGCAGGCGACGTGATTTAGCCGATTATGTGGTCTATCTATAAAAAAACTTTTTTGAATAGTTTCGTTGGGTATAGTATAGTATGGTTTACGTACCATAGATAATATATGGTATAGGTACCTAAGTTAGTTATTCTTAATTAAAGCACAAATTTAAATTTACCAACCCTCTAGCCCCCATGGTTGCGCCACTGCGAATAAACAGGCAATAAACTGAAAATCGCTGCTGCCATGAAATGTTTCTGATCAGGATGAAATAATTCTGATAAAATTATAAATATACATTCTGACTGCATAATTAATTTCCAACGATGAATAAAAAATAAATTGAAGGTTTGTGTACGTACCATCTTCTTTCTAATAATGTAGTATGTAGCCTACATCACTACAGACCTAGGTCATGATACAAAGTTATTGTATCCTTATAGGTAACTGTTACTACATACAGTGCCTTACGTAAAAGTTTAGTTTATTAAGAATTAAAATGTTAGGTATGTATAAGTATTCCTCTCCATAGGTATATGTATATATACCATTCACTTCCGCGATATACCATTCATTATTTCACATAGGTACATGTAGGTATACCTGCAGATACCTACCAGAGAAGGTTCCATTTCTCTGGCCGGTACCTAAACTCAAGCTTACAATGTCTGTAAACTTTGCCTATACTTATTATTATTACCTTTTCACCGTTATATAATGATCAACATAAATTTGGTAAGATAAAGTAAAAACAGGTACTGAGGTACTTACAGATAATAATCAGGGGTAATAAACACAGGGGTCATAATGATAAACACTTTAAAGTCTGAAAAAATACGTTTTACACTGTATTCACAAAAGAAAATTAAAGTTTAAGTTTAAAATTTTAAGACGACCGACGCGTCGGGTTGAAACACATGCCCAACTTGATCTAACTAATCTGAATAAACACAAGTTATTTCATACACATTAGCCCGTTTTACACTTTGAATTAAGAAAATATGTTTTTAATAATGTAGGTATATCTATTCACAAAGTTTTAAACTATTTACAAAAATATATTACACATCTTTTTGTCTATTTATTTTCGATTCGGCACGTTGTATTTTACTCGCAGTCACGCGTCACGCGTCGGTTAAAACAACAAAAAATCCCATACCTACTGGATGATAGATCCACCAATTTAAAAAACGTGATTATCTATTTATTTTGATATTTAGCCACAAACTATTTATAAACGGATAGGTATATCACCTATTATTCATGAAATTAATAATACGATATATTTAATACCTATATACCTATTTAACTTTTAATATTTTTTTGGTTAAATACCTAAATAAACTTGTAAACATTTAAGAAGTCAATAAATACTTTGTAAAAATAAATTTTCTTTGACCAGATCGTGTTACTTAATATCACAAGTATAAAGATATATATCATATTTTGCACACGTACTTTTTTTTGTGTCTTAGTGTGGCACTTTCGGTTATACAGGACCGGTACTAGGGGGGGGTAATGGTGGTAATTAGCCCCCCCCCCCCCGAAAGAAAGGAAACAAGCAGCGGCGATGTCAAAAGTATGTTCCGGTCCCAGTCTTTTTCTGTTTTGTGGGTCCCAGTATGTATACTAAATAACATAGGTAAAGTAGGAACATGGAAAAAAATTACCCCCCCCCCCCCACCAGAATAAATAGGACACCCTATTTGGGTTGGTGAAAGAGCCACAAGCGAATTCAATCGTGCTTCATGGAAACACACTGTAAATGCAATCCCCGCTCGGAGGTGATGATCCCCAGAGGCGATGTTGAAATCCTGGTACTTGCATGATATTTTAAACGGCAGTGACCAGTATATAGGCCAATTAACAGCTCCCTCTTTCTTGAAGGGTTTATTATGATCGCCTTCGAATAAACTAATCTTGGTAGTTCTTGCCAGTACTGGAGAATTTGTCCCTCCGCCCAGGTCAACAGAGTTGCTTTGGCAGTACTCGAGGATATGCCAAGCACCGGTTCTGGTTCAGTAAATTCAGAAGCAGCACCCTTCCTAACTAGAAAGTTGGCTGCTTCATTCCCTTCATGGCCAGAATGGTCTGAGACCCAGACCAGAGTATATGACGATGTAACACCCTGTATAAAGTAACTGTATGACATATTAATAACACAAAAAACTAGTTTGCTCAAGTTCGTGACCCGCATTCAGATATTACTGACAGTTCTACTGCATTGGTAGCATGTGTTAGCGAAGAGTAAGTCTCTCCTTGCACTTAATGTTAACATTATGTATTCTATGACAAATTTCCACATAAACTGATGCATACTAGACCCGTATAACGCTGTTAGATAAAACAAGCAGTACAATCTCCCATATTGAAGCAGAAACTGTTTATTATAATTGATTCATTGCCAATAAATTCACTCTGCTCCTCGCCTACTCATATTTCTTGTCTGTCGATTCGGCCCATTTTGAGTACAGGGGGTCTGCAATTCATTTCATGATTGCAATAGAGATTCGGTTAGCTATCGTCACTACATGGTACCACTGAGAACTACAAAGTGTCAGTATGGCATACTCTATCTGTGAAAAGTTGACAGTGACACTAGTGACAGCAGTTGCACTTTACGCCACTACAAAACAAAACTTATAGGAGTAGCCAAAACTTTAAAGGTTATATACAAGACAAAGTAATCAAAAATAACGAAGATAATTCGAGTAGCATCAAAACAATTACGAAAACACTAGCACATAGGTTTGACAGCTCCCAGTCTGTCATGAACCTCAAATCAAAACAAACAATTCACTACCGCAAACTTATCGTTATGTGCTACCAAGATCGGTAATTGCAGCGTCCACGCGACTTGATCTAGCAGAATATGCTCAAGCATCTGTCATTATCGGTATCTCATAAAAATTTGTTTTGTTAAACTTACCTCACTTATCCAGCGAAGCTTATGGCGCAGCATACTGACGCTTCTCAGGAAGGGAACGAGAATCCAAGATTAACCATCTACAACTATTCTTAAAAATAATCTAATTTTAATTAAAATGAGCAGTGACACATTTATTCACAAGAGTAATACATACAAATACAGAAAATACTAAATAACCACCTGCATGGGATGCATTCTTAATGTTTCACTCTGGGCGAGTCAAAAGACCCACCCGGATTATGGGTACCTATTACTTTCAATTTTCAATGTTTCAAAACAAACATTTACTATTTTTAGTGGAAGGTCTATATAAAACATGTTTTCTAATTCAAAAGGTTTTTATCTTATTATAATATGTTAAATCAAAAAAACAATAAAGCTGATATCACAACCGGTAAGAAATAAATAATATAAAACCTGTAACCAAGACTAAAATATTTAAATATTTTATCAGTAAGAAGTGAGAAAGTGTGTTTTATTATTATCTTATTGGCAACCTTCCAGAGTTACTACTATATTCTTACCATCAGTTTCATTATCAAATACACAGAATTGTAGCTCATGCCCAAGCATGAAAGTTGTTACTCCAAAACCGTGTCCGTGGTGGTTACTCTCGGAAAGAGGCGTCTGAGTATCCACTTCAACACTTAAGTAACGAAAACGTGCCTCCATTAAACCGTTTCACAGATTGTGATGATATATGCAATTTTTCATTAAACAATAAAAATACATAAACAAAACACAACTGGTTGTTTTAAAAATTCTTATTAGTGGGGAATTTAGCAGGAAATTTTCTATATATAATACGATGATGCAGGGATTTTTCATATTTTTTTATTTTCGAGTATGGTATACAGAACTGTAATAACATTCTCTCTCACACAAATTTGGTTACATTTTCCCTGTATATTCCACAAAATAGCACGAAGATTTGATGAAAGAAATAAACATTATAGTCTCATCTATATTTTCACTAATAAAGACGCCAAAACAAATATACCCTGTTAGCATTATTTGTTTCTCTAAAATATATATACATTTGTTTTTGAAAATAGAAATTTTTTATACTTGCAAATAATATCACAAAACATTTAAAATGAATATAGTATAAAAACACCTAAAGCAACTAAACATTAACATTATTTACGATAAAATATATAAATAAATATATTGATAAAAGCACCTAAATAATGGCAGTGTCTTCTCTCGTAATGTAAAAATTATGAAATACATTAAACTTAATAGCACTTATTTAAATTTAAGTTATTTTACTATCTCAGCGAAAACAATATACAGGGTGACTGTGTGTATTGGCACTTACCCTACTGTATCACACAAATACAGGGTGTACCATTCAGATGTATAGGAAATTTTTAATTTTGTGTCTGAAATATTTTGGCAATATAATAATCAGTAAGTATATTCAATTTTTCATTAAAAACCGAGTACCTTATGGGATACATTTTTTGAAATGATAGTTATCATTTAAAAGTGAATCATTAATTTTTAAATACCTTTCAGCTATAATACAGGGTGGCGCAGATGGATCGGGTGGTTTTAAAATACTTGTCAAACTGTCAATTTTAAAGGTATTGGATTGAAATAAAGTGCAAAACGTGTAGTTACAATGGAAGTTTATTAACAAAAAATTAGTAAAGTTAGTTTTTAAAAATTACATCCATCAAATGCCCTCCTTCTCGAGCGACGCATTCTTGGAGTCGGTCCTTAACGTTCCGCATTGCCCGCTCAAGCACATCACCAGGAATTAATGTGATTTCGTTGCTGCCTTCAACTCCTGAATGGTCCGGGGATTGTTCATGTACACCCTTGCTTTTAAATAGCCCCATAAGAAGAAGTCACATACCGTGAGGTCCGGTGAGCGAGGGGGCCAATGGAGATCTCCATTACGCGAAATCAAACGGCCAGGGAACAGAGCGCGTACAGCTTGCATTGATATCCTAGCGTTATGTGAACATGATTGAAGAATTTCTTCTCCCACAACTTGAAGAGAACAATTACGACATGGACAATATGTGGTTCCAACAAGACGGGGCAACTGCACATACCGCTAGGATATCAATGCAAGCTGTACGCGCTCTGTTCCCTGGCCGTTTGATTTCCCGTAATGGAGATCTCCATTGGCCCCCTCGCTCACCGGACCTCACGGTATGTGACTTCTTCTTATGGGGCTATTTAAAAGCAAGGGTGTACATGAACAATCCCCGGACCATTCAGGAGTTGAAGGCAGCAATTCACAACGAAATCACATTAATTCCTGGTGATGTGCTTGAGCGGGCAATGCGGAACGTTAAGGACCGACTCCAAGAATGCGTCGCTCGAGAAGGAGGGCATTTGATGGATGTAATTTTTAAAAACTAACTTTACTAATTTTTTGTTAATAAACTTCCATTGTAACTACACGTTTTGCACTTTATTTCAATCCAATACCTTTAAAATTGACAGTTTGACAAGTATTTTAAAACCACCCGATCCATCTGCGCCACCCTGTATAAATACTCGTATATGCAAAAAATATGATATGAAATGAATGGCAGAAAATGTATTTCAGGACATCTAAACTTAAGCAGATTATGCTATTATCTCAGTTTATTGATTACTTTTAATATGGATTATCACCTTAATTCATAATTCATTTTCTGCAATACATCATTATATAAAACTTTTTCATCATCAGCTTACCAAAGAGTGGTGACTATAATGCTCAAAATAAAGTGTCAGATTTTGTGACTCAATTGGTGAAACCAATGATAAAAATATACCTTTAGAGACACTTTTTTTTCATTTTATATTATATTCTAAACGAATATTTATTTATTGCCTAAGAAAATTTAATTAGAGCGCGTTCAGTCACATCCTTGCACGATCGATGACATCCAAGGTGAAAAATTGTAATTATCTTCATGATTATTAACATGACTGAAGCGTGAAATTCTATTTTATTAAATAAATTACAAGGTTTATGAACATGAACAATTTAATCCAACCTACAGTATAGTTTTGTGCAATAATATCTAAAAGGACTTTATCCATTTGTGCAGCATTGCGATAATTTTCTTTTAATGTACTTTTTGTGCTGTTCATTTAGGATTCATGATCACCCTGTATAAGATTCAAGTTTAGTTTCATATTAACAGTATAAAAAATTTACAAAACACCCTACCAATAATTGAATATTATAACTTAGAATTATAAATGAAAATATAAAATATATGAAATAAATATTGTGATTTTAACTATTAACCTAATTATATGTACAGTGCGTTCCAATAAAAATATTGTAATACTATTTGAAAATATTTTTTTCATACTTGCAGAAAAACTACAATAGTGGTTTTACGAAAGCACGAATAAAATTGGAATTATAATAAATTGTAAATAAAATGCAATTTTTTGTTTAATTTATTTTCAGGAACACACTGTTACAGCATAATAATGTATCCAGAAGGGAAAAAATTACCATTAATTCCTCTTATATTAGGCCAAAATACTACATTAGTAGTTCCAGCGAACACGTTAAAACATAGATCAAACCTTGATTTATTAATACAGATCTCACCTTTCCATATCTTCATTGTTTATGAGATACATTACAATTTTCAATTTCTGGCAAAATGAATGGTCCCCCATGTTCTTGCTTTATTGTAATTATTAAGTTATTGTTTGATTTTTCTGACATTTTTAATTTAAGGAGCCTTGTAACATTTATTGTTTCTATGATTGCGATTGTATCTCTTGAAAATTCATTACCTTACAATAATACAGAAGATGTAATGAAATGTTATTAGAATTTGTACGAATAAATTATAGTGCACAATGATAATATATACCTATCTACTGATAACAAAATATATGCTTAGATTAAAAATTAATTTGCTGAAGAAACTAACCGTTATATTAATTAAACTATCAATAAAAATGTTATGCTAACACCAATCCAACAATGGTTTAATTTATTTTTAATAAATAAACGATATAGAGTAGTTACTTTTATAGTTGAACTAGTAGATCTATTATATTTATTTTGAAAATGGTTCCACAAACCAAGTCCGAATACACATATTTATATAATTTGCGAAGACAAAAAAAAAATGTTTTTCCAACTGTATATTGAATGCGTCAGACTTTTTTGATACCTTATTCATATTTTACTAGCTGAAATACCTTTTTACTGTCAAATATACTAAAATGTCTCTATTCCTATTTCATTAGCTATAGTAACAATAACCATAGCTGCTATAATACTGTTAAAGAGAATTAGGTAATTTTTTCTGCTGAATATATTACTATTTAAATGCATTAAGACAATTGAGAAATCTAGTACGAAAAGAACTGTACAGTAACACTAAAAATATACAAAGCTAATATAAAATTTACGATACTATAGTATACATGTAGTTCCTTTTAAATTTTCAAGTCTTCTAAGTCTGAGTGAATTGGTAACTCACCACGCCAGAATCTAGAAAAGAATTGCATGTATAAAAGCAATTTTGAAACTACTTTAAACACAAAATGCATTGAAGCCTGTTTAAACAAAAATAGATTTTAGTAATACATTTTAGTTATATTTGAATAGTTTTTTTTGCTAAGTTTGATGACAATGTTTGGCTTTTCTCGTGGCAGTGCAGCTTTTTATCTAATTCGTTCATAACATCATTGGTTTTATAGATTCACATTAGTTAGACGAATTATATAGCAAATAAGTACCACATTTGCTTCAACTGCTGAAGGTGATATAACAAATTATAGGATTCTATAATTAGCTATAGCCTTACATTTTTATTTAATATGTAATTCTTTAATATGTCATGTTACCATTTGTAATTTGGAAACATGAACAATTTTATAACAATTGCAAAACCCAGTACATGTTCTGTCATTTTATTCACCCAGACTGGCTAACCATATCAAAGTCGACATATTATATTAGAATTTATGTAGACTTTGACCATATATTAAAAGATATATTTGATAATAAGGTTCAAATTGTCATTAATGGTTAATTGGTACAGGTCATTACTTACAATATACGGTGTTCCACAGGGAAGGGCCGCATTCGATATATGAAAAAGTACGTACAAAGTGATTTTGAAAATTTGGATATTTACAAATGTCAGTGGGGCATACCTTTTTAAAATATTTTCACGTTTCTGGCACTTCCGGAAATCGACCGGACTTGCTTATTTTAAATAGAACACCCTATATATTATATCATTTCTATATTCTACATAAAATTCTAAACACATTTCATGTAGAATGCATGTTCTATACCTATCTTCATCTGTTTTTGAAATATTGACAGGTGAATATTGATATTTTGAAACTTTGACACCCTGTAAAATCTAAACGGTTTAAGATCAAGCAAAACGGTTTGCACATTCCTATCTTAACTTTTCATAAGCTATCGTTTCACATTAATTTAAATCTGAAATTAGTGTCAAACGATAGCTTAAGGAAAGTTATGATGGGATTGTGCAAACCGTTTTGCTTGATCTCATACCGTTTAGATTTTACAGGGTGCCAAAGTTGCAAAATATGAATATTCACCTGTCAATATTTCAAAAACAGTTGAAGATAGGTACAGGACATCCTACATGAAATGTGTTTAGAATTTTATGTAAAATCCACAAATGATATAATATATAGGGTGTTCCATTTAAAATAAGCAAGTTTGTGTCGACTTCCGGTTACACCGGAAGTGCCAGAAACGTGATAATATTTTAAAAAGGTAGTACTGGCCTTTGTAAATAACCAAATTTTCAATATCACCTTGTACGTACTTTTCCATATATCGATCGTGGGCCTTCCCAATGGGACACCGTGTATAATTTGCCTGTCTGCTACAGATATATAAAATTCAAGATATCATTCAAACTGGAGGTCAACAAATTTCGGATGTTTTTAATAGTATACTTTCCGGCAAATTTTCAAAGATAAAATTGGTCCGAGGCTACCCGAGGCCTTATAAAATCTACCAGTCGTTAAAATATACAGAGTGACAGCTTGAAAAGATGCAATGATCTTCAATATGTTGCAAACCGAAGAAGGTAAACAAATTACACAAAACGGTTTCAGTAATATCAACGGAAACTAGAATTATCCTTTAGGACATATCCTTAATGATATTACCTTTGTGTTTTTCAATTTGTTTTCTTTTAAGTAAAACCTAGTGGTGAAAACTGAAATCAACACATTTTGCGTTAAGAATCCCTATGTAATATTATTATATCATTAACATACAGAGTATGTCACAACGAGCGGAATCGATCTGTATATGGAGAATTAGTTGAGGTAAAATTTTGAAAATTTGCGATGGGGATTAATTAATGGAACTAACTTTTTCCCGTCCCTTTCGGTTATACCAAAAGTTGATATCTACTTCCTTATTTTAAACAGAACACTGCACTTTTTAATTCGTTGATAACTTTAAGTGTCATTTTACTCTGGATTATTTATATTTAAATTGTACTGTTTTGAGATAATAAATTTTTTTGAGTTATTTTGAGTCTTGCTTTGTGACACTTAAAATTTTTACTAAGACACGATAATATTTTATATCTCAAAAACAGTACAATTTAAGTATAGGGTAATTCTGAATAAAATAATCCTTAAATTTATCAAGGAATTCAAAAATGTAAGGAAATATTTTTAATTACATTTTTAAATTCCTGCTCCATTTAAAATAAAAAATTACCTATAGACCAGAAGTAACAAAAAGTAAAATATATGAAAAAGTCAGCATCATTAAAATTTTTAAAATTTTACCTACAGTATTTGTTCATATACAGATCGATTCAGCTCATTGTGATATAGCCTATATGTTGATTTTTAAATGTCTTGTAATAAGGCAAATGTCAATATATATTTAGGACATTCTGGCAGTTAAAAATGTGCGTTTAAAAAACTAAAAATAAACCAAACAAAACTTACCTTACGAAAAGTTTGCAAAGCATTTGCAAAGTGTTGTGTGTAATATTGCACTAGAGGTAACTTAATACTGAAATTAAACTATGAATTAGTGAAGAAATCATAAAATGTAATGATCGATGAAAATAAAATACCAAACAAAATGAATACTGTGCAGTATGATAGTAACGGTCAGTCTATGTTTACAAAAGGCATGAGTTACAGTAAGAAAAAACTAAAAATACGTAAAAATCTGATTTGATCTTCAAATCCATTCTTTTACAAGGAACCTAACATGCCAAAGTATGTACAAATCAAAATTAGTCAAAATTTCTCAAAATACTGTTTACCACATTCTCAACGATGTAGGGAAAAATTAAGTATACTGGAAAACAATGGCTTTTTGAAAATAAAACAACTATTAAAACATAGTTTTTAATATAAAAACCCTTAACAATATCTTCAGTACATAATATTGACAACTAAGTTAGATCTTCTTTTTCCGAAAAACAATGGGGGCTGAATATTTTGCTTAAAGCTCAACTAATGTCGTATTTGTTAGGTAAGTAGTGCTGTGAAGCCTATTATACAGTGTATTTACAGACTTTCTATGACGATGTGGCTCATACGTTTTTCTGAATAAGAACGAACCATTTCCAGCCCGTCTCATCTAAAAATAAGAATATTAAAGTAAAAATTGAGAACTTTTACTTTTTCGTACAATTTGTATTTGCAATACCCTATACTATCTTCATTTTAACAAGAATACATTAATTTTCTAATCGGTTCTAAGAATTTGTGAAAAATCTGAAAGCCTATATGAAACTGCATAACAAATTTTGTCACTAAAAGGGCCAAAAATGTTGTTAACTAGGAAGCAACAACATCAATGTCAGGTTTCATGCAAGGGAGAAAACAATTTCAGAAAACCATTTGAGGGGCCTTGCTTTCAGTCAAAAAAGTGCTCGAAATCATGCTTACAGATGTGCTGTATATTTTAACAGAACGAAATATTTGAATGGAAAATGTTTATTCTGTACATGGTAATGTACGGAAAATTGAAGTTTAATTAGAACCACAACAAAAATCAAATGAATTTTCCAAACTATTCTGTGCCTCACATATATTTCGTTTACCAAATATGCAGAATTAGAAGTAACAACTGATCAAAAAGTGTTATTGTCACAAACAGCCTTGAATTATGAAATATATTTCATTTATAGCCTTATAGTTATCAACAGATTCAATTGGAATTGTTATTTAAATTGACCATTTCAAAATTATTACTGTGACCGTTTGAATTGATTTGAGTATTATATCAAATGGCAATATAAACATTGCAAAATTAAATATAAAAATAAACACTTCAGTTTGACACTTACAGGACAAATTTAAGAAACAATAGTAGATCTTTAATGGAAGCTCTAAATAAAATACGTTTTCTAATTGAAAGATGCCTACGAGGAAGACTTTGATCGTCCATTGATTAATGATTTTTTCGCGTGTCAAAACAATTACGATTTGTGTCAAACTGATTTTGTGGGTTTTTTTATGTTAACAGATACAGTGTGTTCAAGATAAGGATGAAAAGTATGGTGAAAATTATAAGATCCAAATTTGGTTAAATAGGAAAAAAGTTGTGCAATCTAAAGCCAAATTACCTCCCATTTGCATAAAATATTAAGTATAATACATCATTATTACGAAAATTGAAAGGCCTTAGCCATAGAAAATATCAAGATAGAAAGAAATCAGGCATTGCCAAATAAAACTGTCATGGTGTCGAAACTTTTCTCCTAAATCGATAGATGACGCTCAAATTATAATTTGCTAATAGTGCTTACGCATATACTGACACAGTCCAGCCGCCTCCGCGCTTAGCCCAATGTTTTAATTTGACATTTGAAATCTGCTGTTTATTTGGTTACAAAATTTGTTAAATTTTTCATATTTGATTTGAGTTTACTTATTTATATGTTATCGTATCTTTATTATGTACAAATTTGTAGTGTTTTCTGTGCTTTGTTTATATTTCTATTCATGTTATATTCTCCAGAATTCTTGTGTAGTCTGTGTGTTGGCCCGTTAAATATTATTGAGGTAAGTTAAAATAAATGTTATACACAATAAAAATACAAAATCTGCGACCTAACAAGTCAGATGATGCACTCAATTTACTGCAGCAACCTACAACTTATAAAAATGTGATTTTTGTTTTAATAAGTTTTTCAATGTAAGAGTTATATTCATATTCCCAAAGAATTTTAATAATTTCATTAAATTTCCCTCATTTATGTATATTAATAATTTGTGCAAACATATTTGCCCTAACATTATATTTAAACTGATGCTATATGTAATAATAAAAAAAATATATGCTTAATAATAATATACGTACGTCTTTTATTGTTAAATAAAGTATTATTACTTATAACAATATAACAGGTTCTTAACAAAAACTTGTGCACCCCGACAAGGGACCAGTTGATAATATCAAATTCCTAATCATCTAAGGCGTATTGGCCCTATTACGTTTCTCCCAAACTATCAGATAGCGCTGTTGGAAATATTAGGAGATTCCTTTCAATCTTGATAATATATTTTCTTATGGCCTTAGCAATAGTAATCATAGTTTATTGCGCTCATATTTAAAAAAAGTTTACTTGATGATGGTTGCAAGGAACAAAAACGTCGTACTTTAAATTTGTGATCAGCATGTGACAGACCATAAAGTGACAATGAAAAAGTGCTTTCAGTTTTTCTCTATCTCTTCAACTAACATCAGAAAAAAAATCGGTTTTTTAAACAATCACTTTTCCAAAAATTTCCAGTACTAATCAAGATAGATACGATTGCAAATGGGACGTAAAGTCCTTGCCACGAGAGAAGGCGTAATGTGGGCGTACCTGGTGTACCAAGTAACTGAAGGTCAGGCGCCTGTGTGGAACTTACACGAGCAATTATTCGTGGTCACAATTTAAGGCTAACACGGCGAATAAATGCATTAACTTGGGCCGCCAAATAGTGTTAGCTCTATGTTCAAAATGTGGACTATGTTACATTCCGAAGATACAACTTCTCTTCTGGCGTGGACTTTAATTGGGCCTTTGAATGCGCAACTTTTTCCGATTTAATAGAATCTGTATGTCTTATGGTTTCCGAGATCCTCATACTTATCTTGGATACACAGTATATATGTTTAAAGATTTGTTCATAAGCATACAGAAGTGACAAAACTGACCAATTTTCAAAAACATTTATATTATTTATGGATAAAAAAGGGGGATGTTTAACTCTTCCAATATGTATATATTGACTCAAATTAGAGAAGAAACAGTTATACGAACTGTTTTGAATCTCTATATTAAAATAAAAAATTATGAAATATGAGACTGTATGTTAAAATATTGTTGGTAATTGCAAATATGTTAATGTAATTTTTACCATACCTACCTACAGCAATTAATGTCTACTTATGTTAGAGGCTTTAATTTTAATGATAAAATATTAAAATTACCATACCCTACAAATCCTAGGATTAAATATTAAAAATTCGAGTATATAAGTTTTAGTAAATTAATATATTTGGCTGAAGATATAGTAAATGAACTGCTCAGTCAACATTTTCAAATTTACTTTGTATTGGAAGTATATAAAAAAAGACATATTATTCAAACTCAAAATTAATCTTATAAAAAGAGAAAATCACAAGGTTGTGATTGAAGCTTTTAAAATAAATAATTAAGTCTCAAAGAGTTCACACAAGATATGTAGTGTAATTGTCAAATAGCTGTAAAGTAGTTCTGGCAATCGAAGGTTTTGTTATCGGCACGCTTGAAAATATCATTTTCATTAAAAATTATTGATAAACAGTATTTTTAAGATGACAAAAGTACTTGATACATCTCATAATTTTGAATTGTACTCCATATGGCATACAAATTGAGTAGAATGTTCGATACTTCTGAATTCGTTTGTTATAAAAATACCCTGCCAGTTTTTATCATCTAGTACCTTGGTTTCTGCAAAAGAATATTAGTCCAATTTAATCATAATTTATTATCGATAAATTTGCTGTATTTAAAAAAATGCAGTCTATATTGTACTGTACCTTTATGTATTGGTACGTTTGAACTACTGGCAAGCCAAGGTGTTAGATATCAAGGTGAAAGCAAATTTTATTTAAAAAAAAATCTACTGATAAAGTAACCATGCGAATAAAGCAAAATTAAATACCATACTGCACTAATAAAGCAAAATGAAACAAAAATAATTAAAACATAAGTTGTTTTATTGTATACATGCTTCATGCAGCAAAATTACAATTAAGACCTTTCGAATCCGCAAAATGTTTAAATGTTGGTAAAAAAAAATTGTTAAACATCTTACGGATAATCCATAAAACTAATTTGCATTCCAAATAAACTATAAATATGTATATACACTCATCAAAAATAAAGAATATTTCTCTAGTAAATATTAATCTAACTTGATAATAATTGTAAAATTAAAGCATTCTTACAAAAAAAATATAATCTACTTTATTACAGATTTAAATATTCTTTAGTAAATATATAAAATATTTTTTAAATACACACAAAAAATAACTATCGGTGATCATAAGGGTATCAAAAGCCGTGATTAAGTTTGTGCTTATCATAACTAGTGTTTGAAAAAAGTGGAAGAATTTTTAAAGAACGGTAAATGAACAAATAAAGTAGAAACTTGAAAAAAAAACAGGTTTAAAATTTTATAAAACAAATTACTTCAAAATTAGAATTGTAATTGATACCCTGACGATATATAATAATAAAATTTCTATATTGAAAAACATTTCTTATGGCACGAAATAATTAATATTTTTTAATATGTTAAATTGGAAATAATTTTTATTACCTAATTCTTAGACTATATTCTATAGGTGTATAACTTTTTTTAAGTCAAATCGATTAATGTTGATTGTTAATATGTAATTCTTCATTATTTGGCATTTTTTAAATATCATGAAACGAGCGTTTTACTTTTCTAATCAAAAAATATATTCAGCTTTCAGCATTCAGTTAATTAATCAAAATTATTAATAACAGATATATTAACGAATAAATATTGTACCAAACTAAACTAATAAATATTTTTTTCGAAATGATAAATAATTATTCCATTTTTCTTCTAAAAACCTGTTTTTTTTTGTACACTTCTACTTCCCCGGGTTCTAACCACACACTTAGAGAACTGTAACTGCTAAAAGTAAAACAATCGACATGAGATATTTCTGGGTCAGCCATTTTTAATTTACTTACACAGACTTAAGACTGGAAAGGTGGCATAATAAGAATTAAAATAATCTTAGTCTGACCACTTTTCATTAACACTTCATGGAAGTATTTGTCTATAAATATAGCCTATAAAAAATAATCTATACACATTGAAAAATAATCAATTAAATCAAATCTTTATATTCGTGTTCAAAGGTGATGATATTAAATCACCTCTCGATCTATTATCCTCGGAAGCGTTTGCAACAAAACTGCGAAACATTACAAGTTAAAGGGCATAAATGTTTTTTACCTCCCTACGCAGATCAACACTCAAATTTGCAAGAGCAGTACGGTTCTCCAAGTATATGATCCCGACAAAATAAAAAATAATAAAAAAATCGAACTAGACAACTCTACATGACATCAACAAACATTTCACACGGGTTCCCCATAGCTATCTTAAATGATTGTCTACTACCGGCAATATCTTTGGACTGTGCTGCCACTTGTGTCCCGCTGCTCTGGTCCGATCCGTTGGAGCTGCCGTTTCCATTCCCGCTGGCCACCGGAAGAGCGGAACGTGGTCCCAGTGACGTCAGGTCGCTGTCTGATGCACTGCTGTGACCTGCTGCCGCGTCTTTAAGGTGATCTGATCCATTTGAGGAACCTCCTGTGCGGACAAGGAGAAAATAATTTGTTTAAATTTGCGTGGACTCCTGATCTTCTTATGTGAACTTATAAACTCATTATTAAAGGTCACATTAGACGCAATGTGGGTCGTATTTTTAGACGCTGGATTTTTACAATCTTAAACTTTCTAGTATAAGAAACAATACATTTTTTTGGACTCAAAAATGCCACTGTAATTGAAACTTGATATTTAAACAGATCTTTATTTTTCATCAATTTTTATTCAATCAGTTGAAATATGCAATGTAATTTAAGGTAAAAACACTTAAAACAGATGTAAAAACTGGAAATCGACTCGTTGACACAACTATTGAACTGATATACTAATTATGCTATCTATTGTAATAAAAAAACATAGATATAGAAGTAATTTTTTAAGAATTCCTACAAGTTTACCAATTTTTTGCTTTCTTTAAAAGAAATGGAATATTTTTTTTTAACCGTTTTCAAGTCTCTTTTTCATTACTTGATGTACATTATAAAGAAACTCTATCTTAATAGAACTAAGACATTGTAAAATTTATCCTCAGTATTCAGTGCAATTTCTTGTGTTGCTTAGTCTTAAGTAAGTACTGTGCAACATATCTTTAGTTCTTCTTTGATGAGAATGATCCTATGGTCGGGACTGTAGACAATTTAGGTTCAATAAATTTATGTTTATCATCATCTCTGTATTTCAGGCCTTATTATTATTGCTCGCTTATCTTTGTAGCAGAACTAGTGTGACCCTAAATAACCATATTAATACTTCTTTAGCAGTATTATTTTTTGAAAATATCATATTTAACACGTTAAATATCGCCCACGTCAAATAGTAACATTTTTCCACCCAAGCCAAAACTCTCTTTAGAGATATTTTTATTGATAACTTTAAAATACTATGTAATAATTTACAAACATTGTTTGCGAAAAAAATTTTTCGTAAAAAAAACAATTATTTTAAAATCTGACCCAATGTTTGGTTCTCGGAGCCTATGTATCTGTGAGGCCCTGTGACTCAAACACGATTCACCCATTATGCAGACTTGCAATTCCTGTTTTGACTTGTTTGTACGCTCGAACAGCCACATTTACATGCAAATAAACCATACAAATAAATCGAAAAATCTCACTGTAATTTTGGATTTTATGGTTTGAAAATAAGATAGAATATATATTATTGGGAGCAAAATAAAGCTTTGTGTTTCAGCTCGTTCGGCAGTCAACTCACCAGCTTCAGCACATAAAACTGTACTTTTGCTCCTAATAATATAATGTACTATTTTTTTTCGAATATTTTATTATACATATCTGTCAAATCAAAAGAAAAAAATCCCATTGCTAAAGGCTGTTTGGGACGGCCAGGCTCCATATTTTAATATCCATAAGAAGCAATGTAAAGCAAGAACTAAACGACGGTTCACAGAGCCGAGAACGAAAGCAAGTCGTGAAGCCCATATATGGGTCACAGGTCACAGGGCCTGGTGGTATAATTTTGTTGAGACTCAGGCGTCGGGACACATGGCGATTAACGTGTTAAACTCTTTATATTGATGAACCAAATTGGTTTGATATCCAATGTCTGCATGTAAAATAAAACACAAGATATAATTTACTTTCTACTTTTATCAATTTTTTTTTTACATGTGATCAAATAGATCAATAACGTAATGCATCAAAGGAGAGTTAGGTAGAGCTGGAATAATATGTCTGTACATTCTCCCGAACTAACGGTACCTGATTTTTTCATAGGGGGTTACGTCAAAGGTTGTTGTTAGTTGTACAATCTGAGAGGTATATTTTTGAAGTGTGGAACATGTTTATATCACTTATACTTATTAACCATATGAATACATGTCATAAGATTTTTTTTTCTTAGTATCATCATGAAAGTGATTATGTTTTCGACAGTTTTTCTCCTTATTTGAGTAACCTGCCAACCTGCCACTGGAAAGCACTAGTCTGAATTTAAGTGACTGCGCATGACTTTTACAAATATGAACTGAAAATGCTAAATTGCCAAACGTCGCAATTCAGAGAAAACGCAAGAAATCACTCATACAGTAAAAAATATATTATCTTAAATATACAAACTACCTTTAGCGTACATCATTTTAAACTTCCCCTAAAATATACAGAGTATTTCATATTCAGTAACTCATTTTTGCGCACTTGTCCTTGCATTCATTGGTTGCCAAAAGTTGGATAAGTGTGTACTTCACTCGCCAATTAAAAAACTAGGTCAATTATAAAGGTTAGTGACAATGAAAACGCATACAGCTATAAGAAGCGAAAATGGGTATAGGTAGTGGAAAAATGAAAAATCGTAACTTGTGTTTTATGTGTTTGATTGTAAGTATCTAAGTACACAAAAGCTGTACTCTTTTATATTTTTTCCATCATATTTTCTGATTCCATTACTTACTTCTTTTCGGATTTATGTAGACATTTTAATTTCCGATTACTGAATTATAAAGCGCCAAAACTAACTGAAGTGAAAATGAGTTACTTTTTATTTTATTACATGATTAGTAGGCTTGGCGGAAATGCGAGGGCGGACATAAGCTTGGACATCATACTATAAAAGAAATTAGCTATTAATAAAAGCAATAAACAATTTTTTTGTATTTGCTGTTAATGCAACTACCTCCGGAAAAGCTTGTCGAATCGTTTCTGCCACAATGTGTAAAGCATACACTTTACACGTAACATGTACTAATTTACACCCATGTTCTTGAGGAGAACGAACGGCCTACTAAACGCATATCACAGAACCATCAGTCACCAATATCAACACCCGACTTGTTGACAGTTCAAATTTTTGTAACGTCTCTAGTACCACCCGCGTAATTGTTTCGCCTGTACATTCGGTAAATCTTCTGTGAGCTAGTAACAGTGAAAATGTAGGCTTTAGTGGGTCAGTACACACGTACCATAACATTTACAACAGAATTTTTTTACAGTCTGTCGTCTCGTCAACATATAACCACAGCAGTGTATTTTTTAATACACTGTTGATCTTATTTATGTCGTCTCGTACGGTGGGTACATAACTACGCAATGTTGTGCAACTTATCGCCTCGGGGTTATATTTAATCTAGAACTCCCGAAATGGCTGTTTATCGAGGAAATCGAACATAAATTGTGTTGTTGTCACTTTATTTATTTTTATGACGCATACTATTTGCATGATGTCTATTTGTCCCATCACATCAGATCTATCTCAGACACCTTACAACGTATTGTAGCACCATTATAAAATAAATCTGGGAATTCACTGATGAACTTACGAACCGTGTCGGCGTATGGCCGTTTTTTTATCTTTGGGCAGGTCTGACATACTTTATGGTTAACGTAATATCATCAACACAAACACACAACTATCCACAATACAACGGAGAGGAATATATTTACACGCAAACACCACGACAGCGGACAATGAACTAAAATGGACAGTAATAGCCTTGCTGCACGGTGAGGTGTTTTCAGCCAGCCCATCATTGCCCTGCAACACCCACTTTCGTACCACGCACGCCGCTGGTCTCCCTCGCAACTCGCCAAACCTAATGATTAGTTATTTGTAGTCACATGGGTTTGATATAATTCATTGAAAATGTGAAAAAGGTAACACACGGTACACTGGAATAATGGGCCAAGTGCAAAAATTGTATAATTATTTCAGATAAGTATTCTTAACAATTAGAACCAAATATTATTACCTCTATAAATATGTCGACCATTTAAAATTACGTTGCGCATATAATAATTTTGCCTTTAATCAGTAAATCAACACAACTGCAGTTTGGTTTAAATAATCAATGTACTTTAGATTCAGTAAAATAATGTTTAAGTTGTATTAACAGAAGATTGATGAAACACAGTATCAGCATCGATAAAGTTATTAATTTAGTCAATGGTATCAGATTATTCAAAATAGGTATCTTCAGATGTCTTCACGCCTACCCTAATGACTCACACCGAAGTTCAAGTTTTTCACTGTAGAATGTGTTTGCCATATATCGCAAAAGAATGCAGATCAGAATGTTTTTCTCAGAGCATCTTTTTAAGCATAAAATTCTGCAATTTTGCCGAATTTACACCCACTTTCTATCTATAATAATAAGCAAGATCCCCATAGAAACACTTATTAATATAAGCTTCACTGTAATTGTTCCATTATTGGTTGCCACAAGGTTCAATAAGAATGTAAAAAAAAAACGTGGATTCAAGAGTATTTATTAGAAAAAAAAATAAAAAACAAACAAAAAACAGGTTGAATTAATTTTTATTTCCAAATAATTGTCAAAACTTACAAATAAAAGATGAGTAAACAAAACTAAAAATATCTGGCAAGTCTACATAAATAAAAAATCACCGAACAACTAATAATTAATATATAACAGAAAAATGGCACAAACCTTTGCCAGACATTTAACAGTTACTGATAATTTTAAACAAAAACAGCTAAGGCAATGAAGGCATGGATGATAAGATGAGTATTTTAAGTAATTAAAACTAATATGTAACAAAATAACAATATCAGAAATAAACTGGAGGTATACTCGTATTAGACGGGGTTAAAAATTTGTACTGACATTAGTTTTACTCAGCATTAATAAAATATACATACTTCTGGGGCAAATAGATGTAACCAATATATCACCATTAGTAGAAGGGCAAAGTAAATTGTTCTAGAGAATTTTGAATATCTACATGGTATTTTACGGTGTGTGGCTGTTAAATGTATCACGAAAATAAATACAATATCAAGTATTTTACGGAAGTTTTCGCAGTAGATACAAACCTCTCAATTTCTCTAAAGATGAATTTTAAATAGTATGGTTCATTATACTGGATGTAGACATTAACTCAACACATGAGTTCACAACTGATCCAGATCTTGCAACATAATTTCCAATAAAACTCTTCAATTTAATTTCGAAATTCAAAAACTTCATTATTTTAAACCAAACACCCTGTATATTTTTAAGTTTTGGAATCTACATCGTCTCTTACATTTACTCTTAATGGGACGTAAAAAGGGAAAATAATACTTCTTCCTTAATATTTATCTATATCTAATATCAACGGTTTTAGTCATATTGTCAATAATTTAAAATAATTTAAAGACTAAATTAAAATAATTGGAAAAACCAAACATTATGAAAACAATTTGCTTTGTAGATTGAATATTGGCACTTAAACTTTCTTAGTGTGCAAAGTGGATAAACTTATATGAAGGTTATTTATACCTAAAAGTTTTTAATATGGATATTATTCAGATTAATAAATTCTTAATTCCTATTCACCGTAAGTATTGAATGTTTAGAAATTTAACAAAAATTTTTAATACATACATTCCTTCTTGAGATACGTGTAATAGACTACTCAACTTGAAACACCCTGTATGTTTGTCAGTCTGGTATTATTTATATAAACAAAGACAGAATAAAATAGTTTGTAAACTTCCTTAAAAAACTGCCACAAATCATTAACTCCTTAGCAGTCGTAGAACAATAACAATATTAAACAATAACTGTGATTGAAATAAACTGCTTGTCAAAAAGAACGGGACAAACAATTTTTAGCACCCTTTCAAAATTTCGAATTTCTATGAACTTTTCGGATTATGAAAACCATAGCAATTTGAAAAGGGTGCTAAAAATTGCTTGTCCCGTTCCTTCTCCCATGAGCAGTTTAGTTATAAATGTTCCACAAGATCAATGAGTTTTCAAAATGTTTCTTATATATGTATAGAAACTTTGTCTTATTGCCACAAATTCTACCTGCTCTTTGTTACCCTGCTTTAATGATTTCTGAAATGCAATTAAACATTTTTTAAAATTTACTGGCACATCAAAAACTGAAAGACAGGACTGCGTATATTTTTTATATATACTGCGTATAGATCCAGTTTATTTTTGAATAACCAAAATTAGCAAAACAAAATATAACAAACAGAGGTATATCACTTGAAATGGAGGGAGTTCTGCCTATATAGCCCTACCCAATCCCACTGGTGCTCGAGTGTTTTAAAAAATTTCCCAACCTCAAGAGGATTGTATTAAAAGGACATCTGAAAAAGAGGTTTTTACATTCTGACATCTTGTTAATGAGAATAGCTACATACCTAGGCTAGAGGTCAAAAAGGGTCCTAACTACATCTAGATTTACTAAAAAAATGTTTCATATATGTATTTATCACTAGACTACCACTTATATCACTGGGTAAGATTTTGAACTGTCTGAATCTAAGAGAAGACAGAAGTGTTCATTAATAGAAGATACAAGGAGGGGAGTTTTAGGGCTCTGAGGTTGAACAAGATCCTTGTGGCACACCAATACTGTTTAATTACAACACATATATGAGAATATGCGATTTAGTAAAGATTATTATATTATATGAATTCTTGGACAACTAAAGTTAAATGTATGCTGTACACAATGCTATTGAATCGTATGAAATAAATATAGGTGAGTCAGTTTTAAAATTATAAGTTATACAAATAATAATTTAGGAGATATAAGAAATAAAAATCTCTGGTCACTATTGTTTTCTCAATATATTAAAAATCGTACCAATATATTTTTTGTCACGTATTCTGAAATGCCTAATCTATTAAAAAAGTTGACAAAGCTTAAATTTTAACCTGTTGGTAAGAATATGTTTATTTTAAAATTTGAATTAGCTGTGGACAGGCGAACAATTTCTAAAATAAAAATAAATTTTTATAAAAACCCAAAGTGTTCGACACTTTCACATTAAAGAATCAAAACGTACCGAAGTAAATTAATAAAGGTGCAGATACTGCTTTTATAATTATTAACAAGTGTAATTATAATAATGTGCGGTTAGAAAAATAAATAGAACCATCTTTTCTTATCGTTTTATTACATTTTTATATTTCTTATATTAGATAAACTATAAATAATGATATTGAACAGGAGATGCGACAAAGGTTCTAAGTGATGACTGATGGACAGGGTGTTTTCTAAGTAATGATGAAAATATCTGCAGTGAAAAAGTGTTCAAGGGCAGCTTTAATCAAATTACATGTGAAACAGTTGTAAATTAGACGAACACTGTGATCTTTGAATACTCTCATCTACATAGCGAGACCATCGACAACATCAAATTTTCAACCAACTCCACCGAAATCCAATTTCCATATATATTTGACATTTGTGAGCGGTCCTTTATTTGCTGCTATAAGTATGCCACTGGTTGAGAAAAAATATTTTTGTTATATAGTATACGATTATACAAATATTAATTTGTCAAATTTGTAATGAGTAAAGTCCGGCGTTCTTATCCCGGTAAAGAGTTGTATCAGCCCCATCAGAACAGATGGCAATGAAACACAATATTTGTTGAAAATTTATTTACATGCTTTTATAAGGGTTTATAATATTCTACCTATTCTATAAATAGGACATCATTATTATCCTATTAAATAATAGTTAATAGTCTTTATTTTGAAATTAAAATTTCATTATGTTTTGTGATTATGAATAACGAGTATATTTTTCTAAATTATCTTATGGTTTTAAGTTATTCTAAATCGAAATTGTTTTCCCTACACATTTTTGGAACACTGGAAGTTATGTCTAGTATCTTCTACCCTCTGTAAGATTTGAAATGATTAGAGTAAGCTGGATTTTCATAGTTTCCAGCCTTGTTACTGACATGTAGCATTTAAGAAATTTGTTTTGATAAAACTGTGTTTACTTTATAAACAATTGTCTTTCAAGGAATCTTGTGCAGTCTGAATATGAATGGGAATGATTATAAATGAATTAGAAACTAAATAAAAATTACTAGCATAATAAAAAGCTGTCTCTACCCTCTATTTTTTGGGCATTTTTGAATTTAAGTCATTTAGGAGCTTGAAGGATCATTTTCTTGACGGATGAAATTAGCAAATTTGCCTTATGAAATAATTTTCTTATCTCCTCTGCCACTGTGTTCATACCATAAGCCATGCAGGTGATGTGGTAAAAATTAGAGTAAATCGCTTTAAATAGGGAATTGTTCAGTGACAGAAGCAAAGGGAAACTGTTACCCTTCTACAAGAGCTAAGGCAGTTTATGATGGATATATAGAGAAGCGAACTTTAGGGAAATCAGTGATGTTAAAGACGGACTAACCTTCAAGTGAAGAAATATATGAATGGGAAAGTTATGGAATACCTAAAAGATACTTCGATTAATGCAAGGTCACTATTTGCCCGTGTCAATGACATTATATTCCAGGTATAGGTTTTAAGTAAATTTATACAGTGAGGACATAAAGTCCGTCCCCCCCCCCTCTAATTTTTGAACCACTGGGTATATTGTGATGAAATTTGGAACGATAATATATGACTAAATTCTGCATTTTTTGACACATCAAAGACAGCTCTATATGTCAGTGACAGCTAGGCGCGCAATAAGGATATTTTTTTAAATGGAAATGGGGGTCGAGTAATAAATCATTTTGAACCTATTTTTATGGTCAAACCATTCCCCAATTTTGAGAACATTTGGTTCAGTAATTTCCAAATAAAAACCAGTAATATCGATTTCTACATTGTATCATTTTTAAATTTTGAAATTAACTTTCGTAAATATTTTCTGCATATTTGGCGTTCCGGATAGCGTTCATTGAACATAAGAACAGCAGCATCGTAATTTCGGTTAGCTTCGCCAAAAATAATAACCGCTTCAAATTTATCTTGTAAGGAGGGAGCCATTCTAGACAATTTCGAGCAAAAATTTACTGTCAAACATGACAGCAATGCCGTTTATTTCCGATAATTTTATTTTTACAATTCTTGATTTAGTTTTATCGTTAAGAGGTGTTTGGTAACGTTCGTACTCTAGTCACGCGAATTTTTGAGCTATGTTCAATCACCCAATAACGTAAGTTATTATATGTACACACCAAGAATAATTTTTTTGTTTTAAAAACGAAATATTTTGTTATTTTATTGTTGCTTTCGTTACATTTATGTCTTTTTCTAAAGGATTAATAAAAACAAAGAAAATGTAAGCATATAACTTTTGATTTTGATATAAAGTACAGATTTTTAAGTTCCCCACTGGTATGTTATAACTAATCTTCGTACAGCGCGGAGTCTAACAGAGTCATACTCAGGTCACTGGCCTTGCCAGCTGACTGACAGTCCGTAAATAACTTTTAGTTATTTACGGAACGTTGTAATAATCGGTCGGTGACGCATAAATAAATTTCTCTTTTACGTCTTTTACGTTCTAGCGTGCTCGTATTCGCCGTGTATACTATAAACGTTTACTAATATTATTATCAATAACTATTAATGAGAGAAGTAAATCGAGTAAGATGCCAAAGGAGAGAAGAAATAGACGTGAAGTATTTCAAATGTGGTTTGACAGTGATCCTGAATATTACAAGGACATACGCATTAAAGGAAGTGACTTGTTTTGTACTGTGTGTGATCGCATTATAAATTCTTCTGACAAAACTAAAGTGAATAGACATTTGAAGAGCCATGCCTCGTCCAGCGCTGATAACTCGGAATTTTTTTATGAACTTACAGAAGCCTTTCTTGCAAGTAATATTCTGTTAAGCTAACTAGAGAACCCTAAATTACGTACGTTTTTAGAAAAATATACTGACCGAAAACTGCCACATGAAAGCACGTTAAGATTAAGATATGTCGATCGGGTTTACAACGATGTAGTGACATCAATTCGTGAAGACATTGCGGACAATTTTGTGTATTTTATTATAGACGAAGCAACTGATGCTTGTGGGCGTTCAGTCGCCAACTTTTTAATTGGTGCGTTAAAAAGTGACATTGCTAGTGATAGCCACCTATTGGCTTCTAAGGTGCTGGACAAAACCAATCATGAGACCATTATAAGTTTTGTTATTGATTGTTTTGAATATATGTGGCCCGATCAAGATTCTTCAGATAGAAAGTCCTTGTCATTTTATCCCAAAAATATAAAAAAATGGTTCATTTTACATGTGCTGCTCATGCACTCAATCGGGTAGCAGAGAAAATAAGGGAAAGTTTCCCTTTAGTAAATACTTTCATATCAACCGTCAAAAAGGTTTTCATTAAGGCGCCTATACGAAGGGATGTTTTTAGGGAGGTTCTACCAGACATACCTCTGCCTCCTGAACCAGTTATAACTAGATGGGGTACTTGGTTAGAAGCCGTAGGGTATTATGCCAAACATTTCGATGGTATAAAAGATGTTATTTGTAGATTTAATCCAAATGAAAGCAGCGCCATACACAGACTCCATGACATACTAAAGGACCAAAGTATTCGCGATGACATACACTACATTAATAAACACTATGGTTTCTTAGTTACTGCAATCACGAAATTGGAAACACATGGATTACCGTTAAAAGAACAGTTTTGCATATTGGAAGATGTACAGAAAAATATATGCGATGCCAGTAATATACGTCCAGTCGGTAATGTAATAAAAGAAAAAATGCAAAACGTGTTAAAAAGGAATACAGGATATCCCATTTTGGAAAACATAAGCAAAGTGTTAGCTGGGACCTGTCAGGAGTTGCCAGCCAATATACTAATGTACAGTTCATGCCTCAACCATTTTCCGTACTGCCCGTTATCTTCAGTAGACGTTGAACGGTCTTTTTCCCTGCACAAATTAATACTGAGTGATAGACGTCGCCGTTTCACTCCAGAACACTTAGAGAAACACGTGATAATATGTTATAACAACCGCCAATTTGCCAGCGAAACCTTCTCTGAACACTAAGGATTATCAGGTAAGAGTTGTCACTTTTACGTAGGTATTTTCTTAATTTATATAGATATTATATCCTTGACTTATTCGTGGCATTTGATAATAATAATATGCACATTGCGTCATAATTTATTGATATTTCCATTTGTAACCTTAGTACGATCCTGTTAAACTCCGCGCTCGCACGAAGTCTAGTTATAACTAAGCTTTACTGTATAATAAATATCTGGTAGAATATTCTTAACCCATGTAAAAGGTAAATATATTTAAATTGTTCCATCCATTCCGATCATTCTGAATAATCACTCTGTTCCCAGGATGAAACACCCGACTTTAGTAATGAGTAATTTTCATAAGTCAGAAAAAAATATGCATTTTTTAATAATGTTTCATTCGCTACATTCCGATAAAGTACCTTTTTCGGACATACATGGGGGAAACAAACATGGGGGAAGAGCAGTAATTTTTTTGAAATAGAGATTTACTTGCATTGTTCTTCTTTACAAAGAAGAACAATGAAGTGCTATATTATATTTAGTTGTAACTATATGATCATTAAAATATAATAGTAGGTATAAGCACATATTAACTACAACAAGCAAGACAGTATAAAATGTTTAGAACAGTATATATTAGTTGTAGTGTATGTATTATTGTAATGAGTGTATACGATCGCCGAGAGAAGAGCTGGACTGTTCCCAGCCCACCTAGAGAAGCGCTAGAACGCTCTAGAGTATAGATAGTTGCCTATAAAACAAGCCTTACAAGTTAGGAGATCCAGTCTGACTCGATAATTGGCCGCATACGAAATGAATATTTATTGTAATAAATAAACAGTTACCGAGTGTTTATGTAAATAATGTTTTATAAATTAGTAAAAATAAACCACTAGTATTAGTATTAATTAAATCATAGTGGCACTTATATAAAGTGTTAAATAAAAACTATTACTGGGCGTTGCCAAATTATTCACACAAAACGAACCACAAAAACGTAACATTATTTATATTGTCATTTTAAATTATTGGGTACAGTTTTAGGTTAGGCTTTCGGTTTCGGTTTTCTCTAAACAGTCTCTTAATCACGCATCTAACGCAATTATTATTTCTTAAATGCAGTTAGTGTTTATAAATTAATGGCTAATGATATGCGTACTGATACTCCTTTCGAGTACGTACAATTTTTCTGCCAGAGGGGGTATACATTTTTCAACAGATATTAAGAAAGTTGCCTAAAGAATCTCCGCCCGAAATTGTTGTCACTACTTAGGAAACACCCTGTATAAAAAATATTGTAAAGGTACGAATTTGAACTTAAATATGCGGAAGTAAATAAGAAATATAAAAAAAAATAATTAAGTGCGGACGATGTTCTTCCGCCACATAATTTAAGAACATTTCGTTGTAATACAGGGTCAAAAACACAAAATGAATACAAAGATAACATCGACTTACCACTGCCGCTCAGTACAGACTCCTCCTTATTGTAACCGTATACTGTGTTTTCACTGTAAAATGGCATCGGCATGTATTCCAGGGGATTGTACGTACCGCTGTATGGCATATAGTTAGGAACGTTCGGTAAAGGCCCCACGCTATCCGTATCACCTTGTATTTTGAGATTGGTCATTGCTGAACAAAGGTCACCGAAAATATAATAACACTGCAACAAAAAACGACACAAGTTTAATCATAATGTAACAGTTGAGGTACAGGGTATTCGCGTATATTTTGACCCCTACCTACAGGGGTTATTAAGAAAGTTAGAAAAAAAATTTAAATACAAAAGTTGTTTCGTTTTCACGTATTATCACGTGGCTAGGTCGAAAAAAAAATTACACGTCGTAAATTTGAGGAAACCAATTGAACATAATATTTTTAAATGGGACACCCTCTATTATTTTAAACGCTTGGGAAAAAAAATTTTTTTCTAATTTCAAAAATATATTTTGTTGACATTTGCACTGACAGTTTTCGAAATATTTAATATTTAATGTTTACAATTATAACAAAATATTAAAAAAATGAAAATATTAGAAAATGTTTAAATAACTAAGGAGGTTACATCGAAAGGCGTTAAATATTTTTTATTACTATTGGTTTCTAGTGTTAAATATTTTTAATTCTTTGTATTTTTTGAATTTTCTTATGGTACTCGCTGTCGAATATTTCGAAAAATGTCAGTGCAAATGTCAACAAAATATACATTTTTGAAATCAGGAAAAAATGTTTCCCCAAGCGTGTAAAATTATACAGGGTGTCCCATTTAAAAATATTATGTTCAATTGGTTTTCCCATGTGTACGACATGCAATTTTTTTTCGATCTAGCCAAAAGATAATATGTAAAAAATCAAACAACTTTTGTATTTAAATTTTTTTTCTAACTTTCTTAATAACCCCTGTAGGTAGGGCTCAAAATATACGCGAATACCCTGTACAATTGGAAATAATATGGATGTCAAATTTTAAGCAGATGTTCCACCGAGGTTTTCCCGTTAGGCGTGAGAAATCTTGGACAGACACCCGGGCAAATGTTTTTTAAGAGAATACATGTCGTCATCTTTCATCTTTAATAGAGCCATTGATGACGCTTTATCGATGTATCAATTGTGAAAGAACTTTCAGTCAACGCAATATGCAAAGCTTCTATTTAAATTGATAAATTCATGGGACTATCAGGTTCATTTGCAATGTACGTATTAAATAACACCTTAACTTACATTGTAAAGAATATGAATGTTACCTGCATCATCAATCTTTCAATTGAATATTTATATCCAAGTAATCATTACATACCCAGTATATACAGGGTATTTATTTCTTAATGTCATGTCCTACTGTAGGAGCCAATTCCTTGTCCAATTTTATGACAAAGAGCCGCCTGACACGAGACTTAATTTAGCACTGAATTCAGTACTCAAATTGCGCGCGCTGATTTAGCGGAGGATGCTAGAAATTAGAACATGTTCTAATTTCTAGCATCCAAGTCCGCTAAATCTGCGCGCGCAATTTGAGTACTGAATTCAGTGCTAAATTAAGTCTCGTGTCAGGCGGCTCTAAGAGTCCAAATAAACGTGTATCCTAAATTGACTCGTTTTCCAGATAGAGTGTCAAGGTTTGTAGTCATTTGTAGTTATTATTTAGGTTTGTTATCTTACATTTTTTCTAGTGTTGTAGATATTAAATTCCTGCTATGAAAATGGAGACATTCCAGTTTTCACTTTACATAATAAACATTTAAACATGCACTGTAATAGTTATTTTTCTTTTATCGAAAATGAAACAAGGTACGAAAAAAATTCAGGAAACCAAAAAGTTGCATTTGAAATTGTTTCAGCTAAAAAAAATACAAAACTTGTAAAAATCCAGTGGTATCTAATGTTTTTTCCCATAAATTTCAAATAGGTTATGCCACTGGAGCCAACAATTTTAATCCTTTCACGTTAAAATAGCTTCTTTTTACTTCAAACCAACAGACCAAGTTTAATCCAAATCGGCGAAAAAGTTTTCAAGATATTAATAAAAAAAAAATGATATTTTATAAAAACCTTGACACCCTGTATCTCGAAAACGAGTCAATTTAGGACACACATTTATTTGGACTCTTAGCCATAAAACTGGACAAGGAATTAGCCCCTACAGTATGGACATGACATTAAAGAACACCCTGTATATCACATATTCTTGGATGTAATTTGTTTTCAATGACAAAAGTTGATATGTGGATATTTTATCGTACTATCAGATTATTTCTAGTTGCCAAATAATCGAAAAGAGTTTATTTTTTGTCACAGAAAAAAAAACCACAATTTGGGAAAACACTCCTCTATCTAATAAAAATATTTAGAAAAAGACAATCTTTTGCAAGAGTTCAGCTTTACGTTTACTAACTTCCGGGAGATTTTACATTTTCAATGAAAACGAGACACTTTACCCAATCAAGGATTTGTTAAACCTTGAGAGAATTTCCTAGGATTAGGATCAGGAGATGCTTAGGATCCTAGGTTAACACAAAATACACTTTTTCTACACATCATTTTACGTACCTGTTCTGAAAATGTGATTTTATTGACGGTGTGCCTTATGAAACCAGCCTTAAGGAGGTGCGACGCGTACTTCCTGGCGTCTCGTCGCTCTTGGAAACCGTCAACGTGCGTCAGAAGCCAGTCGATCATATCAGTCCCAATGAAAGCGTTCGGAATTGTGATTTTCAGCCACATCCTGTCCCTGATCTCCAGTCCGCTGTCGGGTCGCTGCATAGCCTGCACGACTTGCGACATGGGAGAATTTACAGACAGAGGTTCTTCTAGGTCTGTAACAAGCAGCAATGCAATACTGAATTGCAGTGAAATACTCGCAGACGTAATTTCGTAATTATATAAAACATATTGGTTTATTATAGATTGTAGGTGATTAAACAATAACAAATCTATAGAGTATGTATATTAGTCTGCCCTCCTTGCTTACTGTTAATTCTGTTAGAAACTTCAAATATACAGGATGAATCGTGAACAATTTTGTTGTAGATTTATTTTCTTTAATTCAAAGATGGTATCAGAAGTGATGTTTACTAAACATTTCTAAATAGTACGGAACTTTTAAATGGCAATGCGTATCATTTGAAAGTTGTGATTCGCGATTTAAACTGTGTAAAAAAGTGCTGCGATTTATTTTCATATATGTGCGTTTAGATACAACCAAAACTTAACATTAAAACAAACATTAATCCGCATGAGCAACAACTCAACAGCAAAGTCAGTTGCTGACAAAATACTCGACGGAGTGCACACGCCATATGTATAAAAAAAAAACAAAAGTGCAAAAAGTGTTGTACAGTCGACTAAATTAAAAAAACAAACAGATGTTTCAACGTATTTTTGAACAATGAAAATCTAGTTATGCTCTGCAATTAGAAGTGCTTTTAACATTACACTCATAGAAATAGACTACATGCAGACGAATCAAACCATATAATTGATTAAATTTAATCGAAAATTTTTAGTTCTGGCTAAATTTGTAATTATTACCCTCTGTATTTTTAAATTCGCACTGCAGAAAATTTGCGTTCCAACGGTATATCTCTAATATTTTAATTCAGGACAGCCAGTTCGGATACCTGACCTAAGTCCATTAAACCTTTTTGTCCTTGAGATTGAATAGAATAATGTATTTAAGAATGCATCAAAGTATTTAGAGCAACTCGATACAATTTTGATTTCAGATGTGACAATTTGGCCAATGGAAGATCAGGTAAGCAAATGTGATATACCTTCGAACACGAATTTTGTAGTTTACATAAATTTAAAAATACACACCATATTTGAATTGAAACAATTTATTTTTATTTAATTTCAGAAACAAATAAGATATCGACATGTATATAGAAGATAAAACAATGAACTCGAACTAGTAACTCGAAAACAAGGAGATTATACAAAGCGTAAAGAAAGTTCCTACGAACATATGCCCTAAAATGGTTCCCAAGGGAGTTACAATCGTTTTTATTTATTTTTTGAGAACTAGAATTTTCTAACACGTGTCAACCTGTTAGTTGAATTCGCATACAAACAATTGAGTGAAGCTGTCAACCTTATACAGGGTGGTTCAAATTTTACAGGGGAGTTAAAAGAGGTACTCGGCTTAACTCGCTACAGGAAACGATTTTCCAGATATTCACATTTAAAGTGCAATGCACTTACATTGTTTGTGTCAAAGGTGGCATATACAGGGTGGTTCAAATTTTATGCAGGAAATTTGGAGGACGGATAGATCTCTTTAAAATAATATGTGTTTGTCATATAAACATAGGTCTGGAACGGCTTCGTTTTGGAGATACAGGGCGTTGAAGTTGAAAAAAAATTTTCATTTTTTATTTATATCTCTGACAGTTTTAAACCAATTGTGTTCAAATTTTATTTGGTAGGTGCTACTGTAAATCTTAAGTCCCACAAAAAAAAATCAGCTCGATGGGAACCGCCAGTGGCGTGCAACCTGCACTCTTGGCACCCCTTTTCTAAAAATATATGTTACGCCACTGACTAATGTTTAAAATAATACGAAATTTCAATGTCCCACCCATTTCTCTACAAAAAAATATTCTTACATTTTTTTCGTAAAACGCATCGTTACGGAGTAAATCGATATTTTATGTAACCATGTCATGTCCTTTCCTAAAAAAATAATACTTTAAAATAAAATTATACCTCGGTGTGGTCCGATTTTTATGCAGGAAACTTCGAGGACGGATAGATCTCTTTAAAATAATTGGTTTAAAACTGTCACATATAAATAAAAAATGAAATTTTTTTTTTCAACTTCATCACCCTGTATCTCCAAAACGAAGCCGTTCCAGACCTATGTTTATATGGCAAACACATATTATTTTAAAGAGATCTGTCCGTCCTCGAAGTTTGCTGCATAAAAATCGGACCACACAGAGGTATAATTTTATTTTAAAGTATTATTTTTTTAGGAAAGGACATGACATGGTTACATAAAATATCGATTTACTCCGTAACGGTGTGTTTTACGAAAAAAATGTAAGAATACTTTCTTGTAGAGAAATGGGTGGGACATTGAAACTTCGTATTATTTTAAACATTAGTCAGTGGCGTAACATATATTTTTAGAAAAGGGGTGCCAAGAGTGCAGGTTGCACGCCACTGGCGGTTCCCATCGAGCTGATTTTTTTTGTGGGACTTAAGATTCACAGTAGCACCTACCAAATAAAATTTGAACACAATTGGTTTAAAACTGTCAGAGATATAAATAAAAAATGAAAATTTTTTTTCAACTTCAACACCCTGTATCTCCAAAACGAAGCTGTTCCAGACCTATGTTTATATGACAAACACATATTATTTTAAAGAGATCTATCCGTCCTCCAAATTTCCTGCATAAAATTTGAACCACCCTGTATATGCCACCTTTGACACAAACAATGTAAGTGCATTGCACTTTAAATGTGAATATCTGGAAAATCGTTTCCTGTAGCGAGTTAAGCAGAGTACCTCTTTTACGTAAAAAGTTGTAATTTTCACGTTCACATTCAAGTTTTGTGAAAAATAACCCTCTACCCTTCTCAAAACTACCCTTTAAGAACTGTGAAGGGTCTTTTTACAATCACCAAAATTGGTCTGCGCACGTTGCTAAAAATAAATGAAAATCATTACTTTTATCCACCATTTAAAGGGCTGTAACTCCCTTAGGATTCATTTTGGGGCATATCTTCATAGGGACTTTTATTTTTATTTTTAGATGTAGTATCACCCCTCGAAGTCACATAATTTTTTTACACCCTATATATTTCTGTTTTCACCAATAAATTTTGCTTCAAAAAATTACATCAGGGATCTGTCTTTCAATTTGTATCCCTCATAGTTCCCAGTTTCTCTACCTGCACTATTATTTGTTTATTTAGCTATGCGAGGCATATGACTATGATGGGCTATTAGCACATGCTAGAGGATTAAAATAGAAAACAAAAAACAAAAAAACTCGACCCACAGTCGTAACTAAGTCGTGATAACTCGTATATTTCCTATAAAGTTTAAAGCCAGTCCCTGCCAGTTGCTCGAACAGACTAAATATGCATCGCAAACTTCACAGTTAGTGACAGAAGCCAACTTAAATGGAGCAAATAAATCAATACAAAACATACATGCAAACGAGTGCAAAAAAAAGCGAAGTGCGTACATACCAGGACCTAGGAGACACTCACGTTCGTTAGCGGGTATCGTGCTAGCTATGGATGAACTGGAAACTGTCGAGCTGCTTGGAGGCCGTGCGACCGGATCGCCCCGCACTGCCGCTGTGTGGGCCACCCAGGCTCCTAACAAAAATGATATGAATAAAAGATGAACAGCCAGTACGTTTGTGCTCTGCTTAAGACTCGGTTAACTACGGTCGATATTAAAATAACTATATATGTTTGAAATTTACGTCTAGTTTGTGAGGAAACAAAAGAAACGGAAAAAAGTACCTGGATCGATGGGTCTTACTGGTTCAGTTCTAGGTATGGTAAAATAACCTTTAGGATTTGGATCCCAGCATTTGGCAACTACTAATTTTATAGGTCTGTAATAAAAACACATTGCAATAATTAAGAAATGTTCAATTAGAAAAGCTTTTATATTTGACTATTCTATAAGATTGTTATTATGGTTTCATCTCAATTATTCATCTCAGATGATTGGAGAAAAAATACTAAAACTAGTATGTATTATTCGGATAAAAAGTGATGTTTTTGACTCACAATTTGTTTTGACTGGCTACGCTGACGCTCCGCCTTGCAAATACAAACAACTGCCCGTCGGAAAAAATATCACTTTTTATCCTATAACTCTTTTTTTTTAATAGAACACCCTATATATTATTCTATACTTGTGAACTGCATTAAAAAAGACTTCCATTGATGTAGAAAGTGCAAACCCTGTCTGATAATCTTAAAAGTAATTAATTTGTTTTTTAAAATTAAACAAATTTTACATTTTTGAGAATTACTTGTCTAGGTACATTTAAAATTCTTTTCCACACCAAATGTATGTACCTACAGTAAAAACCAGAATTAAGCAAAGTGGAATGATCTCGCCGATCTGGTAAAATGCGGTGATGCATGGGCGTGCGTATTCTGTTCTACCATTGGGCACATTTCTGTTAATATATACTCGTATACTATTCTATAGAATACTTCTACAGAATGAACAGCTTGTCGTCAACTTTACGACTTTCGCAGTTGCCAGATATTCGGAAATTCGCTGATATTATTAAGTAAAACACAAATTAAACAGTGTTTGCTTTAATAAAGTACAATAGGGATAAGGGACGTTAAAGACAAGTAAAAAATGGGTAAATAAGGTAATTAATACGTTTCCTGTTTTAAATAAGAATACTTTAGAAATAAATGTGACAACATAGATCTACTCTTTTTCCGGTCATTGCACTTTGCTTAATTCTGGTTTTGACTTAAGTCCTAGATATTATTAAAAAAAATAATTTAATGTGTTTTAATTACACTAAAAATATACTGCTTTACTTACCCCGGTTTTTGTACGACTTCCCTTAATACTTTAACTGCCTCGTCATTGGACATATTCTCAAAATTAACATCATTAACTTGTAATATCATATCACCAGGTTCTATCCTACCATCTAAAGCTACTGCCCCACTAAAAAAAACAAATATTTAAAATAAAGTTGTTTATGTTAGCAATATATTATCGATGTTGCCCAATAGCGAAAATTGAAGTCAAAGAAAACACAGTTTCATCAGATTTATCATGATATTTTAAGGAAAACCGACATTATTTGAGTATTGCTCCTCAAGGCGTTGCAAGGTAATAAAAGGTCACTGTTATACAATTACTATTAATCGTAAATTTTAATTTTGCTTATAAACATCATATCTATTTATTTGAAGGAGATTCCGAAAACAACTAATCCACAGACTATGTGCCCCGAAGTGGCATTATATTACTCCGGTATCTCCATGGAAGTCGCCACATCGTTCATCGAGACCAACCAAAAGACACTAACCGGTTTGGCACTTATTATGTGCTCGTTAGAGTGCCATAGGTAGTGGAATTGATGAACGATATTGCCACATAATTTCCTAAAGATGTGGCGACTTATATGAAGATGCCGGAGTAATACAATGCCAGTCGGGGCACATAGTCCATGGAGTAGTTGTTTTCGGCATTTTCTTCAAATAAATAAATAGTATTGTCTTCCTCGAAGACAACAGAGGTCACTACCGTAATGGCACCTGCGAAAAAGCTGGTCGCTATCTGTCTGTCAATTAGACAATAATTGTCAGAGGGATAGTAGCAAAGACTAAAAGAGGGCACCACTGTGTGTTTCTCACCACCACTATCATTATCATATTGAATTGAAGCCACTGACCAACATCGTAGGTAATTAAAAAAAAAACCTAAACTTACCCTTTCATAATTGATCCCACATAGATACCCCCATCTCCTCCTTTGTTACTCTGTCCGACAATGGATATTCCGAGAAAATTCACGGTATCCATATTTAACGTCACTGTTATAATATTTAAGGACATTGTAGAGTCAGTTATACTAGAATAAGAACTGGTCCTCGACATTGCCTACAGAAAAATAGCCATTATTGTATTATACGAGCGTCTCATTTTCCATGGAATTCAAGAGTAATCCAATTTCAATGTCATTACTGGGTATCTTGGAAAAAGTGAGACAGAAAGATGCGGTTTCCACAAACTGTGGCTACTTTTTCAAAAGAAAAAAAGCATTAACCGATTTTAATCACTCTTGTTCCGCTCAATTTAGTTAGGTAAGTTTAATTTTTGGAAAGCGTTAAAATATAATCATCTATAAATTCCATTTAAAAAATTCTACTTGCACTTATAACTCAAAAACTGTGACCATAAACCAAAGAAATAAGTACGCCACTGGATTCTAAGCCTAAAAATCTGTGGGGTACCTACACCCATAAAATGATTTCATATTTGCAACTTACAAAAGTTAAGGACATCTCCCAAAAACAAGTGAGACACAATTTTTGGTTATAACTCGAAAACAAAAGTTTATATATTTTCATTTATATAGTCCTACGGACTTATACCGGTTTTTGGGTCTTTGAGCTCTACCTAGCCAATACTGATCGAAATACATACTCTGAATTCTCTGAATACAAATCGACAATGAGATAAACAAGATAGAATTACAGAAGATTTTTTACCTGTAATCTTTGTTTCCTTCGCCTCTGCGGTCGTTTCCTACCCGCGACGTGCAGTCTACTTACGCTAGAACATTCTGATAAAGCTGTGTGTCGGCCTGTTGTTTCAGACTGAAAACTGGTCGTTTCCAAATCTGAACTTACGATAGATGCAGTCTCATATACTCTGAAAATTTAGATTTAACTGTACTTATTTATTTGGAAACAAAAAGTCTCATGTCATAAGCTCCATTAATAATATTTTTACCCTTGATTCTAATCACAAGAATTAGCTCAAAAATCAGACTTGTATAGGAGAGGGAATGACATATTATATACACCACATTAGCAGCTATTTAATATTTAAACCATGTATTATTATGTGACACAACTAGCACATAATACCAATATTAGATAATATGCAATATTTATAGAGTATTTTAGACTTAAAAATTAAACAAATCTCAATTATTGCGATACTTTTTTGAAAATTCTTACTATTTGACAATATTTAAACACCAAATAACTTAGACAACCCCCAAATCTAAAGCCAAAGGCTGTCCGAAAGGAGGGTTACACATTTAATAAACGCAGACATACACCCCAGACCCAAGAAATGGTGCCACAACAAGGTCTAGCCATTCTGCTACTGTTGCAGTAAATTTGACATCGATTTATAATCTTCAAACTTATGAACTACTGTAGTATAACTACATCTTATCTCCTTTTCAACAAAAAATAAAATACCTTGGAAGATGTCCGTTAATTCGTGATGAGTATTTGTGGTGCCGTCTACCCTGTCTCGAACTGATAATACTTTCCGTGTCCGTGCACACGGATTCTGGAGCAGGAGGAGGCAAGCGGGTATCTGACGGGTGTGTAACACTGTCTGTGCATTGTGATCCACCGTCTGATTGGTTGGAACCATCTGCCGACACAAGCTAGAAGAAATTGAAATGTATAAAACATACATACTAAATATCATTTTATCTTCGTCATCATTTTAAAAACTAATATCCAAATAGTTAGAACAAACTCTGTGGATCAGCAGAAATTTAATATGTCAGTTTGTTATACAGGGTGTCCACCTAGTGCGCGTAAGTCCAATATCTGGGTTAATAAAAGAGATAACTTAATTTTTTTTTCTACAGGGTTGTCTAATATCCCGAGCTGCACAAAATGAAAATATATTTACATATTCAGGGTGTTCAGTTTTTCCTGGACAGGTACCAACTTCGTTTTTCTAAATGGAAATATATATTTTTTATTGCTTTTTCGAACTAAACCCTTGATTTTAGTAGGACTTTCATCAGCCTTCCCTATACCTAACTTAAACTGTTTTTGAAATATTGACGGGTGAATATTGACATTTTTGCAACTTTGACACCCTGTAAAATCTAAACGGTTTGAGATCAAGCAAAACGGTTTGCACATTCCTATCTTAACTTTTCATAAGCTATCGTTTGGTACTAATTTCAGAATTATCCAAAAATTTAAAATTTTCTGAAAATTTTGAAAATTTTTAATTCCTGGATAAATTTGAAATTAGTACCAAACGATAGCTTATGAAAAGTTAAGATAGGAATGTGCAAACCGTTTTGCTTGATCTCAAACCGTTTAGATTTTACAGGGTGTCAAAGTTGCAAAAATGTCAATATTCACCCGTCAATATTTCAAAAACAGTTTAAGTTAGGTATAGGGAAGGCTGATGAAAGTCCTACTAAAATCAAGGGTTTAGTTCGAATAAGCAATAAAAAATATATATTTCCATTTAGAAAAACGAAGTTGGTACCTGTCCAGGAAAAACTGAACACCCTGAATATGTAAATATATTTTCATTTTGTGCAGCTCGGGATATTAGACAACCCTGTAGAAAAAAAAATTAAGTTATCTCTTTTATTAACCCAGATATTGGACTTACGCGCACTAGGTGGACACCCTGTATAAACTTTTACATTTAAGGGCATTATAAACTAGATACAAGATCTGGTATTAAAAAAAGAATTTTTGAAGAATTTTAAATTTTTTTAGGTGTCAGAAAAAAATGTATTTGATCACAGAAGCAGATTATCAGATTCACTTAATTATTCATTATCAGGCAAAATTATTGCTGTTTTTAATAGGAACAGTAACATAAAAAACAATTTTTGTTTGAACTACATTTAAAAAGTTTATCAAACTTGTCACAAAGTTTTCTGGTACAACTTTGTAAATTAATATTTTTGAGTTTCCATAGACAAAAAGTCATCGTTTGACAACTATATCGAATGGAAAAATATGACAACAGTGTAGTCTATAGCGAAATTGGCCGCTGCTTGTGATGTGCCGTGTTCTTCAAGATTATTGAGGTTATTTTATTATTTATTATTGTTGTTTGGCTGATAGCAGTTATACAATAGGCTGCCAGTTAAATTAAAAAGTTTCAAGTAACTAATACGTACCTAGGAAACAATTAGGCACCGTCAGTTATAACTAGGGTGTTGATCTCAATAAAGTACTCACTTTGGCGTTTATCCTTAATGGTGGAGGAAAAAAGGAGTATCACTTTCGATTAGGTTAGTTGTCTTTAGTTAACCTGACCATTTTAATAAATTATCTATCATTTAAATGGAACAGATTAGTTCTCATATACATTTCTCTATGATGAACGGCTTGTTTTTTATTTTTTAAATTTTCTATTATAGCAGTACAATTAATTTCTTCTTGAGTCGGCATTTCTCAAGTCTTTTCTAGGATTTCACGGTTCGACGTCTTCTCACATGCGACAATCAAAAGACAAGTGGCTGAAATCGCTTGATCAGAATTTACTAAAAGTTGTAGAATGCGAGATTTCAGAAGACAATCATGTAAATTTCAATAGAGATTCTAGGAAAGTAACATAACATGGACCATTAGAGAATTGATGCCGTGGCACTATTTTTTAAAATTCTACTTATCCACAGAATTTGTTCATTTAAAACTGAATCACCCTGAGTGCAAAGTATATCAAAAATTAAAATTTGAAAAAATTACATTTGGTAACAGTTTGCATAGGACGAGGATTACAATAATAATAAACCTTTTTAAAAGACAACGAATATTGTAAATAGCTATCCAGAAAGTTGAGGCTTTTGCTCTTAATGTTTGCTAAACAAGCATTTTTTAAACAATTGGTACATAAGTTAGTACAGTCAGAGTTATCGCCTAAATATTAGTTAATATAGGGCCCTATAAATTTATTTAAAGAGATTAATTTATTTTCAACATAAAGCAAAACTATGGGTTCACAAAGGAAGTTGTCAATTATTCAACTGAATCCAAAACAAGTCTTGTAAAAAAACTGTGCATGCATGCATCCAGTATCACTTGCAGTTAATATTAAGTTTGTCAAACATTGTACATTAAAAAACTTATCACTTATCACTGTCCATATAAAGTGGTTTTATCTCTTATCAACATAATTTTTACTTCTACTAAAATGTATTTACCTAATATTATCATACATTTCTAATTTTACGATAATATGTACCTACTATTTTTGTAATAGTTTTCTAATTTTCTAGATTTTATAGAGTTCAAAAAAACTTTAAAAATATACATTAGGAAGGTAGGAAACATCTTAGACTACTAAGCAAGTCTTGTAAACTTACCCAACTAACTACCCTTCCATTGAAACAGGGTAAATGCGCTGAATCTTCTATAATTTCTTCTTTTACCACTCTAAAATAATATCACAAATATAATGCACTTTGAAATCACAATAACGAAATCTCATATCTTCAACAATAGTTTCTAATTGTCACTTATGGTACCAATATTTTAAATATTTAAATCGATTTGCAGATAAATGCTATGTTGTAAATATAATAGGTAAGTACCTATAAAGAAACATGCAAGTATAAACAGAAATAGTAAAACCAGAGAATTTTTGACGATTACATCACGAAACAAATTAATATTACAACTCTGGATTAATGCAAGTTAAACACCTAATCTATGATTTAAACTAAAAAATGTGTTCATTGTCAAAAGAACACTTATTTCTGTTTACTTCTTTAGAGAATAATGGCTACCAAGAAATTTCATTGAAACTAATTTTTGTTTTTCACAAAATAAACGATACACTAAACACGTATATGCACAAATTGCATATCTGCATAAAGCTGCAAAACAAGAAATAAGGGAAATGTAATACCCAAAGTCATCATCCATCGATTTAAAAAAAAACTTGTAGTTGGGTCTATTCAACACATTCTTAAAATCGGCCAAGGTTACTTTATCCGGTGATATTGGTATTTTAACTAAATATGGAGTTTCTTCATCGTCTATATGATAAATAACTTTAGTTTCTTCCATTTTTAATCACTAATTTATACAAAAATTCTTTAATTTGACAGCACGAAAACACTTTACCACAACATGGCGGACATAATTAAATCGCTTATCCCCACCAGTGTTGCCAACCTCGCGCGTCAAGAATATCGTACTAGTGGGGGAAAAATTATCGTACATTATCGTACGCAGTGTTTGTTTACGTTTTTAAACTAAATTTTAGAAATTTAACAATTTTTAGGTTAGGTTAGGTTAAAAAATTTTAGGAACGTAGATCGAATTTAAACTTTTGTTATATCAGCAGCTAATACTACCTCCGATCAAATATGTATAGATAAGTAATTGCCTATTTGTCAGTATATAAAATAATCGTTTCCAAGAATAACAAAAAACACAAACTCAATTTAAAGAAATTTCATGTAACAGTGCCCAACGGCATTGGCGGCTATGTTTTAAGGGGTGAAAATAATAATTATAAAACTAAAAGTACAAATTAGAACATTTTATTTTAGTAAATACAAAGTTTAAGATTTACATATTCAAGAACAACAATTTATATACATATATGTATAATATTTACTACACTATTTATAATAGTATTTAATATTTACTATTAAAAAACAATTGTAAAATCATTGACGATCCCTCTCGCGATCGCCGATTCTACGTTTATGCATGGCTACTTACCTGTGTAAACCACGCCCATTGGTGACAGTCACAAAATCCCTACCAATTTACTAAATTCAAAAGGCATTTTCTGATTGGACCAAATGCTTGGGTACTAATGTAAACAGAAAGCTTTTGTTTTAAATATTGTTGGTCACAAAACTGTGTTGCTATAATTTGTCTATATAATATTTGGTCGGATAATACTACTGATTCAATCTCATTAAAGTATTGCAAAATATATAATTTTTCATCATTTCTTTTTTGGCAGGGTATATGTTCCATTATCATTCCGGTCACAGTCGGTATATAGATATTTTGTGGTCGGTATCGTCAGATGATGGGGGGTGGGGGTTACTCATACTATACTATTTATTGTATTATAAGTTTTAAAGCACGCGCACCATATAGAAATAATGTGCAATACATGCAATAAATTCGAAGGAAAACCTTTATGTGGATGGATTGTGCCGTGCCACATGCCACAAAACGGAACCACAGGTACCACACATAGAGCACCATTGTGCCATAGAACTTATAAGATTCTTACTTTAGTTATGGTCAGTGCTCACCACGGATTTCTTAAGAAATCCGTGGTGCTCTCAGAATTACCACGGATTATATAACATGGATTATGTAATGTATATTATGGATGCAGTACATGAATACGTTTTTGGTTCTGGGAATGAACATGCTTTCATTCTATGTACTGTACTAAAATGAAATACCGTTAGTTATTACTATTAATTATTGAATGATTATGGGCAGACAAAATTATCGTATTTTTGCATACGATACTCGGTTTAGTATCGTACATCGTACCCAGGGTAAAATTGTCGTACCGGTACGATAATTATCGTACGGTTGGCAACACTGATCCCCACCCAATTTCTCCAAAAGTTCAATGGACATCATTCTGTGATCGACACATTTATAGAAAAGATAAAAGATATTTTATAGGAATAGGGAATGGAATAAGTAATAGCAAAGAGAATTAGATTAGTTTATCCTCTTTGGTTATAACAAAGTTAGTTACTTAAACAATGGTAATAAGTAGGTAACACAATATCTTGCAGGTATAAAATACAATACCTAAGTACCTATATTATATTATAATAAATACAATATATTATTGCATTTTATTTTTTATGAAATAATAATAAAATTGCTGCAGTATGGTGCAAATGAAAGGAATAAATTAATTATTTTGTATATAGGTGACTGGATAAAAATCCTGAAACAGGTCAATTTTTATTTTTAAAAGTCTGTTTCATTTTCCATTCCATAGATCTATAGTCTGTGCCATAGATTAATTACCGAGTGTGTTCTGTTAGATACAGATTACAGAACACACTGGGTGCATTCCAAATCGTACATCAAACGCATCTGCTGCAGTGACACATAAAAGCGTTCCGTTTAACAAATGCGTGTGATGCGCTCATGCATTTCGGAACGGCTTTTGACACATTGACAGTTACTTTTGTGAACAATTTATAATTTATTTAAATTCGTGATGGAGAAACCAGCAAAATTTCGGGCATTCTTGTTCTTGCAAACGAATTGATTGAAACTAGCAACACCACACCACAGAATCAGTTCCCTTCCCTTCGAAAGTTGAAAAAATGAGGTTAAGTTGCACGCAATGCATAAACGCATCACCTCGTACAAGATGCAGCTCCTGCATGCTAAGAAGCCAAAAGTAGGAGGAGCTATGGATGCTACGACGTGCAGAATGCGTGAATTGGAACGAACGTAGGAAGCAAAATGTGCATAATGCGCGATTCGAAACGCACCCACTCTGATACTCGGATACACTTAGATACACACACACTGTTAGATTTGATTTATATGTGACGTCATCTAGTGAGAGTGATGACGCCATCGACATTTTTTTAAATACAAACGTGAGTCATGCCATGCGATATAGGCTCTTTTGAAAAGACTTGTAATTCAGTAATTCTCTATTCAACCATATCTGTAAGTTTAGATAATAGAATGTTATATATAGTGTTACGCAGATTAATGGTATACCCCTCTGCCCCCTTATTCTTTTCGTTAAAATTTTCAGATTTGGCATGGCAGAAGCACTTTTATTAATGGCATATAATACTACTACATCAGTGGTAGAGGCCCCAAAATTTCGAAAACACCACGGCGCCGACATACTATCTCTATCCTTATCGAGACTACCTTTGTAAAATATTCGCATGCTCACGAATATCCCAAGATCCAATAAGTATGCGGCATAAATACTACATCTCTGTCTATCGACTTCTTAAAAACAAATTGAAAGTTGGGAAGTCTGTCAGCCTATAAACAATCTATCAGCTTCCGTAACCATGGAGATCATGCTATCTACGCATGCGCAAATCGAACAAAGAGTCTCTGAAATAGTATAGCACTATATTATATCTTTTGTCCTTCAGTGTTTTCGGAAAAACCGCTTATGGGCTAACATAAGGAATACACGATATAGTAGCACAAGTATAAAGATATATATCCAGTGATGTGCCGGTAATTATCCATTTATAATTAACCGGCTAATTATCGATAATTATCCGTCGGCTAAAAATCCTTTCAAAATTAGCAGGCTAAATATTATAGTGCCAGTGGAAAAAATGGCCTCATAGGGAGATATATTGGAACTTTTATTTATTTTTTAATTTAATTTAGTTTGTTTTATACTTTTATTTTTTAATTTGTACGATTATTTTTATTTTTCATGCAATTAATTAAATTGCATGAAACAATGCGGCACTGTTACTTTTACCATCTCGGAGCAGTTTGTTACTGCGAGAACAAAGTCGCAGTGCCAAAATCGCAGACAATTGAAACCGCAACGCAACACAACTCCTCTAGTACAGTAGTCAACCCCAAATCTTAGTTCTGTGTAGCTAGTAACAATTCTATGGTACTAGTAGGGACTTAAAGAAGATCAATTGGTACTTATCCTTATCCGTATCCGTATCATATCGGTTTACGTTACTGAGGAAAAATAAGTTAAAGCTGTTCTCTACGTATCTGTATCTTGTTGCGTCATATTTTCTAACCTCGAATTTTGTTTTGCTGTTGTTTTCGAATATATGTTTGTGCTTATTTTATCATAAAATATAAGTATCTAAAATGGAGGGTATTATCAATAATCCCCTTCTTATTGACGAGGAGGACGACGATTTAGACGATCTAAACGTAACTTTCTTAAGTTATGTGTTATGTTCACTGAAAACGTTGACAGTTTGCTTCACAGAATATCTGTTTACTTAATACGATACGAATAAAGTTAAGATACAGAAGCCGTAACGATAGGAACCACGTAACGTATCTCGACGGCCGTATCGATTCTGCACATGCGCAGTTCGATACGGATACGAATGAAATTTGTAAGATGCTTTAAATCCCTAGTAACGAACATAGATAAAATATATATATACTGAAAGTAACGAATGAGCTGTGGTTGTGACCAGCGATATTAGGTCGGTGATTTAAATAGTGTTTATTTCTGTATTAAATTCGCAATTTGTGAAATAAAATATTGGAATCGCTCATCATTATATAGCAAGACTAGTGGGTAGATAACATAACCCTATCAAGCAGTTTATGTTTTGCAGAAATCTGTTAAAAATCTAAAACAAGTTTTCTTCCTAATCGCGCTGAAAGATGTCATACTAGTTCAGACGTAAACGTAGACGTTCCCACTTTTATAAACTCGACTTATCTATCTCAGGCGGAAACCACCTTAAGTTCTTATTCTGTGTTATAGATATTCTGTGACTTAAGTGGTCAAACGTCAAAAAGTAGGTCAATATTTTACTTTTCAATACGTGTGTTCATATGTTGAGAAATTTTATAAAATATTCTAATTAATACCAATACGTAAAGCCATGTAAATGTTAATCAAGTGTAATATTTGGGAATTCCTAGAAAATTTCAGTGGTTTACACAGCGGTTAGTAGAAAGATATAAAAAAATTCCCAATATGACCAGTGTTTGAAAACTAAAATATGGCAGAAAAACTTGGCCTAGGAAATGAAGTGAGAGAATTGAAAATTGGGCAGAGTTTCACTAACCCAAAGTCAACGGCTTTTCATACTGTTAAATGTAAGTTTGATATTTTTTCCACTCTCAGTTGCTAATTTAACTTCATAATTTTTCAGATGATTTTAAACCAGCCTCTGTTGATACCAACAAAAAAGCCACTGTAGATGTTGGTAGCAACCATCAAGTAACAGTTACTGTACCACATTTAGGTAAGTAATATCAGATAATGTGTTAATTTACTTTTTGCTTTATTCTTATTCTATTCAAAACACCAGCGTAGTTGCTCGGAACTCAGGTATATAGTAATTGCTAGAATATGGCTGATATAGGTACAAATGATTAAATCTTAATCTTTACTAGCATCAGAGACTTCTGCTAGCATATAGATTTGGTCAAATGATGATGGCACCACATCTATTTCACATATCGGGTATATAGTAGTGAACTTGGAAAGCTGCATTCTAAGTGGTCCCAACAGGCACTGATATTCATAGTTAATTAACCACAACCTTTCTCTCAGAAATAGGCATTAGGGCCAAAACTTACACAGCTTTCCAAGTAGGTATATACCACTCTTGATAAAGGTATTATGCGTTAGTCGATGGCAGTACATCAATTGTAATACTATTTTATAGGTAACGAAAGTTTAATCTTTCAGTATTGCCGTCCCAAATAAAGAAAAATATCTTCCATCAATTTTAACATTGCATTTTATATTTTACTGTTAGTTAGGTAATCATTATTGCGACATATTTGCTTATTGTATTTTGTTTTAGATGGAGCTGGGGTACCCCAAACAGTATTCAAAGGTTCGCAAAGGCCATACCAAAAAGAATGCGTCCTTATTATAGATAGAATTACGGGAGAAATAACTTTAGAAAAATTAGGTTGTAATATACAAGTCAAGAAAACTAGGAGTGAATATAATAAATTGCACCTCCCGCAAGGTAAGATTCTTAGCATTAATTGACCATAAAAGGGTTAGAATGTTAGAAATGAAAAAGTTGTTGCTCTATACATATTAAATTTAAAGTTAGATATATTAAAAATTGCCAAATCAGTTGCCATAATAGTTATTCCTAACTATTATCTGCTTAGTGGTAAAATTATTAGATAATTACTGAAAATGCCCAAATTACAACTACAAAAGACAATAGCAAACAAAATTCCATGATTCCGTGGTTTTGGAGATATGACAAAATAAAAAATTGTACTTGCCTGGACATTGTTGAAACATATATTTCAGTGATTATCTAATAGATTTTTATTTTATAGAAATTCAAATGGTATTGAATACAAATAACCCATGGAAGTTTAGGTATCATTACTGATTTGTACGCATAATGTATAGGTACATCTCTTAATTATACATAATAAACAGTTTATATTTTATACATCAAACTATACAAAAAAAAAGTGATACAAAGAGATTCAATGTGTTTGCTTCAACTTTCCAGATAGGTTAAGTCAAGGCAGTGATAGATCTGGTACTACTTCGAGCCTCTCTTCTCGGTCCCACACGCCTCCCACAGTCGGACACAGAGTGTCAAACAAAACAAAGGTTGCCAGTGGCAGCCGAAGGCCCGATAGGCCCATAACCCACCTGGTGCCAAAACATTCGCCGTTGCACGCGAGCCCTAGTTACCCCTCTCCAGGACACCACATCAGGAGTCCCAAGAGAGATTTGCATAATAGTGTCAATAACGAGTAAGTACCTGTTGAAAAAATTGTAAATTTTCATGCGGAAAGTAGAACTATTGGGTAAAGAGAGGATTTCAGTTGGCCATTAAGTTAAAACCAAATTCTCTAAGCCCAGAATCACTTGTTAATGCAAATATAATTATGAAATTTGTCGTATTTGAGGGAATTAGAAAATTGGTAGATTAACGCTAACATATACTTAAATCATTGATCACTATGTAAATGAAATATGGTTGATATTTGTTCAAATATGTTCAAATGTTTTGGAGTAAAATTTTATGTCCTCTCATCAAGCATCCATTTGACTTCTGAAGAATTGCCTTTGTCTACCAATGTAATTGAAGCATTTTAAAACATGTAAACAATTTGGCTGTATAACTCATATTTTTTGGTTTTATAATGCTTTTAGACTATACCTGCTATAGTATGCTAATATATGGAAGTTATTAGGTGCCCATACATTAAAAAATTATCATTTAGGTCACTCACTCAAAATTAGTTCAGTGAGGTTTTTTCTAATATTATCGCAAGGTAGAGATAAATTACTATTTATGAGTCAATTTAGACAGCATTTTACAATAGCAATAAATCACTAATACATTTTTCATTTTTCTAAAAATAATATAAAAAGTAGGTTGTTTAAAATCTACCATCGTAAATTACACCCAACTATCACTTTTTCTAAATCTAAATTAACCGTTCTTGGCTATTACCGAGTAAAAAATACGTACTGGAACAGTTGCGCAGATTCACGTTTCCACAAAATATTTTCTGACGCAATGAAGTAGTATACCATTAATCTCTGGAATGATCAACTGATGTCTACGCTTTACTGATGTGTTAACCATGCTCTGGAAAAATGATATAAATTTTGAATAACAAGTGATTCAATTTTAGAAACTGGCCAAAGAAGTCCATCAATATCCCGTGAGGGGATACTGTTTTTCAACTAATTTTAATCTAAAAACATCTGTTTCAGATCGCACAATCAGAGCACACTTGCCAGCCTTCCTATGATAGGCATAGACGACTTCTCCGATCCTACGCCACCTCCACAGAATATGCTCGCCCACCACCCCTCCCACAACTCTCACTCGTTGCTCAACATGACTGAAAAATCTCCCATCATCCCGGCCTCTGACACTGAGAACGGCGTGGGGGAGATAAGCGACACCTCTTCGTCAAGTAGCGATAGCGATTCAGACTCCGACATTGAGGAAACAACCAATAAGAATTTAAGTATAGGCAAATCAAATGGGTACAGTAATAGTAATTCATCGACGAAGAATGCCGCTCACTTGTTGAACGAGGATTTGTGCTTGTCTGAATCGGGATCTGATTAGGAGTCTTCTAATTCAAGGCAAGTGGGTACTTGACTAATTTGTAACGAAACACGACCACTAGACTAAACAAAAACTAACGAAAATTATTTTATCATATTTAACCCTGTGACCAGTAAAACTAAACAATTTCGGTATTATTTCTTATTGTACGAGTACAATTATCTCTATGTGTATTTCAGTACATTTTCTTTGGGCAATCCCAAAATTGATCAACCCCCCCATTTTTAATAGTTCTAGTTATGATCAGTATAATTTATTACAGAATCACTCCAGTGGTCTTATTTTTTTACTCGATATTTTTTTCGCCAGATAGATAACACCACTTGTATTTTAAAACTTGTTTCATTTATTGTCGGATACTTAATATAAAATGTAAAGTTAAGATCTTCCTTGGACAGTGGAAGAATTAATTAAAATTAATATTTTTTCCATTAATATAATGAACTGCACTGTAGTGACCTAAGTAATTTAAATATTAAACCCAAGTTTTATTCACAATTATTTTATATTGTAGGATTTAAAGGAATAATCAGGCTAGTAATAAATTTGGAAGGATTATTCCCCCTATAACCTTCTTGGAATAAATTAAAGTAGTAAAAGTTTAGGGTCTAAATGTATTTATTACAGGCAATTATCCTTATACCCTATTACTCAGTATAGAAATTCTAAACACTACTATTTCTGTATTTAAGTGAAATCTGGGCACCACCTGAGGGTCAAGGGATTATGGTTAGGCCCACCATAATAATTATAGGTTCTGAATTATTTAAGGAGCCTGTTCCTTACAGAGAGGGAGTTAGTAAGCATTTAGTACTCGCACAGATCACTTCTCTGCAGTTTGTAACCCTCGTTATGCCGTGTGCAAAATAAAATATATAAAATCCAAAGTCTTCTGTTTATCACCAACAACCCTACAGCATTATAAAGTATTATCTTTACCTGCTCAACAAATTTGTAACACATAGGCTTAACAATTTTTACTGTTTGTGACGCAAGAAGGAGCTTCATTGTGTATTTTTAAAGATATTTCAAGCATTGGCTTAAACATATTAGTGTTGTGAGATGTTTAGGTTAGGTTAGGTTCAAAAGTGAGTGAGCCGAAAACCAGACCCTCCACCGTGACCATGTGGTCTATTGTGGCTCACACCTACTTATATTTCACCCAACAGGTCCAGCCTCTTAATGAAGCTTATCACCTTATTGGGTGAGAACTTATTCAGATCCTCTGGCAGAAGTCCTTTGCCAAATAATAAGTATCTGATCCTTTTCCCAGCGGGGCAGGTGCTAGTTCGGAGCAATTTTCCCCCAGTCAAGGACATTTTGGCTTTACCCATCGAGGTTGGTGGTTTAGCCTCCGACCGTTTAGTTGTTGGGGCAGGTTCTTTCCCCTTTACCCCTTTGATTTTTGGGCGGAATTGTACCTGCCCAAAACCAAAGTAGGGCCGATTGTTCAGCCCCTCCAGAGCTGCCTTAGACATCTCGTCAATAGAGAATGTCCAGACCTGCCCTGGGCCAGACTCTTCCCGGTGTAGTACTTTCCACTCCCCAGTATTCTAGCCGTGGTTGATTTTTCTCAGCCTACTGAGAACTAAATCCGATGTAAGCTGTTTGTCGGGTATATAGGCCACAGATATATGTGGTTTGGGTAAATCCTCACCCTGCACAGATTGAAGATGAGCTCCTTCTCACGGCTGAAGGTGCTTTATTGCGCTCTCCAATCATAAGATGCTCATTTGATCCACACAGGTGATGAGAAGCCAGCCAGGCCGATGTGGACTCTGGAATCTCACCTGAAGTCCATCATCTGGTAGTTCATCTACAGTAGACATTATCGCCCTCTGTAGAGTTCTTAATTCGTTGTTGGTCAAGGCCGTTTTGGGATACTCAGGGTGGACAATTCCCACCCTAATCCCCTCTGTTACAGCCTTGAATGAAGGTTTGGTATATCCACCTTCCCGGGCTCTCTTTGCTCCTAGATCTGGTGAATGTCTGAGCGCATGCGTTTGCGCATGCCACAATGACACAATTAAGGTTCAAAATAGTTGATTACCTTTGAGTTAACAGAATTTAATTTAATATATGTATTTATGATTGAAAATTTTTCATTCAACTGATTCTGCACCTAGAGTTGATTCCGGTTTTGACGTTTTCACATAGTGAATATTGCTCTCTACTAGGGATGCCGACGGGTACCCGGTTTCCATTTTAGGACCCGATAACCCGTTAAAAACCCGATAATCCGTTAAATACCCGATAACCCTCTAAGCACCTGCACTCGGTCGCCCTCTATGTCACTTATATTCATATGACAACTTGATATTTTGTGGTTTTGCGTTGGCGCAGGTTTGGCGATATAAAATATGATATGAATCGGAAAATATTTACTATGTTGAATGCTCTGTGTTGATATCGCGTAATAGATAAATAGTGGGTAACGGGTAATTAACGGGTATACCGGGTTATTAACGGGTAGCGGGTAAATACCGGGTATTGAAAACGGGTACCCGTGTAGTAAAATTAACGGGTATCGGTATCCCTACTCTCTACTTATAAATGATCAAACTTTTTACATTCATTAAATTGAATAAAGCACATTGTCAAGAGGTGCTATCTATCACTAGTTTTATAAATTAATGTTGATTTTTGTTATTTTTCAGGGTTGCAGATACAAGAATAATAGTGCCCATTTATTTTGTGTAACTATCTCCAAGATGACTTTACGTGGCAAAGTTTCTAGGTACCGATAAATGATTATTTGTAATAATATTTTATATGTATTATGTACAATATCTACATGAATACAATATGCAAGTCTAGATTTTTTTTTGTACTATAGTATATAACCCTATTTTCTGTAATGTGTAACTGTTCATTTGTTGTGATATCGCCAGAAATATCTTTCTTTTGTTAGGTATTGTGCCACACTTCTGGTATATAAATAAAATAAAACCCTGAGCCAAAAGTAAAAGTCAATGGTTGGTTTTCATAACCTAGTTCTGAGTAAGCGAACATATTGTAAAAATCAAATAATTATTAAAGTGTTTCAAATTTGTCAACTGTAATATTTATTAATTTTTTTGGGAATCTGATTCTGTAGCATACTAAATTTCAATTCTATAAGTAACTCTAGTTAAAAGAATCGGGTATAGTTCTATTAAATGGGGACACATATGTTTCTTCTAATTTTTCAATTCACCTTGTATTAGTGAAGCATAAAATGTCCAGATTTGTTGTCTACCACCTTCCATCACTTAACCTGAATATCCTTGTATTACGAAAACTTACTAAGCATCCAAATTGGTATACCATATGTTATTTAGTTGTAACATACTGTACAAGCTACAAGCATTAGTATTGATTTCAACTGCCTTTGGCAAAAGAAAATAAATTTTAAATCAGAACAATAAAAAATTATTTTATGTAGAAGTATTTTACTGAGTAAAAATAAAATAAAAATACTGTAAACATTTTCAGATAAAATTAAAATAAATAACAAACAATATTTAAAGAATAGTCAAATAATGAACTATCTATTAGCACCTGTATCTATATTGTGTGTCTTCTTCATGTGCTGCTTCACATAAGATTTGTCATTAAACTTTTTATCGCAAATAGTGCAGAAGAATGGCTTTTCCCCAGTATGTGTATACAAATGCCTTGTTAGTTTGTTCTTGGCGAAATAAGCCTTGGGACAAATATGACAAATATATTTACGTTCCTTCGAAGGCAACTTAATCTCTCCAATTCCTATTCCATGAACTTTTGCCATATGTATCTGCATGACACGCTTGTCCTTGTACTCCTTCGCACACTCTGAGCATTTAAAGTCTCTGACATTTGAATGTGTCCTCATGTGTCGCTGCAAGACGCATTTGTCGGTGAACTTTTTGTCGCAGAGGTGGCACTCAAATTTTTTGTCGCCAGTGTGACGGCGCATGTGACAATCATAATTCGATTTTATAGGGAACTTCTTACTGCATATACCACAAAAATATTTCCAGAACTGAGGATCCGTGTGAACCACTAATTTATGAGATCTAAAATAAAAGAATAGTGCTTCTAGAATAAAAGAATAATTCATAGTGCCTCTTGACATTTTAACACCTTCATTGCACAGTAGTTAGGGATCCATGAAATCTTTCGGCAGGCGCGATAAATTTTCTGCTTGCGAGTATATACACTTTGAACAGGCTGGTTCACTTTTGCTAAAATATCTTCTGTTCATTTTATTTAAAATACTTCACCGACAGACAGAATTAACAGACATTATAAACAGAAAATGTAACATCGTAACGTTTTAATGGTAAATAAACTAATTCTGAATGGAGCAGGGCTTCAAGGGGAGGAAGCTTCACAACCAGACTTGCCCCAAATGTAGTTAAATGAAAAATGTTTTTAAATTATACATGTCACAACTATATATTGTGGAAAACAAACATATCTGCATCATGAATGTTAGTAGTGGTGAGAAACACCGTAGTGCCCTCTTTGGGTCTGTGCTATTGTATACAGACGGGGCATATTGCCCGTGCAGTAGTTGTTTTCGGCATCTCCTTCAAATATCTACATCATATTTGACCTTCTCATATTGGAATCAAAGAATTTTGTTAAAATAAATTTGCACTGCACAAATTTGTTCATAGTTTCGGATAATTTGCTGCGACATAATAGGGGGGAAATTTCATACATTTGCTATGTTAACTAAACATATTTTTCTGAAAAGTATATACACTGAGTTTTGCAAGTAAAAGGAAACATTTCATATATTTATAACAATATTTAAATTTTCAAACTAAATGATGTATAGATTTAATTAGTCAGATTCATACGTACTAGTTTGATTAAAAGTAGACAACATATTCTCAAAATCCATTTTATACCTACCCAAAGGATAAAATTAAAAAAAATATATACCGAATCGAGTTAAACTATATTTTATAGTATATTTTTAATATTATATTTATTTAAACTATATGATCTCGCATTTATAGGAACTTGACTAAACTGTTTTACAGTACTCCCCAACGGCAAAAAAACATTTGAATGGGGATATGGAAAAACAGTTCTTATAGGGATTTTATATTTTATTACTGATATTTTATATCAGTATCCAAGCATGTACTGAACAGATCAGTGACACGTATTTTTAGGCAAATACAACTTTTCCCATTTTTTGTCAAATAAAAAACCAAGTTTGGTAGTTCTTCAATTTCTGATTAAACCAGAAACAATTACACCAAATTTTTTTGTATGGAGAAGTACCGTTTCAGAAAAAACGGAAACAGCAGTCATTTACAAAATTATATGCAGTTATAGGCAGTAACGAAAAAGTATATTATATTGTTAAATAGACACCTACCTTAAATCTTTATGAGTATTAAAGCACTTGGTACAAGTCTCACATTTATATTCTCTCTTATTCAAGTGTTGCTTCTCATGAATGTTTAAGTCAGTTTTCGTGATAAAACCTTTCCCACAAAAAGTGCACACATTACAGCGGACAGCGTCATGATATTTTATGTGCTGCATGAGATTCGAAGAATTTCCAAAGCGACTATTACATCTTGTGCACACAAATGGTCGCACATTTTTACTTTCCATTTCATGCTGTTCTACACAATGTTTCACAAGAAGGGTACTTGAAACGTAATTGTTGGTACAGTGTTCACACTGAAAAATTAGTACTTTTCGTTTCCTTTTTGTAGAAGGTTCTTCTACAAACAAAAAGTCAAATTAGTCATAGGAATTAAAATTGCTAATTAACATAGGAGGTAAGTATTATTTCCTTTCTTGTGATTTTCCAGCAGTTCAAGTAAAGACGATTGTGTAAATTCATAAAATATTGAGTAGAGCATGTCTTCAATAACCTGTAGAGACATGGAAGGGGGGGGGGGGGGGGAATGAGCATTTTGGGGGACAAATATATAGAATTTTTTATAGGGGTTAAAGAATCATATATGAAACATTAGAAATTTATTGACTTAAAGGGAGAAAGTATACGGAAGAATTATTTTATTTTTATATTTCTTAGTTCAGGCTCAGAACTATAAATGAAAAAACTCAAGTTAAATAAATATGTATTCTTAAAAGAACAAGACTATATTACAAAATCACAACAAAAATCAAAAACAGCTAAAAATAGACGTTTGTAAGGCATATTATTATTTCATCCCTTAATTTACTTTAAAATCTTGACTGTTAAGGTTACTAACAAACTACTACTAAACTCAATTACTAATTGTTTATAAGTACACTTTACATGCTACCTCAAATCTTTAGCTGAGTATTTGCAAAGGCAATGTGCAATCTTGACGCATTGTATTTTTGAAGAAAATAGATGAATATTGTCAATGTTTGTCACATATGGAAGTGGTACTAACCGGACACCTAATACCAAATTATCAGTGACACGTCTTACAAAATTATTTAGTAAATTCTATGTAATATAATTAAAAATGAAATATGTTACCCTTAATATTTTTTAAATTCCTTTTATAGTCCTTTTCATCTTCCTCACTACAACTAGCATCATTGCCATCATTATAGTCTTTGTCATCATCTTCGTCTTCATCTTTTACATCATTGTCTGGTTCATTCTCCTCTGAACTTTCTTGATGATCTTCTGTTATTGCATAATCTACTTCTTTCTTAAGAAGATTAATAGTTTCTAATTGTTTACGAATGTTGTCTGACTTTATACAGGTTTCCCTAAAGGTGTAAACAATATTCAACAAATTCGTACACTGCTCACATATTTCATATGTCCTGAGCCATTCCTGTTAACAAAATATATTAAATGTTATAGTTTATAATAAACATGTGGTTAATTTACGTACAATTTGAGGAATCGTAATTCTGAGTTTTGAAAATAATGTCACATCATTGTCATCCTTTTTAGATAATTTATTTAAAGTAAAAGACTTGTTTAGGCAGACACAACAGTTCTTTTCGCTGCTAGTCATTCTAATATAATAAATATCCACTAATTGCTTTCATTAATCCTTTACTAAATGAATGATTCATAACCTCAACTCTTGTAAAAAAAAAACTGATACAAGACAACTGTTATTTCTGTTACACAGCGTTTACATAATATAATGGTTACAGTAAGTATATATTTCACTACATTGTACTAAATGTAACTTGTACTGAGGCAATTTAAATTAACACAATAAACTTAAATTAATTGTTTATGTTAAGTTTCGCAGGATAAAAGAGTTTGTCTTAAAATATGCCAATTTGCCTACTGCAATATGAGCTACTGTTACTAAAGTAGTGTTGTTACTGTCTTACAGTAGTTACTATATATTGGAACCCATTGGAACTACTCCTCAACATAACCAAAGACAATAAACTAATTATTTTCTTCAACAAAACCATAAAGTAACCAACCAAAACCAAAGACAAAGAACCAAATCTTACTCTTTGATTTTATGGGTTTAGAAGAAGGAATTTTATAATATAAATTCCTTGGTTTAGGTTTAATAACTCTCTTGGTTTAATTTATGTAGGTTAAACTTATAACTAAAAAATATATAAGGCAACACTCAACACACTAATGTTTATCTAGATAGGATCACACAGGGGATCACAGAATATCTGCTAGGATATTTATTATACCTCAATCATCATATAAGTTATTCTGTATTTCAATCTGTAGATAGACGATAGTCTCAAATATTTTTGGGGCAGTTCACAGATAAAATAAATATAAACAATTCATTGTTCAAATATTTCCCAAACGAATTTCTCCGATGCAACACTCATTCAGGAAATATTTGCAGTTAGGAATATTTTTATTCATTTATAGTTCCTACAGATAAACAGCAAACATCTACCTGAATAGATTTATATCATACATGATTTTTTTTAGTAGGTAGATACCTAGTAAGTAGGCACTTAATTTAATAATAATAATTTTTTTAATACTATATTTTACTTTGTACTTTAACGTTTAAGATCTATTGAATTTTTTTATTAATTGACAAACAATTGAGCTAGGAATAATTACATGGAGAGTAAGAAATAAAGTGGAAATACATAATATATTTAATTTAAACTACCACTAAATGTGGATAACACACTATAAAGTATAAATTATTGTTCATTTATTCCATTCATATTTGCATTCTTCAATTATATTGTGTGCAGTTTTCAAGTGGTATTTCAAATAAGATTTATCCGTAAATTTCTTTTCACAAGCATAACAAGGATATGGTTTCAGCCCAGAGTGGGTGCAAAGATGCCTTGCCAATTTAAGTCTGTCATAAAAACGACTTGGACATATATGACACGCATGTTTTTTCTCCCTGACTGGAATTTTTACATTCCCAACTCCATGAACTTTAGCCAAGTGTACCTCATATGTGTGCTTTTTTCTGTATTCTTTGCCGCACGTAGCACATTTGTAAGCTCTAACATTAGAGTGATAACTTACGTGTTCTTGCATCTCACTTTTACTAGCAAATGGCTTTTTGCAAAGAGGGCAAATGAAGTTTTTCTCACCTATATGTCGACGTAAGTGCTGGTCATGATTTGATTTTTGTGGAAACCTTTTGCTACAAAACTGACAGACATATTTCCATAATGAGGGATCTGTGTGTACTATTAAGTGATGTGTTCGAAGATTTGTGTTTGTTTTAAATGCCTTATCACATTTGTTGCATTTATAGTTTCTTCTATTGAAATGAATAGTTTCATGAGCTGTTAGGTCATTTTTTGTAATAAAGGTTTTTCCACAGAAACTACAAATATTTGTACGGTTTCTATCGTGATATAACATGTGATTTATTAAATTTGTAGATGAACGAAAACGATTGTCACATTTCTCACAAGAATATGGCCTTATTGATTTTTGATCCATTGAATGACAGGTGACACAATGTTGTATAATAGATTTTAATAGAGTAAATTCATCACTGCACACTTCACAAGTGAATTTTCTGGAAGTTATTCGACCTCTTCTTTTTGTTTTAATTTTATCTGATGTATGTTTTGTATTATTGTGTAACTCATATTCTTCTCTCGAGTCAAAATTGATTATACAAATATCACAGATATAGTCTGAAGTTTTGTGCTGTGCTAAAATATGTTGTTTTAATACTAGTACCGATTTAAAATATTCGTCACAAATTTTACAAAAAAATACGCCGAAATTATCACTTTTATCCTTTTTACATCCTCTTTTATAATGATCTTTTAATGTCTTTAAACTAATATAATATTTATTACATTTTGTACATTGAAATTCTGTTTTTCTACCTTGCGTTTCTTCCTCACATTTCTTTTTATGTGCCTTCAAAATCTTCTTGGTGGAATAATATTTTAAACACTTATCACACTGATAATCAGACTTTGCTTTTCCATGTCTTCTTATCCCGTCACAAGCCTGCAGGTGAGTTTTTAAAGTTGCTTCAAGAACATATTTTCTACCACATTTTGTACACAGAAAGTCTTTTTCTCTATAAACTCCATTGTCTTCATAACTGTATCCATTTTGAATCACGTAAGAACATTCTTTTAATGCCGTATGTGATTTTTGAATGTGGATTATTAGTTCTTCTTTCGTTATACACTTTTCACCACAATCATAGCATATATAGACCTCATTCTTTTTGTTAACGATTTGCTCTATATCTGTGCCATTTTCTTTGGTGGTATCACTCTCATAATTATTATCCTCATAATTATCATTTTCATTATCGATAACATCACCGGTAGGATACTTGTCCTCATGAATTTCAACTTCCGCTTTCAAGTTATTTCCTTCTGCTCTAACCAACAAGCAACGTATTTTAAACTTATATGCATGGTTTAATTCATCTACACAGCTCTGGCACACTAAATAATGGTTTAACCATTCCTAAAAAAGCAAATCAAATGAAAAAAGGAAAAGTATTCACTAGAAAAACTTACTACTTCAGGAGCAATGTAGTATAATTTCTCAGATAATTTTACGGTATTTTCATCAATTTCATTTAAATTCTTTAAATATTTTTTCCCTTCCAAACATATGCAACAGCAGTTCATACCCTTTTATATCTGGAGTTTCTGATTACCTCTGGTTTTGTTTAATTTTTAAATCTAAACTTAATCTTTCTAACTGTATCATTAGCCCTCTAAATAGAAGACAGACAGACAGAAGAAGTGATGTACATTAAATCACAAAACAGAAAAACATTAAATCGTTCCTACCAAATTCCAAATTAACCAAATTTACTTTTACTTTTAATTTCTAACTTTTCTTATTTGTTTTTATTTAACCAGGTTCTTCTACTTATAACCACAAAATATCAATCTTCAATCAGTCAACAGTCAATCTTCTAACCACAGAATATCTATTAAGACTTCTAACATTTGATGTGATCATAGAAAATTATAGTGTTAATCTAATAATTAATTTTCTATGGATCAGATACTTTTATTTTCTTCTTCTTCTTTCATTTGAAACAAGAAAGGAAGAAAGCCAGAAAACTAATGTATTTTTGTCTTTTGTGGTGCTTTTTTGCTTTTCTTATTCCTACCGTAAAAGCATAAAGTTCTGTTTAAAATTAAACTCCTGTTAAAATTCCTTTATGTTCCTTTCCTACATATTCACACATAAATATTAAAAAAACCTTCAAATTTCAAACCGAACAAATAACTCAATTGCTTAGTAGAAAACTCAAAATAAAGTACACAAATCTATACCTATTCAATCAAAACAATGATTTTTTATTTGTCATGTGGTTACTACAATTCCTTTATAAATCTTAGTAACAGGCAAATACCATAACAAGAAATCCTTGCCATAGGTGCTCTGTACGTGTTTGCCTTTGTTTCGTTTTTTTAGTTTCATTAAAAGAAGGGTAGGTATAGTTTGAAAACTAAAAATAATAATTCAGTTTGAATAAAACTATTTATTGTACATCTTCAATCTTTAACTGTTCTACAATGTTATGAACAGTTTTTAGATGATGCTTGAGGTAGGACTTATCAGTAAATTTTTTCTCACATACATGACAGGGGAATGGTTTGAGGCCCGAATGACTACAAATATGTCTCATTAGCTTCTGTTTGTCATAAAACTGACTCGGACAAATGTGACACACAAATTTTTTCTCTCGAACAGTAATTTTTGCATTTCCGATACCATGTTTCTTTGCTAGGTGCAGTTGGTAAGTACGTCTTTCTTTATATTCCTTATCACAATTACTACATTTAAAGGCTCTTATATTAGAATGCATACGTATATGCCTCTGCAGTTCACTTTTGTTTATAAATGGTTTTTTACAAATATGGCAGATATATTTTTTTTCGCCTATATGTCTCTGAACATGTTCACTGTAATTTGTTTTTAAGGGAAATCGTTTTTCACATACAGTGCAAACATATTTCCACAAATTTCGATCAGTATGCACTACTAAATTGTGGGTTCTAAGATTTTTATTTGTGTTAAATGCTTTGTTGCATATACTGCATTTGTAGTTCCTACGATTGTAATGTGTATACTCGTGAACTGTCAAGTCACTTTTTGTTTTAAAACCTTTACCACATAAACTGCACATATGAGTTCGATTTTCGTTGTGATAGTTCCGGTGTTGATCCAAATTGGCAGAGGATATAAATCGCATATCACATTTTTCACATGAATAAGGCTTAACAACTTTTTTATTCATTCCATGTAGAGATGCACAATGTTCTAAAACTAATTTAACATAATCAAATTCTTGATTACAAATTTCACAATTAAACTTTCTTAAAGGTTTACGACCTCTTCTTTTTTTAATTGGTGGAGGCACATCTGCAACTTCTTTATGAATATTATAATTAGAAAAATTAAGTGAATTATATTCCTCAATTGTGTCAAAAGATTTTTCATTAATTTCCTTAGAGTTATCAAAATATTTTTTATGGTTTTCTAATGCTGTACTATTGGAGTGAAATTCAGGTTCCCTATTAAGTTCTTTATGTTCATTTTCAATATGGTATGTTAAGTCATTTTCTAATTCAAAACTTATTTTACAAGTGCAACATGTCAAATGATTTATATTAAAATATTCACTTTTCATAAGACTGTCCGATTCTTCCACATTTTCAGAAAATTCTTTGATATGAACTTGCAATTTATGCTGATTCAGTCGAGTGAGAGTTGTAAATATTTTACTGCATATTTCACAAGCAATTTCCTTTTCGTCATCATTAGAGTATTCTATATCCCAATTATCTCTAGTATTTGTATCTTCTATTTCTGAACAAACATCAATATTTTTCATTTCATTCCTTCGGACCTTTTCAAGACTCAGTACAAGTTTTTTGAAAACCCAACATTTCTCCAACTGTTCAGTACAGCATTTACATATCACATATTGTTGAAACCATTCCTGCGCAAAATAATTGTAAAACCAAATTTGAAAATTTTTCATAATCAGTGACTTACCAATTCAGGAATTATGTACTGTAGCTTAGTAAACCATTTTACATTATTCTCATCTAAATTTTGTACACTTACAGTTGCTGAATATTTCTTTAAACAAATGCTACATTTCTCCAAATTCTCCATATCCATTTTATGCATGTATGTATATTATAATTATGTGAAGAAAAGTAGATAGGTACTAATGATTACTAATTAATATTAGATTTTACTTGTTTCCTAAATTTGGAATTTCTAATTCCTACCACAGGCACCACAAAAAGATTCTACCCGTTTCTACCTCCACTGTTTAACACAAAGTTATATACAGAGTATACTTATTCACACTCAAAGTCAAGTTATGTTAAATTAAAATAATTTAAGTATATTATTCAAAATAAAAGCAGAAAAGACGAATAGTCTTTGCCTCTACATTACTCGAGTCCACTACATTCCTTCTTTATCCAGTCAGTAGGTTGTTTGTATAAGAATAACACCGATAATACATATTTATTTTATCATCTGTCCACCCATCAGACCATACAAAATTTTCTCCACAAAATCGGACAAAATGCACATACCTAAAATCAAAATTATTTTTTCCAGAAAGAAAACACATTAAAAACAAATCTAACCTCTAAACCACAGACAGACCCACAGAATATTTCTCTCGATTACATCGCAACTGTGGATTGAGTGGTTGCAACTCTATTCCACCTCTCCTGTTGCAATCAAAGAATGTTGCAACTCTCTTGGTTGATGGCGAGCAACAGCAACAACGAGTTTACGTTACGTTTTGCGGTACGTTGCGCTACATGTTGCGTTGCGTTGACGTCGAATGTTTTGTAAACTTTAATCTTTCTTAGCATAGCATAAAGAGGGAATAATAAGAGGCCATAAATTCTCTTATGGCATAAATAAATGCTGTGCTTTAATTTTGTTTATCTACTTAACATAGTACTGAATACTGAGCAAAGGTAATTTATTATTCAAGTAGTTTCTAATCAAATACATAATATTTATTAACTCCTAATTTTTAAAAATGAGCAATGAAGAAGAAAAAGTAGATAAAACCTGTAAATTTCTTCTGCTTCCTGAATGTGCTTTAAGAGTACTATTTTCTTATTTAGATTCCACTACCCTTTATCAATTAACACAGTAAGTAATACAGTAAGTGTATTTATGTATATTACAACTAAGTTTTTTTAGGACATGTTGTTACTTTCAATACTTTATAAAGGATCCCGTATTTTGGCGATACATAGATGCTAGGAGGAACCCAAATACTAATGATAAAGTACAGTACTGTTGTAATAGAATACATGAAAGGACTACTCATGTGTTTTTAAAAGCAAAGGATAAAACCGACGGGCTGGTCCCACATAACTTTTTTAAAACTATTAATCCTTTCAGAAATATCAAAATCCTAGCTTTGGAAAATCAAAGATTTCATGGTTCTCGGGTAAGCTTTTTAATTTAAGTCTCTCTTTGATTCGAGATGCTTTCATGTGAGACGGCCAAAAGCTGTTTTTACGGCTTTGGTAAAGCTCTAGAGTGCTCGTTGATTGTAGAAAAGATATTCCAGAGCTGTATCTCTGGTGTCACAAGAGCAGTAGCTGTCACATGAAAAATCATCTACGGTAGTATTTTGTAAACCTGTGAAAATTATTTAGAATTCCTCTAAAATATATAGAATATTGCAAGTCTATTATATTTTATATAGTATAAAATATCAGTAATAATGGTAACATGTATTATAGAGTTAATCCGATGGGATTATAATTATGGTCAAAGCATCCAAGCGATGTGTATCATCCGTTACAAAATTATTTATATGACGTTAAATAGCTAAAAACATTTATTTCCTTGTAATAATGCAATCATAGTAAACTATACTAGTTCAGCTATGCTGAGGTATATCAAAATTAAAAAAAATGTATATATTTTTGGAAAATAACATCGTGGATCCTTTATGATGTGCATTGGTTGTATTTTCGTTTCAAGTTTATATATTTCTTTTCAGTTAACTCTGAAAGATTTTCCTTCATGCTTGGAAGAATTAAGTCTCAAAGGAACTCATATAAAATCCTCCACATACTTTTTCCAACACTCGGACCAAAATATGCAGAAATTGAGGGTAAGCAAATATTTTGTTAAAATATGGCATATTTTACTCGCTGTTTTAGGTATTAATTCTTGACCAATGTCAATGGGTAACATGTAGCTTTCTCATGTCTGTTGCAAAATATGAAAATTTGGAAATCATATCAGCCATAAAATGCCTACGGTTACATTTAAATATGGTTCCTTATCTAAACGTGGCACGGTATGGGTGTGAGAAACTAAAAGTATTCGACTGCAGATTTACAAGTAAGTTGAGAAATATTTTTATATCAACTAATAATTTCTTTGCATATTAGTCGTAATGAGTGTACTCTTAATTTTTATTTTTAGGTATTGGACATGAACTGTTACGCACGTTCTATCCAAAAGAGTCGCTACAATCTCTTTACTTTCAAAGCTTAAAATCGGCAGAGTTGGATTACAACGAGTATATTTTTAATCAATCATACATGCGTGCTGAATCAACCAGCAGTCGACTTATACAGGGAGACAATTGCATCTGTGACGATAGCCTTTTCGAATTTTTAAATTCATCTGCTTGTGATATTCTTGATAAAATTCCCGATAGCGTTTTATATAAAGATCCCTACCCTGACTGCACATGTGGATCTAAAAAAAATAAATCGGGTAAGTGCTGCATAAATTGTTAATATAAACTTGCCGATATCTTGGTATCGTGAAAAAATCGTATCATTAACCAACACAAATTATGATTTAAACTTAAACAGAAGAATAGGTACAGCGGTATTTCTAATTTTATTTTGCAGGTCCACCATCTTTGGTTAATTTTGATGAATATTACATTTGTAACCCTCCAAGAAGAAAATCAATAAAATTTGTGTGTCAAAGACATGGACAAGATGTAGAAAAACTTTCAAATCATTTTAGAGAATTCTTTCTTAGTAACCAACATCAGTTTTATGCAGGTAGATATTTATAATATTGTATTAATGATAATAAGAATAATAATAAATAGCCAATTTCTATTTGTATTGAGTGATAGATTATTGATAACACATTTTTAATAAACAGAATATCCTTTATAAATACTCAACAAACTATTTATTTCATGTTTATATGCCAAAAATTGCTTTATATGCTTTATAATTTTAAAATAAAAAAGACGTTATTACCATTAGAAAGATAACAAATTTGAAGTTAATTGATCAGCACTTTGTTATTTACTGGAGCAAGCAAAGCAAAAATTGCTTTATATCTATTTTAAAATAAAAATGAAGTTGTTACCATGAGAAAGAAAAAATTTTTAAGCTAATTGATCAGCGCTTTGTTATTTACTGGCAAGTAAGTTACTACATATTTATATTCGGGAAGTCGGAAGTTTCAATTTTAATCAGTAATTTACCATTATGTACAAAATAATCATGTTTTTTTGAGTTACAATGAAAGAGAAACCACCTGCATGAAGATGAAAAAATGCTTTTAAATTCAAATGTTTTTAAATTAATGTATACGAAAACCTCTAACTACTTCTTTTTCTTACCTTTTAATTTTTTTAAATTGTGTTATTTTCAATATTAATGTTCAATAACACATGCAAGTTGTCAGCGTTTCAGCCCTTATATAGGATTGTCCTTTGTATAAACTATTACTTACAAATATTTTCCGAAGATGAACTTTGTAGAAACTTGAATTCTTAGAACAATATTTAGGTCTCTCACTTTTTGCTTCAAGTTTTACCACAAAGCTAAAAACAGCATTTTTTCAGATTTATGCAAGTAAGTATTTGTTCCACTTTAAATCAGGAAAGGAAAAACAACATACATACATACATACAGAGCTCCAAATAAAAATTTGTTCTATTTGGAGACGAGAACAGGTCGATAGTGACTAAAGAATAACAAAGTAGAGTTATTTTTCGAGTAATATAACATTTATCCTTATTTAACTATGATATGCTAACTAATATCTTGTCTATTTGTTTCCTAATTTAACAAATTTTTGTTTGAGGCTCCGTATACTACATGTGTAGTGAAATTTACAATGACAGTAGGCGTAACTCTGAAATTTTTATACGTTTTGACGATAATGGTCATGTATTACTTTCAATTCTACCTGAAGTGGAAGCTTCTCTTATATTTTTTTATATTTAGGTTTTGGCACCATCTCTCCCAAATAGAGTGATATGGGGGTTGATGGGTTTTTCTTTAATGATACATTTATGTCCTAGAGTATACTGTAAGAACAACGTCTTAGACAAAGAACTCATTATCTGACAAGTGACATTTCTGACACATTACGCTTATAGCGCATTATTTTGGATATATTTCCTTTACTATTAAAGGCTGACCCATCAAACTGTTTCATTGTATTCATGAAAGCACAGGCCATAATTTCAATTTTGTACCTAAATTAGTTTCAGAGTTTTGCCTACTGCCAACTAGTTATGTACCATGTAGTGTTTTCATGTATATGATGTACACTACTTGTTAAAATAAAATAAATCTGTATTATGATTACTCATATTGCAACAATTGTAAAATGCCACTGTGACATTTCGCTTTCTTTCCATTTTGTCACTATTAAGTAATTTTTCTGTTTGTATTTGACAGGAACCTTGCAAGTTTGTGTTTAGGTAGAACAAATTAAGATTTTATCATGCGAAGTTACATTACTCACTTGCTAAATGTTTTTGGGATGACTTCCTCTTGTTTCAAATATGAGACATTAATTTTTAGTTTCGTTTGTCTATTGATACCAGTTTGAGTAATAAATCTTTAAAAGTCATTATTTTCATAGGTATTGACCTCAAAAGTAGTTACAGTTTAGAGATTGTATCTCATTACAGACGTGAAGGCCTCAGAAGTTGAAAGTGAACCGGGTTCCTCAGACTCAGAATCGGACGATAATTGCGGGACTTGTTGCATGTACGGTATGGGCCGAAGTATGATACTATTAACACCAGGTAATAATCCTGGCACCATTCAGGAGGAAGTCTTAGAAGTTAACCCTTATGAACATGAACAAGGTGGCAGAGTCGTCAGTATATTTATATCGACACCATTGAGGGGAAGTTTTAATAACGGGTAAGATATTAACTTTTTGTAACTTCCGTTAATAATTTGTAGGCCCGTGACTATATTATTTATTACTTCCTTTTCAGTCAAAATAATGTGAATATCATACGTCCTGTGCCCAGTACATCTAGAAATGTCCAGCAAAATTGTGTCAACGAGAATTTGGAAAACTCAAGAAACGAGTCGAAAAGGCGACGTAGTGTAGACAAAGACCAGGATGAACCACAACCAAGCAAAAGCAAACGATTGAAAAGAAATGAAGACTTGGAGCAATTGAGTGATGAGGCTCGGGCTGCGGAGGTTAGCGAATTGATTGAGAGCGCTGATGAAATGGGAAAAAATATGAACAAATTCGTGAAAGATAGCATGGAGATTTGTAGTAAGAATAGGGCTTCTGTGCAAGAAAGGGGTCCAACCACATCACGGTAATTTTCTACATCAAACATATAATATTAACTCTTTCAATAATTAACTTAAAAATCTTAGTTTCTCCGAATTATTATTGTTTTCAAATAATTGTAGTGTTATCAATTTATCTACATAACATTTTGATGTGATGTAACTTTTTTATTTTCAAAGGTATTAAAAAGAACCAAAAAACAACACCCTACATATTTATTTTTAATTATTAAGACAGCAAATGTTTTTCTCATGTCAACAATATACCACACATTATATTTTGTTTTAATATTTTTAATGTGCCATGAAATGGTGGATACGTAGCACATTACATGTGAAATTATTTATTTGAATTTTGTTGTTAATATAATACAGTATTGACAGCAATACTAGATTACTTTCACGGCACCAAATATTGAGCAATTCGTACAATACAATAATATACGTGTTCACATTTTTATCACATATATCGGAAAATATTAAAACAAAATATAGTGTGTGGTATACCGTTGAAATTAGAAAATATGCTATCTTACCAATTAAAAATATATTGGAGATTCAAATTACCGATGAGGGTGCTGCAAATTGTAAACAAATATGGAGGAAGACGAGTAAAAATTTTGCATTTCATATCACATCATCTAGGAATTTAGCATTCATCTGCCATAAATATAGGGTCTTCATGTGCTAGTTAGGGTGAAATAAAGGATAAAAATAGTGGTAAAAGCAGTCAAACGTCCCATTCGTGCTTCATATGAATTTTTTGGGTTGAAACAGGTGCCCTAGTTTTTGTTTACTTGTATTTTGGACTAAAATAAGTGTGATAAACTGTATGGTGATGCTATATTAGTGCTTGTTTTTTGTTAAATAATGTTTAAATTAAAATATGTTCTGCTTTTATAAGACTAATAATAGAAAAGTATAGACAAACTGCAACAAAGTGGTTATGTTGTGTAAATAAACGTGTTCCCTGTTATTAAATTGTGCCTTTTGGAGAAATGAGTGAGAAACAGTTTCTTATACTAGGGCCAAACTTCTACCTATCTTCTATTTTAAACACTTCTATTGACACGTTTTGTAGAATGACACCCCATAAACACGGCAGTTTTTTTTGTGTTGATTTCTTTTGAATGCCATTTGAAAATGTAAAAATAAAGATGTACAAATACTAACAACGTCGTTTTTCACTTTGTAGTACCAAAAAATCACAAGCACCACGAAATTATTACGTTAAACAAATCCAAATACGTGTTATTTATCATTATATCAGCAATAAGCCTCCAAAATTAACTTTTAAGTAGGTTCAAATATTTTCATGCAGAGGGCCATTCATTTTTGGAATCGCCAATAGGGTGTTCTATTTATAAAAATACAAGTTATGTGAATATATTTTAAACCTGAGTCTTTTGTTTTTTTACCACAAAACTTGAAAAGCAACTCCCCAACTTGGTTTTTGGTTTGTTTTAATACCTTTGAAAATAAAAATAAAAAAGTTAAATCAAATTAAAATGTTATCGAGATAAATTGACAACACTGTGCTGTACAGATTTTCTTTTTATAAAAAGGGATACTTGTTGAATGTATTATTCAGTTTATCTAGTGTTCCAGAAGTAGAAATGGAAAATGGTAATAGGATAAATCAGTTTCAAGAAGCACCGAGCAATACTGGTATTGTTCGCTCAAAAGATGATAACAGCGTGGCATCTACTTCAACTGATTATAGTCCGAAAACTACTAATAGGGGTGATCCTTCAAGGTAAGCGTTTTCCTACAAAATAAGACTTTCAGTAGTCGTTAAGGTGGTGATTATTGATCTCTAATCATACAATTTCTAATCTAATGTGTATAGCAGAGCTGTGATCCCTGAGTCATTCAAGGAAATTGTATGTAAAATTATGTCGAAATTACGTAGTTTGATGATTCTTCATAGTAAGTTACCTATCAAACAGTATTTTGATGTCATTCTTTCATACAAATTTACTAGAAAACCTTCAAGAATTGCAGGAATAAAGTAATGTAATGAATGTAGAAGTCTGATTAGGGAATCATTTAGACAATTTACACAGACAGAAAGTTATCGACATTATTGATCTATGTAAATATTGTTTTTCAGTGCTCCAGAATGTGCAAATGCTGAAAATGAAAATAGGAGTAACCAAGTTCTAGAAGCACAAATCATTGTAGATCCTATAAATAATAATGTTGCTAATGACGGGATTGGAGGTGGATCTAGCTCTGATCAAAATTTCCCTAACAGAGCAACAGGCGGTGAATCATCGAGGTCAGTGTTTAGTAGTATAACATAAGTGAACACCTTGAGGAGTATAACTTACCTTTTTGGACACAATTTTATTTTTTGTTTGCTGCAGAATGGGGTATTTTCCTTCAACCGAAATGAAAGTGGAAACCTGTATTTTTATAAAATATATATTTTATATTTATTAGGATAAAAATTATTAAGATTCAATTTTACAATTTTATTCTATATTCGTGACGTCACTAAACCAAAACTAGGGAATATGTATTCTATAAAAAGGCCACACTGATAATATGTGGCTAATTCCAGTTTGCAACGATGAGAAACGACAGTCGACATTTCGATAATTGACATTTGAAATTTCCTGTTTGTGTTTGGCTTGACAACTTTACGTGTTGTATTGTTGTTTTCTTGTGAAGTAAACTTTTATTAAATATGGAGCAAGGTTTTGTAGAGGCTAAGTCCGACAATTTACCGGTTATAGATCCGTTTATGATAAAGATCCTATAGATCCTTTTAGAAATAAAAGGTATGAAAAATGTAAGGTTAGTATTTAACTTAAGAGTATTACTGCAAAGTCGATTAAATATATTAAAAAATTACCTTTACACATTACGTTGTTTTTCTATTACTAATAAATACACTTGTAATCAGTCACAGGCAGAGACAACAATTCACAGGTAAAATTATAAACTAAAAACAATGTCTCATGTTTACCATGATGTTTACCATAATCAAACAATTCAAACATAAACAAAAGTAAAGTTGTCACGCAGTGATACCAACCACACAAATGAAAATACCCTAAAAATCACTAAAAAAATGGCGCAAATTTTGAATTTTCGCTTAGTGAGGTCACATAGATATCGCGCACAATAAAAAAATAATTTATGGACTTAAATGAACCCAATATTAAAATTCCAGAAATATGTATCTCTTCTTTTTCCAACTACTTTCCATTGCCGATGTAAAAAAAAAATAGGAAAATACCCCATTACAAATTACTTTAGCTACCTTTGGAGAACAAAGATGGTGCCGTAGATAGTACCTTGTAATTTGTGAAAGTTAAACGGAAATACATTTATTTATTATCATGTTATTCTTTGTTAATTAATATTCAAAGTGACAGCAATCCTTTAACAATTGACATCTATACTAGAGCTGTGTTATTTGGGTTAAGTGAAACATCAAGAAAATGATTTGCACAAAAAAGACTTTCATTTGATATGTGACTGTTTATTTTAGTTAAAAACCTGTTTACAGCTTGGTTAATGAAACAGTTGTGAATTGTTTGCTGACTATCGATCTTCCAGTTTTATCACATCACAGCTGGTAAATAGTTTAATAATCCACTAGCCTTTGCTGGAGAAATAAAGTAAATATTATAAACTGTCAAACAGACACTAATTTATTGTCGACATCATAGGCTTGTTCGCGGTACCCTGCGAACTAGTTCGGGATTAGTCAGAAGCAGTTGCTCAGTTACTGGTTCTTGTTACAGTGCACTCGTTGAACGAGAACAGTTAAGAAGTACCTGGGCAGCTACTTCTAACTAATCCCGTACTAGTTCGAAGTGCTCCGTAAACAAGCCTATTATATATGAATAGATTTACCCGGGTACCCGAAAACGACTTGCTACCCAGTTCTCATTTTAGGACCCGATAACCCGTTAAATACCCAATAACCCTCTAAGCACCTCCACTCAGTCGCCCTCTGTGTGACTCATATTCATATGACAACTTGTTTTTTTTGCAGTTTTGCGTTGGCGCAGGTTTGGCAATACAAAATATGATATGAATTGGAAAATATTTGCTATGTTGAATGCTATGGGTTGATATCACGTAATAGATAAATAGCGGGTAACGGGTAAATAACGGGCATACCGGGTTATTAACGGACAGCGAGTAATTAACGGGTAGCAGTAAATACCGGGTATTGGAAACAAGTACCCGGGTAGTAAAATTAACGGGTATCGATATCCCTAATTTACATTCATTTAATAATTTATGCATTCAAGCAAGAATAGCAGATCTGAGTAATTGGTTCTTTCGACTTTTATTTCTTATAGTTAATTAACTTTAGAGTTGTCTCTACTGTAGTGTAGTTTTGTAGACATCACAAAGTTCATAAACCCTCAACTAAGACTTAAATTACATGCTAAAATGATTTCAGAAATGTGATTCATTACGTCATACCAAATATATATACCTATTATTAAGGTTTTCTCAGTACATGCTTTAAAGCACATCTGCAACAACTAAAAAAATATTTGCTTATAAGCATTGTAAGATATTTAACTAAAAAAAACACACAGCTTAATTTCCTAATCTAGTTCATACCTTGGTATCTGAAAACTTTTTTTATTTTAGGCACGACAATGGTAACAATACACCAAGAACAGCTATAATCACAATACGAAACAGAGAAAGAAGCCGTTTCGTAAACCCACTGTTTGTACAAATAGAAAATAAGCATATTAAAAAAAAATCACGCCTCCGTAGACTCTCTTTACGAGGCTTTCGGAGAATCACAAATGTAACTTTAGATTACGTTAGAAATTTAAAATTAGATTTAATAGATTTGACATACACCAGTGTTACTATGGAAGGTATAGAAAATTTTCTCGCGTACAATCCTAACTGTAGGGTTGTTCACCCTTTGTACTGCATTTGCAAACCATTAAATCCTTTTTAAATAGGATTGTTTATATATATTTTTTTTTTCAAAATATTAATTATATACTTATTTATAATTGTAATAAATTTTTTAATATTTCTTCTAATTTTTTTTTAGCCTTTCCTATAAAAAGCGTGTCACAGTCAGTATGTTATTGAAGAACCAATAGAGGTAGAATTTAAAAAATCTGATAGCGAGTCAATTAATAATAATAATAATATCTCTACTAGTGATGTGTCGAACCCGCTATTTTTAAATAGCAGCCACTCCTGCTACTGCTAATCTTATTTAGCAGTTAAAAATAGCTGCTATTTTATTAGCAGCTATTTATTTTTTAGTACGTTTGCGTAGTTGTCTGTTTATTAGCAGCTAACAGTTGACATTTTACCTTAGCTCAAATAAATGAACATATTCACTGTGGCTGATAGCAGCCATAAATATAATTTGATATTTATATTTCATGTTTTGGATGAAAATAAATGTAATTTATGACTCCTTTTTTGTAAGGACCGTTTCCCGATCAATGGAGGTAGGTATTTGGTATTCCGATTACGGAGCGGGTTAATTGACAAAAAAATAGAACAAAAACAGCGTGCCACGTGCACATAAGTTTATAAGGGCAAGTTGAGCAATACTTCTTAAGAATTGAAACTACTAAGTCTTAATTTCCCGGTGTTCTCTTTACATTTCAAGTTCAGAGAAGGTTTTTGAATTATAAATTATAACAACAATATTAATTCGTGTATGAAAAATAAGCATGTCCTTCCTCTCAAATGACATGTAAAAAATAATTTTTACGTTCTATTTATTATTCAGTAGGTACACCGATCACCCCTAAAATGTCTTGCTGAAGGTAATAAAAACACTTTTCTATAATACCACAGTATAATCACAAGTATAAGATATATATCTTATACTTGTGGTATAATGCTAAATACTGTGATAATACCAAGTATTTTTTTAGATATTTATTAAACACCAATATAAACAAACACCCCCTCCCAATTTTATAAGACAGTAGGAAGGTCTCAGTTTACTGTTTATTGACAGGTTCAGTTGTAATAGTAAATTCCTGCTATTAAATATTAATTATTATTATTATTAAAAATATTTTTGTTTACGTTATTTATATAAATAACTTTTATAATTTATAAATATAATAAATAATTTGTATGTATAACCATTTATTCAGCTGTTAGGTACAAATCTTTGTATAGCCTCTTAAATTATGCCGCTGAAATAAGCGAGCAGAACGAACAAAAAATATTGTTAAAAAATAATGTTGTAGGAATTAGGTACATATTCTTTCCCTAAATTTAACTTCGTCTGCCGTGTGGTCTACCGCTTCTATGTCGATTGTTAAATTAAATGCTGCTGCGTTACCGAGGCCGGCCGGTCTGTGGGGCGGCCGCCAGACCTAACTGCTACTGACTGCTAACTGCTAAGGTAAACTGCTTCACGCTACACTGCTACACTGCTAATTTACCTTACTTGCTCTGAAATCGCAGTCTTCGGTTGGCGACCAGGCGTAGTGCGTGGGCATTTAGCAGCAGCAAAGTGAATAACATACAACCACAACCTGCTAAATAATTAGCAGCTATTTTTCTTAAGCTGATAGCAGTTGTTACTGCTACTACCATTTAGCAGTTAAAAAATAGCAGACTGCTATTTAGCAACCCATCACTAATCTCTACCCCTCATTCTAATCACAAGGATTAGCCCGGAAGTCTGAGACTTGTGTGGGAGAGGGGGCGGCATATTATTATTTCGCGGGCCACATTTGCGCCTCAGGAACGACTTACGTTGGTAGGCCCTAACCACCATTCAGTGCTGGAATGAGGGAAACCTGGAAAACCTCATTAGTGAGGGGATGCCATTGATGGTGATCATATTTGATTATAAATAAAAAATATTTGATTTGCCAATAACTCAAAAAGGGTAGTTAGAAAATTATAGAAGGAAAAACTTTATCCGCAATGTTTTTCCATAATTGAAAAAGCCCTGTTTTAAGCCGTTAAGTACTAGTTATTTATATATTTGAAATAAAATACAAATGAACAAAAATAAAAATTTGTTTATGTGAATCTTAAAATATACATTTTGTCTCATCAATATAAAAAGTGAGTCGGCTATTTGACAGTTTTTATTAGAACTGGTTCCTGCATTTTTTCAATAATGCCAACAGAGTGATTAGACGCATTAAATTACATCACGTGTCTCTCAAAACGAAAAGATAAGAAGGTGCCTTAAATTTGAACTAATTCATTTAGTTCATTGTAAAGAACAATTAGGTTTTTTTTATTTTTAGCAATTGGTTTGCGAACTATCTTATACGCGTCTATTAAAACTAGGCTTATACTAACAATATTTTATAGTAGGCTTCTTAGTATATAAAAAAACAGTCTGGTACGTACGTAACTACAAAGTTAAGAGAAATGTTTATAAAAGCCGTTAATTTAATTTTTCTTTAAATTTAAATCCTAGCTTAATCAAATCTTCTCTAGCTTCTATAATTTCCTAAAAATAAATATAAAGTTAAATTATTTATACCTATCATTTAAGTGAAACTATTTCCTTACCCTTTGTAATTCCTCGGCTGCTTCAGGGCAATCATTAATTGTTAATGTTCGATATATCACTATAGAGATTGCATATAACTGAAAAAAAAATAATATATGTATATCAATATGTAATATTCATTGTATAAAAGAAATAGAAATACCTACCCCAAAAAGTACAAGAAATATTACTGGTGAATAAAATACCAAGTTATAATTTTGCTGTACAAAACTACTTTGAATTTTATTTGTAACCAGGCAAAACCAAATGGCGAAAATCACTCCAAAAGCTGAAAGCCATTCCTGTAACTTGGACATGTTTTCTACTACTCAAAGTTTTCAATATAATATATCACTAAATCACTATAACAAAAAAGAATACTTTTATCAGTTTAGTTTTATCACTTCAAAATTGAAGATTGAGGTTATGAGGGAAAATGACGTGTAATTTCAGAGTGAAACCAAACGAACCGAAAGTTACCAAATTACCTTAAATTTTAGCAATGCCAACTTTACAAAATTAGTGGATTGTTTTGATTACAGATGACAGATGGGATATATAGGGTATATCAGGGGCTGGGCACTCTCCCGCTTTTGACAGTTCAAAATTTTAGTGAGAGAACGGGTCACAAGAGGCGCTCGTGACGGTTTATCGATTATTAGACAGAGACAAACTATATATCATCTCATCTCATCTCGCACCGCGACGACGCGACCACGTGCAGTACGGTGCAGTAGCGCAGTAGCCGTTAAGTGTTATATCGTGTGGTGGTTCGGTTATTATCATAAGTGTGTTCTTATTTGCTATTTTTATTGTTTTCTCTTAAAGTGTGGTCTTCTTGTGTCTTATAAGGTTTAATTGGTGTTTATGTAATTATAATTACATTATCATTTCTTGTGTATATACTTTTTAAAATTAACAATGGTGGTGCGTTGTTGTGTGCGTGGATGTAATGTAAAAGCCATGCAGGGTATTAAAATGCATATTCTACCCAAGGATTTTGAGGTAAGACTGAATTTTACAAATTTTTTCGTCCAATTATAAATCTCATGATCACTTACATACTTTTATTTAATAATTAAAAATAAATATTTTTAACTATGAGGTTATACCTAGTATAATGATTAATTTTTATAGTCCAAGAACTGCGATCTTGATAATAGTACTTGTACATTACTTTACACATAGACATAAAATTAACAGACTAGTGCATATAATGATACCATTTTATAATATGAATTAACTTTTCAGAGACGGCGAAAATGGTGTGAAGCCATTAATAGGCCAGATTTAATTGAAATAAATGAATCGTTGAGGCAGAATGTTATAAGAATTTGTGGGTCTCATTTTGCTGACAAATATAAAATTGATAACCCTCATCTTAGGACCCCTCTAACGTTTGATGCTGTTCCATCAATTATACCAGGTAAGGATTATGTGAAGATGAGCTTTTAAAGTGTATCGTACTGTGGGTGTTAATTACCTTATTAGATTTTTATAAATGTACTTGTTAAAAACTAAGCGCTTACATATTTAAGGTACCCAGGCCCTTAAATTCCATTCCATTTCCATTAAAATTCCGATCTAAATATTTTCTACCTACTTTATAGATGCATTCATTGTAGGAGCCCAGAATTACTAATTGATTTATTAAAGTTTGTTTAGATATTTATATAAAGGTTTATGCGTTTATATTTTACGAGCCTTTTTAATATCATCTGGCAATTCCAAAATTTTGATTGTAATAATAACAATAATGAAAGGTATATTTTTAGGGACTTCTTTCATGGATTTTATACCAGAAGAAGGCTTGGAAAATCAACCAGGCAGTGTTCTAGATGAACCTGGCCCTTCAATTGCTCATTCTTTAAGTCCTCTACAGACTCCAGGTAAGAACAGTACATTTAAGCTTCTTTAAAACTTTGTAGGTACATTAAACAATAGCAGGAGTTATCATTTAGCAGAAAATCATTTATAAACCACCTTATAATTATTTTATTTGTAAACAGTATAATTAACTCCACAAAATAAAATGTAGCTTTAATATATAGAGAAAATAAACCAATATGATTCTAATTCTTATAATATGTTTTATTTCAACACAGGCTCTCAATCAATCCTGATGGCTGAAAACCCAATTACTCGTAGAATGCAAGTTACTCCAAAATCAAAACGTAAGTCACGGCTCCTCCATTTTATGTTTTTTTTTTTCATTTAACGTAATTTGTAGGTGAAGTTCTTAAAGCCAAATTTTTGGATACTGTAGGAGTTGGATCTAAAAGCCAATTAACACCAAAGGCGCGTAAGTTATTCAGCTGTGCTAAGAATTTGCAGAAAGTAGCCAAACGCCTAAACTTTGAAAATGCCGATAATAAGGAACGTGTTACCAGAGCTTTGGAATTTGCTGAGTCGGAAGAGTTTTTAAAAACCAAAGTGAATGAACGTTCTACAAAGTTTATTTGGAGTCAGCTCCAGATGCAACATAAAAATCCAAGGGGTCGTCGTTTTTCGTTTGACGACAAAGTATTTGCTTTGTCTTTAATGAAACAAGGACCACTAGCCTATAAAATTTTAAGGAGAACTTTTGCCTTGCCCGCACGAAAGACGTTAACTAAACTTTTGAATAAAATTCCATTTAATACTGGAATTAATAAAAAAATGTTTGAAACGTTGAAGATCTCTGTTCATAAAATGGACCCTCTTGACCGTTGTTCTATTTTACTTTTTGATGAAATGTCACTGGATGCATCATTGTCTTATGATCAAAAGAATGATGTTATAGTAGGGTTTGAGGATACTGGCACAGAAAAGAAATTAAAGTTGGCTGATCATGCCCTCGTGTTACTAGTAAAAGGTATCCATAAGAAATGGAAACAGCCCGTTTCCTACTATTTTAGCCAGGGCGGCTTCAACTCGATTGAATTGGGAAAAATTTTAAAATCAACTATAGAGGCTTTGCAGGAAATTGGATTCACCATAATTGCCACTGTGTGTGATCAGTTTTCGGCCAATTCAACCGCACTCAAACGACTTGTTGAATCATCGGGAGCAAGCAGAGACACCAGATTTCCATTATTTACAATTGGAGGTCAAGAAATTGTAGGTATTTATGACCCACCTCACCTATTGAAAGGTATAAGAAATAATTTATTGAAAAATGATATTAAATTTAAAATGGACGGAAAGGAAAAAACAGCTTCCTGGAAAGATATACAGCACCTATATGAATTGGACATAGGTGATTTTAATACAAGGATGTGTTACAAATTAACAGACGGTCACATTTACCAAGAAAAAATGAAGAAAATGAAAGTTAAGCATGCGGCACAAGTCTTTTCGCACCGGGTTTCATCCACCTTAAGATGGACTGCAAAATTTGGTAAGTTTTTATTATAGTTTGTTAGTATTTCTTATTTCTTGTTCTAATACATAGTATCTTATGTGGGTATGTTCAAATTTCAATCTAATATTTGTGTTTACACAACTAGGTATGTGTATAAAATATTAAGCAGTTGCGGATTTACTGATACATTACTGTATTACTGGATTTACTGATTTACACTTTATAGGACGGTCTCGCGAACTCTAATTCTTAGACTCATCTTAGATTCTTACTTCATGTAATTTTTCTCTAACATTTTCTCAAGTTCAGATGTCCCTGAACCTGAGCTTTATCGAGTGTGGAGATTAAAAAATCATAGACTCTTCACCATTGCTATCTAAAAATTATTTTTTGTTTATTTATTTATTTTTTCTTCTATTTTTTGATACTGTGTAGTTACTAATCAAGTTTGTGCACTTTTAGGAAAGGAAGGCATATTAAGTAAAACTGTCGAAGGCACTGCTGACTTTGTGTCCTTAATGGACCAACTGTTTGATAGTATTAATGGATCCACATACGACGCTGATCATGGAAAGGATCTCAGATGTGCCGTAAAAAATGACTCGCCCCATTTATGTTTTTGGAGAAATACCGTAGAGGTATTACGATCTGCCAAATTTATAACAAAAAAAGGTGAAGTTGTACCTCCATCCCTCACTAATTGGATTAAAACCCTCCATGGCTTCATTTACATTTGGCGTAAATTACATAAAATGGGGTTCAAATATTTATGCCCAAGAACCATCAACCAAGATCCTCTTGAAAATTTTTTTGGCTGCATCAGAAGCCATGGGGTGCGAAACATAAATCCTTCATGTTTACACTTTGTTTCGTCATTTAAAAGTTTATTGATTAGTAATTTTACTTCACCCCACTCGCCTGGGGCAAATTGTGAAAATGACGACAATTCCGTGTTGGATTCACTGCATTTGTTTCTTATGGAGAGCAAAAGTGGTGAAGGTATTATTGTGGAAGACACTTTATACGATTCTGCAGAAACTGCAGCAGAGATACATGAAAATATTGAATTTAGTGAAGTAGAGAATGAAGCTATTGTTAATACGCATGCCTATATTGCAGGATACATAGCTAGATCTATATTTAAAAAAATTGGCAAATGTTCTGTGTGTTTAAATCAGTTGATTTCATCCTCTACTTCGTCTGAACATGAATTAATATCTTTGAGGGACTACAGACATAAATCATTATTAAGACCAAGAACACAATTTAGAAGAATGTTTTCAAAAATGGTGTATTTATTTAATATCTTTTTTATAAAAGTAGCGTTAAAGAAAGGCATTAAAGAAAATTTGACGAAATTGTTTAAAGGACAGTTACACAATCCATTTGTGTGTGACCAACATAATGTTTTTCATTTATATATATCTCATTTTTTGACATTTTTTCTCCATACTTATTTAAAAAACATTAATAGAATATTGAAAGGTCAAATTTCAGTAAATCAAAATGACAAAGATGAATTAAAAGTGTTGGCACAAAACAGATATAAGCAATTAAAAACAAAACGCCAAAAATTAAAAATTGTAAAAGGGTTGATTTATTAAATGGTTCCTACCAAGTTGAATTTTTTTAAAAAATATATACATAGTTACAGTTATTTCGCTTTTCTGTTCTTAAAATGTCAATTGACGAATAAATATTTTATATTTTTGTAATTGCTCTCTTGCTTTTTAAGAAAAACCAATGTCTACATATTTTTGTTGTCCGAAAAAGTAGGAAATTAGGAAGGAAAATAGAAATAAATCAATTATGTTTTAATGTTTTTACAAAATGGTTGATTAAACCACCTTCGCAGGGGTGTAAAATAAAATTGGTGATACATCTCTGTTTAACTGGTTTTATTGAACTTTTAGTCTTCAAATCGATGCCAAATATGTATATAAGAGATAACTAAATTTAGAAAAACTGTATGGTCGCTATTTAAAAAAAATTGTTAAAACCACATATCTTAAATACGAATAAATTCTGTTATGGGTTATAAACGCATTTTTTTTTTTCGTTTTTCGAGGAGGGCGGTTTTCGCACTGCAGCCTCTAAGGCTTTTTGTGCTTCCCCCCTCAACATTCAGATACATCCATGGTGAAAGCGGAATTCGAACTCTAGACAGAGTAGACCGATCCCGTCTCGAGTTTCTCGGCGATACTGCACTCCCAGTCATCAGGCGACGCACCTCTGTTCCCCTTAAATGAGGTTCCTCTACCTGACTTTGCCTGTTCAATAAGTTGGGAAATGGCTTCATCATTTTATTACAACTCGTATTGCGATGGGGATTATACAGAGAAAATTCTGTACCCTGACATTTTTATTTATAGAGATTTTTTGAATAATCAAAAACTGAATCAAAGATCGAGAATTTGAAAAATATGAATGCGACCACCAGAATCCAGTTTTTTAAATGGAACACCCTCTATAGGTATTTCATTAAATTTGGAAATCATATTGTTTCGAAAATCTTATATATAAACCAAAATGGCGTAACTTTTACTCTGTGTTAACTTCTGTAGGAACATGATCTATGACCCTAGTTTTTTGTTTATACTTTTGAAGAAGTAAGTAAAGATAAACATGTAACACCCTGTATTTTCGAAATTACAAAAAAAAATATGGAATCTAAATTTAATGAAATATATAGGATGTACCATTTAAACAAATCATACGGTTCCGATATCAATATCTTCTTAATTTAAAAAAATTTATTAATTTTGTACGAGCCAGTTTTTGAAAATGTAAAAAACTTCTATAAATAAAGAAGTTCGGGTAGAGGAATAGTGTGAAAATCCTGTACAATTAATAGATTATAAAGTAACCATTCTGTGAAGTTATTGGATTATAAAGTGCTCATTCCGTGCAGTTTGTTTCCAGTGTAGTAACGGAACGGGTTCCAAGAGGTCGCTTGAGTTTCAAATTGGCGGCAAGTGCCGAGTGGTCCATCTAAAGGGTTAATATAATCTGTGGGGTATATGTCACAGATCAGTCACAAAGAAATGTAATATTTTGTGACAAATTTAAAAATCTGGGTTTGGTGTAGTGAACAATCTCCAATATTTTGTTGAAGAAAGTTTCAGTGAATGTATCTTGTTTTGTTATAAATTATTAGAGCTGAATGTAATTTGTAATATTTGTTTTGGCATACTATAATCAAGAATTGAATGAATAACCCAACTAAACCTTTTTAAAATTATTTTTGTATGTACCTAATTCAAATACAATGACCTACCTTTATTAAACTGATGCTATCAAGAGTTTTCTACAGTGATTAAAGTATTTAAATTAAAATAAAACAAATAAATTTAACCTATAAATTGTAGATAGCACTTAGATGGTAGCCTTTGTTCCGAACTTCTTCAAACATGGAAAGTAGTGTTGTAAGATTTATCTTAAAAGGTATTCGAATTAAGTTAATTTATTTACATTCCTTCATGTTTCATACTTTTAGGTGGTGTTAAAAAATCTGCTAAAGATTTTGAAGACTTTAAAGTACAAATTCAGAGAATAGATGGATCTGTGGTAAAGTTACCTCCTGATTATTCCTATGTTGACGTTACGATACCTGAGGGAAACTATACTTTAATTAAGTAAGTTTCTTTTTTGTTTATTTGATAAGCTGCTTTAGTTAGTTCTTGAGGTCTGTAGCATCTTGGGATAAACTGATCGTGAGCATTCACAATTCTGATTTCAATGGTAAAACAAGTCTAACCTAGTTAGTTCTTTGTTAAAAAATATTCTTTTCTAGTCTATGATTTCGTATAAAATTATTTATGACTTGGGATTTTTTAAAGTAATATTAAAACTTTAAATTTAAGATTTAGTTAAAAAAAAAACGTCCAAAAATGGTAGGTACATATGTCTTTTATCAGCATACACATCATAATTCGATAATAGTATAAATTTCAAGTTGGCAGTAGATCTCTGATACCTACCTATGTATATGAGTGAAGTGATATATTCCTTGTAGATATATTCATTGCAATAAATCAAAATCGACATAAATACAAATTTATAATAGATATTACAGATAAATTTAATAATGATGGATCTATCTTATCTAGGTATGTAATTTTGTCTACAGAGTGTTAGAGAACGATGAGCAGTCATTCATTTTTAAGATTATCAAATTAGGGTGAATCCCTCTAGGTTGATTTTGGTCAGAGATGGCCCTATGAGATTACAATTGGAGGGCCTTTTTTGTATAATTTTGAAAAATATATATATTTGAAGAATTATCGGTATCAGTTGTAACTCAACCAGTTTTGAGATATGATAAAAAACCTAATTTTCAACCTTGTGCCAAGCCTTTTCATGTTTTTTTAGGCATAATCGTCCTTGAATTGTGAGTGACTGTATTATACGTAACTCGCCTTGTATTAACTTGGGTAAAGACAACAGAAATACAGGAATAATCAGTAAAATTGGCAAGAAAAATGTTCCCACAGTTATTAGACACAAACAAACGTTAGATTCAAACTGGATTAATGTATACCTAATGAACATAATAAATAAAAATTTAGCAATTGCTTTTTCTTATAAAATCGAAGTAAATGCTTGAAAGCCAATGAATAAAAACTGAAGTAATTGCTTTTGCTTCCAGCAATCGCTTAAAAGTGCATAAATTGCTTTTGGTCCAAGCTCTTTCGTCAAAAATAGAAGCAATTGCTTACATATGCTTAAAATATGATATTAATTAAGGAATTGCTCTTTTTAATGTGGCAATTGCTTCCAAATTTTGAATTTAGGTTGATGCCCCTGCATCATTTGCTTGTACAGTCAAGTTTGGTTCTCTTTGGCATATACATGAGTTCTTATTTATTTGTGCCTTTTTAATTATGGCAGAATATATGAATGTGCGTAAAATAAAAATGTACAGTGTACTTAAAAATTTCAGACGATGATTTCAAAAAGTTATATCAATTTGACCGCAATTGAATTGTTAGCACATTCTTTTTTGGTTGATACTGGTGAAAGACGAGGACGAGACGAGTTTATATTGCACTATGACCTATAAATAAGACGAAAGTCTTTCTGCGGCAGTTGTCGGATTCGGGCTTTCAAATTCTGTAGCTGAAGAACTCGGTGTTTACCAAACTACAGACTGTGACATCCATTTCTGTAATGCATGCAGTTTTGGAGAAGGCCAATATTTTGATTACGTTTCCTAGAAGTGCTGAAGATTTTGTGGAAGTTAAAGTTGTGGTCAGAGAGGTACCATTTTCCAACTGCTAATCGGAGCGATAGACACACGTCAGAATTTTGTGATTTATTAAGAACGCTTTTTTTTTCTGTAATTTGTAGACAAATATAAAATGCTTTTCAATTTCATCATTATTATCAAATTCGTCACTTCCACTCGAATCTGCCATATCAGAAAATTTAGTTTTTTATTTTTCACAAAAAGATAACAGATGTACTGAATAATACCCACATTGTTGAATTAACGTCACCTCTATTGCAAATTCGACACCAAAATTAAATATTTGTAAACTAGAGTGAATTGAGGCTATTTAAATTTGCAGGTCTAGACCCGTTGAGTAAGCAATTGCTACAGAGACGTAGGAAAGGCAGTATTTGCTTAAAAGTTTTGTTCATGTCAAGATCTAGCAATTCCTTTTACTTTAGCATTATTTGCTATAAGCAATTGCTTAAAGTAATTGCCTGAATTTTTATTTATTAGGCTCATTATCTATACTTATTTTTATCTTGGAAAATTATTTATCTTCACACGGTGATTATCTTATAGTTATATCTTATTTAAATTTAAATATAAAAGCAATAATCCATGTAATCATTTGTATTTAATAATAGTATATTATACTATAAGGGACAGAAATGCGTTATTTTGGCAGAGGTGCAATTTGAAGCCCGAGGGCGAAGCCAGAGGGCTACAATGCACCGAGGACAAAATAGCATTTCTCCCGAATGGTATATACTATTTTTCCACGGTCTCATTAACTTAAAAACACATATTTTGTTATTATGAAGTAAGTAGCACCAGAATTATTGTATTCGGATTTGAGCATTTATTTAGTAGTCGTTGAGTTATTGTCATAACTACAAAATAAACAAACAAAAAGAATTGTCAAATTAAGATGTTAGTTTGGTTTAGTTTACAGTTTGTTTAGTGCTAGTGCACAATGAATAATTGTGAGTCGGAAGAGATTGTGGAGGCTGCAAATATTGCAATAAGCAATTTGTTACCTACGAAGTCAAGATCTTTATACGATATAGCTTACAATCGGTTCAAAACGTGGTGCGCCGAGAAAAATATTCAAGTATACAGCGAGAATGTTTTGTTGGCATACTTCAGGGAAAATGCAAAGAATTACAAGTCTTCCACATTATGGGCGCAATATTCTATGGTTAAGTCATGCGTGATAATTTACGACCACATAGATATAAGCAAATTCCCCAAACTGATCGCATTTTTGAAAAGAACCGGTGACGGATATCAAGCGAAAAAATCGAAAATATTGACAAAGGGTGAAATCGACCGTTTTCTATCAACTGCAGATGACAAAGAATTCTTAATGATTAAGGTAAGATTACTTTTGTTGTTAGGTAGGTATTTCAATTATTTAGTATTTTGATTTTTTATAGGTTGTATTAATTCTGGGGATTGCCGGAGCTTGTCGAACTGATGAACTAGTCAATTTAACTGTAGATGATATTGAGGATGTAGGCTCATCCTTGATTGTAAAAATTCCAAACACTAAGACAAAGATTCCACGAACCTTTGTGGTTACCGATGTGGGAAATATGCTTGAATTGTATCGAAAATACCTGTCCCTTCGTTCTCCCCACGTCAAGCATAAGCGCCTTTTTTTGTACTACAAAGCAGGAAAATGTAGTTCGCAGCCAGTTGGCAAGAATACCATCGGAAAAATTCCTAGTGTAGTAGCTTCGTATTTAAAATTACCTGATGCTGCATGTTATACTGGTCACTGCTTATGAAGATCTTCAGCGACATTACTGGCAGATGCTGGTGTGGATATCACGACAATAAAGCGTCATGCTAGTTGGAAATCAACGACAGTCGCTGAGGGTTATGTCGAGAACTCCATTGAAAATAAGACCAAAATTGCTAATCACGTTTTAGTAGGTACCACCACTAGCGCAATCACAAAAACTTTAAATGTAAGCGAAAGTAATATTCCTTCTAATATTAATTTTGAAAATTGTACAAATGTTACATTTAATTTAAATGTCAATAAATAATTTCAATGTTACCTCTTTTTTTGCATGAAAAACGTTCTCCATAATGTAAACTCCCTTGGGAGCATTATACTCCCTTGGGAATAATCGACTACTTCTGTTTCAATTTTGATGTCATAGAAACTGATTTCTACTCCCGACCGTGGAAAAAAGCTTTACTGTATAATTTACTGTATTATATACCAATTTCTCATGACCGTATCTTTTGACATGAAAGAAAAGGAGCTAGTATGGGGAGTAATTTCAGAAACTTTAAAACTCTCTAGAGGGTTAACAGTATGTTTTTATATAGTTAAGATGCTTTTAATTCTCATATTTTAACCAAGATATTATTCTCTTCTTCTTCTAAGTCCAAAAGTCTACTTGCTGAAATTTCTCTTAGCTTGCAAGGTTCCAAAAATGGTTTACCCAGGAGTGTTGGCCTCATGCAGAGTTCTTCTCTGCAAAGGACCTTCCATGAGGGCCTTCACATGATTCTGTCCTGGTTTTAAAAACCCGTAATTCCTATGTTATAGTTCAACCCACCAACCAAGATATTACCCACATGTATATATATTTCAGGGGCAGCCTATATATGCTCAGCTGCCCCTTGTTCTTCGAAACAGAACCAGAATATGTTATTTTCAGTAGTCAAAAAATAAAATAATTTGCGATTGTTGGCATCATTTTGTTACTACCAAATTAAACAATGTATTGGTACATCTGTAATACCCAGCCCAGTAGCCCAATGCTGAGGGTTAAATCTCTGAAATTTTGGTGTACAGGATGGCATTATGTGCAGTGATCATAATGTTGTGGCATTTTTGGCAAATGTATTGGAAACTACTTTAAAATTTGTTGATTTCCATTCCACAGCATATGTTCTAGCATATAAAAACATTACATGTTTCTTCGCATGTTCTTTCAGTTTCCACTTTCTGATTTCTCAGCTTGTTTTACACTTTTTTTACATCTGTTGTTTATGAACTGCTACTCAGATTATGTTTGGGTAGTTAAGAATCTGTAATTTTTAGATCTATAGTTTTTAAAAATTATCTAGTAAATAATTTGCTCATTATTATACGAAAGTTGCCTAATGAAAACGGAAGCAAGTAAACCCACAATTTATTTTTGCATATTTCGTATTACCTACTAAAATTATAAAATGTTCAATTTCTCCCATTAGATAACAATCACTACCTCATCACATTGTGAACAACATGATTTCTATTTGTTTTCTCTTACCGCTCTTTTTCTTTATTTAGATATCTAGAAAAATTATTATCTTCATACTATAGAACTACAGTTGAAGGGCATTTCTATGGAATTAAATATAGTAGAACACATCACATAAACTCAGTTTTCATTTACGTTCAATAACCATTAATATATTGTTAAAGGAATTGTTTACCTTAATTTCACAAAGCTATATACGAGGCGTCCCATGGTGACTACCCATTAGAATATTTCAGAGACTACTTCGATTTGAAATTTGAAAATTGGGGATATTGGGTTTTTGGGCAGGCCCTCCTCAAATAAAATAATGGCGCCCACATAGGTAACACTACCAGTTATACCGGAAATTAACTTCACCTTCGTTATTTTAAATGGAACACCCTATATATTATTTCATTTCTGAATTTTACGTAAAATTCTAAATACATTTCATGTAGGATGTCCTATACCTATCTTCAACTGTTTTTGAAATATTGACAGATGAATATTGACATTTCGCAACTTTGACACCCAGTAAAAATCTAAACGGTTTGAGATCAAGCAAAACGGTTTGCACATTCCCGTCTTACCTTTCCATAAGCTATCGTTCGACACTAATTTCACATTTAGCCAGAAACAAAACATTTTGAATTAAATTTAATGCCCCTTAATTTTTTATTTAAATTTTTGCTTTTGATCTTTTTTTGTACAGTTACAAGCATCTTATTATGCTTCTGTGTTTTTATACTTTATTTGTTTAATGTTTGTAATGTAATTTATTTATGAAGAGATATTATATATGAAGATTATTAATTTGTTGCCTGTGCAAATTTAAATATTATCTGAGAACAATTTTTATTATAATTTTATGGCATCAATAATGATATTTTCTTAGACTACCATTCGTCGTATTTTTAATATTTCTTATAACTTGCAGGTCATTTATGTTTTATCAATTTCTGAATTACCTGATTATAAGCAAGTAATTACCTTATTGTAGTTTTTATCAAAAATGACTGTGTTAGTGGGGAGTACTGATAAATTTTCACTTACAGGCTACGCAGTCTTATTATTTTCTTGAAACCTTTGAGACAAACGTCAAGAATGTGTTAGTTATTAGTAAAAAATGTGATTAGTTTGGTTTGTGATAAACGAGAGTGTGATATTTTTACTTTAAATGATGTGGACTGTAAGATTTTCCAACAAAATGTTTGTGGAGTTTGTATTGAATAAATGGTAAGAAATAGATTTGATATTAATGAAATTATTTTAATTTTATATTAATTATTGTCTCAAGCTGTAGTGTCTCGTAAGTAAATGAATTTCGTGTTTATTATCTTTGTTTATATCGACAATGTCTAGCTTTTGATAAGACTTGTATTGTTAACAATAGTCTAATTCTTTTGAGATTAGATAACTTAGACCACTCTAAATGATGTGGACTGCAAGATTTTCCAACCAAATGTTTGTGGAGTTTGTATTGAAGATTTAAGAAATAGATTTGATAGTAATGTAATTATTAATTTTTACCTCAAGCTGGAGTGTCTCGTATGTAAACGAATTTCGTGTTTATTATCTTTGTTTATATCGACAACGTCTAGCTTCTGATAAGACTAGTATTGTTAATAATAGTTTAATTGTTTTGAGATTAGATAACTTGGACCATTTTTCAATTTGGTTTAAATTACACAATTATATGTATGTACATCTGGTTGCATAAGCAGTATAACAGTCGAATATGTGTGTATTGCATTCAATTTTTGTTGTATAGAATATATTTTTTGTTGTATCATTACTTATATTACACTAAATTTTTCCGTTTGGCATCATTATCAAATTTTGACTATAAACAAATGTCATTACATGATTGTAAAATAAATGTTTGCATTCTGTCTTCGATGTCAAATCATCTTTGAAAAATAGTTGTGGAATTTATGAATGTTTGTTAGTACTCACCTACTTATCTTTAATAGTACTATAATATAATAATAATAATAATAATAATAATAATAATAATAATAATAATAATAATAATAATAATAATAATAATAATATTGTCTCTACTCCTCATTCTAATCACAAGGATTAGCCCGAAAGTCTGAGACTTGTGTGGGAGAGGAGCTGTATATTATTATTTCGCGGTCCGCATTTGCGCCTCAGGAACTACTGAATGCCCTAACTACCATTCAATGCTGGAATGAGGTAAACCTGGAAAACCTCATTAGTTAGGGGAACAGTCAAATAGCAACTGATTTTAATCTCTCACATTAACACCAAGTTGAGATTCTTCCCATCCTATAATTGACTCATTATAAGTACTCAGTATGCTTACTCAGACTATTCAATGTCTGAAACTTAAATGAGGTGTTTTTTCTGAAACACCTCATTTAAGGATGAAAATTGTACCAGTTTCATGTTTATGTACTGCAAAAAATTAAGACCAACTAAATTAATCTGAAAGTCAAAATGAAATATAAATAATTCTGCAGAAAAAAATGTATATCCTCATTGTATTAACGTTTATACAAAGTATTGAAAATCTTTCTTAGGCTTAGGAGGAGGTGTTTTAAAATACATGTATGTGTAATATCCTTATGAGTTTTAAGGCACGATTAAGGCTATACGATATACGAGTATTTTTTGTTACTTTTGAAAATAGTCATAATCTGATAGAAATAAGTATATTAAACTGCCCAGTAAATAAAATAATTATTTACATGTATAGTTGCAATCTCAATAGTTATTTATGTAAACTAGCAGTCTGAATTTAACTAATAAAAAATCTGGACATTAATTTTATGATAAATAAGACTCTTTAGAATATTTAAAATAAATGCAACATAATTTTTACAATGAAATAAACTGGCTTGTTTAGAACAGAATCTAATTCCTCCCCTATTGATCGATCAGTTTAATCCTTGAGTGACAAAATTTTAAGCATCATCATTTGTTAATGAAATAGCTCATATTAATACCAAAGTAATGTTATTTTACTTTTACTTGCAAACATTTCTAAGGGGTCAAATTGCAAAAGCAAACTCGCATTGCGTTTCTTTTACATTTATCGATGGTTTTCATTTCTAGCGCGTTTGAGTTCAGTTCAAACATTTCGCGCATTGTCGTGTTAATACACTTTTTTAGTGTATTAATTTTACCGTAGACTTTTAGCTTCATTTTTGGTGTTCTAGTGTGTTATGTGAACTGCTCTTTATTTCTATTTTTTGTGGACTTTGTACATAATTATAGCGACGTTTTTCGCTCTTTGTATCGGTTTTATTAGCAGCATTTGATCGGGACTGCCTACCATTGTATCAAAAAAGAATGGTGGCTTGTGAGCTAGAAAAATACTTATTACATCAACAAATATATGTAGTTATACAAACAAGAATTTAAAATACATCAAACAATATATTCAAGGCGACGCGACGCAGTGTAGTCTTCATAGAGTCTATAATTGAAGCCGCCTTGCTCCAACATCAAAAGCAAATGCAGAGAAAGACCTTGTCTACTTGTGGTAAGACTCTGGACAGTTTAAATTTGGAACTCAATTTTGCAAAATTTAAATAATGAGGTATCTTAACTAATTTTGTGGAAAAAAGTATTTACCTCGGCATTCACAGTAGTTTTGCATGCTTTTATTTTAAAGCTACATCGTTGTTATTTTCAATAAAAGGTTTCTCAACCGCAACGCAAAATTGCTGTTTCAAAAAAGAAGGTAATATTAGCTTGATTTGTCGCCTTTCGACCATCAAGACCAAATATCCGGAACTTTTATCCTTGCTCACACCAAGGCCGGGTCTTATATTACATTCCTTTTTGTCAAACTCAACAATTGATCTACATAGGTGCCTAATTATAATAATTGTTTCAAACAGAGCGTGCTACCGTTAAAACGAGGGCAATCTCCATTATTCTTGTTTGTCTATTTTACTTTCATTTTAGAAACCGCGATTTAACGTTCTTTCAAACTGCCATGGGCGCGTACTCGACAGTGGTTCCAAATGCATGTATCACAAGTTTAGTATAGTGAATAGGGATTTTACTAGGATAAAAGTCTTTTTCGATGTGAAGCGATGTCTTTTTCAGCGAGGATTTCAGTGTGATGCTTTCTATCAGTGATGTGAATGCGTAAAATTTTATATATAGGTACTGAGTGCCTTAGTTTTGTGCTTGATATTTGCTAAGAAAACTACCTTGGACCTACTCATGGAAAAATGTTTTCTTTTAGGAAAAACTGGTATGTTACTTATCTGCATGTACGATTCCAGTAATCTAAAAAAATCATGTTACATATTACTATTTACCTATACAGGTACCTTTATTTTTCAGTTAACATTTTTAGTATTATGTTCGTCTTAGTGGCGGGAAAACATTGTGATGATCTCTGTAATTCTCGAATTACCTTCAGTAACGTCATTTATTATACAGGGTGACCCATTAAGAATGAAAACACTCGCGTACAAAAGTTGTTTACGGTCCGATTTAAACTGGATTTTTTTTTAAAGATAGATCTCCAAAATCTCTATGTTGATACAAAATTTGAAGACGAAATTTTGATTTTCAAGGCCGACTACGAATTTTTTTTTTAAGTGAAAAGTAGCAAAATTTTGTTAGCGATTTTTTTTATAAAAAACTGACTACAAAAATCCACCACTGGATTTAGGAGCCCCTCGAATACATTTGTACCAATTTTTGCGAAAAAACGTTTGTTCCTAGAAAAGTTATGACAATATCGTCATCACCAGTGTTTGCCTTTGTCGGTGAACCTATTCTTTTATAAAAATCGAATAGAACCCAAAGAGAAACAAAATTAAACAACTTAAACACTGGTGTAATTATTAATAAGAACCATAAAAACCAGTATACACAAAATAATCAACAATAACTCTAATATAAACAACAATTGATAAAAAAAAGTAATGATTAGAAAATTACATTTTTAAAAATGAAAAAGGTAATATTATAAGTTTTGGTATAATAACCACGAAATAATAATAATTTGACGAACTTACCCATCAATTGTTTATATTAGAGTAATTGTTGGTTATTTTGTGTATACTGGTTTTTATGGTTCTTATTAATAATTACATCAGTGTTTAATTTTGTTTCACTTTGGGTTTTATTCTAATTTTATAAAAGAATAGGTTCACCGATAAAGGCAAACACTGGTGATGCCGATATTGTCATAACTTTTTTACGAACAAACTTTTTTTCGCAAAAATTGGTACAAATGCATTCGAAGGGCTCCTAAATCCAGTGGTGTAGTCAGATTTTTTATAAAAAAATCGCTAACAAAATTTTGCTATTTTTCACTCAAAAAAAATTCGTAGTAGGCCTTGAAAATCAAAATTTCGTCTTCAAATTTTGCATCAACATAGAGCTTTTGGAGATCTATCTTTAAAAAAAAATCCGGTTCAAATCGGTCCATAAACAAATTTTGTACGCGAGTGTTTCCATTCTTAATGGGTCACCCTGTATATACCTGTACCGTATTTACTTGGTCATTCAACGACCGTACTTTATTTCTGATACCGAATGTTTCATAGAAGAAACATTTCCATATTTAAGCACCAAAAACTGAGCGTAAAAACATAAATAAGATTATATGAAAAAGGTGGAAGGTCTACTTCACCATTTATTATTTTGAAAAGAAATTTAAGATTATGGTAAATACTGTTCAAGTTTCCTAAAGCACCTAACCATTTACAACATTTATTTCATACGCGTGACACTAGGCTTTTACTTTTAGGAATAAATAATAATAATTTTTTTCAAATTACAACACAAAAGGACGGCCCAGAAACCTTATAGAATAAAAATTTCTGTGAAATTGGCAATTTTTTTTACAGATTGTAGTTCATAACCAAAGTTCCCATGGCAACAGCAAAATCGGGAATTCAATATTACAAAAAACTTTGTTTTTTGTTTTACTTGCAAATATTTTGTTTTTTCCGCCTTAGCTCCGAAACTGTTCTACAGATTTCCATGAGTTTTGTGTCGATGGCCTTATCTTTATCAAAAAAAAAATGACCAATCCTTAGTTTCAAACACAAAATGGTGAAATTTTGGTTTTAGGAATATTCGCGTCACCAAGCAACGAAACACCATCCAGATGACATACTGTAAAACGTGTTAGATTAGAACTGATTAGAACTATAGTCGTACACAATAGGACTTAAGCACTAACTATTGTACTTACTTTTGGAAATAATGATAAAACAATCGACACCAAAATCATGAAAATTGGAGTACCCGTTTTGGAGCTGTAACTGAAAGAACAAAATTATTTGTAAAATGATGGTACGATTTTGATGCTTTTATTAGGACTGGTCATGAAATACAGCATATTAAAAAATAGACTAATTTCACTGTAACCGTTTTTCCATAATGTTTGTATGTGGTCCTTTACAAATTTGTGATATTCTTTTGCCTTGCAGGGAAATCTATATTTGTGTTGACGGACGTACGTGGTTTTACTTATCAATTTGATTAGGTACCTATCATTATTATTAACAAATGTTTTTTTGGAAACAAACAACCTGTCCACATTTCATATCTGCCAGTGCAAGTAGTTTTCAGCATTCATGGTCGATATATGTAATAAAAATAATTTAATTAAGTTAGATACACTATTATTATTTGTATTACTATTTATTTTCCCGTAATCGTAAATGCAGTGAAACTACTATCGAAGGTATGTCGATTTAGATTAGTGTGTACAATACTATTTTCTTTTACTTGTGCTGAGTTTATACATAGATATTTTTAGTTGGATTAGTATTCATTGTAACCAAGGACATTTAAATAAATGTCCTTGATTGTAACAGTACTTCTACTGTAAAGTATAGGATGGTGTAATCTGTACTTAGTTTTATATAAGCGTTAGATATATGTACAATTACACTACAAGATGAAAGCAACACCTAAGAGGATACACCTATGTATTTATTAACAACTAACATTTTTAGAGTTTACTAGAGCCAATAAAATAGCATAACGTGTCTTTCTACTGTCGTCTTAAATCCATTATCTACTCACCAAATTAGATCCAATAAATTTAATACTAATTAATAATTAGTTGCTATTCAAACCTGCAAAAATATGCAGTTGTTTCACATACATTAATTTTGATACATTTATTCGGGGATGATAAAGAAAAGGCCTATAGGTAATAATATGTAGGTAGGCTAGGATTATAGGTAACGAGGAAATATAAAACTTTATTGAACCATAATTTTTGATAATTTCATTAATAATTTATCTCTTAGTTATCTTTTTGGCTTAATTTCTATATAAAGAAAGATGTAAACATTAAGAATTTATTGTGAATAGAATGTGTTTAGCTACCAATATCTGTAAATAAAATAAATCAAATCAAAACAAAATAAGTTCAGAAATAGGAAATAGAAAATACACAGCAGTATTTTACCTCTATTTGAAATTCTATCCATCGTCAATCGCCGTTATCATTACCTTGGGAGTTAATCAATGTAAAAATGTTAACTTTGGATTTTCGATTAAAAGAGTCAAAGAAAAAGAGCGTGAGAAAATAATCATGCAGCAAGAAATTGAAGAACCATGAAGAATCAAAAGTCCGGAACGAGTCTATTCATTACTTAAAGAAACTATGCTAATACATTTATTTATTAACTAAACGTCTGTAACTTTCATTATTTCTCCATAATAGTTTCTGTTATTATTATTATTAGCTGGTTATTATCCAAAGCAATTTGAGCTATGCTATACATGAAATTGGGACAAACTTCTGTATTTCAAACATTTGTCGATTAGCTTCATATGAAATTTCGAGAAATTAACATTGTTGATTGACTGGTTCAACCATTTACTAGAAATTTAAATTGTTTATGTTTATATAATTGAAACTGTTTATGCAGAAAATCATTTATTCATATGAAAGATAATTAGCAATAAGCATTGTGCAATAAGTATATAAGGTGGCCCAGTTAAATTGTATGGAATCGATTAACGCTCAACGATCAAGGCGAGTTAGATTTAACTAACTCTCTTGTGCAATACTTAAAATATATGTACAGTGTGTCAACTCCACTTTTGCCTCTCACAATTCCTTTATTCGTGAATATATTTTGAGGAATTTTTCTAATATAATAATGAAAATTACCGAATCTCGATAGGTACAATGTGGTGATTTTTTTTTTTAATGAACAGTTGTACTCCGTACCGCCCACATATACGTCTACATTTTTTTGTATTAATTGTTTTTGACATAAAAGATTTCTGATACTGTCCCACGTATTTTATCTCGTGTATTGTGACTTATTTATACAGGTAGAACGAAAGCTAATGCGTTATCCTTTATGGAATACTTGAATACTCTGCATATTTTCTTGTATCTATTTGTTACATATCTTCTCAAAATTTCAGATCCTAACAGTTATATATTAACAATCAACGATGAAAAAGTACGAAAATATATAATTATTATAGAAAACCTCTTTTGAAACATCTGTATGCAACATTTGATATCCCACTTCTGGCAGGTATTTTATTTAATAGGTACTCCGAAATACGTAGGTAATACGAAAGTAGGTAATTTAAAGTAAAATGACATACAATGAGACTCCCTCATTTCTCGTCGATAAACATAAAAATGTCTGAAAATACGTGGGATATCTTGAAACATTTTTGAAATGTCAAAATTTATTAAAATATAAGGGGTGGACTTTTACGTACCTCGTCCTGTACATTATTTCATTTGGATATATATAGGGCATTCTACTACAAATATATATAGCGATATAGGATTACATTGACCTTTATTTAATAAGGGAATTCTGTCCGAAAGATTGTATCATAACAGTAATATCAGGTGCAACACTTATTGCTTTGGTACAAACCATAAGTTCCATAAATTATGGCTATTATGACTAGTATCTTTTATAATTGTAGCCCTTCAGCCTTTTTGCACTTGGGAATATCTCACTTATTATTAGAGATATACGTATCAACTTTCTTCAATTAAATATTTACAAAACAACTTTAATATTACAGTTGTTTTGGAAACTTATTCACAGAAATTGTTTTTCAAATGGAGGAAATTCAAGAAAAACATGATTGAAATATTTTTTTATCACGTCAAGTCAAAGACAATAGACGGTTAAGTATAAGATTATTTAATTTAACAAACAGGAGACAAGTGGGATTTCCACGAATCCTCCTCAACTATTGGCAATAGCAACAGCAACTTTCCATGAGACACCCTGTAGATCATTCCACACTAGGATGAGTCGTGAATATTTTACATTTTATTCAGTTTATTGTTTGGTAGCTATGTGGTCTCTTCATCACGTTCATACTCGTCTTCCAATAAAAATACTCCCGTAATCAAATTTGAAAATGATCAGAAGGCTCTTGTAAGTGTGATTTTAGTTACAAAAATATAATATTGTGTATCAGGTATTGTTTTCGAGATTTGCAGTGTTTCTAACTTGTACATAATAGTAATGCACCTACTAGGTATAGTAACAATTTATTATTGCTTGTTTGCTGTTTAATTATAACCGGTGTTTTTTGTTTGTTGGGAATTTTGTTGTTCAAGGAAGTACCAATAATGCTGTTTTTATTTCTTTTAGGAATAAGATTTCAATGCGTATCTGTGACTTATCGGTAAAATTAATGAATTTGATTTTTATTTTAATGTTTATAATTTAGATATCAATATAATTGACATTAAATATATAAAAAATATATATCGTCCATATTAAATATTATTTGAATTTGTTTGTAAATCTCACTTTCAGTTCATAACTAATTATTGTTTTTGATAGCTTGTTTCTCTTCAAAATAAATTGTTGGAAATATATTATTATAAAGCTTGTATCTTAAGTTGAATGAGAATTAGAATTTTATTTGTGGCTGATGTCAACTATACAGATATATAGAAAATATCTATTAGCTGTATAGGGCTATAAGTTCTAGGGCTTTTTCAAAGATAGCTTCGGTACTCAGGAATTGGAGGAATGTTCTTTTTAGATCTAGAGTTATCTTTGAAAAAACCCCTAGAACTTATAGCCCTATACAGCTACCAAGATAGAAGATAGCAGATGTATAGAAAATATCTATTAGCTGTATAGGGCTATAAGTTCTAGGACTTTTTCAAAGATAGCTTCGGTACTCAGGAATTGGAAGAATGTTCTTTTTAGATCTAGAGCTATCTTTGAAAAAACCGCTAGAACTTATGGCCCTATACAGCTACCAAGATAGAAGATAGCAGATGTATAGAAAATATCTATTAGCTGTATAGGGCTATAAGTTCTAGGGTTTTTCAAAGATAGCTCTAGATCTAAAAAAAACATTCCTCAAATTCCTGAGTGCCGAAGATTTTTTCTTTAATAAATGTTAGCAAGAAATACGAGTATATTGTGTAGGTTATTGAAATAATTTATGTTTTCTTTGACCACTTATATACAACGCGTCATAGAAATAGTTTAACAAACTTGAGAGGCTGATATAGTACTCGTCAGAATAAAAAAAATTAGCAATCCGTAAAAAAAATAGATTTTATTGGAATTTGAAGGGCTGCCCACCCAATCCATTAAGCGTTTAAGTTCCCTTCGATTACCCCCAGTTTAGGGTAAACCCCTTTGGTGTACGTGAAGGTATTTTGCAAAGCGTTTTTAGGGTCAATTTACTTACTCAATGCCGTTCAATCTTTCTGTAAACGAGTTTATGCCCTTGAGCTTACTTTTAATAATTGTTCTCACTCACTATAGCTGCTTTATTGTTGTAAGTAAACTTTTCCGGTGAAAGGCAAGCAAACGTACCTATACGCAAACGTTCCTGTAAATTTTCAATCAGTTTATCAAGCTATTTTGAAAAATAATATGGCATAAGTGTAAAATGCCACCATATTGAATTTTACAAAAATTACTCGAAATCGAAATCGATTTGGAATCGAATGATGACTTGTAATACTTCGCTGAATATGGAATTTTACGAGATATATAACTGGTTAAAAATATATACAGGTTGCTGTTTAAAATAGAAAACTTTGAGCTACTTCGGGAAAACAGGAAGTGGTATACAATTGTATGCAACCCTATGACCAATTTACATTTTATTCGCTCCAAATTTAAAGTTTCTGTCTTCAGTGATAACAAAATGGCGTCGTGTATAATGAATTCCTGGAATACTGATGATAATATTATAAATTCCCACCCAGCTGGATAACCCTACAGTGCCTACATTTTATTGGATTCATATAGTATTTATTTCACTTAGTATTTAAGACTAGGTTCTATAAAATTTATCGTTTTATTATTTTATAATGGGCGAAGATATATAAAGCAGTAAGCTAGTAAATATGATATATTTCCTTATACCTTACCTACATTTCATAAAATCGATTTCTCAGAAAATGTTTGAGATTGGGAAAATATGTAGATGTAGCGTATTTTCTTAGAAACATAATACCTACATCGAATAGAATGTTTCTCAACTTTAAATTACGTTTTTTGCATACCCCATGAGAGATATTTTTCGACATATATTTGCTTGTGAGGAATTTTCAGGAAGTGTTTGGGAAGCTGGGTAGGAATAGGCAGGAGCGGAGACTTGCGCCCCTCTAGCTCCCCCCCTGTGCACGCCATTGAGCATTTCAATTGTACTGCGTGAAAATGTGCACGTAACGTTGACGCTGTTCTTCCTTTTATGTATTTAGTTTTACATTTCATAGTATTACATATAAACTTGCAGAATGAAACAAAAACACGGAATTGAAACATGGTACAACTGTAAAATTGTACAATAATTAGTTATACCTGTTATAAAAAAACATTGATAAGACTGACTCCGTATGATGGTAAACATAGCAGTGAAGCTTGAATACAATAAAGAAAGCCAAAAGTATGCTAACCACGTCCGATCCGATGGAGGAATTATGAGAAAGATATACGGGCCGATAAGATGAGGGTAAAAGAGAAAGGGTAAAATTCAAGCATTGATGATGATAAATATATTATTCTCGCAGTCAACGGTCCAACTATAAACTAAAACTAAAAATGGGAGAAACTCGCTGCCGCGATTTTCGTTCCCATTTCTAGCCCCACCGCGGGGGTCCAGGCCTGCGGCCTGGGGTCGTATCTGGAATGATGATGTAATTATACTAAACGATTTTTCTTAATATTTTGATGAATTGTAAGGGTACTCTATTCTTGATGGTAAAACATCATCATTTTTTAAGTGCTGGAAGTAGAATTTATTTTTTAGTAAACATTTTCATCAATTTTATCAATGGGACCAAAAATATATTGCTGTCATAATTGTTGCAGCAAATTGATATTGTAGATATTTTTTACTTTAGTAAGCTAAAATGATGAATTTGCCAAAATGAACGAATTAATTCCAATACGGACAATGAAACAGAATAACTAAACGCTAATACTAATAATTAATAATTGGAATTAAAAAGTAAAAAAAAAATTTGCCTCCAGCGTGACTCGAACCAGCGACTCAGCATTACCACGTTTTGAATCCTACGACTTTTCCATTGTGCTACCGCGCCTGTTGTCAAAAGTTTACCCTGAAGCGTTTAAGTATGTAAACTGTACGTGTCAACCTGAAAAAATAATATTTACCGATTTTCTAATTGGAAAAGCATTTCGCTTCAGTATTTTGGTAATCAGAAGTGTTTGACAGTCAGTACTATCGATTCCGTTAGTAATATTTCTCGTAGGAAAATAACCTATCTGAAGTTTAATTAATTTGACAGTTTTCGTGGGAGGTGCTTGTCTCGTTGTGCAATCTCACATTGGCAGATAAAATGAGAAAAGAAGTTGAGACGGACGCGACTCGAGATTTTCGAAGACGAAATAGACATAGAGGGAACTCGACATACGGTCTCGAAAAAAAATCTCAAAGGATTAAAGAAAGGACTAAACTTTCGCGTGAAGCTCTTCTCGAAGCCGAAAAAATTAGAAGAGGGGCGAGGGGGTCCCGCGAAAAGTCAAAATGTTGTGAAAGTTTGAATTGCGGCTAAAACCAAATTAAACTTTGGGAAGCCTATAGGTAATGACCAACACTTGAAGTCTCAAAAAGAATAAAACTTATGTGAAATGTAATAAAAGTCCTAAAATCACGTGTAGAATTCAAATAAATGAGAAAAAAGTACACTCGATTTAAAATAACAAAACGATGTCTTTTTCCGGGTAAAGGAGAAGTACCTAAGTAATGACGGTTACCAAAATAACCAAATTTTCAAAAAATATCCTGAATTGTCAGTTTTATGGATGACCCAGTATTGTGAGTCGTTTCAGACTTTTCCGATATTGTATGTCAAAATGTTTTACTATAATGTCACAAGTTTTATTATAATCGCCCCTGTAATGTTAGTTTCACCTTTATTACCTACTGGTTAATTTGGTCTGTATGTAAAGCTCGTGGTAAACATCACATAAAAGTGATAACCATTATCACTTGTATCACTATGTTTAACATGGTGTGGTATCTTCTTGTTTCAGACACATTGGCATGCAGAAAATTTAGATAAGCAATGATGGTTTTAATTATTCTTATCTTCATTATGTGAAATTCCAATGTGGATTTTAGATTCAAATCTGTGTTTAGCCAAAAAACACCTTAAAATATATCTAGCTTTTTCAGTTGCACTTAAAGTAGATATAGTATTATAGGGAGTTGGCTTTTAATTTTCATTGAATAGGTATTTTCTTTGGTATTACCATAGACTATGGTATTACCTTACCAGGGCCTAGCTGTGGCACCTGTTGTATATGCTGGCAATGAACCGAGAGTTCTGAAAGCCTGAAATTCTGAGAGCCCATTATTTATGAAAATCTCATCGAAAATTTTTCGTGATCACACAATTCACTTCAAAAATGATAATACTATACATTGAATAACTATAAATTTGTAATAATACTTATATATCGATGGTTTTTATTGTTTTCAGGGTAGCCGCATTTATTAATAATGTCTGTTTCGCAATTCAAAGAACCGTCACGTGCGCAGATCAGCATTATTTATTTTTCTGTATTTCTCTAGATAAATTATTATGTGTACCTAGAGATCTGAGACAAATAAACAACTTGTTTATTTATTTGTCTGAGGTAGAGATCGACATCCGACCTCCATCTACCTTGCATTTCACTGCAGTATGTTGGTTTTTAAGTGTCGAACTTTCAGTTCTATCGAGCATTGGGAAAGGATTCAATGAAAATGAAAGGCCCACCTACACATCCAATATCCAATCATGAATGTTGAAAAAACCGGCATTAAAATAATACTGGATTTAACTTTACAAGAAATAAAACAAGTCTAAACGTGATTCATAGTTTCAAGTGCAGTAAAGGCAAACTTCTAGAGTTTGCCTATGGATACTGCACTTTGAAAATTAAAGTTTTCCTTGATACTGCACTTTGAGTATTTAATTTGTATGCTTCTAGTTTCCTGCTTTTTGTTATTTTACAGGTGATGTAAAATAAAAAGAAAATTATGAATCATGAAAACGCACCAAAAATAAGTTACAGACATTAAGTCTAAATGTGTTTAATTATATTTAGCTCTGTTAATTATTTCGTGCCAATCCCAAAGATTCACCTTTAATAACAATGTATCGGCCGACTGTCCTGACAGTTCAAAACCAGTTCTAACATGTTATTGGAACAGACCTTAAATTTGTCAGAGCAATTAAAAAAGGTAAATGAGATGTTTATTACGGATTTATTTAAGTTGCCCCACGAACTACATCACTGTACAAATACTGATATGCTAACTGAAGCGTCATGTTTAAAAAAATCGTATTTGTATAAGTATAGATAAAAGTCTTATTTTATAAAATTTGATTATATCCGCTATATTTGGATCTGTGTAGGTATCATCGGATCATTGCTAATTTGGATAAAATCTATAATAACTATAGGTAGGTACTCTATTTGAATTGTACAATGTAGTTATCTGCTGATTAAATATATTATAATAATCTTATTTAAGTATTAAAGTTGATAACCTTTGCTATTTTAAATATAATTTTTAAATATATATTTGATAAATATAGTCTGTGAGGTAGCCTGGTGCTGAAGAAAACTTAAACACTTTGCCGAAAATCTCCTGTAATGTTTTTATAGATCAGCGACTGTTTCTTTACTAAGTTAAATATTGGAAAATCCTGGTATTTCCTGAATAATCAGAAATATCATAAAAGCATTAGAGAACTGATATGCCCTGTCCCCCAACTACCTAATTGTAGGTCACATTGCCGGAAGAGTGTAATTGTACAATAATTAAGTTTAAATGCTGAATTACATTATGCTTAAGAATTATTAGAATAATCCAAATTGTTACTATTTACAATATTTAAAGTTGCCTAGCCTAATTCTAGAAAATACGATAGGTATAAAGATTATTCTAAATATGTTTACTGAACTAAAACGCAAGGTTATTATACAGCAAGCGTGCTGCTACAAGTCTGCAACATAAAAGTGGGACCATGTTGTAATGTCTATGAATGTTTGTTTGAAAGGTATAGAAAAAACATATATCTTAAATTACAGGCATCAGGTCATCAGGAATATAAACAAATATTGTTTAACAGAATACCATGTATATTTTTACATATTTAGATATAGCCTTGCTTATCTGTAACGTACCAGACGAAGAATAGTAATCTCTTTCTAGGATATTATACATTACTTTGGTGGTACACACTTTAGTTGTATGTATATCTTTTCTGTTACCTACTATTAGAGGCTTACCATCAACCCCTATATCAGCGTATAAACATTTCAAAAAATATGTTTATATTCGTAACATGCAGTGAAAAGAGCAATGAAATTGGTAATTAACACAAAACACATTAATTTTGTGCGGAAATGAGTTTCGGAAATGTATCTGTTTCATCTGTTATATATGTTATCAAATTTGCTAATTTCTATGATCGCTTTAAGTTCTATAAACTAAGAAAATAATGCTTAGACCGAGCCTAGACCGCGTCTAGGTTTAAATCTTATGGTACATTATGGATGTGTTGGTTTCAGTTAGTTACAAGTAGTAATTACAAAAGAAAAAACTTTTGTAGAAACCCTGAAATAATAACTTATAGTATACATATATACTCGTATAGCAAAAGTTGCTTGCTACTTTATAATTTAGTCACAGAAAAATTTTAATTTATGCCACACAAATCATATAAATGTTGGGAACTACATACATCTCAACGTTTCTATGATTTGTGTGGCGCAAATTTTGTCTTTCAACATAAAGGAAGATTATGAAAAAATACACTTGCCTTGATTATACTGCGTTTTATTTTCAGTCACACATTTAAGTAGGGAATCAAAATTTATTCAGCAAATGAGTAGTAAGGGCATCTTACTGCGACGCCACCGATAATGATAACGATGATAAGAACTGTTTTAGAGTCACCAAGATAGTTTCCCGATTACGATTCACCCAAGTACTGTTTAAATATTGAAACACTTTTTACAAGTAGAAATTGACATCTTATCATCTTATTGATAATTTTTATAACACTTATGTTTACGATATATGCGATGCGTGTCGTGTATGTGTTAAGTTGGTATATTCTTGGATCATTCTAATACAGAATAGGTTTACCAAAGTGTTAATTTCCGAGCGTTCTGTGTCTCCAATTATATTTAATAATATATTGTTAATCGTTAAGTGCGTTTTGTATTTTATTGTTAACTTTAAAACTTCTGAAACAATATGGATGATAAGACTCCCCTTTTATGCGAGGATGATAGTGAATGGTAAGAAATTTTTGTGAATTCTGTTCGAATGTTTTCAGGAATACGTTTTGTGAAGCGTTAGAATATTGCCGGTTAAATTTAAATAAGTTTTTAGTTCTCACCTACTAAAATAGTAGTCTAATGTTGTTTACCTTAAAGTCGAAACTGTCAGGAAAGATTTGTCCAATATGTATTACTGGGCAAATCTTTATGGTATGGGTATGGGGTATGTATGGATATATATAAACTATGGTACATTACTATAACATAACTGAAAATACAATAACAATTAACTTAATAAATTGTCGCATATTTCTGTCCGTTTGAAACTGCCCAAAACTGCTTCTTTGAACCTATCTTAAGTAATTAAGCAAAATTATTATGGCAAAAATATATTGTAAAACGAAAACGAAAGCGGAAAAGGATTATTATTAAAATAAGAATATAAAAGTTGCATACGATCTCGTCAGCGAGTGTTATTTTATTTAGTACACACTCGTATTTTTCTTCGATTATGTTTTTTATAGAGAATTTATATATTTTCCATTTTCTTTGTTAATTGAAAGTGACAGTTTGGCATTCTTGTGAAGATTATATAAAGCGGAAATTATAGAGCTTAAATTATAGAGCGGAAAATGTACTTTACACATGAAGTGCTGAGAATTTATTTTACACAGAGAATGCTGAATTGTAATTTTTATGTTTTCTACAGTTTGAATTTCATGTTAGAATCCTGCTTCCAAATAGATAAAAAAAAATATTTTAATAAGACATTTAGCAGATAAGCTGTCGAAGAAGAACGATAAAACATTTCATAATAAAAAACTGAAATTGGTTTAGCTACACTATAAACCAAAATAAATGGCTCTCATGCAATATAGTGAACACTCTCTTAAATCCATAAATTTATTCTAAATTGCTTATTCCTGTATATGAATTCTTTGATTCCTGCATGTAGTGACATTGTATACAGACAGGTTAAAAATGTTCGATTATAGGAGAATGAATACCAGGCTAATTTACAATTTCCCAAATTTACCTACCACAATTAATTTCTGTACTTAGGTACTTCTCTTTTTTTACAGCGGCATTTTCGAAATAGTAAGCCGAACCTTATTCTTAAAACGATTTCGGATTACTATAATTTTTAAAGGACAAAACAAGGCGAAAAGTAAAAAAAAAATTACTTATGACTTTTTCAACGCTCTCTATCTCCGAAACGATGTGACTTATGAAATGAGTTTATATCATGAATGAACATTATTTTAACCTGTTATATAGATTCCGGAAGTTATCAAGATTAAACCTGAATCACCCTGTATAATGAATCGGTTACCAGTAGATTGCTAAAGGGCTTTTATTGACTGGGAAGGAACATTTTGCCAGTTAGTGAGATATCCCAGATTTCCTTATTTCATTTCAATATGGTTAGACTTCAAAATTGTTTACAGCATGTAGCCATGCAACCTTTACTCGTATTAATCGAGTGACAGTTGTTTTGTTTCGGCCACACGCGTATTTTTTTGACCGGTTTCCAAAATTTGTATGTAAACCCATATAAAAATACGCTATCAAAGCTCAAAGACCACTCTTAAAGAGATTTCCAATAACTCTCTAATATTCTAATAAGGATGAAACAGTCCTAGATATTCCATGTATGTGTTCGCGAACACGCGAACATTCAGTACTCTGGAATCTTCGCATAATTGCGCAACATGTGGGAATGCAACATGTGCGCAACGATTATAAATCGTTGAACTTCGACTTCGACGAATGTTCATTCATTTCCCACGGATGTCGGTAAATCAGCGGAAACCTCGAACATTTTCTAATGGTATTATAATATTAATTATTAATACAGGCAATATATTCGACAAAAAGTTTACCTACACGTTTGATATATAATTTTATTAGAAAAGCACGCATTACGTGGAGTTTAACAATAATTTAAATAAAACTATACCTCGTAAATTATGAATTATACTAATTGGACGTCAAGTTGACTGCCATTATGCAATGCTTTATCAAGAATATATGAAACGGGTCAAAACATTTCTAATTAGCGAAGCTTAACGATGCATGTAAGCATTTATTTATTAGAATGTTTGTCTTGAAAGAAGAAAGAAATGGGCATTCCCAATAAGTGCTTTTGTTTTATAGAAACATCGTAAAATATAGATCCGGTTATTTATTTTCCTGCAATTTAAAAATGCCGAGAATATTCAATATTGGGGTGGTGGTAATTTCTAGGTATTTTTTGGCACAATTTGTATATATTTCATTTGTAAAAATAAAATACCTTGAATGGTAAAAATTGTGGATGAATATTTTAGATAGATAGATAAATGTTTTATTTTCCTTTTTGACAATTACAAAATCGTATAGGAATAAGTCAATATCCTAAAACTAGTAACCATACACATAAAAATCAAGATAAAATAATGTAGGTACCTATATAGAAATACACACATCCATTTACAAAAATTCCTTCACACAATAAAAGATATTTTCAAATAAAAATTCTTTTAAAATTTGTCTAAAAAGCCCAAGTGTGACCATGTTTTTTAATTTAGTAGGAAGACGTTTAAATGCTTTTAGTCCTTTACTATTTGGAGACTTACATGTTACATTATATTTGTCAAACGGCCCGTGGAAATCATTCTTAAGCCGAGTATCTCTGGTATGAATATTTTTGTTTAATTCAAATTTATTCTTATTTATATAAACATACATGCACAAGTCATATACAAGTAGTGTATACAAGTTTTTTCAAACAAATTTTAGAGACCGGCCAATTTTTATTTTAAGGGGGACACATTTTCATATTATTGACATTTAACAGAGTGTCGCAAAAAAGAAATAGTTACCACCATTTGTATTTTTTAAATGGAACACATTGTCTATTCTTAAAGATTTGGATAGAACGTCCTCTTACCACATTGATATAGGGTTTGACGGATATAGCTCTAAGAGTGAGGGAGATATACATAAAAGAGTGTTCCAGAGAATATTGATTCGTTGCTAGGTTACAGCCGTTACAAAGTCATTCTCTAACACACTGCTCTTATGGTACACTATTTAAGGTACCTATATCTCCCCTCACTATTAGAGCTAGGTCCATCAACCCTATATTCGTTAGAGAACGTTCTATCCAAATCTGTAAAAATACACAGGGTATTCCATTTAAAAAATATAAGTTGCGGTAAATATCTCTTTTGGGAGACCCTGCATAAATGTCAATAATATGGAAATGTGTCCCCCTTCGAAAATCGAAATACAGGCCTCAATACTGAGCCATGAGGAACTCCTATGTTAACATCTAGACCGTCAGATTTAGTTTGTTTGTTATTTGTATTATGTATGGCTACATATTGGATACGTCTCTCTATAAATGTCTTTATCCACAATAAAGCAGAGTTAGTTATTCCATATCTATATAACTTATGGAGTAATTTTTCATGATCAGCATAGTCAAATGCCCTACTAAGATCACAGAAGATCCCAACAGGACACTCGCCTCTGCCTTGATAAAATTTGAAATTGTATCATAAATTCAGTTCCAAATTACGCAATTTTGTAATTTGACCTACTTCATATTTCTAATAGTTTACAATCCTATGCGTTATTTCTCGTATAATCTTAATGTTTGGAAACAGTTGTCAAACTTTCTAGAAAGGATGATAACACTTCTGCAAATCAATAGAAAAATACTTTTCTTTAAAAAACTCCTATGTATTTAGGAGCACACATTCACTTATTTTTTTCCCATCCATGTATTTTTTATAAACTTATTATTACTTTTCAACAATTTACTAATTTGTTATTCCTTCTGTAGTTCTTCTTAATTTATCAGTTTTATATTAATAACTTTTTTATTTTTAGGAACACATCGGATACACTAGGTTTCGAACCACTAATAAATCAGAAACAATCGGAAAATGAACGAATAACCACTTATTCGCCCTCCTCCGGCGACTTTTCTGGTACTTTGATAGATACAGAATCTGACGATGGAGCTATTAGGGTGAATATAATTGGTATGACATGTCAGTCATGTGTAAGAAATATTGAGGAAAACATCAGTAAGAAACCTGGAATCTATAATATAAAAGTAAGTGTCTCATGTATTATACTATACGTTTAAGTTTAATTTTGCTGGCTGGTATCGACATACCTAGAAAATAATGTCTATTTACTATAAATTATATTTTCTAATGTAAAATAAAATCTTCCAGACACAGCAAAAATATATATAAATTTAAGATAATATGTATTGTATAGGTTTTTTTTTCAAAACAAAACTGACTAGTGTTAGTAGTGGTAAGAAACACACTGTAGTGCCTTCTTTGGGTCTTTGCTACTACCTATCTGACTCCTATGGAGATGCCGATGTAATGCAATGCCAGTAGGGGCATATGGGCCGTGGAGTAGTCGTTTTCGGCATCTCCTTTCAATAAAAAAGTGACTAGTGTTTGATTTTTGTTTTTAAATAAAAATGTCTACAATTGTGTACAAAAATGTGTAGTTATTTAATATGCAAGGCGATAATTTTGCAAAAACTTATAGCCGACTAGAAAACTAATTCTGAAAACCTCATAAAATATTTATCAGATACAATTAATCACATGTTAACAACAATTTGAAAGAGTAATTTTAATAAAATGTGCAATAGTTGGTAATACCTACAGTGTATGGTAAACATGCCACAATAATAGAAAATATGCTTTAAAATTTTTCTTAGTTTGTTAATGTTTTCATTTTGTTGATTTTAAATTTTTGTTAACATTAATGTTAATTTTTTTTATTATTATGCTTACTCTGACCTGAGGTAATTGTTATTGTTACTGTTATACATCTCACCACCTTAGACCAATACTTATAATAACATACTCTATTATTAGAAATAAATTCAATAACAAAACTACAATAACTGGAAGTGCAAATATCTTGAAAACTTTCTGGCTTTTGAAACAAAAAATATGGTGAGAATTAAGCCGTTTCGGGGTGGACCATACTGTACAAGAAAACAAACATCTAAAATACAAATCAACTTGCAATAATCATAATGTGTTATAAATGTTTTTTTACATTATCAAAACATTGAATAAATACATTTTTATATAAAATGGATTTGTTCCATGCTATTGATTTACCTATTATTTTTGTCCAGTTGGTTTGTATCTTTCAATTAACATTAAAGACCTTCTATAATACAAATAACATATTTTTGTTTGCAACAAACTACTTAATTTAAAAAAAAAGACTAATGATTATTAATTAATTTTTATTTACTTTCTCATCATTCTAATATTTTCAATAAGAAACTACTAAGTAAATCTAAAATTAAAAATTTCGTTAATCTAATAATTCTTATAATTTGCTCTAAGGTTAATTTACAAGAGAAATCTGCATTAGTACATTACAATCCGAAGGCGACAACGCCACAAGAAATATGCGATTACATAGATGACATGGGATTTGAGGCGTCATTACCATTATTAGGTAGAAAGGAAGAAGCCAGTCAATGTTTCTTGGACATTAAAGGAATGACCTGTAATTCATGTGTACAGAGCATAGAAGGTAAAGCCTCAGCGACCAAAACCTTGTAATATTTAATTTACTTTAATTTATTGTGGAATATATAAATAAGTTCATAATTAGGTATTGATTTTAAAAGTTATAATGCTTTCAAGGTATGCTATCGACGAAGGCTGGAGTTAAAACTGTAAAAGTAAATCTTGCGGCAAAAGAGGGTTATGTAGAATTCTTCCCCAGTAAAGTATCACCGGAGGAAATAGCAGAGCAGATAGAAGATATGGGCTTCGAGGCTTACGTGAAATCAGTCAATGGTAGACCTCTAACAAAAGGTAAGTAACTTAACAGTTTTTCAAAACCTAGTATATCGTGGAATGTCATTCTAGGATGTATTTGAAATTTGTACAGGGTGAGCAAAGTTGGATGTTTGTATAGAGAAACTCGATAACTATTATAGATGAGGCAAATTATAGATGTAATTTTTTGGGGCATCATTGGTTGAAACCAAAATTTGTTGTTCTATTATTTTCAAGTTATGAACAAAAGTTTGATTATTGTGCTTTTAAGATATATTATTCATTGTTTCGTATCTCTTTTAGTTTCGAATTTCTCTATATAAACACCCAAATTTGCCCGCTCCGTACATTCAAATATCTCAAAAGTCTTGTGTCACCTTTTGAATTTTTTATAGAGTTAAAAGAAGCTTGCACAAATATTTAATACCAAAGGCTTTTCAAATCCCAGGTTGAAAAAAGTTTTTTGGTTATAATATTTTAAATATATATTATCTTCTTTGCAATTGAATAAATAATTCAGTTTCAGTAATAGACATTTACTCTATTGAAAAAGGCCTAATAAGCCGAAATACTAGTATATAGTGTTTTCTGTATATTTCTTGGAACATCTAAATAAGATCAATGTTTTTTTCAAAACAATTATTTTCAAAAACAAAACATTTCAGTTTCAGTATACAGGGTGCTTCAAATTCGATGCAATACATGGGAACCTCGGAAACAGTAAGAGATGCGAAGTCGGTTAAATGGAGGCAAAGTTGCGTATTCAGGAGGGCAACATAATGATGAAAAGAAATCAAGGCTAACTTGATTAGTTTTCGAAATATTTTGAAAAAACCGAAAATTTCAATTTTTGTTTTTATTTTTTTGCGGGCCTATTTGATGAGGTATTCAAAAATATAGAGCACTTTTCTATAGCAACTTTTTGCCCTTTATCGAATGGTGTTAGCGAATTCTCCGCAAAACGTTTCGTTTCCCGGAAACCAACATCAACTTAGTTTTTTTAAATTCGGACCAGGAATTTTTTTTTAATTTTTTGGAAGCATTTTTGTAACTTGATAGAATCCCACCATAAAAGGAACCAGATTTAAACGTTTTGTCTAAGAAAAATCCATCATTAGTATTTTTGTTTCGACTTTTGTTAATTCTAGATATTAAAAAAATCTAAATCGCAATGTTTAAATCTGGTTCCTTTTATGGTGGCATTCTATCAAGTTAAAAAAATGCTTCCAAAAAATTGAAAAAAAATTCCAGGTTCGTATTTAAAAAAATTAAGTTGATGTTGGTTTCCGGGAAACGAAACGTTTTGCAGAAAATTGGCCAACACCATTCGATAAAGGGCAAAAAGTTGCTATAGAAAAGTGCTCTTTATTTTTTAGTAACTCATCAAATAGGCCCGCAAAAAAATAAAAATTGAATGTCAAAATTTTCGGTTTTTTCAAAATATTTCGAAAACTAATCAAGTTAGCCTTGATTTCTTTTCACCATTATGTTGCCCCTCTGAATACGCAACTTTGGCTCTATTTAACCGACTTCACATCTCTTACCGTTTCCGAGAACCTCATGTATTGCATCGAATTTGAAGCACCCTGTATGCGTAACATTTTCCAAATTTTATTTACAACAATATAGCAGTTAGTTGTACACATTTATTTTGTATTATTCTGCTTTTTTGTATTTCCCTTGGTAATCTATATCTGTTCCTTTCATTAGTGTGAAAAACGCATTAAATTCATCATCGTAAAGTACAAACAACACTCATTGTCCTCAGCTAGGCCGAGGTTATGGTAGTGATATTCTAGATGGTAGTACCTATTTTATAGGCCAATTGAAGCTCGCAGTGTTAACCTAATTAAGTGTAGATGTTTTTAATTATTGGGAATGTCATCCTCTATAGCAGTCAGTCTGTATACTATATTATCCTAATCTATTAAATAATTATCTTACAGAATCCAAACCTGTGGCAAATGGCTCGACAAGCAAACAGGTGGTATCATTTGATGGGGATAAAATAAATCTTGAAAAATGTAATTTACAAGTTAAAGGAATGACTTGTGGGTCATGTGTGGCCGCTATAGAAAAACATGTCCAGAAATTGCCAGGTACGTAAGGTTAAATTAGGTTACATTATAGTGCACAATTTGGAAGTTTAAATAGTGCTTATTATATTAAGCATTATTTCTAAATTGCATTAGTTATATATGCATATTAACAAATTTAAAGCAGCTTTTGATAATTCTCTTAAAATTGGCGCCAGTGTCGCTGTCGGTACATTTTTTTAAGTCATCATGTGAAAGATATTTCAATTTTTTTCACACCAGTTGTTGAAAAATTAAAATCGAGTCCGTTTTTGACTTTCAAGCGTTTCTGTGTCTGATTCGGCGAGTGAAAAGACCAACGTTTACTCTAAATATTTAAATGGTTTAACCGAAGAATGTTAATGTAATTATAGGCAAATCTTAGAGATTTGCATTGTCAGAAAAATGTATCTGGGCCGAATGTATTATACCGGGGCAAAATTTTTAATTATATGCATATGGCTGTAATGTTGAATGAGGAACAGAAATTATTGTTAATCATTGCCTTATTAATTTTTCATTTGGCTCGGCTATAATAGTCTTGCTTATAGTTAAAAATTGCAGGTTAATACATTAATCGATGTTCAGGTTTTCTGGTCACAAGTTTATTTTCTGAAAATTGTTTCAGGCTGCCACAAAATATTAGTGTCCCTGCTAGCGGCGAGAGCAGAGGTGCAGTACGACCCCTCAGTAACGTCATCCATCGAAATAGCGGCTTCCATCACAGATCTGGGTTTCCCCGCTTCGGTACTACAACAATCGGGAGCGGGTGAAGCAGACGTTGATTTAGAAATTACGGGGATGACGTGCGCAAGCTGCGTTCACAAAATCGAAACCAACATCACGAGATTGCCAGGAGTGAAAACCGCCCAAGTGGCTCTAACCACGCACAGGGGCAAGTTCAAATACGACCCAGAAGTTACGGGGCCAAGGAATATCATAGAGGCTATAAAGAGGATGGGGTTCGACGCTCACTTGTTCAGCAGGGAGAGGGGGGACAATTATTTACACCAACGGGAGGAAATAAAAAAGTGGAGAAAATCGTTCTTCTTTTCACTGGCGTTTGGCGGGCCGTGTATGGTCGCGATGATGTATTTTATGTCCATGATGTCCATACACAATATGTCTCATGAAGATATGTGCTGTTTAGTACCAGGTTAGAAGAAAAACTTGCTTCTATATTAAAATTATTCAACTATTGAACTTACTATATCCTACAAAGGTTGAATCTAAATTTGAGTATGGCTCATTTGGAATCTTGGCTATATTAAATATTGTAATGCTATTGCTTGAAGTTTCAGTCGTTTAAATTAGATGAAGTGCAGCGTTCCGCAAGAAGAGCTGCTAAATCGGTTTTCTTTTATTAGCTTACAAGATTGACAAAAATGTTGTTCTCTCCTGTTTTTATGCAAAATAACTCATAAGCTTGTCGATCCGCCAATATCTTAAGTTTGCTGAACTATCAAGCCCCTGCATTGTAAAAACAGACTTCTGAGTTTGTAATAAAATATAATTAATTATGATAACATCGATATTATAACTATAAATTTTCTAGTTCATCTAAAGTATGCAGTTGATCTATTTCTAAACACTTTTACTTTATTTTCGATTATTTTGTAAAGTATTATAATTTTATTTTAGGTTTGTCTCTAGAAAATTTCATAATGTGGGCCCTCTCAACTCCAGTCTTAATTTTGGGGGGCCGCCACTTTTTCGTCCAAGCGTACAAGGCTTTGAAACACAGAACTACCAACATGGATGTACTTATAGCGATGGCTACCTCGATCTCGTATACGTATAGCGTCCTGGTAGTAGTCGCTGCCATGGTATTGCGGCAAAATACTTCTCCGCAAACATTCTTCGACACCCCTCCTATGCTGTTGGTTTTTATCAGTTTAGGCAGGTGGTTGGAGCACATAGCCAAAGGGAAAACTTCTGAGGCTCTCAGTAGGTAAGTTTATGAGACTAGATGTATATAGGAACCAATATTGTGATAACTGCTCTTACAGGTTATTGTCTTTGAAGGCTACAGATGCTGTTATGGTTAGTTTGGGTAAGAAGGGGGAAATAATCAACGAACAGCAAGTTAATGTAGATCTGGTGCAAAGGGGAGATGTTCTGAAGGTTGTTCCTGGTGCCAAAGTACCAGTAGATGGGAAAGTTATACAGGTCTGTAAAATTAACTGCTTTGACTATTTTATGTGTATTACAAAAAATTAAGGACATTTTTTCTGTAGATCTTCTGTAGATCAAACTAGATCTTCTGTAGATCTACTTTACACTCTTTATATGTGTGGTTGTTCTGTTTTCAGGGACAATCCATGTGCGACGAAAGCTTGATAACGGGAGAGAGCATGCCTGTGCCAAAAAAAATCGGCAGTACAGTTATTGGGAGCTCGATTAACCAGCTCGGATTACTTATCATCGAGGCTACACACACCGGCGAAGCCACCACGCTATCTCAAATCGTAAAATTAGTTGAGGAGGCACAAACGTCGAAGGCACCCATCCAGCAACTTGCTGATAAAATAGCTGGTTATTTTGTTCCCATTGTAGTGCTTCTGTCTCTGATTACCCTTATCATATGGTCGATTGTCGGCGCCATTAACATTGATTACTTACCTTTGAAGGAGTCTGAGAAGCAGGGGTTTACGAACATTGAGATTATCTTGCAATTCGTATTTAGGTGTGCTTTGAGTGTGTTGGCTATCGCTTGTCCTTGTGCGCTGGGTCTGGCAACACCCACTGCCGTCATGGTTGGAACAGGTAAATATCAATAGTTTATAATAATATATCTATTAATTATATGATCTTAGAATTGGATCATTCATAAGACCTCCGTTGTACATTTAAGTATTGAACATTGCATCTCAATCTTAAAGATGTAATAACAAGCTCATTGTATTTTATTGGAATACAATATACATTACAGTGTCATTAATAAACAATTTGAAAAGGAAGAGGCCCTAGAATTTAACCCTGGAGACCTTTCGACATTACGTAAAAAAGCAGTATTTGAAACCACCACATTTTCATGGAACATGACCAGAAGCTTTGATGAAATTTCCAATAAAATATAAATTTGACATATTTTTACAGATTCGTTGCGGTTTCTTTTGGGATCACACCACCTGCAAAATAATTATTCAAAATAAAGATGGAAAGTGTAGTATCAAGGCAAACTTTTAATATTTCCCCCAAAAAGTGTATAATACAGATATTTTTACAGAGATTCTTTTAAATTAATAATAATAATAATAATAATAATCATTATTCCTTCTAAAAAATAAATACATTTTTTGTAGGAAGAGTTCTGTTTTGATAACAAAAAGAAAACAACAAAGAAAAATTATTTGTTTTACAAAAAAAAAAAAATATAAATATAGAAAACTTAGTAACCTGACCAATACATTACATCATATTATGTATGTACATTACACAAAGCAGCAAAAACAAATCTTGCTCATTTATCCACAATTCCGAGTTCAATATTATTACACCATAATAAGTCAATGACACTATTATCAGTAGTACTCGAGAAGGTAAATTGAGCAAGTTTGTCATGAGTAACTCTACTGTTAATTAAAGAAAAGCAATTATTCTGCATAAAATTTAGAAGATGTTGCCCTCTTGAATTTATTATATAATCACAACTAGACCTCTCTTCAAACAGGTTTGACCCTGCTATTGTTTTAAATTAACATTACTATAATCAGGTGAAGTTTAACACTTCTTTATTTTGAGATGTACCTATTACAAGACAGGAGATGCCCAAATGTTCCCAGCCTCTTCTTCCCAACTTGTTTATTTTACGTGATATACAAATTATGCAATTTTCAGGTGTTGGTGCTGTTAATGGGATTTTAATCAAGGGTGCGGAGCCTCTTGAAAATGCTCACAAAGTAAAAGCCATAATGTTCGATAAAACGGGAACAATCACAAAAGGTTCACTGGAAGTAGCAAAAATCTGGATGCAATCTGACAACCTGGGCCCCGTTGTGATCCTCTCGGCTTTGGGATGCGCCGAGACTTATTCCGAGCATCCCATTGCCGCTGCCATAGTAAAATACATCCGTGAGACATTGGGGTGCGAGTTATCTGGCAGCACCACAAATTTCCAGGCCGTTCCAGGCTGTGGGATGAAGTGCACCGTTTCGAGTCTTTCCGGAATTATTAGGAATATCAAGAATAATCAAGAAATCAGTAATTTTTCATCACTGGTCAACGCTGGGAGTTCGGGATTGTTTACCCTCAATGAAGTACAAATTGAAGTGACACACTCTCAGAATATGAAGCTGGGGCAGCTTATAGGTATGACTCCAGCAGAAGAAAATGGGGACAGTGATTATAGTGTTATTGTGGGTAACAGGGAGTGGATGAATAGGAACGGTTTTATCGTGACCAGCGACATTGATAGGGCGATGGCAGCAGAAGAGGAGCAAGGGAGGTCTGCAGTACTGTGCGCTATAAATAGTAAGTGTTTATTTATTTATTTATTTATTTACTCGAGGGATATATCAACAATCATAAACAAAAGCCAATAGAGGATTTAAATTACAACTTCAGAATATCAACTAATCTAAGAGTATAAACACCTAATATTTAAATTGATCTAGTAGAAAAGCCATTAAATAAGAAACCATTTTAATATTTAGAGAGAAATGTGAAAATTACGCTTTACCTTCATCATCAAGTAGGTATTATAATCTGCTTCTTTAAAAAATTTCTCAACTTTTACGATTAAGGAAAGCAATTAAACTTGGAAATTTCTGTATGTCAATATTCTTTTTCACTACCATTGGTATTCTTATCATTGAGTAAAGACTCCACAGCAGAGTATACCACAGGAACTCTTCTATACTCTGAATTTTTGTTCAAAATAGACTAGTAGAACTGCCTCAGTGATAACAATTACTCCCTTTTGATCCGGTGTTTCGCATATCCTCGAGTACTGCCAAAGCAACGCTCTTGACCTGGGCTGAGGGACAAATCCTCCAGTACTAGCAAGAACTACCAAGATTAGTTCATTTGAAGGCGTTTATAATAAATCCTTCAAAAATAAGAACTAAAAAACTTTTGAGTTAAGCAGATTGCACCTACGAACTTTAATTGGTCTATATACTGGTCACTGCCGTTTCAAATATCATCTGTGCAAATTCGGCCTAGCAGAAGATGCTGAGTGCTGCTTGTGCTTAGAAGATGATGAAATGGCAGAACACATATTATGCACCTACCCCGCTGGGGAAAGGATCAGATACTCATTATTTGGCAAAGGACAACTTCTGCCAGAGGATCTAAATAAATTCTCACCCCATAAGGTGCTTCATTAAGAGGCTGGACCAGTTGGCTAAAATATAAATAGGTGTGAGCCACAATAGACCACATGGTCGCGGTGGAGGGTCTGGTTTTTGGCCCACTCACTTTTGAACCTAACCTAACCTACTCCCTTTGGATGACTACCTACAATCTTCAAATAAGCGATATACTTTTTCATATTTATCTTTGGATTTTGTGGGAGAATCATGATTTTTGCTGATTCTTCTATATCATCTTCCATATTATCGTTTGAAGCAGAAGATTCGGGCACAAAATATTCACTGATATTAAGCGTAATCTATATACTGTATAAATAAAATATATGTTTAAACTTCTAGAGCAAATATCAAATGCAAATATTTCCAACACTGATTTGCAAATTACAAGTATGCTGTATGAATTGTAATACCTCTGTAGTTCTTTATATTTTCCCTTTATACCACCTCATTTAAAAGTTGAGGTGATAAAACTATTCTTTTAAGAATTTGGGAGTTGTTGTAAACTTCTTAGTCTGTGTTAAACAGAACGTGGATCTGCACGCTAGGTTACCAGATCTCAATATACAACTATAGAAGATGTCTGTGCTAGTATTCATGCTACATATAATTTTCAGGTAACATAGTTGCCATGTTGAGTGTAGCAGATACTGTAAAACCGGAGGCCCACCTCGCAGTGTATACATTGAAGAAAATGGGCTTGGAGGTGATACTTTTGACGGGTGACAATCGCCAAACTGCGGCGAGTATAGCCAGACAAGTAGGAATAAATAAAATTTATGCAGAAGTGCTTCCTTCGCACAAAGTTGCCAGAGTTCAAAGGTAAGAGGTCATATACATTTTATGTTTTCTTTATATCTGTACGAATGCTCTCAAAAGAATGTCGTACCACTATTAAAATAAAGTTACAGTTGCAGGCAAAGGCAGAAACACATTAAAAATACACTACTACATAAAAATTATAGATAAAAAATAGAAATACTAAATGTTTTTTTAACAAGTAAAAAATATATTTTTACTTGTACCACTAAATGCATTATTATTTTGGTGGTATTGTAACATTCGATTTGGTTAAATTTCAGGTTACAAGCAAAAGGCATAAAAGTATGCATGGTCGGCGACGGTATAAACGATTCTCCAGCTCTTGCACAGGCCGATGTAGGAATGGCGATAGCCGCTGGGACAGATGTCGCCGTAGAGGCAGCGCACGTTGTACTTATGAGAAACGATCTCTTGGATGTGGTGGCTTGCTTAGACCTCTCAAGAAAGACTGTTAATAGGATAAGACTTAACTTTTTATTTGCAAGCATGTATAATCTCTTAGGTAAGTACTTTAATTTACTGTTTTTCAAGGAAATTTCTGAAAATATTATATTGATAAGGATAGGCTGAAATGCAAAATGACCCACCTTTGGTTTTGAGTTATGGGCAAAAATTCGATTTTTGATTCAATTGTTTGTTTAAAACTTTACGAACATTACTTCATCATTGGGTATTTTCCTTCAATCGAAATGAAACTGGAAACCTGTATTTTTATAAAATATATTTCTTTTTATATTTATGAGGATAAAAATTATTAAGATTGAATCGGTAGAAAATTTTTAATACAATTTTGAAATTTTATTCTATATTCATGACGTCACTAAGCGAAAACTAGGGAATATGTATCTATAAAGAGGCCACACTGATAATATGACATATTATCAGTGTGGCCTCTTTATAGATACTACATTGTAGTTTCAGTTTGTAATGACGAGAAACGACAGTCAACATTTCAATAATTGACATTTGAAATTTCCTGTTTGTCTTTGGCTTGACAACTTGACGTTGTTTTCTTGTGAAGTAAACTTTTATTAAACATGGAGCAAGGTTTTGTAGAGGCTAAGTCCGACAAGTTACCGATTATAAATTCTTTTATGATAAAGACCCTATAGATCCTTTCAGAAATAAAAGGGATGAAAAATGTAAGGTTAGTATTTAACTTAACAGTATTACTCCAAAGTTGATTAAATATATTCAAAATTTACCTTTACAAATTACGATGTTTTTCTATTACTAATAAATACACTTGTAATCAGTCACAGGCAGAGACAACAATTCACAGGTAAAAATATAAACTAAAAACAATGTCTCATGTTTACCATGATGTTTACCCTAACCAAACAATTCAAACATAAACAAAAGTAAAGTTGTCACGCAGTGACACCAACCACACAAATGAAAATATCCTAGAAAATCACTAAAAAATGGCGCAAATTTTGAATTTTCGCTTAGTGACGTCACATAGATATCGCGCACAATAAAAAAATAATTTAAGGACTTAAATGAACCCAATATTAAAATTCCAGAAATACGTATTTCTTCTTTTCCCAACTACTTTCCATTGCCGATGTAAAAAAAATGTAGGAAAACACCCCATTCTTATGTATTATTTTAATTTAAGGTATTCCATTGGCCGCTGGTGCGTTCAGTATGATAGGATTTCTACTTGCACCGTGGATGGCCAGCGCCGCGATGGCCCTCAGTTCTGTTTCGGTGGTCGGGTCTAGTTTGCTGCTCAAATTGTGGAGAAAACGGACGAAAGAGGAACTAGAGACCCCCGAATACCTCGCTAGTAAAGAAAATGTCTCCCTGGATGCCATTTCGATACATCGAGGTCTGGACGACATTGACCAGATTAGCGGAAGCCCTTCCACCCTGTCAAGGTACAATACGCTATGCGATGATTATTAATATGTGGTGTGGTAACTCATTTTATGTGATATTCCTCTACTAAAAAGTTAAATTAATTAAAATTACAAAAACTGATAAATTCACACGAAGGTGGTTATTTTCAAGTTATATTTTGATATGAGTAATAGAAAATGAAAAAATTATTTGTTTTAGTAAAAAGAAAGTAGGTATATCTTAATTTTAAAAATAATTACAGCAAATTTAACTTGTCCATAAGTATACAGTAGAACAAGATTGGCATACTCTCGGTGCATAGTGGTGCCAAGGAATAGTGCATAGTGGTGCCAAATGAAATTTATTTTAATGTGGAGGAGTATCCAACTAAACTCAAACTCAAATCACAAAAATTCTCATGATTTTAATTTTAAATTACTAATTTGAATTTATTGTCATACAGAATTTTAATAGATTCTTTTCAAAATTAAAGATCTTAAGGCTAGTAAAAATAGTTACATCTGTTTAAGGACTACAATGTTTGAATTATATTTCAAGTCACTAAAATATGACTAATGTATCATTTATTTGTATAGTTTTTGAAATAAAGATCAAACACTGGCATCCCAAAACATGAGAAAATTATATTTGAACTGTCTGTGTAATTTATTGTTATGGAATAGTTGTTCAAATTTCCCCTGGTTTTCATGAAACAATTTAAAAAATTACTTAGATCTATTTAATAAACAGAAGTATCATAAATTTTATGTATATATATTATATGAATTATTTCATAACATGATATGGGTTGTTAGTTCCAGACAGCTTGAGAATGTAGATTTGCATGTAACTGTACAAAAGCGAAAGATATTAGTGAGTATATATTTGCAGAGTTCTTTGTTTTTTTTTTTTAATTTCCAGCTTCTGTATGCAGTATGCACATTTTATTTGTTGCTGCATGTTGTAAATATGTTTTTATTTATTGTGATATTGAAGAGGTTTATTATTTTGTTTTATAATTATAGCATGATTTTTTTACGTTTTTTATTTTATATGTTTGTGATCGTTTCACCCATCCCATCCATTGGACAAAATAAAAGAAAACCAGTAAATTACCTATGAAAACAGAAAAATCACAAATGTATGTTGACCATAACTCCCCATGGCACAGCTCTATTATTATATATTTTTCGAGGAATATGCCAGCTATAACAAAAACAAGAAAACGGACAGTGTTTAAAGTCCACAAGTGCAAATATCAAGGCAAACATCTCAATTTTTTTTAAAATTAATGATTTAAATTAAAAGATTTGGAATTATGGTGGCTGCAATGTAATTTTCTGTTTTATCTTTATTGATTAATTTTTTTTAATCATTTATACATTTTTTATTTCATTGTATTCATTCATTCTGATAAAATGTAGTTAATTTATTAAATATTTGTATTCATTACATTTCATAGAGTACTTTTTTGGGCCAAACTCTCTACAAGTTTGCCCTCATATTACACTATCCTTCAAATACTTTGTATTCTATTTTAATTTTACTTGTGGTATATTTGCAGAATATTTTTTAATGAAAGCAAAGTTGGTTTTTCATGACGAGCTAATTATTAATAACAGCCACAATCTCTAATGCCTGTAAACACCACTAATGCAAGACAGATTCATTTTTACATTTTACATTCATCGTCTCATCTAAATATGTATTTTAACTGTCTATAAAAGTATCTGCTCTGCCTCTATATGTAATTGACGTTAGAGCTAGTGTAAAAGTTCTTGAGTGGTCAATTTTTCAATAACTCTCACTGTGCAATAATAGGATATAGCTATAGAATTTATAATTTTTTTATAATTTCTATGGATATTGCCTGGCTCACGTATCAGGTGCAATAAATCGGATCTATTGTTCCATCAGTTCTATATGTTTTGTGTTTTTTTAATAACTAATTAATTTTCAAATGATAGATCAGCTAATAACATTTTTAATCGGCAAATATTCAGATTTTCAAATTTGTGCCGGAACATTTACATAATTTAATGGCTAGTTGTTCCATCGAAATTAACTTACTGTATTCGTTATATTTCTTATTAAATTGTAGGACTTTGTCGAATTAAAAACAAACATGATGTTAAGTAAAGTTAAATGTTAAATATGAACATAATGTTAAAGGTGAATGTAAATTTGAGCATAAATACTTAAAACTTGTTGTATTGGTTAAACTGCATGGACTTTACACTAATTTAGGTGTAGAAACATGTGAATATGCATAATATATGTGGTTACAATTCTACTCTGCCTTTTGAAAAATTTAAAGTTGATGCCCTCCAGACTGCTCTAGTGCGCACTAAATGTGAACTGTCGTAGTTCCGCGTGTTTGGGTGACTAGCACGATCCCAATGTCGATTATTTTCATGTTCGACTGGGCAGAATCCACGCGCGAGCAGAGCACTTTTAAATTCGCCTGGACTGATTTTACTCCCCCTTTCTGCTCCGTGATTATCTACAGTTCTAGCGTTCTAGTTTATAAAAAAACAGACCGATGAAAAGGTTATGTTTTTAAATTTATTATTATCCGAATATAGCAGTGAAAGAAGTACAATTTGCCTTGCAAGTGGTACTGCAAGTATATTCACTCTTGAGTGAGTAATAGCAGTAAAGACTCATTCTACTTATTCTTAAAATGAACCTAATAGTGAACCGTGATTTACCTTTTTCTCTAAATTATGACTTAAAAAAATCTAACTTTAATAATACCTACAACCATAACGCTAAATTTTGTAAGATATAAAGGAAGTCAATGAAAATTTTATTTTTCAAGCTGTCTGTCATCTTCAGAAGATTAAAACTAAGATTAGGATTTATCAACCGATTTGGTATGTAATAAGGATGTCTGCCTGAGCCTGATGTTGCACTATCTTGGAAAGCTTTTCATGTTTTTACTTAACCTTGATTATAGAAAACGTAATAATAATAATAAAATATTTTTTTAGCAGTTAGCTGTTGAACTGAAAGTTAGCTGTTCAAACTTAATTTTTAATTGCAAATAAGTAGAAAATTTTAAATACATCCAGTTTAGTCTTTGCAATAAGTTTATTTTCAAAAAAGTACAATTTGAAATCGGATTAAGTTACAAATAAAAGTTTTTTTAGTGCAGGGAATTGTGTATTAGATTAAATGACAATATGTTTCTCTGATAAACTTCAAAAGCCTTCAGGGGCCTTATTCTCGAGTTGTGCGAAAAGATTCGTATGCGCAAATGACGTCAATATGACGTAGTTTGACAGTTTTCTTGCTATAAAGAACTATCAGACAACGTCATTTTTACGTAATTTTCGCATATGAATGTATTCTCACGATTCGGGAATCGGGTCCCATAAGAATTTTACTCTGGTGACTAGTTGCTATATCATAAAATAAGTAATACTGAAAAGGTTATATATTTTTTCTTGAGCCATTGTTTCAAAACAAATCATATTAATTAGTCATAAATCTCAAAAATGACTTTCGTACTATTAATTTGGTCACAGTTTGATGTATCGTCCATTAATATATTCCCCTAATGTCAAAGAAATAGTTCTTAATAGTAGTTTTAATAGCCCTAGTTTAATTATACAAGATAATAATTAATACAAGATGAAAAGTTTCTATATGTTGAAAACCCATATTCACAACAAAACGATTTTAGTTATATCAAGGTGAATTACCAAACATTTTAGTAAATATTCTTTGGGTTCCAGCACTGGTCATTATACTTACATTTTATCATAAACATAACACTTCATTGTATGAACCATTCGTATAATTCAGAAAACATAAATATTTTAAAATAAAACTTTATAAAATGTGAATATGAAGCTACTTTCAGACTGGGCGACTATATTTTTACTTTAGCAGAAATTATTTTGATTAGAACACTTCTCAGATGATTATTCTTGGTTCTTTATTGGCAAATGTATTTATGTACATAAAATATGCATTATGTAATATGATTAGATGGTGCTTACAGCTTATACATATCTTACTCTAAGTCATATGTGAATGCTTTGCTGTATATAAATATAAATAGAAAATTTATCAGTCTAGAAGAAAGATAACTTATCTGCTTCAGCCTTCATAACTATTATAGCTTGGTTTTATTCGAGATGTGGCATGGACATGAAATCTTTAATTTGATTGAAACAACTAAATTTAAATGTATCTACAGTGCAAAACTATAAGAAATTACAATGAATGATTTGAATAAAATCACATGCGGTAATTACAAATTGTTGAGTCTAATATTTTAAGGTACAGATTCAGCGAATAGTTTGCACAATCATCAGTTACTAATCGATGTATTATTATGCACTATTGCCCCAATGGCTGATTTTATATTGACTTGCATATTGCATAGTAATACTAAATAAAACTTATCATAAGTTCATATCTTGGATCTAACATTAATGTTTGTATTGTTCTTTAGTAGTTTAATTGTTGTTCCAAGTGGATAATTTACATTAAAGTAATCAAGACAAACAAATATAATGATTGTTTATCCAATTTTTATATGTAGAATAAAAGTCAGCATAGTTATGATAAATAATATATACTTAGATCCATCTTAGATCTATAAGAGCGGGAAAATTTGTGGTTATATATGCCAAAAAGAATATTAACTAAAAAGAAATTTAATGAACCCAATATCAACATTGGGTGTATCAAGAGGACTTAAATTGATTACTAGAAATTTTGTCTTAGAAGATACTACTGAATATGGAAGACTGAAGAATAAGCTGAGATATTGTAATGTTTTGTAATATGTTAATTTGTTAGCATTATGTTCATCATATGCTGTTTAATGAAACAATTTTTGTCATTGAACTATTATAGAATCAATTGTACCACAAATTTTTACTTAATAAATTATGCCTTGTGCTCTAATTACTGGCTGCAAACAATCTAAATTACTCTTTTGTTGGATGAACAAAATGTAAATGCTGCAATGAATAGTCAAAGATCAGAAGAGCACCCGTTAGGAATTAACAATAATGAAAACCGTAATAATATTATATGGATATTCACTGTCTATGTGTACAACAAATACAATTTGAACCCATTTAGAATGCACTTTGTAAGTTTTGACTTCATGTTGTTACTGCGTATGTATGTTTTTTTTATTGTTTTTGTATAGTATTTAATAAATAATAAAATAATTGCACTTTCCATAATTTTATCTTATTTCATAAAGAAATTACTGTTTGTAAAAATTTAACATATAAATCTTCATTAATTTGGTACTAATTGTGCCAATCCTCTACATACAGGGTGTCCCACCGGGAACGCCATCAATCGATTGTGGAAAAACTAAAATTTTGAAAATTTAATAGTGTACCAACGTCGATGGGGGTCATCCCCAGGGGAGAATAAATAGCCTGTATATCATTTTAATCTTAGATTATACACGAAATTCTAATTGCATGTATAGCATATAGTACGTACTTTTTTAAAATATTTAATATTTTATGTAAAAAATAATGTTTATGAACCGAAAAATAATTAACAATTTTGACTGTACGGTAATATTTATTATTTAATTTGGGTTGTTTCTATGTAGAATGGGACCTAGTTTAGTAGATTTATAATATTTTGAAAAATACTTTACACGGGGTGCTCTGTTTTTAAAATTCTATCTTATTTGGCATTCAAAATAAGGTTAGCTTTCAATAAGGTTGTCTATTCCGAAAGTTTTTAAAATATTGGCTATTTTTCTATTGCAAAAATGATACGGATTTGAAGTTCATTTACTCTTAGTTGCCATGATGGTCAGGATATAATAAAATAATCATGCGGGGAATTATTATTAAATTGCCAATATTTCGAAAACTACAGATTTTCGGAATTTAACTTTATGCAAAGTTAGCCTTATTTTTATTACTGAATAAGATACAATTATACAAACAAGGAGTTTTCGTTTGAAAAATTGATTTTTGACAGTTTTTCAATTTTATTTTTTTGAGCACTCTGTGTTAATAATTATAAAAAGATGAGAATATATAATTTTACACAAAATCTGTTACAAAGGATGTAAATTATTTCTTAATTTTCTGGAATGGACACCTTTCGGTTAAATTCAAGATCATTGCATTACGGTTGCTAAGTCCAATAATAATGCTTATGTTATTAGTATTTATGTGTACTTACAAACTTCTCTTTTGCAGATTTTTGGGAAAAAACAAAAGCCGGCGTGAACGACTTCTGATCAACGATGACGAGGAGCCAACAATTTCGTTTAGTAAAGGAAAGTACGATGCCAGCGAACCTCTTATGTAACATTACTTATTTATTTCTATACAATGATTCAGATTTATAGGCACAACATTCTTATCAGGGTAGAAGTAAATATAAACAGATTCCTAAGTTTATCTCTGCATTTTATTAGTACTTAACATATAATTTTTATACAGCTCAATGTAAAAGAAGAGCGATATTTTAACTTGTCCTGTGAGGCATATCTTCCATTCTCTTTTAATTTATATGCAACTTTATACAAAGTTAATATATTAAATGTAATATGAATCTTGGTGCGAAACTTTGGAATAGGAAGAATCTCCAATATTATTTTGTGATAATTTACCAGAAATAAATACTATATTAAAAGTTATTTCTATTTTTATTTTTTTCTATATTTCTATTGATTTACTGTAAATGCTGATTGCCTGTGATGTTCCCTTGAATAAACCGGATAAACAACCATTTCGGGAGTTTTGGAATAAACACAATCCCACAGGTGACATTAAAAATTCACGCAATTTTACTTAATTATGTACCAACTGTACGCGAAGGTATTGTAAATAAGATCAAGTGTATATTAAAATATACACTGCAGTTGTTATGTGTTGATGAGATGACAGATTGTAAAAAAATTCTGTGTAAATCTGAAATTCTATTGTAAATGTTATAGTACGTGTACTGGACCGTCTTAAACCAACATTTTCACTGTTTTTTTTTTTTTTCGTTTATTTAACATCGGCCTATTTCCGCGACTAAGGCCAATCACCGACGCCAGGAGACGAGCAACCCCCACCTGGAAATTTTGCCGAACCCCCACTTTTTATAGCAGGGTAGGGATCTTTTACTTGCCTATCATTTCATAGACAAGGGATCTCCGGCTTTACATTCTATCCAAGGGATGGTACATCTTCTACGCAAATCTCGCCTAAATTTGCATAGCTTCTGTGAATTCACCGACGTACAGGCCAGTAGAAGATGCGGGCAAGCACCAACGGTCTTCCCTGCATGGTCAACCATCCAAGTACCAACCGCGGCCTACCTTGCTTGGCGCTCATATCGATAATATGAACGCCAAGTTGCTACCACGGCTTGCCCTATCATTTTCACTGTTACTAGTTAGCAAAAGAGTAACTAAGTGTACTGCCAAAACAATTACACGGGTGGTCCTGGAAACGTTAGAAAAATTTGATCTGTCAACAAGTCAAGTGTTATTATTTGTGACAGATGGTGCCGCGATGTGTTTGGTAGTCCGTTCTTTTTAAGAACGCAGTTATATTTTTCATGTGAACACGAAAAAAGTGTTTCTTAAATCTCCTAAACATCTTCGCGCATTTCACAGCAACTGTCCCGGTATTCCCGAACTACCACCGCTGATCAGTACAGTTTATTGCTTCTGTTACTACTTAATATTTCTTTTATTACGCTGATTATGATAACCCTACAAATGTTTAGGACAATTCATATAAAAACAGCTTCAAAGAATATGTTTATTCATATATAATCATGTTCATGTATATTACATACATTAAAAAATGTATGTAAACTGAACTTAATTCTATAGCTATAAAAATAATACATGCATAAGATTACATGCAACAAATTACTTTCTATTAAAATGTTTAGAAACAATAAGTGTAAACTTAAAACTTAATTCTAACAAGAAAACATTAATAGGCCTGTTACTGTTGTACCAAAATTATCATGGGACATATTATACCTAAATAAAAATAAAAAGGTAAAATGCATACGTTTTCAAAGCTTATAATTTTTAAATTAATAATATAATTATTCAGTGTTTTAAACAATTTATTTGTAAACTTAATTTCCTAGAAAAGTTCTTTTGAGGCAAATTTTATTTTCCTCATTGTCGTAGAGCTTTGCTCCGTATTTAAATAAAACGAGAAATATCTGAACTATAAATTAATGAATAATTTAAGAGTATATACATTTTTCTGTATCACCAATACAAAGATTGCATTGTTCATTTATCTTTCCATCATGAAAATGATGTTCTAATATATATTTAATAGAATCACCTGAATCCACTTTTTAAAAATAATAAAAACAAGCAGGTTACAATTTTATGGAAAATAAGGAAGAAACACCACCTGAAAGAAAGCCATTGTTAATAATATTAATCAATTATAAAAAATATATTAAACAACCGTTCTGAAAGAGAAGTATTTATAAAATTTTCGAATTTTATATTGAGGTCAAAATAATTTCTCTTACATTAAAGAATTTTTCGAAATTTAAAACCTAATACACATTAAGAATAAAGTTCTGCTCCAATTGATCATTCGTAATTTTTGTTTTACATTTTGATTTTGATAAATAAGTGACCCACACAAAATTCCCAGACTCGAAACATACGGATCCGCAAATAAAAATATGTTCAATTTTGAGACAAGGATAGGTCTATAATAAAAAAAAGTGTGTATTAAACAGAGAAAAAGGGTGCATACGTGGGCGGAAGTATCAATATCTGTGGGTGGAAGACAATCTGGGGGACAGTGGTCAGAGATGTGGCCAGAGAGGTAGTCTGTGGGTGCGGCTCTCAGCTATGTTCTCCCACCAAATAACGAATTAGAACTATTTTTTCAGTATTATGTTATTTAATTTTCCAGATTGAACTTGTTTTTATTTGGGAACCTGTATAATTATGTCATCACTATTATCAGAGACTTATACACCTACCTATTATTAATGTAACTCCTATTCTACTTCTTTGTACAATTTCTTCAAATTTAAAATTCTTCTCACTGGCGCTAGATCTTGATTCTCTAATTATGTTTAAAGAAAAATTAAGTTACCAACATTATATTTTTCTACTCCTTAAAATCATTGCTGTTTCAACCCATCTTTTCTTCAGTGTGTTACTTCTAGTTTTATATCTATTGGTAAAGGAATGCTCCTTTGTTTGAACGTCTGTAAAATTTATTAAATTATAAATAAATACTGGTAACAAAAAATATTTTAATACCTTTCTTCAAATTTTGAGTAGAACGTTTTTGTCTTCTCAGTTGCGTGTTAGGGTTTTCAAAAACTGGCTTGTTTGCCCCCTTAGTTTTATCATACAAAACAACACAGGGCTTGCCATCATTTCTTAAAACATAATCAAATGTCCAATCGTCTTTATTTAGGGGAATTACATTTGAATAATTCACATCATATCCTAGAGTCTTTTTGTTGCCACTAACTGCTCTATCTGCAACGAATGCATATTATGTTAAGGATATTTTTCATATTAACATGTTGACACCATTTTTTTTTTAACGCATTTTTATTTGTCAAGACCGTATACCTAAAAATTAAGGTATGTGGTCGTCAAGACCGAGATACAATGTTGAATAAATGATAAGTGAAAAGTAAGTATTTATTAAGAGGGCACATAAGAACTAGAAAAGCATTACAAGAACAATAAAGTATCTTTATACATTTTTCTTATATAGGTAGTAATAAGTCTTTCCTAAAATCTCTCATTTTGGCATAGCAAAAATTATACAACTACTTTCCCTATTCTTTAGTTGACCTACTATACGAAAAAAGAGAGACCATTATATCTTATTATATATGAGTGGGAATGACCGTAGGCTAATAGGAGCAGGCTATTATATAGGAATTTGTGACAGCAATGATGCCATTCCGGCTCAATGGCCACAATTGCTTCCTTAGATGGTGTAAGATAAACATAATACCACGAATTAAATCTTTCAAAGACACATGGAATCGAAATATACAAGAAATGGGCTTACTTCTCATGTTTGATTCAAAATGTCCCAAATAATGAAAAATAATTGCCGGCTTAACTAATCTTTCTGGACAGCCCTCCTCAACGTGTTTAGGTGTGACATTTGAGTTTCATAAATTAATTTTCTACAAATATCAATCAAATTTTCAAAATAAAAAATAGGGTGTAGTTTTTTAACGTACTGTATATTATTAAAAAATAGGGTATTTATTCTGCCTGGTACCTGGTATACTGCAGTAGAAAAATAGTTAATTGGGTTCAAAACAAATTTATGGAAATATGTCGTAAAACAAATATAGAGATAATGATGTATTACCTTTGTAACTTGATGTAGAGTAATTTAAGCCATAGTTTACTGTTTTTCGAGATCTCAATGAATATCTCGGTGAAAATTGCTGTTTTATTTCATTGTTTTCTTTATCTTGTTTACTTTGCACTATTGACTGATTTTCTTTGTCGTTATCGTCAGTTTCATTCACACCTGCTTCGTTTACTTCTAAAATAAATATTATTTAGTAAATAGAGTTCCATTTATGGTTAGTCAGGTAAAGTCTCATCTCAATTTTAATACTGTGTGAATTATGAATCGTAAACATATAATCATAAAAAATAAAATTTATATGAAAATAAAAATTATTTCAAAAGTACTATTTTTTTACTTGAATCTATTTGTTTTGTAAAACTTACTTGCTTTTACGCTAGATGGAACTGTTTCAGTACTAAATGAGCTGATTAACTGATTAACTTTAACGAAGTCCTTGTTGAAATCTATATTTTCGAAAGATAACAAATCCGATTCTAGTTGAGAAAAATGTTCTTCTACTGGTTCTTTGTTAATATCGATCATATCAGCTCTACTCGCGTTGTCTGATCTCTTTAAAACAATTGCCAAAGACTTTTCATTGGCATTCAGTTTATCTTGCGGCCCAAAATTTTCCAAATTAATATCGGTACCAGATCTGGCTTCATTATTTTTGCTGCTTGCTAAAATCTCCTCCTCTTGGTCATTTTTATTACTCTTGGTACAGTCAGATATTTTACATTTTGAGATATTCTGTGTGGCTAAACCTGTTTTTGCATTTTTCGAATCAAGGTTTCTATACATTTGTGTACCCCTGTGATCTTTTTTAGCCACTTGTTTTAACTTAGAAACAAAAGTATTTTGTCTAGCATTCATCAATAACCACATCTGATTCTTTTCCAGAATATCCAATAGTTTGTTAACGCGGAACATTGTTCTTTGCAGTAACTTATTAGAAGGATTCTTTATGGGAAGTTTTGGGACCTCCTTCTTTTTATAAATTTTCTTTGTTATAGATTGCTTTCCTGGCACATTTGTTTTTGTTGGACTAGTATTTTTCTTGGTAATACTTATAACCTTATATTTCAGAGTTTTCTTTTCTTCCTTAACAAAAGACTTGTCCATAATAGCTTTGATGAAACTGAAATTATTGTATAAGGTAGAAATGTCTTTATTCTTTAAATTATTTTCTAATCCTTCCTTAGCTGATTCAGTGAAATTTTCTAGTTTCACGTATATTTCCTTCACAATTTTTATATGTTCATTTAACGATGTGCTAAAACGCTTCAGCTTTTCTTTTTCAATGTTGCCTCCATCTCCAAAACAATTGTCTACATTATACTGATATGTTTTTGCCTTTTCCAGTAGTGTTATGATTTCTGCTTTATTAATTGTATCCTTAATAATTTTTCTTCTCTCTTCATCTAAAGTACTTTGTTCTAGTGCAGAATTTCTATTCTCTTTTGAAGGAACTTCAGCCTGGTTAGAATGTAAATTAGCCACGTTATCGTTATCATGCGAAATGTGTGATTCGTTATTCTGATCCCTGCTTTTTAAACCTAGGGGTTCTAGGATCCCATGTTTACTTACAACTAATATTGCACATTCATCTGAATCATGTTGCTCATATGTCGTGCTATCAGGAGCAGTCTTGAATTCTTCAGAAAAACTGTGAAGTTTAATCTGATTGTCGTCATTTGAATTAACTATTTTTTCATTTGTAATAATCTCTAATGGTGCTGTGTTTTCCCGAAAAGAGCTTGTGTTATTTTCAAGCATATTTAAAGAAAATAGGGCTTCTTCTGCTCCATTGGTTTTATCAGTATATTTACCTTCTACTGGCTCATTTAGTGTAGGTTTTTGCAGTATATCAGATGTTCCAACTGGATTTTCAACATCTTCAGAACCATTTAAAAGCATTAAGTTATCTCCATCTTTGTTGGTTTTGTTTTTATCTACTCGAATTTCTATTGTATGCTTACTTGGTGCCGATTTTTTCAAAATAACGGTATTTGTTTCACACTTAAGTTTGCTAGATTTTGGTATATCTTCAGATGCATTTAAGACACCTTCAACTTCACGCGCGTTCACAGATTTGTCTTTTGCAATTAGAGGAATAATTTCCAATTTTTCTATGTCTCTAATTTTTAAACTCATTTCAGAAACAACTGCTCTTGGTTGGATTAACATAGGAGTCATTAAATCTTTTTCTATAAGTTCTAAGCAATCATTAAGGTCTAAATTGTTCTTATTTTCAGTTTTGTTCCCAGATGGTTCGTTATTTTGGTCAGTTGACGTTAATATTTTATTTTTAGATCTCATTTCTTCAATAAATTTATCCATTTCTTTGAAAATAATTGCGTCTTCATCGGCTACAACGAGTTCATTTAAACATTTTTCTTCATTTATGGACATTTTTATTTGGTTCTCATTACTAGTCAAAATATTTTCAGAATTTTTCTGAACATATCGTGACTGTCCAGATGAAACATCAGCATTTTTATCCTCAATTTTCCAAATCTGGTTTTGGTCATTCACTTTCTGTTTTGTGATGTTTATGGAATCAATTTTTTCTTTATCAGTTTTCTTAGCTGGCAGTTCATCAGCTTTGCTATTAAGTCGACTTGAATCAAGAGTAACGGTCATCAGTAAGTGATCAACAGTTGTGGAGACCAAAGTGTTAGGGTCATCTTCTGACTTAATCTTTAAGTTTTCTAGATGAACAATATTTTCTATATCAGAATATTTCTGTTGTTCATATACGTTTGTCTCGTTTGCATCATTCAAATTTTCCTCCTTTACAGGGGTTTCTTGTTTAACACTAGGTTCAACTGGACTTGCAAATATTTTATCTGGAAATTTCTTCAGTTCTTCACGAGTAAAAAGCTGACAGTCATATCCTGGACTATCTGGGAACAGTACAAGACAGTCCAGTTCGTCTTCTTCCTTTTCAAAGTGTTTTTTACGTTCATCTTCTTTCAGTCCCTTCTGATATATATTATTAAGTAATTTTGACGGGGAATCTGAAAGAAAGAGAAATATTGCGAGTACAATATGCCTCTTATTTGTGTTAACATGTTTTTTAATTAAATTTTTGTATGTTTGATTGCAGCTGTAACCAAAACAAAGTACGTTTACTTTACCTTGCAAAATTTTGGTTTTTTGAGTAGTGTCAATGTATAAAGGTGTAATTTTGTGATCGGTAACTTTATTTTGTTGAAAAAATGGTATTTGCGCTTCAAGTGCATCCCCATATTTATTATTAACTATTTCTATAACTTTTTCCGCATTTAAATCTTCACCAATATTGATTTTCTTGTTTTCAGCAGCTGAAAAATAGACAAATTAAATTAAGAATGGAAATTATGAGCAGTTTGACAACACGAAACCAGTAGCAAAGGAAGAAATATTGTGCAGTGGACACACACTTTTAATCACTAGTTGTATTATACTAGAGGACATATGTCTACTTGATATAGTTTGGTTATGAACTTGCAAGCCGAAGCTAACAAGCACTCAAAATTAAACAAATAGGTGCATAAATGAAGTGTACATAAACATACAGGGTGATTCAGCTAACCCGTTCATTAAAAGCTTAAGGACTTCCCATTGGAATATTTTTTTGAAACTTTGGATACAGGGTTTTCGAGAAGGTTCTATTCATCTGAAGTATTTCCGTTTTTCTGCGTTATTCCGGAAATGGCTATCAACTTTCTTATTTTAATTGGAATATCCTACATTTTTTACATTTTTTATTTATTATATTTTTATAATCTACTTTTTTTAATGTGGGACAACCTATACGAAAATTAAGTTTTATAAATAGGTATTTTAATTTTTTTGAAAAAAATTGATTTTATAGTGTACATGGTAAGTATTCGCGTATATTTTGACCCTTACCTACCGGGGTAAGGAAGATTAAAGAAAAAAAATTAAATACAAGTTTGGTTTTCACGTATTATCTTTTAACTAGGTCGAAAAAAATAATGCATGTAGTAAACTTGGGAAAACCAATTGAACATAATATTTTTAAATGGGACACCCTGTATAATTTTACATGCTTGGGGAAACATTTTTTTCCTGATTTCAAAAATATATATTTTGTTGACATTTGCACTGACAGTTTTCGAAATATTCGACAGCGAGTACCATAAAAAAATACAAAGAACTAAAAATATGTAATACTAAAACCAATAGTAATAAAAAATATTTAACGATTTTTGACCTCCTTTTAGTTATTTAAACATTTTCTAATATTTTCATTTTTTTATAATTATATTAAATATAATTAATATTTTTTTTATAATATATTGTAAATATTAGATAAATATTAAATATTTGGAAAACTGTCAGTGCAAATATCAACATAATATATATTTTTGAAATCAGAGAAAAAAAAATTCCCGAGCGTCTAAAATTATACAGGGTGTCCCATTTAAAAATATTATGTTCAATTGGTTTCCTCAAATTTATGATATGCAATTTTTTTTTCAACCTAGCCAAAAGATAATACGTGAAAAACCAAACTACTTTTGTATTTAAACTTTTTTCTAACTTTCTTAATAACCCCTGTAGGTAGGGGTCAAAATATACGGGAATACCCTGTACTTCCTCATTAAGTACTTTTTAAATCTAAATGTGTGGCATTAATTTAATTACTGAAACTGTATGCAAAATTTTTGTTTTTTAATATATCTCTGAGCAAAGGTATCTCTTAAAAAAATTTTAAAATTACATATGACAATAAATACCAATTAGAATTAAAAAAGTACATAACATTTTAGTAACTATAACCCATGCAAATTACAAAAAAAATTACATACTTGTTTTTACATGAGTTGCATTCGCTGTATTACTGGTCGTGGACAAATTAGCAAAATCAACAAGTCTAGTAATTTCCAATCCATTTTCTATAACTGCTACTTTTCTCATGTACTTTCTTTTTGGTACAGGTGCAGTTTTCTGCTTGCTTGGCACCACATACTTATACGATTGAGTCTTAAGAAGAGAGGGTAAAGAACTTGTATTAGTTTGAGTATATGCGAGAGGAGGTAATGAGCTGGTGCTAGCTCGATCATAAACTTTAGAAATAAATGAAACATTGCTAGGTGTTGTTAAACTTGTTTTCAAATCTTCTATCCTCTCTTTTTCTTGGCTATCTATTTTCTTGAGAGAAAAGAACTCATTGGATTTAACCACAACTACTTTTTTGTGGGTACTTTCTGTAACATACAAAAATTCATAAAGTTTAAAATTTTTATTAAACCAAACACAAGATTGACCAATATAAAAATAGTTGTAACCGATACGAGTAGAAAACCTGATAAAATAACATTTGACACGATTTGGAAAAGTTCCACATTTTCTGTTTTTTAATAAAATTACTATATACAATTAGGAAATTGTACAACATTTTTATATCAACAGACTTCAAAATTTTAATTGACGAATCTGAGTACACATAACATAAAGTAGGTAAGTAAGTATGTAAAGTATAGAGTAAAGAACCTGGTATAGTCATATCCATATCATATAACAAAAACATTGTAGGTACTTTTTCTCATGATTGTGGTACTTCTTTCTTTTTTTTTTTGATAAATCTCCCTTATTTTCAGGACAGATTCACCCAGGCCTATATCAATGTATTTATGACAGAGCATTTTCTCTAAATATGTAAAAATATACACAAGCTGGTCCATAAAAGATTTGATCATTTAAAACATTAATTTTCGAAATTCGATTGTTTTCTTGGCAAGAAGTTCTGGAGATTCATAAAATGCTTTCTGTATATAAAAATACATGATTTGTTCTGCACAATGAAAATTGTTGTTATTGTTATTAATTTAATGAGTTATTCAATGAGTGAAGCTGAGAAGTGTAGGTATCTATTTGATGAACCCAGACATATATACCTACGTGTTCTAACAACCATGAAGAATAAAAAATACCTACTTTATTATTCAGAAGTATTTGCATCTATTGTCAATATTGTAGTTTAGAAAAATACTTCCTACCTAAGAAATTTAGGTACCTACTACCTACCCATTATAAAGATTAACTATATATAAACTTTTGTGATTAACTGCAAGAGCTACAGTGTCTGGTATTATTATTATTATTATCAGATTATCAGTAGGTAAATAGGTCGGTAGTCGGTAAGAGAATCACCGGGCATTGGTTTACTTACATAGATTAAAAGTAAGTGAAAATTAATGTAATAACGATTGGTGTTTTTTTTTTAAATTTGGAAACAGTAGATTTTCGAACGTATGCAACTCCTAACACAGTATTAAGAAAAATAGTTGCATTGCGGGTTGTATAATAAAAATTGCAAAGATGTTTCCACTAACCGATCACCAATGGCGGAGCGAGCGAAGCGGTGCATCTACTAAAGGAATTTACATGTTCCAAGAACAATAATTAAAAATTCATCCGACTTATCCGACCTATTCGAGTAGGTCCCTGTGGTTTAACGAACAACGCAAAGTACAAATAATTACACAAAGTAGCTACTAATCAAGGTAGTTTGTTTACTATAAGTATTTGAACTTAAAAAAGCGGTGATGTAGATATAGAACCTTCTATGTTCGCAAAAAAAGTACAGGAGGTCATACTATCATACACATCTTGGTATTTCTGTTTCAGTTATTCAATGTTATGCATCTACGGCATGCATAACATACCCAATATAAGTATATTTATTTCCATAAAATAGGGCATTACCTAAGTCTAGTACATGCTAGGTATATTTAAGTAAAGATTGATGATTGAGGATTAATTCAAATTTATATACTTACTTATAAGTTATTCAAAAAGGTAATTATAGAAAATTCAACTTACCATACTTTCTTGAAGAACTAGCCATATTAAAACTATTGAGAACACTAAAAACTTCAATTCAAATCAAAAATAAAAGTGAATAGGTGCAAACTCTCTATGCATGGCTGATGCATCAATTAAGAAAATTTATTTTATCTGTGCACTTGCACTTGCATAACTCCATCCTCTCCTCCCCTCTGCCATCATATATTTGCAAGGTGGGGTAATGCACCCAATCAAATTAGTTTTTTCTTCAACTACCAAATATGGTTTGCATGAATTCTTGGAAAAGATATAAAAAAGTACAGTAAAACAAAAGGTTTGCTGTTTTCCCGCGTTTTTTTGGTATTGGCTAATGCCGTAGCTGGACGCTTAAAAATAGTCACTCATTGGTCATAATTTCGAAATTATTCAAACACTGACCTCTAAAATTATTGGATTACAGCGGTACACCTGACTGTAGCAAGTTAACTGTGATTGGACTTAATTTCAGCCAATCTGCAAGTTTTATTTTTACTTATAGGTATCTCTTATATAAACACCTAAAAGAGAGGTCGTATTGCGTATTGCTCTTATTGTTTCTTGTTCTCATTTCTCATTACTTAACCCCCTCACCTAATCTATGTTAGTAACCATTAGTAACCCTCTATAATCTATGTCATTAGTCCCATTACTTTTCACGTGCGATCTGCTGCGTATAATTATGTTCATAAAATCTGTCATACAAATTGGTGTAGGTATTTTAATGAATGCGGAATGTGATTGACTTATCTTGAGACATAAGAAACGAAGTGAAGTTTTCACATAAAAGTTTATGCCTTGCTGGTAAATATATGCGTACCTACCTTGTTAGTAAATTTTATACACATTTCCATAAATTATAATTAGTATTACTTTTTCTACATTTTAAGGATTTAACCTATGAGATTTTGGTATAATGGGAAATATTTATATGTATCACTGGTTGTATATACCAACATTGAATCAATTTAAAAATATTGAACAAATTAATGATTTATGATTATTTGTTACCTGATTGTTCAGTTCATAATAGTTGTCAATTCGAGACTGTAATTATGTAATTATGTACATGTATGTTTTCTAGTTTCTGCAATTACTGTAAGATAGGTATATCACCGTCCTGTATTATCAGCTGTAATAATAGAGGATGGAGTTATCCAATCTTAGATTAGGAAAGAGAGCCTCAATGTAGATAAGAGTGTACCTAAGTGTAAAAGTTGAAAATATGTTATAAATTGAAAATACATTCTTTGCGGGATCAGAGACAGCTTATATTAGCTGAAAACCTTGCATATGTCTTTATTAGGTCCCCAACTTGAAATATAAAAAACAAAATTAAAGTAGTTATCTCTCGCGCTATTATTGCTATAGGTATTTTTATTTACATAAAGAAAGATAAGCTTGCTCATAAGATGTAAGAGGTATGATAAGGGATGCAGTTTCAATTTTATAGGTATAATTCAAACATTCAAACCTACTTTTTATTAGGAACACAGAATAAGCGTAAAGGAGTGGGAACACAGAAATCCTAAGAGGTTTTGGTTCATTAGTTCACTGTTTACTGTCACTATACGCAGTTTACTGTACTTAATTATAAAAGGTCTTTGTGAAAACTGTTTTGTGTTACAATTTTCTATAATGTACATACTTAAGTCTCGCTGTTATTAGGAGCACAGAATACCTCACCTTCCTAGGTATACACAGAAATTTGAGGAGATAGTAAAATCACAACCTAGAGTAGGTTGTGGTAAAATAGAATTGTTTATGCTAATACCAGCTATTACTGAACTTTTCTTATTTTCAAATTCAAACTATTTACACGTGTGGATGTGCGTGGACAGTGTGCGAGGGTGTACCTATATGGTGTATGGCAATTCTTGAGTTATGTGAATAAATTCGTATGCGAAAATTACGTCAAGTATAACGTACCTATTCTAAGACATCTTAGAATAGGTAGGTACTATCTTATAGCGTTGAGTGAGCAAATTAGCTCACTCAACGCTTATAGTAAGGAAACTGTCAAAGTACCTAATTTTGAGGTGGTCATTTTCATATACGAATTTATCCCCATGACTCGAGAATCGGGCACCAGCACTCTTTGGCTGGACTGGAAAAATATTTTTGTTATTCAAGGGCAAGGACAACGCAAGACTCCTACTATTAAAGTCTCCTTTATTACAGGACTGCTACTATTAATGGACTTATTAGTGTGTTTTGCGTTCTGCAGTTATTGCTATTATAGGTAGTTATTATATAATCGTTTTATATAACAGCAGCAGGTATCATATTTTTCTACAAAACTCTTATCTCTGGCCGCACAAAGTGACCAGGGTACCTGGTGGATAACATGAGTACGGCATTTATCTTGTATATATTTATTTTAAAAATATCTTAATTAATCATTTCAAAGCGGTCTATTATATTTTGTTTCACTTCAAAAATAATGACGAAAATAGTAGTCACTGTTTAATTTAACCAACCTGTATATACAACATGGGCGTGGCGTATGTTAATAGGTGGGTATTCCTTGCACTATAATTAAAACCAAGTTCCTATAGCGTAGACAATAAATAACGTCAATGAGATAGCTGTTTTCATTCATTTAAACACACCATATCGGTGTTGTTATGAAGGGCTTCATTGGATTGACGGGTGCATTCGCAATTGATGCCAATTGAGGAAGTATAAAAATAAAACTGGGAGACTAATAAGGGTTGAAAAATAACCAAACTATCGATTGTGTCAATTTCGTCTATTTATATAAATTCTATTCAGGGCGCAATATGATATTAGGACTTCTAGGATCTTCCGTTCCACATAACTCAAAAATTTAACTCAAAATTTAACAAGCAATATTATAACTAGTTTTGATTTTATGTGCCCCTTGAAAGAAATTCTATTGTTAAATAAGTATGCATGTAGTAAATGGATTACAGAGGAAATTATACAGGCTATGAAAGAACGTGATAAAGGTTATGAAGCAGCTAAAATAACAGGCAACGAGGATGACTGGAATTCATTCAAAGAAAAAAGAAATACAGTAACCTCAATGATAAGAAAACAAAAACAAAAATATTATGAACAAAAAATAGATAATTGTAAGAATGACGCAAAACTGATGTGGAAGACAATAAAACAAATTTACAACAGAAAAATCCAACACACCTCAAAGTATATTAGGTTTGGTACAGAAAAAATTCACAATGAACTGGAAATTGCGGAAAAATTTAATGCATATTTTGTGGAGAGCATATCAGGTATAATCCAAAGTATACCAAAATACAATAGGTACCAAATTCAAAATATTGAAGTAAGCAATAGGTTCACTAAGTTTAAACATATAGAAATGAATAATTTGAGAAAAATCATAAGTGCTCTACCTAATAAAACAGGAAGTGATGGAATACCAACATATGTAATAAAGGATGCATTTGAAGTCATTGGCAATAGATTCTTAGACTTAATTAATACTTCACTAGAAACAGGAGCCTTCCCAAAGGAATGGACGAGCTCACTAGTTACACCTATACCAAAAATAGCCAATACTACACTGAATGAACAGTATCGACCTATCAACTCTTTGCCCATTTGTGAAAAAATACTAGAATTAGTAGTTAAGGAACAATTAATAGATTTTCTTGAAGAAAATAATATACTAATAAACATGCAATCAGGATTTAGAGGAAAACATTCTTGTGAAAGTGCATTACAGTCCATATTAGATGACTGGGTAAAGGGAATTGACGCGAACAATGTTATAGTGGCAGTGTTTCTAGATTTCAAGCGAGCGTTCGAAACAATAGACAGAAATCTACTTCTCTTGAAATTAGAAAGTATCGGTATTAGCGATAAAACATTAAAGTGGTTTGCGTCATACATATGCTCAAGAACACAAAGAACCAAGTTTGGTGGAAGTATTTCAAGTGTAAAAAAAAATCGTCTTATGGTGTTCCCCAAGGTTCAGTTCTAGGTCCAATATTATTTATTATTTTTATCAATGACATTATAAATGCAGTAAAAACATGTAAAATTCATCTCTTCGCAGATGATACGATGCTGTATATATCTGGTGAAAATATACACGAAATTATAAATACAGTAAACACAGAGCTAGAGATAATCTATATATGTGGCTGTGTGATAATAATCTTAAAGTAAATATTGACAAAAGTAAATGGATGATACTAGGAAAAAAACATAAACTAAATAACATTGCACTCACTGATGGTATTAAATTAAACAGTCAAACACTAGAAAGAGTTAATGAAATAAAATATTTAGGAGTAATTTTAGATGAACAGTTGAGCTTTAAGCAAAATATTGCATACATTATAAAAAAAATAGCTAAAAAAATCAATTTTTTAAGACGATTATCTAGAAATTTAACATTGTTTGCAAGAGTAACTATTTACAAAACAATAATCGCACCCTATTTTGAATACTGTTCAACGGTTCTCATTAGCATAAATAACAACGAACTTCAGATGCTACAGAAAATGCAAAATAAAGCAATGAGGGTTATCTTGCAATGCAACAGGTATACACCTAAATAGTATGTTGCAAACTTTAGGTTTTATGACAGTTAGGAAAAGAATTTTACTAAGGGTGTTTCAGTTTATTTATAAATTGAAAAGATCATTATTACCCACATACCTAAGTGATAAGTTAACTTATGTTAGAAATCTACACAATCATGATACTCGTCAAAGAAATTGTTTTCATATAGAAAGACATCACTCATCACTAGCAAAGAGATCACTTTTTTTATAGAGGCTATAATGAATTTAATAACTTACCGGATCAAATAAAACAATTTACTGGGTCAATAGACCGATTTACATATTTATGTACTAGCTATTTAAGGAGTGTACCCTAATGGTAATAAATATAAAAACTAATCTAATGCTAATCTAGGCTACTAAACCAAATTTTATGGTCCTTCTTATTAAATGTTATACCTACTGTTTCTTGTATTTCTCTTTATATATTATGTAAATAGTTCTATTATGTAAAAACTTCTTATAGTGTAAATGTATAAAAATTTGTATAAGTAGCTTTCTTGCTAAATAAAGTACATATTATTATTATTTATTATAATACCTAATAATATTATTAATAACAATAAATAATAATAATAATCATTATTATTATCAAGTGAAGAAATGAAGGAAGAAACTCGCAATAACCTAATGGTAATACCATAGATGAGAACAATAATCATCTGTGGTAAAACCAATATTAATAGTAATAAAAATAATAATAATAAACCAAGTTGTAGCGATAAATAACTATACAAAATGTATTTTAAAGGGTATTTCAATTTCCTGAAATAAAGAACATATAACATTCAGATGTAAACTATAGGTACTTACTAGCCGGTGTGCAATATGCCAATAGACATAATATAGGGGCAAAAATTATTCACCATCAGGCAATTGCCCTGCGATATAATCAGCAATCGGAGCCTCGAGCGTATAGGTACCTACTATCAATACTCACCACCAACTATAATAGAAAACAAATACCTATTATAAATTATTCTGGGACTTAACCATAGATACTGATAAAACGGTAGCCCATATAGCAGACAAGATATAACACTTGAAGACAAAATAAAATGGATCACCTACCTCATCGATGTGGCAATGCCATCCGACCAAAATATATTTAAAATATAGGTATATACAGAACAGAAAGAACAACATCAATAATTATCAATAGAAGTTGAAAAAAATATGGAAACAGAAACAAGTTTATATCATTCAATTCATTATATCAGTAATGATATCATTCCATACTCATTCCTCACCTCCCTCAACTTAGAAACTCACTCAAATAAAAATCGACTTGTCTCTGGATTTTACATGGAAAGCAATCCTTTGTCAGATAAACGAGTATGAAAGTTTTCGTTGACTAATCCTGTTTGGTCAGTCGCGGATAAAGCCTATATTAGGTAGATAATTAGTGTGGTATCTAAGTATATTTATGGTCTCTTATCCGCATCAAAAATATCTTCCAACAGTTCTTTTTAGTTTCCTTATCCTGCCGAAATCTTCATTATTAATGCGACAATTTTTTGTGTTGTGTCGCCGTTTTTTTTTACCGAACTGCTCAATTTGGCAAAACAAATAAATTCAGTAATTACAAAAGTGAAATATCAAACCTACTGAAATAAGCAACTTTAAATTTATTGGTAGAAAAGTTTGGGGCAAGGTATGAGACGGAATAAGTAATAATTTTATTAAATGGTGTTCCACAAATAAGTAGTAAACATTTATGAATAAGTAAATTATAATTCCTTACTTCAATGGCACTTAATGTTGCATTTTTTGCTTTCTTCTTCAATCACACCAAGGCGTATACGGAGCGAGTATGAGAACAAACGTTTTTTTCTATTAAAGTGTCTTTATATGACCGTACAGTAGATAACTTTTATGCGAATTTAATAGATATTTGATCTCAAGTGGAAAACGGACATCCACTGGATAACGTTCTGTATTGTACGTGCATCCACTGGATGGTGCTTTTGTATGGACAATATTGATTGTGGGTCTAAAAATGTGCCAGGGACTAAAGACGTATTAGGTACAACTTCAAAATGAATAAATGGGCGTATTATGGCTTTAAAAGGACGTCCATTGGACGGTTTGTGCTATCTGGACTCCTACTTCTAAAAGTATATAATTATTTCAAAAGTACCTATATTGGTAATAAAAGAAAAGTAAAGAAAATAATAATGCGACAAATCTGGATGAAAGTATTGATTCAGAAAATATTGATAACAGGGAAATTGAAAATATTGTAAATTTGGAAACTGAAAATAAGAAGTTTGAATCAAAATCTAGAAACTGAAGATATGGATGCTGCATGCTGCTGAGGAAACTGCCACGCAATATCTGGACACTGACGCTGAGAATGATGCAGCTGTAATCAAATCATGGCTCATAAATATTTTTGAGAAATTGAATACTGATTTATTACTAAATTCCAATTTAAAAATAATTAGGTAGGTACGGATTACTAAAATGGAAAGATTTAAGAAAGGGGCGTTCACCTTTGTTGACCGTAGAGTGGATTTATCGCAATATTAATAAAAACATAAATAGTTGTAGATCAAACCACAGAGGACACAGAGGACACAGACCAGAGGCGAAAGCTTGCGGCGGTGTCTTTGATGTTTAATGGCCCATTTTCGATACCAGTTACGTCTACACTGAGAGAAATAATTGCTTAATTCTAACAATACCACCTTACTATAGGTACTCTGAAAGAAGTGTTTAATGATTATCGTTAACGGCTTTTGTAGATTAAGTATATCAATACAATAATTCACCTTATGTAATGTAACTAAACCACAGAGGACCTAGAACAGAGACGAAGGCTAGTGGCGGCGTCTTTGATGTTTAATGGCCCATTTTCTGTACCAGTTACATCTACACTAAGAGAAATAATTGCTTAATTCTAACAATACTACCTTACTATACTCTGAAAGAAGTGTTTAATGATACTTGTGGTTGTGACTGATATGTTATATTACTTATATTACTAATGTCATTCAGTTTTTTGTTTTATGTATTTTTAATAAATGTTTCATGTCATTTATTGCAAATAAAAGATTTATTATTATCCATATGTGATCTTGTATTTTTTATTATTCCCAGAAAATAACCCGAATAAGTTGCAGATCATTATTAGAATTAGGAAAATTATCAAAATTTTGCTTATAAATGTACCTATGCTTTTATTAATAACTGAAGTAGTAATACAATAATTATTATTTTCCGACTGATATTTTTTACACTGGTTTTGTAAAATCAGATGCATTTTTAATAACAATCACCAGTATACAACATATTTTTAAGCAAGTTCTAACAAAAAAAGCCATAAATTTGAACACAGCGCAAACTTTACATGTAGACCAAGATACCTCCAAGCTTCGTAAGATTATTTCCTGTATTAGAATAATTTAGAGGTACATCTCGACGATAAAGCACATGGACTATTTATTTATGTCCATCTATATTAAATAATTTAATATTTAATTAATTTATTCTTATTCTGAATTTGGTTGGTGTGCACTGCAAATTTTTTGCACTTGCAACTACAATAATTTGCTACTAATATACTTATGTATTAGTACAGTCTAAACAGCAGACTTAAAGGAAACACAAATATTGGTAATGTAGCTTAGTTACATTACATAAGGTGAATTATTGTATTGATATACTTAATTTACAATAGCCCTTAAATATAATCATTAAACACTTTTTTCAGAGTATAGTAAAGTAGTATTGTTAGAATTAAGCAATTATTTCTCTTAGTGTAGACGTAACTAGTACAGAAAATGAGCCATTAAACATCACTAGCCTTCGCCTCTGGTCTGTGTCCTCTGTGATCAAACTATATTTCCGATAAGACTAATCTATGTTTTTTTCATAATAATAATATTTTACTAACGCGCGTCAGTTATTATATGACAGAAATACAAATTTCTTGTTTTTAATGTTCTTTCAAATCAGGGTTATTATATATTGATTATAAATAGTACTACGTACGTTACACAAAAATTAATACACCAATATAATGAATACTATCCATACCCAATTTCCATATCTAATACTTATAAATGTTGTACAATTACATGACAATAATAACTGCTATAAATTGATTTAGGCACCAATTTTAATCAATCTCTATCGATGCATTTGTGAGAGAAAGTATAAATACATGCAAGGCAAAAGTTTTTATTTTTTATATTCACGTACTGCAATTTTGAGGAAAATTAAAGAAAATGATTTGAATATCCTGCATAGGAGTTTCTTGTATATATTCAACTAGGATGACTATCCTCTCACTTTGCATATTAAAAATGTACAGTCCTATGATGAGATATAATGTAAAGATGATTTTGTAAGTACATACAATAATTAAAATAGTTAAAGTACCAACCATAATAAATCAAATATACAGAATCACAGTAAGAGTATATTGAGTAAAAGTATTTTTTGTTACCATCTCTAGCTTATTAGTTGAGTCAAAGTCTACATAAGAATATATGTAGACTTTGGTTGAGTATTCAATATAAAGGGTTTGAGGAAATTATTCAAAAAATATAAAAAAATATTTTGCAGATCCAAAGTCTAGATTATAATTTAACTAATTACTTTGTGCAAAATTTACTTTCATTTTAGTAGAGTTTGTTGATAATTAGTCAATATTTCACATACTCAACAAGAAAGGTAAACCGTAAAGACAATATAAGAGATGCTCAATTGGTTTTTCCTTTCTATTTTTTTTACATTCGTCAAAATTACCACAAACTTTTGCCTGCTATAAACTAAATTATGGGCCGACATGTGAATGACAACGAATGACTTTTATTTTCCTTTTTAGGAATAATGTATAGAAGAAAATATTCTCTTCGAGTGGTTATTGGCCCATAGGAATCTGACAAATTTAGATATATTTTCACTTTGTAGGCATTCACCACCCATTAAGAAAGTAAATATCTTGGTACATTCACAAACGTGAGTGCAAACATGCGTGTCGTGATAATTTTATAGATGCTCAAGAGCAAAGGCCAGAGAAAATATTTGGTCTACTAAGATTGTTTACTGAGTACGCCACTGGGTTAAACCAAATATGTAGAATGTAATAGACACAACAATGTCCATTATGAGGTTTTGTTTTTAAAGCTATATTACTTAGCCAACTTTCGCCTAGTTTTAGTGCATCCTATTTTATTTTATTTTCTTTTATTATTATTATTTTTTTTTTAATTATTAAACAGGGGCGTTCAACTTTCTTAGCCATGATGTTGAACTGTCGCAAGAATAATAAAAATATAAATAGTTCAAGATCATAACTATATTCTGATAAGTCTAATCTATATTTTTTCATAATAGTTTCGATATTTTAGTAACGTCAACTATGATATGATAAAACAATTTCAATCTATTATTACTGATAGTCAGTGTTGTACCGATAATAATTAGTAATTAATGATTTAGTTATTGGTTCTAAAATATTACTATTGATACATACGACAACCGCTAAAACGTAACATAAAAAATCTTTCTCAATGTTTATAGGTATACTCGCTCATTCTTAAAAGGTAGGTGTAGCTAAACAAGCCAGAAAACAATACACATTCATAGTTTTTTAAAGAAGATAAACTATAACCCCACATTGTAAAAATTATCAACATGCCCGGAAGGTCAGTGATAATATGTAGAATACTAGAACAGCCTACATTATCTTCTGATTTATGTTCCATTGAACATGTGACGATAAAGATGGGTCGTCCAGTAACCCTAAAAGAGATAAGATGATATTCTTGCAATAGTCTACAATTTAGTGAGCCTTTGATATACAAAGTTGTACAGGGTATTCGACGTAACCTAGGATAATATGAGCAAATTTGTTATAAATAGAATGGGAAATTTTATTAAATGGGAAATAGTTTTTCTTTGGTGGTGTCATTAATTGTTTTCGAGTTATGTTGAGAAGACCGAAAAAGCTATAATCCGTTTTTGACTATATTTTGTCGAGTGAAAAAACCACGGCATTGATTACGGCGTCAGAAGAGTACCTATCTACAGGATTTCAACAGTATATCAATTTACGGAGCTCCGTAGCCGAGCGGTTAAAGACGTCAAGTTTTTGATCATTCTCCGCGTTTGACGACGCGACAGTTCGAATCTCACCACCGGTCAACTTTTTCTAATTGCTTCTTGCGGTCACACTCGCGACCTGAAAAATAATAATATGCCGTTCCCTCTTCCACAAAAGTCTCTGACTTCCGGGCTCATCATTAAAATGAGAAGTAGGGATAGAGATATATTATTATTATACTATACAGGGTGCTTCAAATTCGATGCAATACATGGGGATCTCAGAAACGGTAAGAGATACGAAGTCGGTTAAATGGTGGCAAAGTTGCGTATTCAGGGGGGGCAACATAATGGTGAAAAGAGATCAAGGTTAGCTTGATTAGTTTTCGAAATATTTTGAAAAAACCGAAAATTTCGATTTTCGTTTTTGTTTTTTTGCGGGCCTATTTGATGAGGTATTAAAAAATAAAGATCAGATTTCTATAGCAACTTTTTGCCCTTTATCGAATGGTGTTAACAAATTTTCCGCAAACTGTTTCGTTTCCCGGAAACCAACATCAACTTAATTTTTTTAAATACGGACCTGGAATTTTTTTTCAATTTTTTGGAATCATTTTTGTAACTTGATAGAATGTCACCATAAAAGGAAGCAGATTTAAACGTTTTGTCTAAGAAAAATCCATCATTAGTAGGTATTTTTGTTTCGACTTTTGTTAATTCTAGATATTGAATAATATTTTTGAGGTTTCATTATTATTTACGATAAATAAACAAAAGCTAATAAGAAAACAACGAATTAACAACTATAAACTTTGATGTAATTGAATAAACAATTAATAAAACAACAAAATATGTTTAAACTCAGTGGCGGCTGGTGACATTTGGATATGGGGGGGCGCAAAAATAAAAAAATGCGCCGCAGGCGAAAATTTTGCATATTTCAAGGTCAAACCCCTTAAAATTAGAAATTGGAAGTTCGCAGAGCAAAAATATTTGCTTGTAAAAATAACTTTCGTTAGACAAATATCCTCCTTTTTAATACGATTGACGGAAATCTCGACAAAAATGATTTAAAACAATATTTAAATAGGTACTTAATTAATATTTAGATATCAAAAATTTACATACCTATACGTTACCTTAAAAAAGCTATAAACTAGAATTCAGGAAGCAGGAACATAACTATTTTTAGTTTTTAGATATCCGTTAATTAAAAACGATATGGCACAATCACAAACCCCAAAGTATTTTAGTTATTCAATTCATAGTTTTCAAACGACACAAAATTATTACGTAGGTAAACAAACTTCATACAGTTATTTATACACGAGTACACTTACTTTCTAAAATTGAAATCAGCTCTACGGTCTTTCATAGAAATAAATTTTTTCATAACTTTTTCATCGAAATTAGGTATTTATTGGGCAGGCAACGCCCAACTCTTTTATTTGTATTTTATCTTCCAGTGGAAAATGTGCAAACTTAGCTCTAATTATACTACTAACAGTATTCATGTTAACTAAAATATAAAATTGTCTTTTTACAAAAATTAAATAAGTGCTTTAATAATGTTAAAAATATGTAATGTGTTAAAAATACGTTATAATGTTTAATAACGTTCGCGTAGGGCCGCGAAATAATTGCGGCCAAATCTGCATAATGTAAGCATATGGAAGGTATCTCACGAGTGTAGTCGAAAAGGAGATCGGGTCGGTTGCCATAGTTACCTGGGCCGCGACTCAAAATGCAGCCACGAATCTGTGATCCTTTGCTCACTGTGCAGTGGCAGTGTGCTGTGATCCAGTTATGCGGACTGTGGCATTATAAGTACAATAGCTCAAGCGCTCGAGCCGTTCCTTGTAATAGTTTTGTACCACAATAAACATGTTTTAAGTTTTAACATTTGCATTTAATTTACAATAATGATAATAATAAGGATTCGTTTGGTATTTTTGGAGGAGGGGGCGCGGCCATGCGGCCTTAAGGAGAAGCCGCCACTGTTTAAACTATAAAAATCCTAAAGCAGATGTTGAAATAATCCTCCGTCATTATTCATGCAGAGGCGTATTCGTCTTTTTAAGTTTTGAATAGATCTTTCGATTTCCCTTGCAGGTATTGCATTCAGAACACGAATAGTGGCATTTCTCAAATCCTCAATGTTATTATATTGATTCTTATATAAAACATTTTTAGTTCGTCCCCATAAGAAATAATCTAATGGGGATAAATCAGGAGCTCTTGCTGGGCATTCTATAGCACCATGATTTCCAATCCATCTGTTTTGGAAATGTTTCATTTAAGTAGTTGCGCACAATTCCTGAATTATGAGGAAATTTAAATAAAATAAAAAAATTTAGATTGCTGAAAGCCATTTTTAAGTACCTGTAGTGCTTGACACAACATTGAAATGTGTTTGTCATAGAAACGTTTGCCTAGATAAAACTAAATCTAAGAGGACCACGGGAAATTATTAATGATGGATTTTTCTTAGAAAAAACGTTTAAATCTGGTTCCTTTTATGGTGACATTCTATCAAGTTAACAAAAATGCTTCCAAAAAATTGAAAAAAAATTCCAAGTCCGTATTAAAAAAAATTAAGTTGATGTTGGTTTCCGGGAAACGAAACGTTTTTCGGAAAATTCACTAACACCATTCGAAAAAGGGCAAAAAGTTGCTATAGAAAAGTGCTCTTTATTTTTGAATATCTCATCAAATAAGCACGCAAAAAAACAAAAAAGAAAATCGAAATTTTCGGTTTTTTCAAAATATTTCAAAAACTGATCAAGTTACCCTTGATCTTTTTTCACCATTATGTTGCCTCCCTGAATACGCAACTTTGCCTCCATTTAACCGACTTCATATCTCTTACCGTTTCCGAGATCCCCATGTATTGCATCGAATTTGAAGCACCCTGTATATTTTTATAATCTTCAGGACGATCTGTGTTCTGTTTCGATGTTCTTCTTTCGCGACCGAAATACTTGATTTAGAACTTATTCGTCAACTTCGTATACGCCCGGCCTTAGTGTTAAATAATACTATCAATACACAATACGAAACACATGCAGACAAATAATAAATTATCGATATCCTTTTTTTGTTTACAACATTATCAGTCTTGCACAATTAGCAACCACTTGCGTCAAGAAAGCCAATATAGAAAAGTTTTTTTCTTATTTATTCGATACCAGTCATCAAAATAAAGATTTCATTCCTCGAAAAAAATAGTATCAAACAGTGTCATGTATCTATAGTAAATGATTTAATATATAGTCGTAGTTGTCGGTTGGCTCCATTTTACTGTATTAATTTCTTATCAACTATGTAATTAAACAAAATATTAATTTGGCTTTAATTTCCATTGGCTATATTTTGATACTTACATAATACAGTAGCAGTAAATTTCCTTAAATATTAGAATTTGGTTGCGACCACAGATATATGAATTAGCTAGACAATGAATCAGCTGTAAATATTTTAATTTCAGTTTAAAAATGGGCTTGTCAACGTACTCATAAGTCTATTGGCTGTTTGCGCACATGTGCGCGCGCATGATACTGTAAATTTCTGTATTTAGAGAGACATCTTGAGAATTATTATCCGCTATAATTATTATTATTTGGAATTGTGTGGGTGTATCGTTAATTTCTGTGTTAAAATTAATTCTAAACGTTTATATTGAGTTTATGTTTGACTGACAACTTTTGTTTTTCTAGTGAGCGCCATATTGGATTTTCGCATTTTTTAAAACTCCGTAAGAGTGCTTTTCAACCATGTATAATATATCTATATATACAAGGATAATATGCAGATGTAAAAAACCGAGAATCAATAAGGTGGCCTGTTAGGTCACCGTACCTCACTCCACTGGACTTTTTTTGCGTGTAGTTATCTAAAAAACATATAATAGTGTATGCAAGATACACAGTTTCTCTGAAACTGCAGAGAAATTACATCCAGCAGTTAAAGACGCAGTAGGTAATTAGAATGTTTTCGTCTTTGAACATATTATACATTATTGAAAATCACTTTTTCCTGAGTTTGAAAAAAATGTAAAAATCCAATATGGCGCCCATAAGGAAAACAAAAGTTGAGTATGCTAGCTATCTAGTAAACGAAATTTTTTTGGAGAGCAATTTTGAAGTCCTTGCTGACTGCTGTACCTGTCCTGAAAATTTGATTAATGTATCTTTTAAAATAAACGAACTATGGATGTTTCCAGCAAATGACCATTTTTTGTTTTCGCCCTGTATCTATTTCAGGGAAGGAATTCTTGGAATTCTAACCTTGGATTCTTCTTGGGCCTAAAATTGCCCAACTTTTTCCCAATTTAACCAACTCTGTCTAAATGGTTTCCGAGATCTCCACCTACAGTTAATCTTAAATTGGACACAGTGTACAGTTTCTGCTATAGGTTTCAAAAGCACCATATTCAATAAACGATTTTATTGCCACTGAACACAAACAAAGATTAGAAGATAAAAAAATGTTAATTCCCTGAAACAGATGATGACATCGATTAAGTATCTACCCTTCTTTTACGCATATGTGAAGTAGTTTTCGTAGAAATTCTCTAGGAACCCCGGCGTCAAGAATTACAGAATTTTAATTAAAAAAATGAACCTAAGCCACATGTGCAACAGCTGCAATCAGTAATAAAAATTTAATACGAACTATTTTCTTTCGGGGTACGTGCAAACCGACATATCTAAGTTGTCTACGTGATGAAATACAGTACCACCGAGGCTAATTTGCCCTAAATAAAACAATTGAGATGCAATAAGCATTTTAGCGAATATTTGCGGTTATGAAGGCTACGCAAATTAAAATCAATCAGGCATTTTAATAGAAAACATAGGTACATATTCATTATTTAATAATTATTGTATCGTATATTTTTTGCCACAAAGCAAAACTCCTCTCTTTTGGTTATGTCCCCTTATTAACATAGATATACCCCATATTAATGTAATTTATAGAGAACTATGGTATACAAATGTGTAAATGGATGCAAGGTGTTCCATTGAGGACTACAAGTTTGATTCATGTCTTCAAAGACTGAGCTAAGAGACCTAACTATGACCACGCAGTGCTTTATTGGGACTCGTCATGAAGAAACGGACCCTCAGAGAGAAGATGTCTTCAAACGGTCCAGTTTAATTGTTTTTTCGAAAATATAATCGGAAAATCAAATCACTGTCATATTGTTGGACATAGACACTAGCATAGATCACTAAAGAACACTACTGTGTTCATTGCTATTTTCATTCAAACACTTCTAAACCAGATCTCTGTAAGCACACCCCTGACCTCTGCCACCCGTGTCACGTCTACCGGCAATAGATGTTGATACTTCTGCCCACGTAGTTCCTTTTCTCTGTTATACACACTTTAAAAACTATCGACACGTCCTTGTCTTCAAATTGAACATATTTTTGTTTGGGGATCCGTATGTAAACAATTTACAAGTTTCTGAGTACAGGGTATTCGCGTATATTTTGACCACTACCTACAGGGGTTAAGAAATTTATAAAAAAAAAATTTAAATACAAAAGTTGTTTGGTTTTTCATGTATGTATTATCTTTTAGCTAGGTCGAAAAAAAAATTGCATGTCGTAAACTTAGGAAAACCAGTTGAACTTTTTAAATGGGACACCCTGTATAATTTTACACGCTTGGGAAAACATTCTTTTCCTGATTTCAAAAATATATATTTTGTTGACATTTGCACTGACAGTTCTCGAAATATTCGACAGCGGGTACCATAAAAAAATACAAAAAATACAAAGAACTAAACATATTTAACAGTAGAAACCAATAGTAATAAAAAATATTTAACAATTTTCGATGTAACCTCCTTAGTTATTTAAACATTTTCCAATATTTTCATTTTTTAATATTTTTTTATGATTTATTGTAAACATTAAATATTAAATATTTCGAAAACTGTCAGTGCAAATGTCAGCAAAATATATTTTTTTGAGATCAGAGAAAAAATGTTTTCCCAAGCGTCTAAAATTATACAGGGTGTCCCATTTAAAAATATTATGTTCAATTGTTTCCTCAAATTTACGACATGCAATTTTTTTTAGACCTAGCCAAAAGATAATACGTAAAAAACCAAAGAACTTTTGTATTTAAACTTTTTTTCTAACTTTCTTAATAACCCCTGTAGGTAGGGGTCAAAATATACGCGAATACCCTGTACATCCTTCACGTATAAACTAAGTATATACACAGAATAGTAATAAGAAACTGTATAAATATGTATTCTAAAGTTTACCGTTTTTTTTTTAAATACAAGGCGTTGAATGTGATTGTAACTTCAATGCCTCTAAAAAAACTTTTTAAATTTAATATAATTTTTTCCGTCATTATCTGGTAAAAATATATTTTGCAAAGTTGCATTTTTTTAAATATGTATTTTCGGTCAACTATGTAAACTAACATAAATATATGCAGATCCTCTTTGTATTCAAATGACTTCATGTAACCTATACCGATTCTGTGGAGCATTTATATCCATCACTGTAAGCACCTTATAATTATAATAATTATAATGCATAATATTTGCTTATTTGCAAAGCCTTTAAAATACCGTGTAAATGCGTAGAAATCTTAGTGTCGATATTATTATTGTTACAAAGCTTAATCATCTTGTATTATGGGATTTTGTAAATATTTATAATATTATCAAGTATTTGATTCAAAACAAATAAACTTTATTATTCTTAAGAATCAAACCATTTCTGTTTTAACAAACTGAAAATTACTCAGTTTCTTAGTACTTACTTAATGAACCTAGAGAGATTATTGTAAAACTGGGATTTTCCATACTCGAAAAGTGTTAGGTTTTATTTAATGTGAGTATAGGTACGAGTTCGTTTGTGCTTTTACTTATCTTCGGGCTATTTCCGCGACTAAGATCAATCTTCGACGCCAGGAGATGAGCAACCTACAACCAGTACAACCTAAGCCTGGAAATTTTACCGAAACCTAACTTTTTGTAGTTGAGTAGTGGTCTTTTACTTGCTTATCACTTCATAGACAATGGTCTATGGCTTTACATCCTACAAGGGACCTCTGGCTTTACATCCTATCCGAAGGATCTCCATAAACCTTGCCTAAGTTTGTATAGCCTCTGTGTATTCACCGAGGTACAGGCCACTAGAAGATACGGGTAGACATCGCAAGTCTTCCCTGCATGGTTACCCATCCAAGTACTGGTTGTGGACCACGTTGCTTAGGCTTCAAATCGGTGATATGAACGTTAAGTTGCTATGACGGCTTAAGTAGGTAAGAGGATATGATTTTTATTATAAATATGAATATTTCCAATCTCCTTAATATGTATTATTAAACAAAATAGAACCTATAATTGTTTATGATTTACCAATAAATAATAGAAATAAATGTACTAATGTAATGAACTGAGTACACATTACATTGGCGACAATAGGTCAAAGCTCCACCCCTCCGGAATGAATGAGGCGACGATTCTGCGATTGGTTTGAGGTTACCCATGTTAGATGTGATGGCTTCCAAACCAATTGCGATGCTTTGATTAGTCCCGTCGCCATTAGTGGTCGAATTAGCCGACCAATCAAAAAGTGACAGGTATATTGTCGCTACTGTCTTTAGTATACCGTCACTGTAGTAGGTAGGTACACATTAATTTCTACCACCATCTGTGGCATCCAACACAACAATATCAATTCGCAATTTTTAGTACGCAATTTTTTTGCTCGATGACCAAGCATAATTAAACACACAGAAAATGTATCAAAGTGGGCTTCAACATGGCAGATTCGTCAGCTATTCCACCATATATCTATTTAACAGATTTGGGGCTAAAAACACTAAAGTTATGGAATATAGTAGTCTTGCAAAGAAATACATAAGGAGAAATACAATCATCGCGCGTCAGGTCGAAATGGCAGACGGTCAAAATGACAGATTCGATAATGAGATGGCTATGGCTTTAACTATTGAGATCACAGTACTTGATAACTCGTAAAATTGGGATATTAGGTTACAGTTAAAGAAAAAACTACTTAGAATTCAAAAAAATTATAGTTTCATATATACCATTTTTCCAGATAACAGTTGAAACTTCGAAACAAAAATATATGTAGAATTTGAATTGACCTAACAACGGTAATTCTAAATCACTTTTGCTCTCTCAAGCCATATTTTTATCTTATACCTTAAAACCTCATTTGTCAAATTATATATTGAATTTAAAGAAGTTGTTTAACTCCTAAAAGATCCGCTTAAAAAAGTTTGTTAAGCATCCTTGCAACCAACAAAATGAATTCGGTCCTGTATAGGAAAAGCTTCAATAGCATGATTTTTCGTCGGAACGTATTACCGAGTCCCGAGAAACGGAAACAAACAAGCGGTTATTTTTAGTAAAACCCCATCTTAACAACCCATATTATAATATGTAGTTAATAACCGAAAATTAAATAAACAGCACCCCCAAGGATGAACTTCATTAGCCACTGCTTGTGGCATACATGTTATTATCGTCTAAATTATTTAATTTGAGAAAATTGTCTGTTAAGTAAATATAGCCTATCCTCTGAGAAGGCTTTATTGAAAACCGTAATAGCAATAATAACATACATAAATTTTAATAGGAACTGTAAGTGGCAACTATACAATGGGTAATTTGGATGGACATGAGGGTTTTTTAGACTACAATGTAACATAATTGGTAAATCTGATGGTGTCTACATTGACTTCTGCAGGCCAGTTTCTTCATAATAAGCTATCACGGTGATTCACATAAATAATGATAAAATTACAACAATATCAATAATTAATTATGCTATAGATTACAAATTACAACTTCAAGAAATTGGTCTCTGCGACCATGAGGTCTGATTATTCCAAAATTGATGGTAGAAAATCATAATATGCTGTATGTTTAAAAAAGTTCATTGCATTTTTTCTACCTCATTCATGTTTCCTAATTGGTTGTTAAATGATAAATTAATCAAATAACATAAGGAAGAACATCAACGTACGTGTACTGGTACTGATACTGTCAATGGTATTTTTCGTATGTAATTTCAATAAAATTGTTGGTTTTTTTATTCGCTTAGTGAATTGAACGATATTTTTTAAAATTATGTCCAATGGAACCAACGATTAAATCATAACGTACTGTTAGATAAAGAAATGAATGATCCTTCAAATGATGTGTTAACGAACTCACCTTTTTATTTTAAATTTCAAGAGTTGATACAGGCATCTTTTTAGTGTCATACTTTAGTTATAAGTCAGAAAGTAGTAAACTTGATGCCACTTGATACGGTTTTTGTTTGATGACTATCTTGACTGGTTCAGAAGTTAATAAGAAAAGAAAAGGTATTATTTATGATATTTTATTAATCAAATAGAATTTCTAGATTTCCTGACCTCTCCGGGGTTTCCAGGTTGGTTTTTAAGGAAATTCCAGATAATACAATTTATAAGATGTCTATAACCTGTTGCTTTTATAATCATGCATTGTACTGCAAGCTATAGAGAATAGAAATTACTCACAGAAAATAAGAAAAATCTCTTGTGAGGCCTTACACTACAGCTTCTTTAAACCAATCATTCTTCATTATTTTTACCATGACAGATAACGATCTTTCAATGGTTTAACATAAAAAGCTATAGAAGCTAAAAGCTAGAGTAGGTATAAGGCTGTTCTTACACTGCCTGAAAGCTGCTGGACTACTTGTCCATTTTTACTGAATAAAAAATAGATTAATGCTAAAATTTCAGGATTTTTGACCATTCCCAACATTTCCCAGAAGTTTTCCAGTAAGTTAAACAGGTAACCAGACAGGGAAGACTGGAACAATGGTTACCCAATAACAGCTCAAATGGTCTGGTCTGGCTCAAATGCTCCAAGACAGAACAGGGAGTTGGAGCCGGGATCAATGAGACGAGGCCAATAACCAAAAGTCTGGGCAAATGAGCCACTGTTTTCCAGGCTGAAGTAACAGCCATACAATGCTGCGCTAAGGGGGCAATAAGGCGAGGAACGGATAATCGTTCGATTGCCATTTTCTCCGATAGTCAAGCGGCGATACAGGCAATAGGGTCCTCACAGATTACGTCAAAACTCGTGTGGGACTGTCTGAATACCCTGAAAGAGCTGGAGAGCAAAAATAGGGTGACCCTAGCTTGAGTACCTGGGTACGAGGGGCACAAGGGTAATGAGGAGACAGATGCACTAGCTCGAGAAGGCGCGTCAAAAGACCTCATAGGACCAGAACCCTTCTGCGGCATAGCGAAGCCATGCATTAAAGCATCCATGGAGGAATGGATGAGAAACAAATCTCGAGAATGGTGGAGGAATCTACCACAACTGAGACAGGCAAAGCTATTCATTAATGAACGGACGCCTAAATTCACAGCAGATGTGTTAGGCCAGAATAAAAAGGCCATCAGAATACTAGTGGGTCTCCTAACAGGACACTGTAGGCTAAATAAGCACACTAATCTCATGGGACTGTCAGAAAAAGCAACTTGCAGATTCTGCCAAGAAGAAGAGGAAACTTCAGTACACGTACACGTGAGATTTCAAATACTTGGGGAAGATAGACCATAAGAGCCAACAGCTACATGGAAGAGCCTCTCAAGGCTGTGGAGTCTAATGCAAAAAACAAAGCTGGACAGAGTGCTCTAAATAGGTTGGGAGTGGCACAATAGATCTTCTAGGTCGCGGTGGATTAGACTAGGGATCCGACTCCTATATAAATCCAATCTAATCTAAGTTACACAGGTTACACAGGTCAAAAAAAGTAACCTACACCTGGAATATAACTGTCAAAGTTTTGTTTCCAATAATGAGGAAATTAATAACTTGGTATTTCCTCAAAAACAAAAAATGTATATAAACGCAATGTATATTACATCACTGTCATAAAAAAACTTCCTTCAAAAATATAAAACTCCAAAATGGCGCCTGCAAGGGAAAAAGTTAAATGATATTGGTACGCCCCTGAAAGGTCATGATGAATACGATGATATATTTAAAATTCTCATAACAAAATGCCGCATAATGTGTGAATTACAAACATATAACTTCGACAATTTTAATATAACAACGAAAATCACCATTTTGTTTTTCTCGGGTAGCTGAAAAACGGAACTACAGTTTATTTCTCCCAATGTCTTTAGTAAGTTAATATATATCTTCGTATCTCTTAGATTATCATGGTGAGCCTCTAAAAACGGGCACCCTGTATGGCAGGGTAAGCTTACCTTTCCTGTAACACAAGGAAAAAGCAGCTAAGTCTATTTTTCTCTCACGTCAATCATCTGACCACAAAGATAGAAAATAAAATAAACGTTTCCAAATTTCTTCCACTGAATTAGTTTTTCAGGCCAAACACTCGTCGATCTGTTTCATTATTAACGCCCCGGCAAATTGGGAGCAAATTAAAGAGCATGACTCCAGCCCAGCAGGTTTTTGATAATAATTTTGTCCAGATCAGTGGGAACCTTAATAGAGGCCATCAATGGATGCAGCTGATGCTGCCGAGTTGCATTCTGCAAAACAAGTAATACTTTATTTTGGGACAGGCCGATAACGCGTTAATTCGGGTTAATCATTATTATTTGGTACAGGGTGTTGTGAAATATTACTGACGAAATGGTAGTGAATTTCTCAATTATGTTAAAATACAGGGTGTTTCACGATGAACTGCGGCGATCGATCTCTCGAAAAATAGCCGTTGAAAAAATTTGAAAATTTGGTAATCTACCAACGTTGATAGGGCCAATTCGGCTATAATATTTTCGAAATGGTGGCACTTCCGGTTATACCGGAAGTAGATGTCAACTTGTTTATTTTAAATGGGACACCCTATAAATTATTTCATTTCTGGATTCTACGTCAAATTCTAAATACATTTCATGTATAATATCCTACACGTAAGTCTAACCGTTTTTGACATATTTAAAATTTTCTGTCAAGAATGACATTTGCAATCCAATGCATAATTACCAGTTTTTCCTATACGGAAACCTTTATTATTTAATTTGGGTTAGTTTCCCTGTAAAATGAGACCTACTTTATTACGTTGCATTTAGATGTTTGCCTTGATACTGCACATTGAATATTTAATTTGTATGGTTCTGGTTTCCTGCTTTTTGTTATTTTACAGGTGGTGTAATTGAAGACAAGACAGAAGAGCGCGAGAAGATCTTACCCAGCCTGCAGGGTAGAGCCAGACCAGGAGGAGACCTCACGAATCGCCCACACCTATCACTTTTTGTGATCGGAGGTAATAAAGGATGAGGAGGGTAAACAGCGATAATCTCGCTCTGCCCCAAACCATCCTAGGTCATGACGATGGTCAATGGATATTGGCGGTAGGTGGTGTAATCCCAAAAGAAACTATGAATCATGAAAACGCACCACAAATAAGTTGCAGCCATTATCTGCTTTACTAGACTTTGTACGATATTTTGATAACTATTTACTATATTAATTATTTAAAATACAGGATGATCAAAAAGAAAAATAAAAATTTAATTAAAGAAACCGTCGAAAGTCAATTTTTCCCAATGGAAACCCCCTATTTTTATAATTTTATCTTATTTACCATTAATAATAAGGGTAACTGCATTGTATAAGGTTTTCTATCCCGCAAATTTGTAGTTTCCGAGATATTGGTAAATTTGACATTTTTCTATAGTGTTGTTCTGTATGTCTTAGTGACATACAGAAATGAGTTTCTGTATGTCAGAAATTATTTGACTAATTAAGGAAAGTTAAGGTTATCTAGAGACTTTTAAGAAGTTTCAATTTCAAAATATCAATTTTGTTAACCAGATTGAAAGTTAATTTTTAGTATTATCAATATTGGATTTAACGAATTTTTAATAACAAAAACGCCTCGACTTAATTTTTCTATTAAATCCATAGGTAGGTACCTACTAAATTTAAATTAATGAGATTAAAATTAACAAAAGGTTTTGGTGAGGAAATATATAAAGACAGGCATCGGGCTTGTGCCATAATTCAAAAAGGAAACAACGGCGCAGTTAGACATTTGACATCTATGTTTCGGAGTTTTTGCTCCTCTTCAGGAAGCTCTAGCATAGTGTAAATCTGCGGAATAACGAATACGGAGACATGAAACAGTACAGTAGTACGGTTTCATGCGCATTTGTGAATTATTAAAATACCAGAGTGTATTGTGATTGTAAGGAAGAATAATATCCATAAAAAATAATGTTGTTGTGCACTAATTCTGCATTTTCTCACTGTGAGTTAAATAACTAATCTATCAGTCAAAGACCAAGGTCGTACGCCAAAAAATGCACATGTCCTGTTTGGTATACATTTCCATGCACAACTGTTCATATTTCAAAAGTAAATCTTATTTGCGTAATAATTCGCACTAAATAACTCATTGAAAAAATCGATACACGTGAGAAAGAGAAACCAATAAATATACTTTATAGGTAGATGCGATGCAGCAATGTGAATTGTGTTTAAAAACTGCTGATTAGGCTTACAAATCTTGTGCGTGATAATTACTACCTACATTTCAAGTACCTATCCGTATAAGAAATAAGAATTATAGTACAGAAGAAATAAAAATAACAAATAAGAATCACCGAAATATACAATCTTCCTTTCGAAATCTTCAGGTTTGTATAGAGGGAAGGTAGGTATATATGGAAAAACTTGGACCTACAATAATTATTTCCTAAAAGAGATGCCGATTCTTCCCAAGAGGGACTCGAACCTACAATGAGTCAGTTACGGGGTCACAGGCTCACTCTGCAACTTCACCGAATAAGCTACCTACCCTTCTGGGGGCTTATTCTCATCCGGGGAGTAAAGTTGGGAGAGGTGAGCATTCTCCCGCACGAGGGGGAACGCTCCCTGTTCTATTTTTAAACCGTATACTAGGAGAAAATCACAACATCGTTGCCAGTTATTCTTTCCATGGAATAACAGAATAAATATTTTTTTTATGATTATCAGTGGTCATGGAACAGAAATTTTAACATTTTTAACATAGATGTTTCTTTGTTTTGTTATATATTTACTTAATTTCGAAAAGGAAGATTATTTTATTCCCACAAGATTAGGTATATTTCTATTACAAAAAGAAAAATGGATGGAAAAAATGTCTCAATTAATGCCGCGCAGAAAGTAAATATAATAATATAATAAATATTATTTATTATATTATTTTTGAGGAAAACGAATCCACTCATCAATTATATTCTGATTATTTAAAACTGCAGTTACTCTTCATTGATGCAGCGACTCACGCTTGCTTGGCTTATACCACAAAATATATTCTTCACAGTAATTTTTTGATAGCTACCGTGAGCATAAAATAATAGTGCCACAAGAACCTAAAACCAAATAGCACATTGATATAACTATAGTGTATTGAAAACTTCCAATGTATAGCTTTTATATTAAGTTATAAAACTTGCAGAATAGATTTATTGAAAATGTTTTTAATTATTTACTTAAAGGTGTGATAACCATAAATTTCTTCCTCTTTAAAAAACCCTTTAAACAATCAATAGATGAATTCATGTGACATAAATTATTAGTACTACTCTACTACTGCACAGAACATTTAGGTACTACTAGTATAATAAGTAGTAATTAATAGGTAACAAGTAATTTTGAAAAGTAACACCTTTGTCTTAATTTCCAAACTTGCATAATTTTGTCCCTAACGTATATATGGTGTTACCAGATCAATAATTTCTCGAGCAAGAATTTTGGGTACTCGAAATAGACCTACAAACTCTTCGTCATTCAGAGTAACAAAAGGATCTATTTCATTATGAAGCTGCCTATCTGGGTCATTAGCATGTTCTTCAGCCTCTATTAAATTATTAAACATTTCAAATATCACCAAGACCTCCTCTTCATCCATTTCTTTAAGGTATAAGATCATAAAATTTAAAGATTTTATTCAAATCATAGGGAAATACATTTATTTAAAACCAATTAAAATACTTACCTACCTTACTAAAATACGTTCCTCTCTCCCTAACCAATTCCTAATGTATAATTTTTAATTTAATTTTGCTTTGAATAATTTAAATTATTAAAATTATTAAATTAAAAAATAATTTCAACCAGGAAATTATTTTCTTTTTTGAGGTTATATTACAAATTTGAATTTTACTTATGACAGCAGATCTTATGTTCCGTGCATAGGTTTCTCTTAAAAACAGGCAATTCTCTCGGTCCGTTGTAGGAGAATAAATACCCCCCCATTCTATTGAAATCTTGTAGGAATAAAACGGTTGAGAATACAGCTTAAACAAAATCAGTAGAAATGTAGAAATATGGCGTCTTTTTCTCATAGGAATACTCATATTCCCTGGATGAGAATAAGCACCCTGGCATCTTCGAGTAGATCAAACTTATTTTTTTCTTTCTGAATTTTTTCAAAATAATTTAATGTATAAGGTGTGCGGAAAAGGAATTCCATAATAAATAAATATATTTTTAACAGCAAGAATATAATCGATTATTTTGAAAAATTTTAAAGAACGTTCTTTCACGAATACACTTAGGTATCTAAGGTTTGCTGGATTTGTCTCTTATAGTAAGGAAGGTAAACAAAATCAAATAGGTAAACAAGAAGTTATGCCAGTAAATTATTACTTTTATGTTTTAGTCTAATCCTCTTGTGATGCCTCATATTATAGCTCAGAAATGTTATCAGGGACAGACTTAAAGCTTTTCAAAAACCAATTACAATTTTATTTTTTGTAAAAAGATAAAAATTTAAAATACTCTACTACTAAAATAAAAAAAATAAAACCTTTAATATTAATTTACGGCTAATGGCTAATTTATTAGCCAAATATTGCCAGTTTGAAACGCCAGGCCCAAAACTAAGTTGATATATGCGGGCGGTAAAATAATTATATACCGCTGCCTTTCCCACACAAGTCTCTGACTTCTGGGTTCTTAATTGCGATGAAAATGAGATATAAAGATATTATTATTATCATATTATATTCAGGACGCAAATATATACAGAGTGAGTAGTCAACAATACGTTTCATGCTCGATTATCTGTCAAATGATTAGGTTGGGATTGGGAATGGTCAGGTAGGTGGATTTTTATTTGAAGGTAGACACATTTTTTTATTATTATTGACACTTACAGGGAGCTCCAAAAAAAGAGAGAGGTTTACCACAACTTGTATTTTTTAAATGGAACACACCCTGTGTATTTTCACAGATTTGGATAAAAAATCCTGTCACGGATTTTGATGGATACAGCTCTAATAGTGAGGAAGATATGCATAAAAGTGTTTTCAATAAGCATAATGAATTAGAAAGTGATCGTTGCTTGGCTACAAACACTACAAAGTCTTTCTCTAACACATTGCTGTTATAGTAACCATAGACTGCATAGTCTATCTAAAAAAAACTACAATGAAAAACTTTCAAAAATTCCGGTCGTTGACAGGAATATTGACATCCTGTATAATACTAAACAATGAATTGAACCACTGAAAACGAGAAAAATTTGCTAAAACTTTTAACGTTTTTTTTTATCGCGGCTGGAAGATTTCAAGACTTTCAAGACTATATTGTGTTGCAATATTTATTAAGTGAGATATCTTCATTTTGAAATTAAAAAGATCATCGCTTCTATTTTTTAGTTTCTAATTAAAACGAAACGGAAGTAACTTTCCATTTCCCACTTCTTTACAGGTATTTGCTTACAAATTAAACATTAATTAACTCTTTACTAAATTAGAGTAAATAAATCAAATGAACGAAGGAAAGTCAGTACTCGGAAGAAAATATTAATATAAAGGAAGCGAGATTTAAAATACCTTTTATAAAAAAATATTAACATCTACAAGAAATAATTAATTAACAGTGGCATTTTTCCAGTTAATTGTGAGAAAAAGTAACCTTTATTAGATTTTACGCCATTGACTGGTTTTTTAGAATAAATTGAGTACCTACACAAGCAAGAAAACATTTTTTTTTATTATTCCTCTTCATTAATTCACATGTAATCGAGACTAAATGTTGGATTGAATTATATTTTGAAAGAAACACACGTTTTTCTTTGTTGTTTTGCAATGATATGAAGAAAAGATCTCAATTACACACACAGCTACCTCTATCATTATTATTTTATAGATTTTCAGTAATTATAATATCGACAGCATAGAGGAAGCTATAAAGGAAATTTGGTTACTTTATGTCGACAGTGTACCTCTTACGAGACCGCAATATGTGACATATCTGGGTGTACCTATATTTTAACAAAAATTTACTTTGGATTACACCCCAACAGCCCAACAAACAGGGCAATAAAGACCTCGGATCAGTGGCGTGCTGAACCAAAGCACACGGGCATAACGTTCTTCGGGATGTAAATTGTAATAATAGTCTATCCAGATGCAACATTATCTTAAAGTATTGCTTTCATTTAAATATACCGGGACCTCGATTATGTCCCAGTCCTGGAAGTCATCAGAAGGCGCGGAGTCAAGCCCTTCGCGGGTGCCGAAACGCACAGCAACTCGCAAATGAGGGAAGCCGTGGACTACGAGCCCGATGCGGCCGCTGTACACATGCGGCCAAGACTCCAACTGCTGGACCCAGGATTAAAGTAAGATCTTCTTATGTTTCAGATTCCACCCAGAACAAGCGTAGAGGGGTACGAAGCGACTAAAAAACGACCCTCAGACCTCCCCTCGAAGCCGCGACTGCCGACAGTGGTCGCGGGCTTACTTCGAGTACTCTTCCCTTACCTTGCACAAAGCTAAAGGGCCAGTTTGATGCCTTTAGAGGTGCATCCCCGGCTACACAGCCACTCCTGACCTACCCCCAAACCATCACCCAGGACGGAAGCGGCAGTTGCCGCCCGCACCCGAGACAGACTACCCCCGGTGGGTTGGACATGCAGGCGAAGAAAGAAGACAAAACAGAAGAGCGCCAGAAAATCCTACCCAGACTGTAGGGTAGAGCCAGGACAGGAGGAGACCCCATGAATCGCCCACACCTATCACTTTTTGTGATCGGGGTTGGTGAAGGATGGGGTTCACATCTACGAGGCAGTCCAAGCCTACAGCCTGGGGAGGATAAAGAGCGATAATCCCGCTCGGCCCCCAAATCATCCCAGGTTCCAGGTCATGACCACGGTCAATAGATATTGGCGTATTGGTTTGACGTCACGCTAATTCTGCTACTAATGTGTTCTTACAAAGACGAACTATAAGAATAATCTCCAGCCTGACATTCAGAGACGATTGTAAATATAAATTTATTGAACACACAGTTCCGCAGGGTCTTTCAACGAAAACTTGACCCCCCCACCCCTATAATTATAAAACTGAATAAAAAATAAAATTCGCCGAGACTCGTCGATTTCTGATCTTGGGGGGATTTTAGACAGTCAAGCCAACTTGATATGTTCATCCCCCTAACCCCTAGCAACCCGAACATTAAAATTTCAAATGGAATTACCCTTGTAACATATTATTTTAAAGACCTTTTCATTGGGAATATACTTCCATTGGGCATCGTTTTTGGGAATCGGTTGAGATTTGACAGAGTTATTGGCTAAAATCGAAAAGTTGAGAAACCGACATTCGCTTAGGTACTAATTTCTACAGAAATGCCAACCAATAATAAGCTTTTTATCTACTACACAACCACATTACTTTTTTTGATGTGTATTCTAAAGACTGTCCTATTTATGCTAAATATATAAATATATATTGGCGATTCAAATTATCGATGAGAACGGTGAATATTGTATGCTAAAATAAGTGTGACGAACGGTAGGAAAAGTGTATGGTAATACCATATTAGTGTTTATCATTCTTTGTTAATAATTGTTATTTTTACGTTAAAATATATTCCGTTTTTATAAGACTAATAATAGCAAAGTAGATATAGATATACTGCAACAAAGTGGTTATTTTGTAAATAAACTTGCTTGTTGTTATTAAATTGTTGCACGTTTTGTAGGTGAAAATGATTAAGGAACTGTTTCTCATACTATTACTGCATTCTTTTCAATGGCTTGGGCAGCTTAGAGAAACTCGGAGCTGTTCCGCAGCATGTTCTTTTAACCGAGTGCGCAACGCCTTCCTCTGTTTTCCCCTTTCCCCTCGAGCACTACCTATTTTGCTGGGATTTGGTGACTCCAAAATATTAGTGAGGTTAGATTAGATCGGTAGAGGTAGAAATGTAGAAACATCAACAAATTACTGAATTACAGTGAAAATAGCAAATAATCACAGTAGGTATCAGAATTTCAGACATAGAGTAAAAACGTATTTACTATTTTACTACTTTCATTTTGTATTTAGGTTAAGTAAACAAACTGGCAAATATTCCCTAAATTCATGTTCTTTTCAAAGGCTCTCTATGGTCCACCACGAGTTTGACGCCCTGGGGCGTGGCGATCTTGAAAAGAAAACACTGAATAAGATCCAGGATGACTGACCGGATTCTTAACACACCTTGTCCCAATTACTATCAAAACTCGTTTCCGTTTGCTAAAATTACTTTCTTTCCTATTGTTAATTGTTCGATTTCGAAAATTGATCAGTTGACAATAGAAAATAAAAAACGGAAACCAGTTATGACAACAATTAGGAGAGGGCGCGTTCAGAATCCTGTCAATCACTCTGGTTCTCACTGTACTAGGGCCAAAACTGCCAAAAACAGTGACAACAACATTTACCAGGTACTAGATCTGCCATATAATATGCAATTGGAGCCTCAACCGTACTACCGATATTCACCATCAACTATGATAGAAAACAAATGTTATAAATTATACTGGAACTTAATCATACAAACGGTAGCCCATAACAGACCAGATATAACACTTCAAGATAAAATATAAAGGACCACCTACCTCATCGTTGTGGCAATACCATCTGACCAAAACCTAGCTAAAAAATATACAGAAAGGAAAGACAAATAGCAACACCTAGCAATAGAAATTGAAAGAATATGGAGCAACTTTGTTTTCAACTTTGCAATACCAAAAAGTCACAAGCACCACTAAATTATTACGTTAAACGAACCCAAATATGTGTTATTTATCATTATATCAGTAATCAGCCTCCAAAAACTATCTTTTTAATAAGTTTAAATATTTTCATGCAGAGGAAGCAGTCATTTTTAAAATCGCCAATTCAATTCAAGTAGGTATCACTAATATTATTAAACTATTTTAAGCGTAAGTCTTGTTAGTGTTTATTTGATTTTAGTTTTGTGTATTTTTCTAATAATGTAATTTCTAACTTTTTTACTCTACGCTGTTTAAAATATAGAGCATAAAATTTACTATAAAAATGTCAGCGAGAGCATATGCATAAGTTTTAGAGTTTGATGATGAGCAGCAACCTTTAAAAGTTTTGGCAGTACCTAAATGGCAATTGTATGAATAGGGTGCTTATAGTCTTAATAATCTGCTCATGGGTAAACCATTGAAGGTAGAGGATACGCACCTTGGACTTATCTCTGTGGTAAACTTACTATTTTATACTAAATAGGTATGTAATAGTTTCCAGTGATCAATTTTTTTGAATGATGAAACTCTATTCACTGTCAACTCAAGTCACTAATGACTTATAACATTTAAAAGTTACAAATATCATTCAAAGTGGATAAAATTGCGTCTTATAATGAAAAGTTTCATTATGTTTACTTTAACATTTTGATGTGTGTCACTAGATTGTTGAATTATTTGTTTAACGTGGCCAGGAATTTACTAGTCGAGTACTAAATTCAACTAAAATTCAGAATCAGCAAGTCAATGTTCGCATGCACATTAACCGATTTTAAACATAAACAATTCTTGTTGTTTTTATTACCTGCATTAATATCACGTGATTCAGTAGTTTTTAATTATTTATTATTTACAATGACCGACGTCAACATATTCATTATTAAGTGATTATTATATAATAATGTTTGACTCAGGTGTGCACCCATGGTAGAAGAACATGGTATAGGATTTGAGGGATGACTTGCCCCCCACTCTAGTTCATTCACTAATTAATTAACATCGAAATTAATTTAAATCTGTACTTAAACCTCTTAAATTTTCCGTTTCCGTTGGTTTAAAGAAGAAGCACTCATCTTCAGAATTCGATCAGAACGAGTAATTTCCACGCCACTGCTGAATGAATAATTTACAATATATTTCACAAATTTAATTCGTTCACATCCTGTATTAATTTTGCCCAATTTAAATTTATGCGATCTGTATATGTGTGACAGATAAGGGGTCAATAATAATTCGCCAACCCAAGTTGGTCTGAAGGATGAACGACCTTGCGTGATCAACATATTCCTGCAAACATTTAATAAAATATGCATACACAATAATAGGAAAGCAGTTAATAAACATATAACTCAGTATAATATATTTGAAGGAGATGCCGAAAACAAAACTACTCCACGGACAATGTGCCCCGACTGGCATTGCATTACTCCGGCATCTACATAGGAGTCGCAACATCCTTCATCGATACCAACCATCAGAAACTGACCGATTTCGCACTTGGGCATTCTGTGCTCATTATAGTGCAATAGGTAGTGGAATCGATGAACGATGTTCCGACATGATTGCCTAATAGACATCGTGAATGTTAGTAGTGGTGAGAAACACACCGTAGTGTCCTCTTTGGGTAACTAACATATCTACTACAACATTCAAGATGCCTATTAGGCAATCATGTCGCAACATCGTTCATCAATTATATCAATAATAAGCGCGAAACTGTTCAGTGTTTGGTGGTTGGTCTCGATGAAAGATATGGCGGCTCCTATGGAGATGCCGGAGTAACCCAAAGCCAGTCGGGGCACCTTGCCCGTGGAGTAGTTGTTTTCGGCATCTCTTTCAAATAAATAAGTAGGATTGTCTTCCTCAAAGACAATGGGGGTCACTGCTATAATGGCGCCTGCGGAAAAGCAGGTCGTTATCTGTCTGTCATTTTGATAATAATTTTCAGACAGATAGTAGCAAAGACCCAAAGAGGGTACTACGGTGTGTTTCTCACCACTACTAATATTCAGTATAACATTTCTTCTATGGTATAATGTAGTTATACCTATTATAGATTATTTTGTGATCATTCAATGGTACAGATAATGCCTACGTGGTATGTGAATTACGCGTGATGAATATTTCTATTGTTTAAAGTTTATTTTTATGAATTTTGTAATTTCTTAAGCGGCATGAATAAAAAGGTCTAACTGATATTTCAGTCAAAAAAGAATTCACCCACGAAGAATTGAAGAATACAGAAAAGAAAGCTAATTTTGTATAAATCATTGAGGTGCGCCACAAATAACTTAATAGTCAATAAGATGGAGTAAATAGTACATATTCGTTGTCTTCTAATATGTATGACGGACTTTCATAGCACTGTTATATAATAATACTAATTAGTAGTTAACAAAATATATAATTTTACTTCAACTAATATACAATAATATAATTATCGGTTTGGTTCAGAGTCTAGTGTGTTTAGCAACGTAAGTAGTTTCTGAGGCGCAATTGTGGCCTACGGAATAATTATATACCGCCCCCTCTCCCACACAATTATCAAACTTTCAGGCTAATCCTTGTGTTTAGAATGAGGGGTACAGATATCATTATTAAACGTATTCTTTTCAAACGCAAAATAAACGTGGAATCACAGAAAATGATCTACTAGTAAGTGGATATACTTTGTGAGAATATTTAATCTGATAAAAGTTCCTACTTTCTGTAAATAATGAACGTCTATCCAGAGAAGTAAGGAGTGTTCTGGATATAGATCTAGTACTAGATCTGTCCGTTGAGTTACTAAGTTATATACTTGGTCACTCAACGATCTCAGTCTCAAGTAATGAGTAATCCAAGCAGTGAATGAATTTTGAGTAGGTATTACATTTCCCGGGTAGTCGAAGTTGTATAGGGTATCCCAGTCTTAAAGTAGATATATCATATTCAGGTAAGTATAATAGTGTTCAGCCAAATAATATTTTATTAATAATTACTTCTAAAGAAATTATAATTTAAATGGAACAGTCGGACAAAAAAGGATTTGTCGTAATTTTTAATTTTGTTGCCACACATGATCAGGAGCAGGTCAGCATTTTGAATTATTTTGTATGAGAATAACATGTAGGCTTTTTTATGGGTTTATATTAAATATTGTAGCGATTGCACTTATTTTATGCTATACTAATAAACGGTATTATTATTGTTAATACTTTTTTAATATTTAGCCTTCTGAAATAAATTTTTTATTATATCTCCCTGGTTCATAACATTTTAGTGTGGTGTGCCTCTCTGTATAAAAAACTTAGATATTTGTTGTTATATAACAGATACCTATAACATAATACTGGGAAGCTTATAATTAAAAATTACTACTTGAATTAGGTAAGTAGTTCTACGAATTCATCTTCATAACCTGATTATCTGAACTACCATTTCTGAGTAACTCTGAAGTATCTTAAAAAATTTAGTTTTGTCCAATATCAGGCCTAACAACCATAAGTACCTATTGAATATAATATAGAGATAATGAATTCCTAGAATTTTTTTTTCAAGGACACATGTCGCTTAGACTACCACCACAGATTAATATATGTTTACTCTGTGCTACCACTACTGCAGCGTTATGTATAAATGTGAAGAAAATAAATAATTCTATCAAGAGCGGTTTACTTTTTTTAAAGTGGATCTTGGCTACAGAATCTGGTTTTCTTAAAGAGTTCAGAAGACAGATTAGAACACTTCAGGAACCATCAACAAGATTTTCCTGAAAATACGGATTTCTCATTATGCAATAACACCGAAAAACGTTGCAGTGTGTACAGGATGGACATTTTAACTGAACTCAACCGCATTAAGTTCTACTGCCATAGTAAGTTATACCTATCTATGAATATTTTTTCTTAGACATTTGAGTAACCAAGTAAATAAGATACCTACATATTAAAGTCGACCTTTTGTATTTACGTTTTATTATAACCTATACTTCCCCATGTGTGGTTTATAAAAGAAAATTATGTCTTGGAGAATATGGATCAACTTTTGATCCATTAGTTGGATATTATTTGCCTTTAAAATTGGTAAATAAGTGTGAAAAAGTTCGTCTTTTATAAGACTTTAAGCAGAATTTCCTGATGTTGTTAAAGGGTCAGGACATCAGACCATCACCGTTATAGTATAAGCAATTAACCAGTTAACAATTCCATGAATTCTGGAAATAAAACACAATTCCAATTTATGAGTTTATGTGAAGTTCCTCTAAGTTTTATCTTACAAACAGATGGCCATTTTTTAAAAGGGTTTTGACAGGATTTTGGAAGGATTGTTGCGTTTGAAACAGCATCACAAGGATTGCGACGACATACGATGACATACAGAAATTATCAAATGTCTATATTATGGGTTTTTGTACATCTGTGATTCCTATGAAAAGTTATATTGTATTGGGGGTTATATTGTTTCTTGCAACAACAATCACGAATTGGTCAGAACTCAAAAAAATGATTCAGTACTATACAACATTTTTTAACCAATTAAATTACTTTTGGTTGGTTTTGATTGCCGTTAGAATAAAATCTTACATCTTAAATTATAAAATAGATAAAATCTGGAAAGGTCATGAAGTTTAAAACTAAGTTAGGTACACGTTGATTTAAAATTATATGCATATTTAACTTTTTTGGAATTAATGTTGTGTGGTGGCTCAGGGTTTAGTGTCTCAATCACCTAACCCAGAGGTCGTGGGTTCGACTCTCATTTCCCTGAACAATTTTAAATTAAACCATCTACTCGTATCTTATATATCTTACTAAATATGTCCAAAAACCAAATTTATTATTTTTGACACAACTTTTTAACCATCAGGGTACAAGTTGCTACAATTGAATTCAACCATATAGTATTGTACTAAATACTTACTTCAAAAGAAAAAACAATTTAAAGAAGCCGTTGGACAAAAGAAGGTGTGGTACCATTTAAATTTCATTGCCACGTAACCAGGTGCAGGTCCGCATTGATTGATTTTCCAGCTTCTTATGAAATGAATATTATATTTTTATTAGATAATATGTAGATCCTATACATGAATAGATCCAAGATGATTTTGGAAGAGTGTGATCTTCGGCGTTCGATGCTCTACCAACTGCAACTGCACGAATGAGTATTACAGGCTCGGTTCGCCTTATCTATTCTATAGGCGATTCTTGCTAAGCAATACGCTACCTATTGGCGGCACGCGCAACTAACGCATGGGCCTTTGGTTCAGTTTTGCGTATGTATGTCTATTGTGAATTTTGAAATATCCGTTGTTATATTAGTTAATTGCTTTGATTAGATATGAATCATTATTGTTGGGAGCGTCATATTGTTCCTCTTGGACAAAGAAAAACCCCGAGATCAGTTTCATACTTTTCCAAAAGCGAGAAAATCTGGAGCTATCGTGGAAACTATAAGTTGGGCATTAAAGATACAGGAGACAAGTATGGATAAAGAAGCTAAAGAACGCAAGTAGAGTGTGTGCTCTTTACCTTTCTCTAAGAATGACTATTTCCATAGAGGTATGTTATGCCGTATGTCCAATAAAGAATTTGACATATTTTGAGGTTGTTTCATTTTCAGATTGAACGCTCGAAAAATATTGAAATCTATTTTAATTTTATATCACTAATTACCACTTTCAAAATATTTTTACAAGCTTTTTACCTGGTTTAAAGTAGAGTTGGGATTTGAGGCCAGAAGCCCGGCCAGGCCAGGCCCGGCCCGAAATCGGGCCTGGCCGGGCCGGGAAAATCTGCATATTTTACTGGCCGGGCTGGACCTGGCCGGATGCTTTGTAATACCTGGCCGGGCCGGGCTGAAATTGAATTGGCCAGGCCCGACTGGCCGAGTCGGGCCAGCCCTGGCCGGGCCGGTTCGGGCCTGGCCTGGCCTGGCCGAATCGGGCCTAGGCTGGCCTGGCCGTTTCGGGCCGGATCGGACCGATTTCGACTTAACTTAGGCTAACCGGTTTGCTGTATAACCATTTTAAAATACTATATCTTGTTCTTCCTATGAGGAATTTGATTTCATAATAACTTGAGGTGTTTCACCTATTTATCTGACCACTTACGGCCAATCTCACTCATACTACTTAAAATTTAAGGTGTCTCAAAATGGAAAAATTATACTTAGCAATAAGTATTACTCTGATATTTAAGCACATCTAAAAATTCTTACACAGACTTAGAATTCGATGCAGAATTTAAAAATGAAATATTTGAAAAAATAAAGTTGATGGTCGTAACTTCTTTTTGGACTACCCTGTATACATGAATTGAGCATAAAAAAATAGCATTAAAAAATAAAAATCCACAAGTCCAAGTGTTTTTCCAAAAAACACTCCGCTGAATTTTAAATGAATTTAGACATCACTTCTGGGACTCACTGTACATACATATAATATCTTATACTACTATATATATATTACAAGTGTTAAATGTAAAACATTATGTTTGTGTTTAAGTTGTTGAACAAATTGGTTTTCGGAGTTTGTATTTTATTTGATAATGAAATAAAAAATGATTCTATTAAGGTTGTTTTGTTCTATTTTGTGAGACATTTGAACGTTTCATTGAGACATAAAAGAGTTAATAAATTTATGAATTGTCATACCTATTGTCAATGTCAAGTAGGCAGGTTTTCTGGTATCGCCGAATGTGGCTTAGGCAGACTGGGTTGAATTTGGGCGGACCGATTCTGGCTAAACTTGCCTTGATAGAGCCGGGCCGGATCAGATTCGATTTGAGCTTCGATTCGACTGGCTTGGTCGGGTCTGGCCTGGTCTGACGTACCCGAGTCGCGCCTGGCCTGGTCTGGCCGGGCCGGGTCTGGCCTGTCCTGACCTGGTCTGGCCTGGCCGGGCCGGGCCGAATTCAATCTGGCTTGGTCGGGCCTGGCTCAAATCTGGCCTGGCCGGGCCATAATTGTCAAGAGGTCTGGCTTTAATTGGCCCAAACGTTCGGTGGGTTTATCTGGCCTGGCCTGGCCTGGCCTATACTCTGTCGGGCCGGGCCTGGCCTGGCCTGAATTTTTTTAAAAAGTCGCAACTCTAGTTTAAAGTTCTCGACAACAAATCTTTGATGAATACAATTTCAAACGTCAGTGTTAGTGGCCTCAGGTTAGTAAAGGTTACTGCCGTTTTGGCACTACGATCTTAAAATGAATCGCGTATTGTGTCACTGTGATCTGTATCTGTGCTCATCTTTTACATGCACGTTCGTGTACTCGGGATGACATCGAGCACACAATAAGGAACCAACAAGACGAATGTGTTAAGTATATTAAAAGCTCGGTTTTTCTAAGTTATACGCAACTTAGAAAATTATATATAATTTAACATGTTTCCCACATTAAAAGTATTGATGAGCATTTCTAGGAGGTTTATAATGAGGAAACTGTACTGTACATCCTGGATAGGTACCTTTTCATAAAAACTTAATATCCTGAATAGACCTGGAATAATTTTAACTTTCGATAGGAATAGGCTTTTGAAAATTTACCCATTTTACCACTAGCCTATATCTCGTATACTGGTAATTTTGTCTGAATATTTGAACCTATCTTACACGTGCACAAATCAGTTTTAATAGTTTCGTTCTGTATTCCCTATGACCTCAGTTGGACTCATTTAGACTTCTCTTTCTAAATTAGATAATTAGGAAGCATGATGTACTTTATAAAGCCACCAAAACCGAAGACTACTAGTAAGATCTAAAATAAATAATACTATAATAATGATTTATTAGGTAGGTACTAGATTTTATGAAAATTATACAATATATACAGGGACGGCACTTTTAAATTTAGGTACCCACAATCTCCTGTCTTTTTTTATATGGTAATTTCTTTTATATGGTACTAAAAATTTGGGGATGATACAAAATAAAATACCTGCCTTTATTCAGCAATAGATAAAAAAATAGTAGAACCTTAAAGATTGAGTGAGAGAGAGAGAGAGAGAGAGAGAGAGAGCAACTTCACTATATAAGTTTGTCACTACAGAATTTCATTGGCTATTGACAATCATGTCAGCCCAAATGTCCAAATGAAATCATTTGGACTATTCCAGATCCAAGCTAATTATTTTTCAGACGTATTGTTATTATCAGTATTATTATTATTATTATTATTATTATTATTACTACTTTTTTTTATATTTTTATCGTTATTAATCTAAAGCTTTTCTTTGTCAACTGATCGTAGTGGTCTGAGAGTGAGGATTGATGAGAGTACCATTTTCTTGTATTCACTATTATATAATCAAAGATGGGGAGACATTTTATCAACAACAAAGATAACTGAAAACGGCATAACCCACTTTTTTTATGCTTTTATCCAGAACATATTAACACATGCTATTAACGAGAACTAACGAATTTTTAGTGATTTTGCAATAAATATTGAAACGTTTTTAATTGATATAATGGGTATTTTATATTTTATGGTTTCCAGTGAAAGAAGAAATTAAATTAAAATTGGCACCTTAATTCTCTAGCATGGAGGCACCATTCACATTCAAAGAGATTTCGGAGAGTATATTATAAATTGAATTATCCAATCGGTAATTCTTTAAAAATGTTTTATACAGGTTGTTAATGAAATACTGTGATAAAATAAAAATGTTTTGTCTACATTGTCCAGAAATGCGTCGGTTTTGAGATACAGGATATTAAAGTTTATTAAAAAAAATAACAATAATTTCTTATATCTTTTAAAGTAACGTATATGTATATTTAAACCGATTTTGATTGCAGTATATGCCCAGATAAGTCGTTATAATTCATAATACAGAATAATATCCAAATACCCAAGGTCACCAGTGGCGGAAACAATTAGTTTTTTTTTTATTTTTAGATTTTTTGCGTATTTACTAGTATTTTTAGTTTTAAGTTTGGATCATTTGCTAACTGAAAAGCTAACTCGAATTTTTTTTTGGAGGATTCTACGTCAGAAAAATTAACTAAATTTACACAATTGGGTTGGGTCCAATTTGGTTGAAATATCTTGAATGGTTTGGAAGATATAAAACATTAATGTTTACTTCAAAACCTGTACCTGCTAGGTCCTTTTGAACTAATCCTGTTGGAGAGTTCGTATAAAATAAAATTAAGTTGAATAATGTGCGTACAATAAACTATTTTATATGATAAATTTATTTATTGAATCAAAGATGGCGAAACAAATTTTCTGCATTAACGTTTTTGAAAAATGAAAATCGAATTGTTCATTCTCTATTTACAAGGTTTTTTACGATGAATAAACTCGTGAATGAATAAAATTTGGTCAATTTGAACATTTGATTAAAACAAAAAATATTTTAGTATTAATTAGCCTGGGTTTTGCCCTCTAACATCGCCCGCGTAGATAGCATAAATAGCCTGCTCGCTCACCCGATCTGACAGACTTTTTGATGTAGTTACAGTAGTTACCCCTCAAATCTATAATGTTTATGTATTTAAGGTAACTACACAAAAACTGTACGAGGCACCTACATCCAATGAGCAATAAACCGAACTTTGAAATGTTAAAAACTGTTTTCATCAGCATTTGACCAATACAAATTACAGATTTTGTTCAAAACAATCACGTAGAAGACTACGTGTTGTTTTAAACGCAAGCTTAATTAAATAATTTGATTTACGAAGCCGTAATCATAAAATTGATGTAGATTTTTTCTTCGACAAAACGGTTAGATCTACGGAAATTTAAAAAGAGATTATTTTTTAGAAAAGTATTATCTCTGAGAAGAAAACAGTGGATCAGTAGTTAATAAACCATAAATATGAGTGTTTATTTAATCGGTATCCACTTAAGGCAATTTTGAGACGTCCATAATTGAACCACACTAAATATACAGCGTGAGTCAATAAGAACGAATTCTTTAGTAACTCCTTAAATAAAAGAGATAGGGCAAAATGTTGAAAAGGGGAGTTATTCTATCTATTATTTTCTATAATCAAAAATTATTTTTAGATATACAGGGTACACCGTTGAACGGTTACAGCATCCAACATTTGTTTTTTATATGGAACACCCTGTATTTTATAAGAGATTTTGATTAAGATTAAAATTTCCTATACATTGGTGCCCCGCATGCTGGTCTTGTATGCGGGGTTGCCAAGTTATTTTGGTTTTTCTAAAAATTTTGGGAAAAACATAACCTTGTAAAAAAATCATAGCAGCCTTGTTTATGATAATTAAAGGTTGAGATTCGGTATTTAGATAATCAAACCCTTATACTATGAGCCGATATCATCGTAAAATTATTTGCTTGTACAGGGTGTTTTTTCTAAGCAACTGAAGTGGTCTGAATATATTGTGTAAAAACTCGTTTTTCTTTTATGGAACCCCCTGTATATAATAACACCAGGCAAACGAGTGTTAAATAAGCTCACAAATGATATATGGTTTGCTATTTCTAACTCTAATGGTTTTCAAGATATTCAAATTTATACAAATATGGCAGTGATATCTTTGTCATTTAATTATTTATTTACTTATTTAATTAAGTATTTCAAGAAAAAAACACATTTTCTAAAATTTTTCTTGTTTTGTTCAAAACGGTAATTAGTTTTTTTAACTTTTCTTACTGCCATGAACTATCTTTTATATCTCTTAAACAGCCACCGGTATTTCCGTAATTTCAAAAACACATCTGTTAAAAAAAATGTATAGGGACCTGATAAACATTGAAAAATATATTTTTTAAATAAATTAAAGAAACCAAATACTAACAAAAAATAATGAGAATATACGAAAAAAAATTTCACGCAATAATCTGTATTAAACTTCATTTAAATTTTAAAGCCCTTTAACGCTTTAACGGTGCATATTTATGTATAGGTGAGATGGCTTCAATCGTCATATTTTGATTGCAAGAATTCATGGTTACCCGATGATACACACATTTCATGGACACCCTGTATACATGAAAACAGTCACGCACCACCGTACGAACCGGAGCGCGTCCCATGGAACAGAACGAAGCCGGCCCTGTAACTGTCTCAAGTCTGAGATATATAAATGATTAAAGGGTAGCTCTTATCATTCTGTGCTGAAAATTCTTCGCGGCAAAATGGTGAGTACTCACACATTTTTTATGCATCAGAGTTCGCCTTGTGTTCAGAAAGTGACTTAGTGAGTGCATTTGTTTATAATAGTTTTTATCGAGAACGTGCCGGTATATGTTATAGTTTATTGTCACTGCATTTTTAGTTTGCCGGTAACAAGCGACAAAGTTTTTTTTTTGAAATTCTTACGGATCATACAGTGTGACAAAATGATAAGTTCAATAATTTTTTTTTCAAAATTTTCAGAAATTTGTGCATGTGCATTTATTTGAGTTTACGTACTGTTATTTTTTTTGTTCAAATATAAACAAATGTAGGTAATACTGAAGTTATAAGAAGTGTCAAAATACTTTTTTACACGTTTTTCATTTACATTACATTTTTTTTCAAAATTTTGAGAAATTTGTGCGTGTGCATTTATTTGAGTTTACGTACTGTATATTTACAGTCTGTATTTGTTTATATTAGTAACTATGTTACTATTATTATTTTTTTTTTCAAATATAAACAAATGTAATACTGAAGTTACAAGTGCCAAAATATTTTTTTTAATGTTTTTTAGCAACATTTTTGTTACTTATTTATTTTTTGTTTTTAATTAAGATTTATTAACATTATTATTTTTATTATTATATTTTTATTATTATTATAGTACCTTGATACTCAATTAAGTATTTACACAATACAATTAAGTATTTATTAAAAAAAATACTAATCGCAGCCCTAGCTGAGAAACATTTTTTCAATGCGTATCCTATTGTTCGTGTTCGATTTTTGTTAAAAAAAATATAAATGGAGGAACTAATGGGGTACTTTTCATCGCGGGCGACTTTGATTTAAAAAAACGTACTAATTTGCAGTCACTAGAACAATTTTGAAATTTGTCAGTGTTACTATGACAAATACAATTATTTATAGCGGTCATTTGTGTGATCTGTTGGATCTTATTTTCTTAAATTATAATGCCCATTCAAATTGGCCACTGAATGTTCGATAGTTGTAACGCTGAAACTATAAATGGCATTTTGGTGTTCCTATCCAAAACAGTCCGTGAAGAAGCCAGAGACCACCACTAAAGAAGCCTTCTTGATCAATCGTTAAACGTGCATCCCTACATCTTGCGCTTTACTGTGTGTTTGTTTAAAACGGTGGCATTTTTATTAAACGCTTATGAAAACGCTTGATTTTACCCTTTGTTTTAAAGTTGCAAATTGTTAGTAATAATGTGTGTCTTCATATTATTTGAATTCCAGTGAATAATATACAAGGAAATAGTTAATCTATTATGGTCAATATTTTATGGATAAAAAATGAAGTAGATACTAAATTATTTTACTAAAAATAGCTTCTAAAGCCCTGTTTCACAATAGCTAGTTACCGTTACTTAACCTATAGTTAACTGACTATAAGTTTAGACTGTGAATTGTTGTAGATAAAATGTTAAAGAAATTCATAATCTAAACTTCCTTTTATATTTTGATTAAATATTTGGTTCGAAAACAAATTTTTTTAAATATTATTTTTTATTTTTTAATTTTATTGAGACCAAAAATAAAAAAGTATTAGGTACTTGTCGCCATAACTATAAGCTAGAAAAATAAAATCTCCTCGGTCATTGAAAACCAATACAACTAACTAATTCATCCAAAAGTCTTTGTATATCTTCCATAAAATGTTTTTACTATCGGATGCAAATAATATGTTTTAGAATGAAGGTGTCTTCTATCTTCTACTTTCTACTAAATAAAATCCTAACGAATCTGATTATCAACATAGTGATAATGATATACATAGATACAGGGTGAAACCAAAAAATGTGCATTTGCTAGAAACGTCTACTGCTCGTTAATTGTAAAAGATACATTCATCAAATTTTCAGGACAGAGGTGACAGTCCTCAAAGACTTGAAAATTGATCTTTAAGAAAATTTAGGTCTACTAGATTTTGAGCTATCATACTCAACTTTTGTTATTCTTATATATGCTTTTCAAACATGTATAGTATAGGTAATATGTATATGTTCAAAAATGAAAAAATATGAAATATGTTTGGAGTAATTCCAATTACTGCGTCTTTAACTGTTCGACGTAATTCCTCCGCAGTTTCATACGATCTTCCATACGTTTTGTTTTATAGATAACCCCACATAAAACATATGTTATGAACATATACACATTATACATGATTGAAAAACACTATTTACGGAGTTTTCAAAAATCCATCCAATATGGCGTCCATAAGAAAAATATGCTAGTAAAAATCTAGTGCACCTAAATATTCGTAGAGACCAATTTTGAAGTCCTTGCTGGCTGCTATCCCTGTCCTGAAAATGTAATGAATGTATCTTTTATAATAAACTAGCTATGGACGTTTCCAGCAATTACTCATTTTTTTAAGGGAAGGAGTTTTTGGAAATGTAACCTTAGATGTAACATTTTTCTAACTCTAACTCTGTAACTCTAATGGTTTCTAAGATGACCATACAGTTAATCTTAAACTGGACACAATGTATATGAGTTGCCCATAAGAGTTATCTTCATTTTAAGATCTGTAGGCCGAAACAGCTGTAGGTAGTTTGGTGGTAGGGGTAACTGACATTCATGCGGTGACAATGCATATATTTTTGTCTATAAAAACATATAGTATACCTAACAATATAATTTAAATGCTCTATATCCAAAGCATTTATCATTTATACGTGTCATTTTATCTTAATTGGTAATCACAGTTAATCCACAGTCTATTTAAAATTTTTTTGACAGTTGACAGCATTAGAAAATTCTGCGTTAAAATACCTTTACATTCTTTGCAGGTAACAAAGAATAACGCGGCGATCTACATTTTTAATGATCCGAACAGTATTCTTAAGTAAAATTGATATGAAATAAGTAAATGCGTGCAATTTTTTTATCTCCCAAAAGGTCATTCTGAGATTACAAAATCACAAGACATTTCTTTATGTTTAACTATTCATGACACTATTCCTGGATTAATCTATACATTCTGTCAATTTTAATTAATAATTTATATTTTTTGTGCGCTCGTACATCTGTTACAAATAATGATAAATCATGAGTTTCGTAATGGCTATGGATTACAAGTAACTTTTGTTGAGAACTATTGTTTTTAATGATGTGATGATGGAAATGTTTAAAAATATGCATTATCAATGAGCCGATATACCGGAAATTGCTTCATTAGTAAAAAGCCTTTGACGTAGGAGGCTTCATTAGTATTAGTTACAGAAAACTAGCTTCCCTTTTTTACAATAAGTATATACCTACCCACTAATGGAGGTACCATTGTAAAATCTGCCCACTGTTTATCAGATAATAACCTACTCGTTGTTAATATGTTGATTGACTAAAAGTGTGGAGACAATTTTTTGTGGTTTTTTTCACGTCAAGTTTTAATGATATCAAAGACAATATTAGTTTATATTCTTTGATGATATATTACAAATAAGTGGATCTTTTCACTACTGATAGAGGTTAAAAATGGAAAATGTATCAAAATTCGTAGCTTCAGTTTCACTACAGCCCTGTTTGTAGTTGGTAACTCCGAGGGTAACTCTTCTTTTGTTCTAAAAGTAAAAGGATATTATTCTGTGACGTTTCAGGAGCGCTCGGTTGAACATCCCAAGTATTCAATTGAATTTATAGTTTTATACACTATGGTATATAAAACCTCTTATCGAGTCGGTGACTTAAGAGTGTAGTGTCTTGATTTATCAACCCAGAGGTCGTGGGTTCGAATCCCTACTCCGCTCCACAATTAATTAAACTCTCTACTCATATATTAAGGCCTGTTCTCATGGATAGATTGTCAATCATCGAAATTAAACCAATTTTCCACATATCTTACAATTTCCGATAATCAACAAGACAGTTTCCACCTTGTATACAGTGAAATCCGAATGAGTTTTGCTAGTGTATACAATTCCTGTATGAATTGACAAATAAGTTATTTCTTCTATCGCACCGCGGTGTTCCTATTTAAATTATTTTATTTGGAAAAACGAGCTTGACCCCAGAGCACCTTTTGTGTTACTTTCTGCGAAAGTTGTATTAATATAAATATCTGATCACGGTAATTCTAAATGTAACAAAAAACGGCCCACTTAAAAGCGACAAAGCTGTTTTTAAGAAAAATGTATTTGCTTCCCAAAAAAGAGACTATTAGTCCCACTCGTACTGACATAAATCTATATAAAGGTGGTTTATACAGGGTGTCCACCTAGTGCGCGTAAGTCCAATATCTGGGTTAATAAAAGAGATAACTTAATTTTTTTTTCTACAGGGTTGTCTAATATCCCGAGCTGCACAAAATGAAAATATATTTACATATTCAGGGTGTTCAGTTTTTCCTGGACAGGTACCAACTTCGTTTTTCTAAATGGAAATATATATTTTTTATTGCTTTTTCGAACTAAACCCTTGATTTTAGTAGGACTTTCATCAGTCTTCCCTATACCTAACTTAAACTGTTTTTGAAATATTGACGGGTGAATATTGACATTTTTGCAACTTTGACACCCTGTAAAATTTAAACGGTTTGAGATCAAGCAAAACGGTTTGCACATTCCTATCTTAACTTTTCATAAGCTATCGTTTGGTACTAATTTCAAATTTATCCAGGAATTAAAAATTTTCAAAATTTTCAGAAAATTTTAAATTTTTGGATAATTCTGAAATTAGTACCAAACGATAGCTTATGAAAAGTTAAGATAGGAATGTGCAAACCGTTTTGCTTGATCTCAAACCGTTTAAATTTTACAGGGTGTCAAAGTTGCAAAAATGTCAATATTCACCCGTCAATATTTCAAAAACAGTTTAAGTTAGGTATAGGGAAGGCTGATGAAAGTCCTACTAAAATCAAGGGTTTAGTTCGAAAAAGCAATAAAAAATATATATTTCCATTTAGAAAAACGAAGTTGGTACCTGTCCAGGAAAAACTGAACACCCTGAATATGTAAATATATTTTCATTTTGTGCAGCTCGGGATATTAGACAACCCTGTAGAAAAAAAAATTAAGTTATCTCTTTTATTAACCCAGATATTGGACTTACGCGCACTAGGTGGACACCCTGTATAACAACGGATTACAAGAGGAAACGTACAGAGAAGTAATATAATTAGAGAGCTGTGCTTTTGAGCGATTTAATTTAAATATGCCGCTCCAGTTTTGCACCAAGTATTCATAACAACATAAAAAAGTACAGCACATGTCATTTAAACCTCTGTTCACTCGATATGCAACTCCTAGAAACTGAAAAGTTGAAGCTGAAAAGCACTTATGTTCAAAATATTGATTTATTCCTTGAACTTAGACAATAATAATATGCCGACCCCTCCCACACAAGTTTCTCACTTTCAAAGTAATCATTGTGATTTGAATGAGGGTTAGCAATTCTATTATTGTGCTGTTGAAAAGATCATGTAAATACAATATATTATAAAAAATATATTTTTCTCCAACAGTATTAAGACATTTGTATTGATACCCATATCTGGCATGAAAAGCAGGTCGTTATCTGTCTGTCAATTTGACAATAATTATCTGGCAGATAGTAGCAAATGCCCAAAGAGGGCACTACGGTGTACTTCTCACCACTACTAATATTGTATTTTATTTGCACTCCCTGTATCTTTAACACAGCTCATATCGTTTCCTTTGAATTTGTTATTTTAAGTCATATCTACTCTTACCATAAGCTGCCAACAACTATTTTGCTACTTTTTTTAAATACTTATTCGTATTATTAAACTCATTTCAACGGCATTTGAGCTTTTGGATGAGAGAAAATCTTCTTCACACTTTAACATGGTGTCGGAAGTAGGTAAGCACTGATTAAAAGTCACTTTTTGAAAATTACCTTTTTTCCGTTTCCGGTTTCAGCGGAAGTAGGTCTCCAAATCTCGATTTTTGTATGAAACACACTGTATATTATTATATTTTTGGAATCTACGTAATTTTCTGAATCCGACGTTATAACAGAGCATTTCAGCTGTCAAATTACTTTTTGCACTCTATTTTACTTTTGAATTTAGAGTGCCTTCTCTCAATCGTAATTTCAGTTCTGTTGATTCCACAGATAAAATAAGCGTTATAGGTAGATTGTTTATTAATTGTACTTTCTAATGGTACTTTAGTACCATTATGGTACTATTTAAAGAATCTATTCAGCTGTGCTGTATAATCACTTTGAAGAATTTTGAACGCTCTGTAAGAATCTTAAAAGGGGACTGCTGAAAGGGAAAAGCTCTGTAAGAAGAGAACTGAATGTTTTTGACACTAACTCTATTTTTTATGGTTGCTATATATGGTCCGTTAGAATTAATCAGGGTTGGTGAAGGCACTCAAGGCACTCATTAAAAAATAATATAGAGTCCAAAAAGTAATTTGACATCTAAAATATCACTTATGTTATATCGCTGGATTCAGAAAATGACGTAGATTCCAAAAATATAATAATATACAGGGTGAAATATCTTCAAAACGTCCAATTCAAAGTCCAAAAGTTTCATCAAAAGTGATATAGAAACATCCATATACCTTCCTTTTTCGTTGGTTCTTTGATATAACGAAGTTATAGTGATAATATTTTAATTATAATTATTAATTAAATGAAAGTAATTTTAGGTAAGGCTATGGTGTCGATAAGGAAAGTATTTCATAATTTACGTTTAGATATAAAAAGTTGGTAGGCCTAAAAGACCTAAAAATTATCATACTCCCATTGTTTGGGTATCAGCAAATTCCTTTCTAACCATATCCACTGTCAAAACCCGTTATTTGAAATTATCCATTTTTATAAACTTTATCATCCTGAAATGAGCAATAGATTATATTTGAGTTAACCAAGGTTGCACAACTACAGTCAGTCACTACCATTTCCAAATCATTATTTAAACATAAACAGATTCCAATTACTTGTCTGGGAATTGATATCTATAATGATAAGACCTGTATTAATCATAGAATATTAAGCAAATATTACAGATGTAGTAACGATACTTCTAAAATGGTATTGATATCTGATCTAGTGAAATCTGAGATAATTCTAAAAATTTATATCAGAATATTATCAAACAGATAGAGTAAATCACCAGTAAAAATTGAATTGAGTACTTTTGGTAAAATTAGACAAAAATGTTTCTGTTTCTCAGTGTAATATTTCAAGACGATTTGTGTGGTTCGCTGTTCCGATACGATTCAATCGAGAAGAATGCAAAAGAAAAAATAAAATATATATCAAAAACTAGGTTAATCCATTTAAGAAGTGAATCAAATTTATTTTTTATATTAAATGAAGCAACATGTATATTTTTCACAGATTTTAGATTACCTCCCGCAATTTGCCCCTAAAAATAAGATATATACGGCCAAAATAACGTATAAGATGTTTAAGAATATGATGTATTGTATTGCAAATATTATCAGTTTGTTACTAGGCTGCAAGGAACTGATAATTTCTTGCAAATATTTTATTCATGCGCATTGTTGCGAACTTATCCTTTTTTACTTTTACAGATAAACTCATCGACCCCACATCATTGTATTCGTCAGATAACACTTTATCCAAACCTGTCAAAATATACAGGGTGTTCCATTTAATAAGAACTTCGATCAATGTTTTCTCTTCAAGTCCAATTTAACTGAGAATATTCTCGTTGCATCTGGCCTTAATCTACTTTTTGACTTGTATTTGCATTTTTTCCAAAATCTATATTAACCAAAATAACTGGATAACATAATACTATGACACATTTGGAACATAATATAAAATGTAAATTGTTTGTATGTGCATTGTATTTGATTAAATTTTGTTTAATGTCAATTATTAATAATATAAACAATTTAAAATAACATGCGCTGTAGGAAAAATAAAACAAAAATGTTTGCAAATTACAAGTTCATTTTGTTACCTTGTATTTTACCAGAAAAGTGGCCGTATAGTCGATAAAGTAAACATATTTGTTGGTCCTATGTAGTCTAATAAAAGGTAATAGAATATTAATAGTATTTTTAATCCATATAACAGGGTGAGTCAGTTTCTTGTAGACAAACTTTAAGGGACGATAAAACACATGTTTTTAAAAAGTAAAGTTCCTATAAACATATGTCCTAGAAGGCTTCGTTTCCTAGATACAGGTTGTTAAATATACAACAGGGTGTTGTGATAACAAATAATTTATTTTGACTACATTGGAAAGAGATAAAGAATAAGATATTTCGGCTTTTTAGAATCCTTAGCAAACCATATTTAGGTAGGTTTCGTTGAAGGAATTAAATATTTAGCCGATAATTGATAATAAATAAATTAATTAATTTAGAACCACATCAAACATTAAAAATCAAAATAACTCGGAAACGCATAGGAATTTCTAAACAGAAGAAGGGACATCATTTTTGGTAAACTATATGCAAATAATGAAAATAACAGTTTTTTTTTTAAATAGTCATTGGCGTGGAAGTTCTGTTTAAGAAAGGGGTTAAGCACCCCCTCTACTCCGCCACTGTGCAAGTTTTTGAACATTCTTGTCGCTTGTTTTATGCCCCTTAATTAATAGGCAATATCTCCCAAACATGAAAAAAATCTAAGGATTCGTTTATAAGTTATAATGAAAATTCGATAAAAAAAAAATTATATTCAACACCCTGTATCTCGGAAACAAAGCCTTATAGGAACTTTTGGAACTTGTTTATAGGAACTTTTCTTTTAAAAAACATGTGTTCTATCTTCCCTTAAAGTTTGTCTACAAAAAACTAACTCATCCTGTATAATGAATAATATACTTTTAAAGATATACACTGTGGCCCATTCTCGATGGTAATGTATTGCTATCTCAGTTATTATAAGAGATAGAGAAACTGTTAAATTAGAGAAGTTTTGTAGGATTTTATGCTGATTTCAAATATCGTTTCTATTTTAGTCTATCTTTTTAGTTTTTGAGATATTTGGAAAAAAACAAAAATCGCCGATTTATTTTTTCTTCGATAACACAGTAGGCGTTCATTTGACAAGTTTTAGACTTGCACATTATTAGGACACTTTTTTACAAGAAAACTTTTGTGACCAATAGCAACTCTCATTCGTCTTCTGTTTTTCAGTTATATGTGTCAATTTTCGTTTTTCTTACGGCGGCCATATTGGATTTTTATTTCACGTGATCGCCCTTGAAAAAAGCTTTCCAGTGATATGTCACTTGTTTGATTTGTCCTTTATTTAAGGGACACAATTCGAGAAAAACGGTAATTTAAATTGGTAATTCATTGGTAGACTCGTCTACCAATGAATCCTACTCGAATATGTAAGTCAATGTATTGACTTACATATTCCAGGGGTGTCTCATTTAAAATAAAAAGTGAACTTGTAGCTGAAGCCGAAGTCCCATTTACATCTGATTCCCAAATTAACCTACTTTTCTATTAACAAGCTTCTATATTTTTCCTGGGAATTAATGTTTCCAGTATAGCTGTTCTGAGATTTTCGATATATTTCTTTTATATAAGTATATTAATTATTATAAAGTATTTTTTTAACATACACATACATCAGTGTGGTTTCTATTTTTGTATTATTTGTATGCCAGGCGTTTTCGGCCGTGGCGGTGAGGCGTGGACTAGTACACTTTTGAATTAACTTCGACGGCATATTCCTCGGGAATTAACACTAAGTAATATATATAAATTGCCGAAGTTCCGTGAGGGCAATTCTAGGTTATGGAGAAAAGAGTCGTTCGCCTCATTTCATCAGTGCAAATAAGGAGGAATTCGTCATTTTTCCTAATCTATGCAAGCTCTGCAACCATTTCTATGTTAAACGTGTGAAATTTTAAATTAATTCCATTCAGTGGGGCTACTCTAAATCACTGCATGTCACTCTCATTTACTCTTCCAGCGGGTCGTACAATATAAAGAATTAGGACAAAGCTGTTGGATAAATTCAACAAAATATTAAACACAGAATCATAATAATTAATAATTTTATGTAATTTAACAATCTTTTTGTAAGCTTACAAATATAGATCCATAATTTGTTTTGCTTATGAGGCGACAGCTCGATATTAAAGGATATATGTCAAACATGAAATAGCCTTTTGTGTATTACATACAGGGTTTTCCTAAGTAATTTGAATTACTGAAGGAGATAATAATAATATATAATAATATATCTATCCCTCATTCTCATCTTAGTGATGAGCCCGGAAGACAGAGACTTGTGTGGGAGAGGGAGCGGCATATTATTATTTTGCGGGCCGCGAGTGCGCCCAGGAACGTCTTACGATGTTATAACTTTAATTACCATTTAGTACGAGAATAAGGGAAACCTGGAAAACCTTATTAATTAAAGTGTACAGTAGGTTGTTAGCCATTTATACAGTGATATTGTAGTACTAGTTGCATATTAAGAACGCTACCAGCCTTACACACACAGATTTAATATTGGAGCAATTAGAAAAAGTTGACCACAGTGAGTATCGAACCGTCGTCAACCGCGAGAGAACGATTGAAAACCATACGTCTTAACCGCTCGGACACCGAGCTCCGATGCTTCCTCAAATGATCATGAAGAAAAGTTCATAGCAAGTTATTTCGTAATGGCTTATACCGCTTTCGGTTGCTTGCTCTTTGTTGATTTGAGGGGGCTCTGAGAGTAACTTTGTCATCTTTTATTATATATGATAGTAGCAAAGAAAATAATACTCTGGGAGAATCAGGGAGACGCCAATCGAAAACGGTAGTAGTTTCTGAGGCACAGGGTATCAGTTTTAATTTTTTTTTAAAAAAGCCATGGACCAACTTAAAATTGTCTTCTCAAATTGCAGTCATTTGGTTTGCAGTAGAAGACATGCGTTTGTTATTACCAATATTTTTCAGGGGTCACTGAAAAAATAAAACCATAATACCTTTTCGTATCTCTGAGAAATTAAGCTAATAATTTTATATGACCGTCTCTTCAAGAAGCTCCTCCTTCAGTATTAGGCGGCGGTTACATTGGATGCGGATTCGTACGAAATTTTATTCTTACGAAATGGTACGAATTCGTACGGACTCGTCTGAAGTAAACAAACAAATGCTTCTTTATGTTGGAGGTTACAGTGCATAAGAACATTTGTTACGATTTCGTACGAATTCGGACGATGTTTTGATGCGACCAAACTATTTTGTTTTTTTCGTCAGTATTCGTGAGGAATGGAAGAGTCGAAGATAGATTGCGAAAAGTTTATAACTTTAATACAGGAAACAAGGGTTTTGCGGGACAAAAAAGTAAACAGTATCATAATAGAGACTTAACTAAAAAAATATGGAGGAAAGTGGCAGAGATTTTTTATTTGTTTCTTATAAATTATTACAGAACCGATTAATATAAGTAACAAAATTGATGTATTAAAATAATTATTTATTAAAATAGATTGTTTTCTTTAATTTCTGTAAACGCGATTGTCCAAACTCATCCCCATTCTGCTTTATCCTTAAGAAGTACCTAATCGTCAACACAAGTAAAACTCCACAGCCTCTACTCAGGAAACACACTGTATATACACAAATCTATTGGAAAACGTGCTTTTGGAAATTGCGTAATATGGAATGTTCCAATATAGAAATAATTCTATATTCCACACTTTAACTTCTATCTTTAACTTTGTAGACAATCAATAACAATGTTAACTTAGAAGGTAATTAAAAATTTAAGCCTGTAATAATAAAATTTAGAAAATAGTCCAAACACATAACTGATTGTTAATCAACAACTCGATAATAAATCGAGTTGTTATCAATCTAGTTCTTTGAATGTAAATTTAGGGGTTCCGCAAGGATCCATTCTGGGGCCAGTTTTGTTTATATTATATATAAACCAAATTGGTTCGGTTATACCAGGCTGTCACTTTACTGTGTATGCTGACGACATATCACTTATTGTCTCTGACAGAATGTTCAATGGTTTGAAAGATAAATGCTCTGATGTTGTAAATAATATTTCTCACTATTTCACTGATCTTGATTTATATTTTAATGTTAAAAAAACCGAAATTATGCGTATCCATACCTATCAACATGATGTTGAAGATGTGGCTCTCAGTGTTTACAATACATCGTTGTGTAGTACACATGATAGCATTAGATTTTTGGGACTTTATTTGGACGAAAACCTGAATTGGAAATCTCATTGTGAAGTGATAATTAGTAAGTTAAATAAACTGAGATTTGTATTTTTGAACCTGCGATCTGTACTAAATGAGAAACAATTAATAAATGTGTATTATGCAGCGGTGGAAACAATATTAAGATACGGCATCTGCTTTTGGGCTAACTCATCAAATGCTTCTAAGGTGTTTATTGCACAAAAGGCTATTATTCGATGCATAGCTAAAATATCTTCGAAATAATCTTGTAGAAAATTTTTTAAAAGTTACGATCTAATACTGACGTCTTTGTATATTTTTGAATTATGCACTTATGTATTCAATAACATAGGGAGTTTTAATCTGAATGAAAATATTCATTCTTACAATACACGTCAAAAACATCACCTTCACGTGCCCTTTACTAGAATGAATTTAACAAAAAATTCTCATCGGGTTAAAAATATTTAACAAATTACCTGAACACATTAAATCGTGTCATAACATAAAACGATTCAAAGTTTGTTTGAAGAAATATTTATTGGATGAGTCTTTTTATTGTTTGGCTGAGTATATGTAAATCATGTGACCTGTATTTTACTTTAATGTATGTGTACTTTTTGTATAGTGTTTTTCTGTTTTTTTTTCTTTTTACCCTTACTTGACTATTCCTATACAATTGTAATATATTGTCATTAAGGAAAATAAAGGTTTATTATTATTATTATTATTATTATTATTGTGATACAAAATTGTGGGTAGAAATAAAATGAACAACTGAGTTTTCAGTGAACTTTGAATTTCTATAAATTTAGGGTATTCCATGTAAAGAGATTATGCCATATTTGGCACCTTTTCTCAAATAGAGCATGTTCGAACAGAAGTGGGTATGAATATTTTAGAGAAAAATGAAATACAAATTTATAGGACGAAAAAATTGTGTTTAGTTTGACAATTAAAAACTTGGGATGATCGCGTGTGGCATTAAAAAATTAACATGGTGACCTTTCGTTCATGGGTACATGCCTTGTATATATTATCTATATATAAACAAACGTACAAGAAATGAAAATTTTCATAATACTACCCTGGAATTTTAGACTTCTGACTGGGATGTAATGAAGGATGAAGGAGTAATCAACAAAATAAATTATCAGGGGTTAAGGTGCTGTATTAAGATATGTATGTTTTAAATTCAAAAAGTACAATCGTCTATTAAAACTAAATTTTTGCTATGTGATGGTAATCCTGCTTTGTGTTTATAACGTGATTTAAATTATGAACAAATCACTTTATTGCAGTAAAAAAGCACCAAGTATTAATAAATTATCATTACGAAATTATAAGTACTTAATTGCAGATAAAAGTAGTTATCTATTTTATTTATGGGAAGATTGTCAATCTTTTTATACAAACACAATTAATGCAATTTTAGTCAAATGCCGCTTTGAGCTTTGAGTTTGTCGTGTCAAAGTTTATAAAAATTATTAGTGCAGCTTTATCTTTTGCCTTCCATAAAAAACGTTATTATTAACATTACTGGTGTTGTGTGATTATAATTACATTGTTCTGAGGTTTAAACTAGAATTTGCCGTTTTATGTTATTCCGTTTTATTAAAAAGTTTTGCAGAATATCTTTTAATAACACCCACTCGTTGCTAAAAATACATGGTTCGTGCTTTTGAACAAGTACGTGAAAAAAATATTAATAAATGATTAATTTAATTAAGGAAATTTTGCATTAAAAATATTCAAACTATATCAACGTCCTAACTTTCGTTTTTTCTATTATTATTTATTTATATGACGGGATATATCACTTTTGTACAACACTTTTAGTTACTAAATAAAATTAACAGAATTTTTTAAGTATTGTTACTATTTTATGAACTATACTATGATTATTATTTTCCTGCTGGGCAGGGAGTAGGAAATACATTTTGTGCGACTCCAACACCCATCCGAGCAATAAAAATGATCCTTTTACAGAGTATCCACTATGACCCATGCAGTGCATTCCTGATATTAATGTGAGCAATGAGAAAATAAAAACTATGGGGCGTATGTCAGAAAAAGCATTTTCTATAAACACCCCGAATTTGACATGCGGGTCGATACCAGATGTAACACTGACTATTAATATAAGTATATAAATGGTATGCCCTATAATATAGAGCATACCATTACCATTTATATACATATATTAATGGCGTACGTTTCCTAATTATTTTATCAATTGTCATATGTCAGAAAAAGCATTTTCTATAAACACCCCGAATTTGACATGCAGGTTAATACCAGATGTAACACTGAGTATTAATATAAGTATATAAATGGTATGCCCTATAATATAGGGCATACCATACCTATAATATAGGGCATACCATTTATATACTTATATTACATATATTATATTATATATTACATATATTATATACTTATATTACATATATTATACACCGAGCAGGTGGCTCAGGGCTTAGCGTTTCGATCGCTCAACCCAGAGGTCGTGGGTTCTAATCCCCATTCCGCCAAACAATTTTTCATTAAATTGTTTGCTCGTAGATCAAGGCTTATTCGCAGGGATGGCTTGGCAACCATCCTGGCGATGGCCTAGGATGGGAAAAATATCAACTTGGTGTTAATGTGAGAGATTAAAATTAGTTGATGTTTGACTTGTCCCCCTAACTAATGAGGTTTTCCAGGTTTCCCTCATTCCAGCACTGAATGGTGGTTAGGGCCTACCAACGTAAGTCGTTCCTGAGGCGCAAATGCGGCCCGCGAAATAATAATATGCCGCCCCCTCTCCCACACAAGTCTCAGACTTTCGGGCTAATCCTTGTGATTAGAATGAGGGGTAGAGATATTATTATTATTATTATATTAATTCTATTTTCACACGACTTTTCAAAATGAAAGAGAAAACCCCAAATTCATATTTATTCCTTACGATCCTCGTTTCACCCGTGGTTTTGGTAAGGTTTTTAAAGATATAGGTATGTCAGTGGTTTATTCATCGGGAAATAAACTATAACAACTTTTAGGCAATCCAAAAGACAAAATAGAAACTTAGAAAAAGTCGTGGATTTACGAAATTAGCTGTAAAGACTGTAATCAAAAGTATATTGGACAAACTAGAAGGTCGATTCAAATTAGATTTAAGGAACATATGGCTCATCTCAAATATGGTAGAACAGATAAGTCTAGTTCGAACATGCGTTTGAAAACAACCATAAAATAGATAGTAGCAATTTAAGACTAATTAGGAATGTGACAAATTCCAGGCAGCTGGATGCTTTTGAGAGTTTGGAAATTGCTAACATGGCACCTTTTTTTTACAGAAAATCTGTTTTTTGTACGGAAAAACTCTTCTGTAGGGATAAATTTTTAACGATGACATTCAACAATTTTATCCATCCAAGAAAAGATTTACAGTTAAAAAGCACAAAACTTGAATAAATCTGCACTCGCTGATGATATATTTATCAGATCAGGTTATTTGCCGAATAAATTAGTTGATACGTTTCAGCAAGGAACTCTAAAAAATGCCAAACATTTTTATAATTATTTAAATAAATATTAAGCTTAAACAAAGTTCAGCAATATTTAAATATAGCACGTACTACGGCCTTTTGATCAGTCTCGCAATTATTAAAACCAATTTCGCACCACGCCGCGATAGGGACATTTAATTCTTTTTTATAGTAAGATACTTTATCTACCAATTATACCCGCCATGTGAATTGGCCTTTGACGTAACAAATATAACTTTTATTATATTTATTTATTATATTGGTCTCATTATCGGCCACCTTAAACAAACTACATATTTTTTTGAACACAATGGGCCTGTTAGTTCTTTGTTAGTTCCGATATACCTGTCCGCGTAAAATGCCTTCCTTTCAGCTGTACTGGTTTGGGCCGGTCAACCATGAAGGAAGGTTAGACAAGGTTAATTACATTAAAATTGCCAACAGGAAACACAAATATCAAAATTGAGAGTTTAAAGGGGCTTCTTTAGCGCTCGGCTCAGGTATAATTTCAGCAGACGGAATGTCTTCTCTTATTGGTTTATTCTTTAACATCCTATAAATAAATGTAAGCGAAATTTGTTATAAAAGCAGTTCTTACTATAAAAAACAAGAGCATTGCTGTTGTATTACAATTTTTACCGAAGGTAACAGATGCAAGGAAAAAATGTAATTATTAAATTACCCTTTTAAGGGGAAATTATTAGCAGCGTATTTGCCTTTTACCCTTAGGTCCCTAGGCGATAACAACCTATCAATATTTTTTTATTATAAAGAGGTTCAGCCTTCAGCCAGTTCAATGTTTTTTCTTTCGCTAAAAAACGATATATTTAGCTAAATTTGAGTACCTTGAGTTCCACAATTAAGTATACCTCAACTCAAAAAAATACCTCCCAGTTCTCTTTGTGGAAGAAGCTTCTTTGAAACCCCTTTTCATGAGGGGTTTTCAAAAGAAACTAAACCATTGGTATCAATATTCTTAATCCTTGTGGTTTTGAAAAATATTCCTTTATTTTCACCATTACCGTTATCCTCGCTCTTTAGGAAGATATTCCAATATTGTTCGATTTTGGCAAGGAACACCGCATTCTATTTCATATGTCAAAGTCAGTTTAGAAAAAAACACATCTCGAGGAACGATATCACTATAGACGACATCATTTGCATCCCTTCAGTGGCAAATATCGAAAATTCCAAGGAACGTATCTCATAGATCTTGACAAAATAGAAGATCAAGAAAATTCATAGGTTCAGCGGTCATCCACCTTGATTCTTGAAACATATATGCCACCCATAATCATTATCTTTCTGTAGTTTGCAATAATATTAGATCACCTTCATAACAGACATAAAGTAATAAGACCTAAATGAGACCTCTTTCCAAGATAACCTATATTATTCTTCTTCTCGAGGTCCTTTTACCTGATAGGCATCAGGTTGAAATATAGTTACTTAGCATACCTACTGATTCAACTGTCCCGTCCTTCTCCATCGTTTCCATTTCTTTTGTATTTTTCTATCCTATTATTCCTACCTTTATTATTAATTCTAACTCTTTATTCAATTCTTCCTGTATCTACTACTCTTATGCTTACTCTAGATGCTTATCACGTGATTATACCATTCCAGATGTTTACCTGTACGAGTATATTTGACAAGGATTAGCTCTTGGGTTTTTAATTATCTAATATACCTGGTCGTTGGTTCAGAGTTTAGTGTGTCGATCGCTTAACCCAGTGGCAGTGGGTTAGAATCCCAGTCCATCGGACAATTTTTAATTGAATTGCCTACTTATATAATAAGGTCTGTTCACAGGGATGGATTGACATCATCTCAGGATGGGAAATCGTCAGCTTCGTATTAGTGTAAGAGATTAACATCACTTTATGTTCGACTCTCCCCCTGGTTAATGAGGTTTTCCAGGTTTGCCTCATTCTATCACTGAATGATGGTTAGGGCTTATCAACGTAAGTCGTTGATAAGCCCCAGTAGAGCCACCGTGACTCTACTGGTGGTTAATGGAAAGTTAATTTTGGTATCTGATTAACTTCTTTGGGGTTTCAATATTCAAAATTTCTCATTATCTTCAAACTTAGATCTCTTAGATAGTCTTACTGTCTCTTATTTGCGTCTCTTCAATTGTTTCAAGATTACACTCATATATGCAATCAAGATTCACATTTATAATGCAACTGCTTTGGGAAAAAGAATATTTTTCAAAGCTCTTTAGGTGTTCAGCGGCTTCAGAATATTCCAATTTATGAATCGTGTGATGAATGAATATTATCGTTGATGACTCGCCAAAGCAGTGCAAGCGGAATGACGTAGAATTTCCCCATAACTCTCTGCTTTAACTTTTTTAGATTTAACTAATATTATGGGGCTATAATATGGATCAAAGGGTATTAAACACCCTTTGGTAACTGAGAAAGGTAAAAACTTACTACACTGATTACAGAGTTTTAAGTAGTTATCAGGGAGATCCAGCAGCAAATTATAATCCTATTAGAAAACGAATAAAATGTTGACAAATGATCACGACATTCGTCATTAAAATTACACACTGTGTACGTGAAATACGAGTACCTACAAAGTTGAAAATTAGAATGTATTATGTACAACTGTAATTTATTACAACAAAACGCATTAATCCTACCACTTGCTGACTATAAATCTTAAGCTTACTCAGACGTTCAGGGTTTGAGCATGTGTGAAGTGCTATAAAAATATTAAGGTCACTTGGGGCATCTGCAATTACCTGTTACTTGAGGAAAGCGTCTACTTTACAAAGCACCGCCGGGATTTTTTAAACTCTTGGATTTTTCGTATTATGTATTACCATACTTTCACCAAAATATCTATTAATCATTGCTATATCAACTCCATGATTGAACATAATCAAAATAAACTTTGTTGAACTGTCATTTTTTACGCATGTTTCACATCAGACAACCACAAAAGAAAAATACTTTTATCACCTCAATTATGAAAGGAATAGAACAGAACAGTATATTTTCGGCTAATAAATTATTTCTCTTAAACCACTACACTCCCCGTAATGTCCCATTTTCTGTCCCGGTTTTGATGAAAATTCGGGATACCTGAATCTGAATTGAAACTTTGCATGACTTTTAAATATCTACTCAAACCAGATCTAAAGCATTCTTTCCTGTAGCGATATAGAAGTGTTTATAAATTATTACGGGTTAGCCAGCTTAGTTACCAGATTTGAATATCCTTTACACTTTATTCCCATTGGATTTAACTGCTTAGTAGAATATTTGGGGTTATGTCAAACTGTCGCAGGTGCTCAAATGCAATTTTTTGAGGCACCAATTTGCTTGATGGACTTAGACCGCATAGTAGGCTGATTTACAATACCTATCGTTTTGCAGTTTTGAAAAATGGAATAATAAACCATTCACGGTGTTCCATTTAAAAAAATTTGCACCGTGAAGTCCGGAATAATTTTTGGAAAAGAAAAGTAAAGTATATTTGAGTAATTTTAAATGTACTCACTAGCAGAGATTATAAATACTCAATCTCTATCACTACTAATGAACTATAAAAGTGATGAAGTTAAAATTTTCAAAAGCAATCTCTATCTCCAAAAAGTTGATATAAAGCTGAAAAGCTAATAGCATGCTTCAGATATTTTTTATCATTAAAATCTAGTCGACAAAGAAATCGATCATAGGCAAGTCATAGTCGACCAAAATTTTTTTACAAGTTTATTCTTTTACAGGCAGAATTATTTATCCAAAAAGTATATGATAATCCTATGTTATTGTTTAATTCGTTTATTTGTACGAGAAAGACTGTTGTTTGTAACTTTTTAATCCGCCACGGAGGTTTATAATTCGTAATCGCAAATCACAAGTACTAATTAAGTACCATCTAGACTCAATATATTTATTCACATTACTTACTACAAACCTGAATTATCAGACATCTAATTTCAATATATTGGCCTTAATTATAGGGGATATTTGAAAAACGAAGTGCAATTGAAGAACCGATGAATGAACTAAAATATGTATAATTCTTGAGGAGAGAAAAAATAATTATGTCACAAAAGACATTAAAAGAATGAAAAGGAGCGGACTGTGGCAATCATTTTTAATTGAATGTCGTAAATTATTTTACAAGAGTTTATATGAATGCAGAGGGGAATTTTATGCAAATCGCAAGAATACCTGGCCCAAAACTCATTTCACTCAGTATTTACTACCAATAAATTGTTAAATTATCGGCAGAAGTTTTAAAATTTCCATTTCAATAATTTTTAATATAGAACTATAAAAAATGGTGTGTGTGTGAAGTCAGCCTAAACTAGTTTTAAAAATGTTAAAAACTAGATCTCTATATCTTGAAAGGGGTTGGAACCTTTGGTGACAACACTGACGTAGTTTTCTACATAACACCAAAACACTATCCTGCACTCGACGCGCGTTTCGCCAACCAAGTTGGCATCATCTGGAGATGATTAAAACTGAGTGTTAATCATCTCCAGATGATACCAACATGGTTGGCGAAACACGCGGCGAGTGCAGTATAGTGTTTTGGTGTTATATGGAAAATGGAAAACTACTTCAGTGTTTTAAATCCCTATATTTTGAGCCATCTATAGCATGCCTATAAGAAGAGACGAGGATTTCCACTTAACACCCCCATTATGTGAAAATTATTTTTCACACTCTCCTGAACTGTGCTATTTCTTTAACTTTATAACCTGAACAATGAAAACATTTTAACCCTCGTGCTTTTCTTCATTTTTAGAAATAAATATGTATAATAATCTTAACTTACTACCTATATGTATACTATGTATATTAATCTTACTACCTATCTATTTATTAAAGGAATAGAACCAGACTTACCAAGTTTTTGGATTATCCGCATTTTCTGCAAAATCATGAAAATTATAATTGATTATGATTATGATCGTGAAAGGTACAGGGTGATAGACCCATCAATATCTATATTACTGTATTCGTGAGACAACGTTCGATCCAAATGTGCAAAAATATACAGGGTGTTTCATTTAAGTTAACAAGGTTAACATCCGTAGCCATTTTGTTTGGTCTTCATTTGTTTTTCTATTATCATTTTCGAAAACTTCATAAAAAATCGTGCAAATATTTCACATTTTTTTATAATTCTGTAAACAAAAAGTTAACAGGCAAGTGAAAATATAGTGAATCACCCTGAACCTGCATTAACTTCTCTCTACTCTCTACGGCATAATGATCTGTTATTTTAATTAGCACAGTCTAGCACATTGAAGAAATTCGAAACAGAAAATAGTATATTGCAAGAAAGTGAACAAACCTATATACACAGGGTGTTATTTAAGTATGTGGCCAAACTTCAAGGTGTAATTCTTTAGGTGATTCTAAGACGAAAAATGTATATAAACATAGGCCCGGCAATGCTTCGTTTTTTCAAGATACAGGGTGTGAAACTTTTTAAAAAATCGTTTTTTCGTAAAATCTTTATAATCCTTTAGCCGATTTTGTTGAAATTTGGCAGTGTTATTTATGGTAGAAAGGGGCTAATATTTAACCTTAGCCAATATTTTTGACAAATAAAATATGGGCCCCTGACTTTTTTAAAACTTTTTTTTCGCATTCAGCAACTAAAAATACAACTTTGTTTCTTGTATTTTTTTCATATTTTGCTTTGTTTTCGAGAAAAAATAAAACCATTTTATTGCATGTTCCTAGGACAACATATTAAAAAATTAAAACCACCAACTATCAAAAACGGGGGTGTACCCGTTATTTTTTTCCATATAAATAGTCTATTCTAGTCTTGGAAACTGTTATAAAAATTATTTTGCGTCTTCTTGTTAAAAAACAAAGCCGCTTAAAACCCATGTTGTTTGACACCCTGTATCTTGAAAACCTATGGAATATCTTGGACCTATGTATATGTAAAATTTTCGTCTTAGACAACATCCTATCAAAGAATTGCCCCTTGAAGTTTGGCCACGTACTTAAATAACACCCTGTATATTCACAAGATTTCTATACCTTCCTATTTTTTTATACTTACAGCATAAAGTTGGCACAATATAGCACAACTGTTTAATTTTTTTATAAATTCTCTTTAAAATTGTGGGGGGGGGGGGGCCTTCATGCTCATGACAAATTATGCTTTTGATATTATGGGTACAGCTACAGAGAGAGTTGGTGATTTTTTGAAAAATCGACCTCTCAGTGCAGCAGACAGTTTATGAATTTCTTGTTAAACTGATACGCCACGATGGTGCAAAAAAATACTCTTTTAAGTATAATAAGACCGTACACTATGTTTATAAATTTCTATGAAACAAATATTGATAGACAGGTTATTGGGACTGTATGTATTTAAAACGGTAATAGTTCGTCCAATCAAGGAAGACTTTGACTGATATACTGCTCTTATAGTATCTTGATATGTATTTTTGTCACACCTTGTATATTAATATATTCATAAGAGCTCGCTTAATTTAAATCTGTAAAAATAAATACAAGCCATCTCTTCAGGTCTGTAATTAATAAGTAATTAAGTATATTTTTTACTAATGACTTCAAATCCATTTGGTGAGGGTATAGCTACTTAACTGATAGCTAAGACGGGACTACTCAGGAACTGTTAAATTTAAAATAAGCAGTTCCTTTCTACTAAACATTTCCGATAGTTTTTTCTTACAAAATCAAGTACTTAAAGAAAATTAAATATAAAATATTCATTAAAAATTGGTATACATCTAATCCTTACACTGATTAATTAATGTTTACTGATAAACGATTAAGTATATAAAGTTACATGTAACTTTGCAATTTACAAAATATTTATTGATTAATGAATATTATTGCAATATTGCAGTATTTACGATTTATACTTATGTCAAATGTTTAAAAAGTCTGTTATATAATATTTACATGGTGCCTACTTGCCAGTATTAAATAAAATGATCTTGGATTAAAATAGAATCGATTCTAAACAGAAATAGAAATTGTTCTTAATTTAAGAACGGACCAAACAAATTAATAAACTAGTGGTAATAGGATGATATTATAAATTGTAAAACTAAAATTAAATACGTTACTATTATCATGAATAAACACATCATCATAACTATAGTTTTATATAGTTGAGTTTATTTAACTAATATTGTATATCAGTTATTTAAACAAGTTTAGTGGAACTTTTAAAGTCATATTTGTATATTCTACTTTCGCAGTTTTAAAAAAGTAAAAAAGATCAAATCCTTAAAAGTTATCTAGGTACTGTTAAAAGTACCTTTATAAGTTCTATAACTAATCGTAAAAGTAGTGGTTGTGAAATTCAGGACAAATAAAGTAAAACAAAATTAAATTTATATGAAAATTTCACGCCACATATGTTAACCAATAAAATAGGAGCATTGACAAAAAATTATTAAATAATTTGAAAATATTCGTGAACTCCGAAAAGATTTCCGGATACAATTTGACCTCCAGGGTATTACAAGTGAAAATTTCATACCAATCATTATTAGCCAATCGGACGCGTTTATTTTGACATTGCTGCTATATACGACAATCACCAAATTTTTTGAAAATCTTACCCATGAACATCTACCTATGTGATTAAAAGTGGAAATTTCCCTAGTTTGACAACAATGATTAGATAATAGCGTTGATATTATGAAAAATATTTTTATATTCATTTTAAATTAAATTAGAACGTACAATTTTGGCTTACTATGTTTATTTACATCACTAATTAATTCCAAATGGTTTAAAAATCCCACTTATACATCTTCTTTCCTCAATGGCGAATAAACCACAGAGCCTATGACAGAGGTTCCTCCAATTTTGAGGTTCCTCCAATTTTGTATGATTTTTCTTGGCAAAATTGTAAACATTGTTTCTATACAGTTACCTTAGATCATTTCGTATTTGATGGAACTAGTTTGTCCACCTCTTTTCTGATTATCTCTGTGTTTTCCTATCCAAAACGCGACATTTTTCTCAAAAGCAGTAATAAAATAATTCTCACCATGCTATTAAAAATTCTGCCAATGAAATACTTCAAAATGCTGGTCAAAGCCACCTTATATATGCATCAGATGCAACACCGGCATGAGCTTACAAGATTTTACAAACATTTCTAAAGTTTCTTTTTGTCAAATAATCTTGGTATAAAATTTTCTTACCGAATTTTCCTCAACAATAATAATAATAATAATAATAATAATAATTCAAGCACTAGGGAGATTACCTACACGTGAAAATCCAATCCTATAATGGGGTCGCAATCTTCCAAAATAATATAACAGGAAATATTCAAACTTAAAAGTAGTAGGTATACCTAGTTAATGTTAGTAGTGGTGAGAAACACACCGTAGTGCCCTCTTTGGGTCTTTGCTACTATCCATCTGAGCTCTATTGTCTTTGAGGAAGACAATCCTACTTATTTATTGGAAGGAGATGGCGAAAACAACTACTCCACGGCCAATGTGCCCCGACTGGCATTGCATTCCTCCGGCATCCGCATGGAACTCGCCACATCCTTCTTCGAGAAGGATGGTTGAGTCTCGAGGCTTTTTGCAGCCTCTTCAGTATCCATTGGAACAGACAAATTATCACTTTTATGTGGAATATTAATTTCTTTATTGATAGACATTTTGAACACCAACAAATTAAGGTAGTAATCCTAACTCAATGCACCAACTCGAACTTTTAATTGAAGGATTGTTTGTAAACAACTGTTTGTTTATAACCATAACTGCACTTAGTTACGATTTGACTGTAATCGTTATGAATAAATGACTATAATCTTACCAAATATACAGAACTTCAAATATCGCTTTATTAAATATATCCCAATCAACATCTGCCTCTGTTCTTTTATAGGCATTATGATTAAAATGATTTTAAAAGTACGTCCTTTTCAATAAAAGAGGTCGTTCGGTAAATTTCATCCGGGGAGATTATAATGGAAATATTCCTTGCGCAAAAAAAAAATTATCCAGCCCGTTTTCTCAATCGCTTTATACCTACCCACTCACGTCCTAAAATCAGTGATCACTTGTATTTTTATTGTCACAAGGACATATTTTTTAAAGTCCTCAGAGTCCTCGGAACGAAAAACCAACACGAATTATTCTAATAAACATATTTTGATTTTGACACAATCTTTCTTTTAAATCAAGTTAAGCATAATATTTTTGTTTATATAAAACGAATTTGTTTCTCAGAAATTTAAACGTAATTTCTCAAAATCGCAAAACTGCGCGTTGGGTAAGACGACCGAGCAAGCGAATATTTCTCGAAAAACGAATCCACCGTAATCGGTTCATTTTATTTAAATATTTGACTAGGATCTGGGGGAGGTACTATAATAATTAAGACTCGTGTGTACTATAAATACTAAGTAGACCCAATGCGGGACTATGAATACTATGAAAGCACACTGACAAAGGCTCAAAGGTGTGTATGTTGATGTAACTTGCAACGAATTTTCTTACGCTACTTCCTCGATTCATTTTTTCATTAGCCTTGCGACATATTTTGGAAAAGTGCGCGCCAAATTTGGTTGTAAATTAGTATCTAGATAAACTTCGGTAATAGTGGTATAGATAGATAAGAGATAAGTGTTCAATAGTTTTTATATAATATATAAGTAACCAATACAACTTGTGCTATCTTCTCTAATAAGGAAAATGGTAAGTCTTAATTATTTTTTCAGTTTTAACAGATACATTTTAATCAAATTTATTTAACATTTTGGAAGAGAATATTATCAATTTACGATATTTCAGTGTTTATCATCTTAACTTCCCCACTTTTTCGTTGCACGCAAAACTTTATTACAAATGGTGGCAATTCTTTAATTTTCAAATTGGGATAGCTGCTAACACAGGAAGCGATTGTTAGAATGGTAAAATAAAAGTAGTAGAATTTGAATTATTTCGCTCTACAGGCTCCAAGAAATTATGATATATTTCGCAATATTGAAAGATACATACTGAGAATATTTTGAAATAAACACCTGACATGAACTATTTGTCATTCCCACAAAACTACCTTTTATTGTTAATTTTTTATTTAACTTTTCCACTTAGGTATAATGTTTTCATTTTCTCGGTAATTAAAATATAGTAATTTCATTCGATACCTATAATTCTATAAAATAATAATTACCTACCTAACATATGTAATAATTTCTGAGGAAATTACTCACGCTCATTATTTTTGCCGCGTGAAGAAGTACGTGATATTTCACATTCATAATATTAATAAATAGTTTGAATTTCTTAATGAGTTTGCACGTTTAAATATTAAACAATGTGGAATTTCCCTTCCCTATGAAAAACTACGAATCAATATTTTTTGTACACCCTGTAATACAGTAACAGACAGTAAGATTTCCCAGAAGCTGTAAAACTATACTCGAGATGACGCAACAATATCAAGATTTTCATTCATTAACCCAGATGTCTCATCTATGGCGGGTAGAGACAACCTTGGGCAGAGACAGTTGTACTTGCATGGATAATTTACTTATTTCAAATGTACTAAAATATGTGAAGCGGTGTCAGCTAATTTTTGTTCACTGTCGGTTATAAAGGCTCTATTTTTCAATGCCAGTAGCCTTCACTTTCAAATCAAAAGCTATTAATCGCAGAAATATTCCAAAATATTGTAACACAACTTAACAAAAATACATTATAGATACCCAAATGCAAATCTAAAAAATCAGAATACACATTTAATATTTCTGTCACCTAGTTTCGTCCATCCGTAACTCAACTATAAAAACTACAAAACTATACAATATAATATATAGATAATAGCAGGGTAGATAGGATCAAGTAGTCATATTTTTTTGCATAAGACATGGAAATATTCAGTTATTGTTCCCAAATAAAATTAAAAACACAAATATATTTTAAATTTGTACTAAGACTACTAAGTGCCTAATAGAATTGTCAATTTCGTATAGGAAATCCAGTTTAGTAACATCATCCAATATCTAATCGCGAAATTATTTTATAACGGATTCTTCTGGTAAAACATATTGATTTAAAATTTCACCATAAATTCCCAGAGATGAGTGGGGGCTTTTAATAAGACTCGCAGATAAGTGGCATCCAGATCTTTTTATACAGTAATTTTGAAGAAAAAAAAAACGAATTTTGTTATTTTTGTCTTATATGGAAGTAGCTACGAGAAGTAATGACGAAATTCCAAATAACACCTAGATTCCACTCAGATGGCGGATCTTATTAAATTTTTCAGTCAACGTCGCAGTAATACAGACAATTTTAATAATATTTTAAAGACCATACGTGACACTATTATTTACTACGCTATATTTTGTACAACAGAATATTGAATAATTGACAGTGTTGACAAGACTGGATATAATGGAGGTACTTAATTAGACTCTAAAACTGATTTCATTCGTGCATTCATGAAAGTACATTCATAATATAAACTTATTTCCTAAAAGGCAAACACGGTGTGCAGCTGTTTTGTTGAAGTTTTGAAATAAAGTAAGAGAGGGGTAGCGCACAAAATACATTTCTAAGAGGGATGGGTGGTTCAAATTTAAGAAGCTTCTGGGGGATCATAAGGAGTGTTTGTATTCCGAATTTCACTTCAATCGGATGAGTGGTTCAAAAGTTATGAGGGAAAAGCGGGAAAAAATCCCCATTCCAAGGCCCTCTATCTCCGAAACGATTCGATTTAGGAAATAAGTTTCTATCATGAATGAACAACTTTTTAACCTGTTCTATCGATTCCTGAAGTTATCAAGATTAAATCTGAATCACCCTGTATATAAATACATATTATAAGCTTGTCGTTTGAATAGGGGATCATTTTTTTGATGTTTAAGATTTTTTATGAATATATATGTAGGCGCGCTTTAGCCTTGAACCTTGTGGCATCATATACCAACATTCTTAATGAGGTGGTATAAGTCTTTTCTTGCTGATAATGTATTCTGTGGCAGGCATACATACTTAGGTTATACTTAAAAAGTAGCTAGGTGTTATAAACATTTTTTATTTTGTATTTTCATTGAAGTGAAAATTGCATTTCTTACAAAAAACTTACTTTTAAATTTAAACATGCTGATAACAACCGCTGAAGCAACATTTAGTGCAACTTGTGTAAAAATAGATTCCCACCCCGATCACAGGTTGAGACATCCCTCCCATATTCGAGCACCGTCAACCTCGGAGAGGTAAACCACTATTCCCTAATACCATTTCAATTTCGACTACCGTCACATACAGAGTGTTTGAAATAGTGCCAAGTCTTATCGGGGTATTATCCTAATAATTCATTACATCTCGGTTTAATAAATTTTCTGTTATCTTTCGGGGTGAATAACAGTGCTGTCGCAAGTTGCTAAAAATGGTGAGTGATATGAAATGTTTGTAAATTATTTAATTAATTAGAGGAAGTTTATCAAAAAATGTAATTGATTGATTAAGTATGTCCCAGCGCGAGCCAAAGTACCCAAAAAGTTATCGAACGTTCAAGAAAGTGCTAAAAGATAACCGGTACTTTTTTCTCAATTTCCAGACCTTGTCTCATATCATGTAAATTATAAATTATAAATATGTTGTAAAATTATCTGCGATTTTGAACTAGTAAGTCAACTAATAAATTATTAAGTTTAACCGTTGACTGAATTTAACACTTATTAATTGATAATGTGTTCGACATAAATTAAAAACTGGGTAACGTAGCGATCTCTTTGAATTGACTTTAAGATATTGAAGTAAATCTGCATAATGTAAGTATAGACAGGGGCGGCTCGTGATGAAATAAAGCAGGTTTTCTGCCAATGTTGATTTTACCTATTTTCCAAAAAGTTTATTCGATTTTACGATCCGTTGTATCAAGCGTACTTACTTTGTCACCTCTGCCTCCGGCCATGCTTTATCATCGCTAAAAAATACACAGAGAATACAAAACAATACATTTTTTGTATTAAACCTACAAATCCAATTTTTTTTAAATAAATTTCTCTGTTCAACGGGCGTTTGTATGTTTTTCCCGGACTAACACCTGCCGTTAATCGAATAAAAAGGCCATCATAATAATAGTAGGTCTCCTAACAGGACACTGTAGGCTAAATAGGCACATGAATCTTATGGGACTGTCAGAAGATGCAAATTGCAGATTGTGTCAAGAAGAAGAGGAAACCTTAGTACACGTACTGTGCCAGTGCGAGGGCCTAACAAGACTGAGATTTCCCCTTCCTTCCCCAAGAATACTTGGGGAAGGAAGACCAAGAGCTAATAGCTACATGGAAGAGCCTCTATCAAGGCTGTGGAGTCTAATGCAAAGGACAAAGCTGGACAGAGTGCTCTAAATAGGTTGGGAGTGCCACAATAGATCTTCTAGGTCGCGGTGAACCAGGCCAGGGGGCCAACTCCTACATAAATCTAATCTAATCTAACACCTGCCGTTTCAATAATAATCCCCGGCAAATTTCTATCTTTATTTTTTAATAATTTTTTTTTTACTCGTAAGTGTATTTAAAAAATCTCTTCATATGAATCAAATTGTGAACTGAATCCATTGTCAATAAAAACACAGCTCACTAAGTAGTGTTAAATTTGCAATGCCTGGGCTGTTAGAGGAAAGGTGTGGGAAAGAACACGGGTGCACAGAGCACTCCAAAGCAGTGCACAGAACTGCCTCATGCGGACCAGTTAAATATTGTAAAGGATATCGCAATAGCGATTAGAGAATTCGTCTGGTCTATTGTATTGGCTTCGCTGATATTGTAAGTTGTAAAATTCCTGGTGAGGCATTCGCTTTACATAATAATAAATACGTGACGCCGCTAACTCAAATATAGTTATAGTTAAATAATATATTATTATTATAAAAATAATATAAATATTATGAATAAATATAAGACATTTTTGGCAGTTCTGCAGAGCTCTGCCACACCTATGCACGAGCCGCCCCTGTATATAGATAGTGAATGCGTTCCGTTGAAATCGTTAAAAGGGAATTTACAAGACAATACAATACAATACAATACGACAAATACAATCCGTTTACAACTTGTGTCTCAAAAATATTCAGTAACTTTATACCAGGCAAGTAAATTTGTTGTATGTTTCAAGTATCTACGATACGCGTTTTCAAATAAATTGTTTTGAACTAAGTATTTCCTGATTTTTGTAAAAAAACCGCGTTTGAAATATAAGTCGAAAAGTATTTTTTATAAATCAATATTCTAAAGTAGATCTTTCTAAGTATAGAGAAATAAGTCTTTAAATTCAACATTGCTTTATTCAACTGTGACCCTTATTTGAACACCCTATATCAGTGTGTATTGATATGATAAGTCTATGAGTTTATAAGGAAACGATAAACATTACATAATACATATAAAATCGTCGACTGAGAAAAAATTACTTTCAATCCGGGATGAAACTCGTTTTATTTGTAAATTTGTCCGAAGATGCTTCTAACGCGGTGGACGAATTTAACACGCTATATAAAACTCTTAAATCACCTGAATATACCTATTATATGTTCATTTTAACCATTTTTAACCTGGTGTGTTACATTTTGTCTGTACCTAAGGATAATTTAACAACGATTTAACTAAACGAACGCTTTCAATGAATCACCCTATACTGTAAGGATTTTCTCAGCTGTATACAAGGGAACTATTTTTGATTTGTGTTCGACTTCCACTTCCATTATTGAATAAAAAAAGTGCGTTACTCTTCTTATTAACCATTTTTTTGGGTAACATTCGTTCTTTTTAAAATTAGCGGCAAAGGAATTATATTAGGGTCTACAGGAATTTCTACTTTATTTCTACTTTGCAGTACCTATAATAATAAAGGAATTTGATTTTTAAATCTCCAAGTTTGATATATAAAATTGAAATTCATTGATTCGCTTGAGAGAAAATTTAATAAACTCCTACACTGGCTACTGACTATACACTCATTCATTAATTACGAATTTGTACAGAGGGATAAAGGATATGGATAAGGATAAGGGATAATAAAATATAGCTTTTTCCTAATGGACTGAATTTTACTAGATTCAATTTAATTGAAAGAAAAAATTCGTTTTTACTAGTATCTAAAGCTCTAAACTCTATCTCACCTGGAAAAGAAAAAGGAAATCCTCTATTTTCTCTAAGATTATTTGCATCTCTTATTGTGAAAGAACTTGAGAATGAAAGAAGTCTCCATCGTATATTTCATTATATATTGTAAAATAAAACACAGTAAACAAAAAAATTGGAAACAGCAAAAACAAAAAACGTCGACATCTTGTCTACAGGAGAAAACAATAATTGCATAATAATTGGTATAGTAAAATACTGCAATACAAGCTATACAGACATGAACCAAAATAAAAAAATATATTTGGGGTGGAGAATACACTTTACATAGACCATATTCCATGATAGTACAGATATTTTTGAAGGTGTTGATAGAAAGATCTCTAACAAGTACATCGATTCCACGATAAGACAGAGAGAATTAGATTACAAATAGACCCATAAAACTATACAATAACAGGTTGTAGAAACTAGTTAGGACTTGTGTACACAAGGCTATTGTGCTAAATCCTCAGGTCTTCGCATTCGTAGGTATGCTCACTTATATTGCACTGATGAGACCATAAAAAGGTCGAAACCGGTCTGCAATTAGTGGCATCCTACGATGTGTGGTCTGAGTATTTCCTCGTAGTTTTCGTTGCAATCCGAATCCTTGTATTTTTGATTCTAACTGTGTTTAGACCAAAATACGGCAAATCTTGCTTTGTAATTCAGCGCTCGGCGCGGCATATTGCCAGGAGAATATCTGTTTTGGCTTGATTTGTTTTAGTCCTTATTTAATATAAGGCGTTTGCAGATGGAGGATGATCTTAATGACGTCCATACTATTCGTAGTATACCCATAAAACTATATATCAATATACTATAGACTGTTCCGTTCAAATGTTTGGGAATATACAGAGTGTTATTATTCTTATGATGGGCCACATTGAAAGGCATTGAATCGTAACTTTCGGTTCTTAAAGGAGGGAGCGTTTTTCTTCCAAAGCGAGCATTACCCATTACCCGTTTGTTGCGATTTTATTAATATTCCATCACAGCCCAGGTGAACGAAAACGAAAAATTTTAACTTTATAAACGAATACTTCTCTTCAGTATTACGATTATAAATATATTTTCCCATCTGTGCGACTCCTTAATCTTATTTATGCCACTTGTATTTCAAATTCAAGGTCTTCCGATGATTTTTTTTTTATCGAACGATCTTAGCGTACGATTCCGATGACACGACGGAACAGACACTCGATATCAATCAAGAAATAGGAGTAGCTCAGTAGTCAATTTACAGAGAACATTGAAGATGAATCATGGGCTTTGTTATTATTTATTACGTAACGCAAATTCCTGGAATTCACCGGTGGCACCATACTGTCTCATTCATTCCATGACTTAGCAGCGTAAATAGAGGTTAACAATATTCAATTAATCGCCCGTTTCCCAGAAGCTCCCCAGGCATAAAAAATTGATTAATCTCCTGCGTTTGCCAAGTGTTCCACGTGTTCAAAATCTGGATTTGCGAAAAATTCAGACGAATGAGGTCACTTTTGCAACCGCATGTTTTGATTTGTGTTACTTGGCAGTCACTTTTGGAGTAAAAGACTGGGACTGGATTAATTATTAAAAGACGCTCTTTCTGTTGAGATTTATATAAGGTGCCCACTGCCAGATCCTAAAGTGTAATTAAAAATAACTATCACTGTGCTTATAAATTTGAATTTTAAAGTACAGTAGTCTAAATATACAAGGACGATTCTATAATCTCGGAAAGATAAATAACGTCGCGTCGGGGTCTCAATTAATCGCCGAAACCCAGAGACGTATCTAAGAAAAGGTTTAAGGGGTTTATAACAAAAGATTGACATCTAACTTTAATCTAGGTAGGTAGATGAAATACTTACACGCTAAAAGAGCATTTTATTTTTAAAGTAAAGCCAGAGTGCAGGAACTTTTAGAAACTGCTTGGATTCTCTTGTCTGCTCTGAGTGACGCTGCTGAGACCCAACAGGCCGAAACAGCTGTTCGTCATTTGGTCGCAGAAGAGCTAGACATTTATATGATTCGTGAGGATTAATTCACATGAATCGTAATTGCAGACTTGTCACCACTATTAATCTTCACTGATTCTCATACCGTCATCGGCGCTGAATGCTTCATTATTATTATTGTTATAATTTTTGATGTGTGGCATCATAAAAATATTATGTTTAGCTTTTGAACATACTTACAATGTATCTACGTATTTTTTAGTCAAAAATATATGTAAAGAAGATAAAAATAAACCCACTAAGGCACATCTTTTGATATAAATCAAAAATACATTTGACGCCAAAAATTTATAATTATGTTCCCTATTGAGTGTTAAGTAAGCATTAACGCTAAGGATTAGGTGATTGGATGTGGATGTCTTTCTTTAATATTTATTATTCATAGACGATGAACATTATATATTTTGAATAATAAATGCTTCTGTTATATAACTTGAATGATTTATATGACAAAAATAGTTAATTTCAAAAATATGTTAAATTCTTGAATTTAAAAACTGGTTTTTCCTGTTTTATAATACCTACCTATATGTTTTAAAAGGATATTTCCAAATACGTACCTAATAAAATAACTGTTAACTTTATGCATTTAACAACATATTTTTTATGTAGTTGCACACAAATTAAAATTAAATCATATTTCATTTTTTGTCGAAGAACCTGATCTGATAGTCTTTGAACAAGTTAACACGTAAATGTTGACCTTGGCCTTGCTCAATGTCACTATGCTTTATATTCTCTATAAATTTTTATGTCTATGAATGTCATGTCATATAGGTATTACAAAATTATTTAATTTCCATAGCTTTTATTTAGGGAGGTGCATAGTTTTGATTTAGATGGAGTATACGCACTTTCGTAAATCCATCATTTCTCAAAAAGATGGAATCATTTCTATCACAAAACAGTAAAAGCCGTTCGTAAATTCAGCGATTGCTTTGTGATGGGCTATCAATCTTGTTCGTAAATTTAGCACAAAATTGTATGATGACCCATCAGAAAACCATCACTTCCATCATTAAATAGGATGGATTTCAAATTTTGTGATGGAAAAAAGAGGGGGAATTATCATGTCATTAATTTTGAGGTTAGTATCTTGTTTTTTGTTTGGTTCAAGGGACGATTTGGGGAAGGGGAAGGGGAAGGGATGGAATTTTGTTTGGTAAAAGCATAAAAGTAAGCACAAAGTACAGTAGATTTGTTAGTCACAATGGAGGGTGAACAATTTCCAGTAGATATTTTGATTGGGGAGACAAAATATGCAGTAGTTCTTACTCAATCAGAGGTTCATAAAATGGACGTTTATGCGCATGTCTCCATCTATCATTAAACCTAACTTCTGTTCGTAAATTAATCATAACTGTCCAGCATTAATTCATCACATCCATCAGTTACGTCATCTATCACAAAACTGAGCTAAATTTACGAAAAGGCGCTATGTTCCCGGGCTATGTAGACTGGCAATTTGTATGTATGTGTGTTATAAAACACTTTCAAATGTTTCGGATCAGTTTCGGTACAAAAACTCTCTAGCTTCATCGTGTACAACGCGAACTCGGGATTCACCAACACCCGACCGAGTTGGAACAGTTAACTTCTTTATTTCACACTCGGACTGGGCCTTTCCGGGGCCCCTCGAGCTCTTGGGCCCTGGTGCGTCGCACACTGTCGCCCCAGCGTGGTTACGCCACTGGTTTATATTCAATAACTCCCAAACAAATGAAGATAACTTTATATGTTTCTTCGCAGCATACTTTTTGATATTAAATAACACAATTTTACTGTCTTTATCCAAATGTGTAAGTATCCAGGTCCTGTATCTTCTGTAGTTTCTGAGATTTTGAAACCGTCGAATTTTACTATCGCTGTATAACCTAGAATTTGTGTGCTCCTTAATACCTACTATTTAGCGTTTAATGAACGCCACTGGCCACGTTATATTAAAACGGTAACGATTACCATCAAATATCTAAGCACAAAAACAAATATTCTTCAATTTTTATTGGAAAATGGAGCGGGAGGTCAGTTCTATAGGCCAGTATTTTATTCTTAAGCAAAATTCCCCATTTTTATAAGAATGTTAATAATTATGTAGGTTGGGAACTGGATATGACCTGCTACAATTATTTCCTACGCAATACCCATATTAACACCTCCTCAGTAGTAGTAAGAATAATGATTATTGGATCACAAATTGTGAAATACTATATCGTACGATGATAAAGCGTAATCGAGTCATCGAGTCAATGAATTTATGAATGAACTTTCTTAACGCGGTTATATTCTAATCTTCTGTTTTCTTTATAAATGCCGAAGTATACTTATTGACTAGAAGTGTTTATTGACTACATGTATTTACACAAGTTATAAAAAATATTTGTTAGCATCATAAGGTTAGCATAGTTACTCGATTTTTCGACTGTCTGACGTCCCTATTTCAGAGGTGGTGGAATATACATACAGGGGCTTGATTTTTGCACGTACTTTCGACATTTTGGTTTCCTATATACGTTTAACTATTTAGCATTTTTTATTTATTTATAGTCTGACACGACAGCTTCGCCTTCGCTACGACTTTCTCGATGTGGTGTTTCCATGGCAGCCTCTTACCAAATTTAGTTTCTAAGCTTTCCACTAACATTTTTTGGTCAATCCTCAAGGATAGAATGAGTGGCTAATAATATTCTGTGATATTTCAATACCTATTTAAAAAGTAGGTACTTAGGCTATATAATTTTGATCAATTTTAATATTGCCTATCTCATTATAATAATGTAACATATTTTATCTCATCGATATTAAATATTTTTTTCAAACGTGATGTAAAGTACCTACTATGTATCTCCTACTGCTTGATATTTTGAAACTGATAAAATAAGTAGCCAATTAAATAAAAGATGTAGTGATCTAGAAGTTCTAGAACCCAGATTCTAGATAATGCCACAAATAGATAATCAGGCCAATTATATTTGGAAATAGCTAGAAATGACCTATTTCAAAGCTCATCAAATAAAAACTGTTAAAATTTAGAATAATGACATGCAATTCAAAGGCAAATATATGAGGCATAACAATCTTGTTATCATGAAACAGAATGTAGGAGGTCGAATATTTTTTTAAACGTCTAAATTTACTTGACACGACAATAAGTGCTTATATATAGGAGTATTTCCTTTTCTTAATTATAAAAACTAAATCATGTACATTTTTTAAAAGTATGTTCGAAGAATCCACGCACACTTTGCGATCCCTGACCTACGCTTATCCGCCTCGTTATCTACAGTGGTGTGATATTTACTTTATTAATAGTCATCAAATTGCTTTTCCCAACCCAGATAATGATTTAAATGTAACCCAGTATTTTAAAAAGTATCTATGTAATTTTTTGTGTAACCTTATAAGCTTCCGATTGGCCCTGTACAATGGACAAATCCTCGAAATGACCGCCGCTCAAGAAACGTAGTTTTATTTTAATATACTAATAATTTAATCTTATAAAATTCGGAGAATGGTAACAGTACCGATTTAATGCTGATACGGATATGCGGATATGCTACATAACTATGTTACACTGAAGAGTACTAAAAACTCTGAAATATCGATGTCTGTGGTTGCATTGTTGTCTCTGTTTGGCTACTATGGGACAACTCCTTTTACTATTTCAAGTTATTTCCGCATAAGTAGGTACCTATCATCCTTTTTATAAATAAATAATTCCGCAGACGTTTTACAGAATGTATTTGTATACGTCCTGTTTATTATTTATGACATGATTCATTTATTGGCGAGTGACTGTAGACAAAAAACGTGCCAAATGATTGAGAATTATGTAACAGCCAGCAGGTGTGTCGATTCTTTTCCACCTCTTGGCTTCAATGTCAGAGAAGACGATTTCGCTTTTGAAGTTTTCCGCCTTATTCGTCGACCTTGAACGGCATATTCCTTTCAGTCATTCAATCCCCATTAATTGGGTGATTTTGTTCGTTACCTTCTTGGAAAAATTTCCATTACCACCGAATTGACTGACAGTGTTATCGTTTTGTAGAGGGAATGAATGTATGTACACAGATGATTTCAACACGCACGAGCAAGAGGCAAATTGAATAAAAAATTAGAATAAATTTGAGAAGCTTAAGGAGGGTTTTCAATGCCGTGGTGTTTTCGACAATTATTACAAAAAAATATTGTACAACTTTATTGCATCGAAATAGCAAACGTGATTAATTTACAAATATTATAAGTCCTGTGTAGGAAACAAGGCCTAAATTCACTACAAATTTCCAAATTTTACATTAAACCTTACTGCAAAGGATTAGTATGATATTTTAGATAGATAAAATTAGCAGGACCATTGTTTCCTTTCTAACCGAAAGAATATGCCCTTACTACGTGATGTCAAAGTAAATTCTTTCTTTACCACCCTCTATGCTTATTCCGTCAACGAAACTGACATGATCAGAACACGATTAGAGACTTAATCTAGACCAGTTTTTAGCATTCAGCAGCAAAATTTAACCATTTTCACAGTTCCAGATGATCCTATTAATATTCATATCGTACCATATAAGTACCTACATGTAGCAGCCTCCGTAAATGTATCAAAATTAATGTAGATCCCCCTCAAACACAAATCTAGATATCAGATATTATTTGACAGCTGGATTTACCTCGAAAAGTGACCACAGGAAGTCCCATGTGTTTCCCTACTAAACTCGACAGAAACATTTTATATACCCAGTAATCCAAGCGAGAAATTCCCTCAATAAATAATGGCATGTTACATTCTATCAATAAAGTTGGCATAATCGGAACACGATAAAAATTTTATCTATAATTTATTTGCAGTATTGAGCAGTACTTATACTTATAGCCATTTCTTTTGTTCCAGATGATCCTATCAGTATTAATAATCGCCCTCAGCCTGCGAGTTGGCCAGAGCGTGCCACGGTATGGGGGCGACATTGACAACGAGCTCAATCCCGCCTTCCGTCTGGAGGGCTTCAAACAGCCCGAGTGGGTGAAGATAAAATCGTCGTCATCGTTGGTGAGTGAGAAGGTAGGGGCACACGTGGAACTCGAGTGCGAGGCTATGGGCTCGCCTCCACCTACCATCCAGTGGTTCAAGAGGAACATGAGAATAACGGAGGTAAGAACTGGAATTTTTTTCAGACCCACAGGATTTCCCCTTTTTTAGTCTATTGGCATTCATATTTTCTTACGTCCTCAAGTGTGGCAACTTTGTGGCAACCTTGCTTATGGTCACTCTTAGGGCTCCAATTCAGATTTTTCGTTTTTATCTCGTTTCTATCTCCTTGAAAACCGAAACCATTTATATCTCCAATCAAATTTCAAACGATAGCATTTAGTTCTCGAGTATTTTTGCTGCTTTTGTGTTTTTGGTATAAGTTCAGATGTCAAAAGGTTATATAATTAACTTGCTAGAACCTGGATCTTTTGCGGAATTCCTAAAAGTCTTGGCATGCCCGCCAGCCTTTAGTTTTCTTCTTTAAATAATATCGTAACTCAGACTCGTAAGACCCTTCACCGTGACTTATCACATGGATTATTTGTCTTATGAGTTGAATTTTCTTCTCTCCATAGCGAGGCATAATCACTTAAATCTTTACACCGGTATCATTAGTATCAAATGATCTAGATAATTTACCTGCTTTGTTTTTCTTTTTTTAACAGCGCTTTTGGTTAACCTGCAGAGCTACCCTCTGCTTGGATAATATTTAGACTTCACATCCTTAAAGTAAAACAAATCAATCTTGTCAGTATTTTGGTCTGCTATTACCTGAACGCTCACCGAACATTGTGCGTTTTCTTTTTTAGAATGAATTCCTCGAGATAAACATGCTGAAGCCAAACCCTGGACTGGCCTTGGTCTCTTCGAGGTTGGTGATAAACTACCTGTTGCCCAGACACCAGGATATCTACAGGTGTGTCGCCGAGTCAGGTGCTCACGTCTCCACTAGCGTCACCAAGCTGATTGTTAGCGACAAGGAGGGCCGGGAGATGAATTTCACCCAGCTCATTGACGCGAAAATACTGGGCGCTCACCACATACCCAGAGTAACCTTCTGGGCTTCCACGCTTATGGACACGATAGGTGAGTATTTTATTTGCCATATTTGCCATTTGCCATAGAATATTATTGTCAAGTTTCAGATCAGAGATACCTGTTTACAGTTTGTACACTTCCTTTTATTAGATCGGACTGTTATTAAAAACGTATTTTGTTTTCAGGCACCGACGTAATACTTCCCTGCAGGTCCGTTGGAAACCCAAAGCCTACCTTGATATGGATTGCTCCCAGGGGCAGAGTAATCGAGAATGATGAAAAGTATACAGTATTGCCAGAGGGTGAACTCAGAATCAAGTCCATCGTATGGGCCGATATGGGAATATACACGTGCGTCGTCAAAAATTCCGTCGGTGATGACACGGTGGAAACGTTTTTGTACCCTATGAAGGTAAGTTTTCATAGAATGGGGCATTTTAAAATCATACAAGGTAGATCATGCCAGTGGCGTAGGTAGAAAGGGATCTTGTCAGTAGGGCAAAAGATCTAGTTCTGTACTCTTCCAGATAACTTGGAACGATTTGCTCATGCGCGGCAGACTGTCGATCACCATGGTTACGGAGCTGCCAGGACTTAATTTGACATTTAAAATAATTCCAACTTTAAATTTTTTTTTTATAAGGAAGACGGGTTTATAAGAATTGGATTTTGCTATATTCGTGCGCATGCGCATATTTGACCAAGTTGTCTGGAGTAGGATAGAGATAGTATGTCGGCGCCGTGGAATTTTTTGGCCTCTACCCTTCATATAGTAGTGTATTATATATATGGTTTTTCCCATCTAAGGTCTAAAGATTTCTTATTAATCCCAAAGGAAGATTTGTTTAGCTTAATTTTTGTTTATTATCTTAATACCAATAATGTATTTTTCTGTTGCAGGATAAATAACCACTGAACAAAGGAATAACCTATCTCCCGCTCGAATCCCAGTCTAGTCAAATTTTCTTAACCATTCCAAGTTCCAAGAGGAGGCGCAACTTGGATATTTTTATAAATTAATTTATGACTAACTAGTATTTATAATTAGGTATTAATTGTATAATAATTTATGTACTTATTTATATGTGTAAAATATTATTTTTTAACGAATGTTAATGCAAACATTCTCCATATGATTTAAGAAGTTTTATTAAACCCACTCTCTCTATTTATTTTTTCTTTTATTCAAAAAACGGAAAAATAAGGTAGGTATCTACACTACCTACTATTTTGGACAACATTTAACATGGTGAAAATGTTTAATTATGAAAAAATTACGACTTTTTGATTTGTGGCAGTTAACAATGACGTGTATAAATAACAGAAATTTATATCAGTGAAATAATATACCTAATTTTTATTTGGATGTTTTGAAGTACCTGCATAATCAAAAATAAAATTCTTATATTGAGTAAATAGAGGTGTCGCAGAACAAAATCGCCGATATAATCGTCCTAGATGTTAAAAATTTCACACTTAACACCCTGTATATAAAACCAGAGCATACTGAATGAAAGTGAGTGAGGAGGAGTACTACATAAAAAAGCTAAATACCTTATTATCGGCATCTGAAATGTTTTTCTATACCTACACTGTATTTTGGACAAAGGAAAACAATTATTTTTACTTTGTGGTGCACGTGTGTATATTATATGAACTACCAGAAAATGGATACAAAGGTACGTATTGGAAAACTTCAAATGTCTGCTTTTTATGCTGCAATATAAAAATATTATAATTTTTGCGTTGTATTGCGCCAGATTGTATTTTTATAAGGCCAAAACATCACAAATTCTTGGTCCTTTTGTTTCCAGAAAGGAATAATTTAAAATAAAACAAAATTGGATAGACATCTACACACATTAAGTACGCTAGGTACTTAAGTACTACTACTAGTACTACTAGGTAGGTACTTAAGTTTAAAACAATTTCGCTTATCTTATTGCTCATATTACTCATAATTAATAATTTAAATAAACCTCCTGTCCTCCTGTGGTAAACAAAAAATATACAAAAAACTTCACTGGAGAAAATCAATGAAAAGCTGACCTCCTTTTTATTATGTTATGAGGTTACGCGATAAAATAAATTAACTATGATATTGGAAAAGTTGTTGGCTGTTAAAATATTCTTCAATAAAAAAACAAAAAAAGAGGACTTTCAGCCAGATACGTGGACAAATATCCACTTGAGTGAAGTTACCCATAAAAGTTAGCCATAGAAATTACTATCTGTAGCGGTGAAATAAAAATAATTCTAGTGCCGTTCCCGGTCCCGGACAAGTCATTCTGACTATATAGGACGACAAAGGGCACTTCCCTTGACCACCCAGCATAATTTTTTTTTTCAAAATTTCCCATAATTAATTGTTTACAGACTTAGCCATAGAAATAGATATCTCGATCGGTACAATAAAAAAAATTCTAGTGCCGTTCCCGGTCCCGGACAAGTCGTTCTGATTATAAAGATAAAGTGGCGATAAAGTGGGGAAGTGCCCTTCATTGTCCTATATAGTTGGAACGACTTGTCCGGGACTGGGGGCGGCACTAGAATTTTTTTTATTTTACCGAACAATTTAGTAATTTCTATGGCTAAGTCTGTGAACAATTATTTATGAAAAATTTTTAAAAAAAATTATGCTGGGTGTCAAGAGAAGTGCCCTTTGTCGTCCTATATAGTCAGAACGACTTGTCCGGGACCGGGAGCGGCAGTAGAATTTTTTTTATTTTTCCTATCAATAAAGTAATTTCTATGGCTAAGTCTGTGAACAATTATTTATGGGAAATTTTGAAAAAAAATATATTCTGGGTGGTCACGGGAAGTGCCCTTTGTCGTCCTATATAGTCAGAACGACTTGTCCGGGACCGAGGGCGGCACTAGAATTTTTTTTATTTTACCGATCAATGTAATAATTTCTATGGCTAAGTCTGTAAACAATTAATTATGGGAAATTTTGAAAAAAAAATTATGCTGGGTGGTCAAGGGAAGTGCCCTTTGTCGTACTATATAGTCAGAATGACTTGTCCGGGACCGGGAACGACACTAGAATTATTTTAATTTCACCGCTACAGATAGTAATTTCTATGGCTAACTTTTATGGGTAACTTCACTCAAGTCAAATATCCTACGTTTCGCCCGAGTTTTCCGACTTTTTCAAGCTTACCTAATAGCTAAAAATAATGGTTTTACATAAGTATTAAATTAGATTAGTAACAGAATATATATCCAAAAAAGTGTTTTCTTCCCTAATATCAATTTCCTATTTTAATTTTATTGTATGTGTTGGTTTTACTGTTTTTCATCTTTTTCATTGTTTAAGAATGCAATTGTATGTGTAGTTTGAAGAGTTAAGCCGATAATGATCAGTATTTGGTGTCCCCGTTGATGTGTCTCTTATAGCATACTTATACAGGGTGTTATTTAAGTACGTGGCCAAACTTCAAGGGGTATTTTCCTATGTTTCAGATGATCATATCAATTTTAATAATAGCTTTCAGTCTGGATTTTGCTCAGACTCAGAGACAAGACCCGGTCAAAAACGATCTCATTCCAATCCAGCTGCAGGGTAACGTATACCCGGAGGCCGTTGTCACAAAGGCGGCTTCGGCATTGGTGATCGAGAAGGTAGGGGCGTACGTCGAGCTCATGTGCAAGGCGTCCGGAACTCCACCTATTAACATCATCTGGTTCAAGAGGAACATTAAGATAGTGGAGGTAATGCTATGATTTCAATGAAGGTACTTTGGGATTCCTTCACATATGGCGTTACCGTGGTCGTAAACTTAACTACCCGTATTTTATTTCGTGGAAAGTGATTTAATTCCCACTGAGAACATCAATGTTTAAAAAACGTCGAAAAAAACGTTGTTTTAATGTTTATTTTAAACGTCTTAAATGAACACGAAATGAAAATATGCAATATGCATATTTGAATATTTGAAAATATGAAAAATATTTGAAACAACTAAAGGTATAAATAATACTTTGATAAAACGTTAAAGTTTTTGGTTTTTCAAACGTTAGTATTAAACGTCCTAAACAAATGAAAATGACAATTGGTTTAAATATTACTTAGAGAAAACGTTAAATGTACAGTTTTTCAATGTATATATTAAACCTCTGAAGGGCCTAGAAATACTATTTAAAAATAACAAAGTATAACACTGACGTAGTTTTCCACATAACATCAATGCACTCAGGAGTGCAGTATAGTGTTTTGGTGTCAAAACTAAAACTTTAAACAATAAAATACTTGATAAAATGTTTGGTGTTTAAACGTTAATATTTATCGTGTTAAAAAATGTCATGTGTCATAAATTTATAAAAATGTACCGCTAGATGAGGATACTAATTTCCTACCGAGAGGAGATTGCTGGTGGGAATCATGAAGAGGCTTCGTGCTAACAAAGGCCAATAACAAACCAAAAACTACATAGTCTGAGATGGAAGTTTCGGATATAATATTTATTATATCCGATTTAGCGTTATTTTAGGAGGATTTTCATAACATTTTCATCTTGCACCAAATGTTTGGATACTATCTTCTAAAAGAGCCATATGTACAGTTCTGTCTAACTGCTTCAAGTACTGGAAACTCAATCCAGTACATTTCAACCTCCCATGGGAGACCTACCCTCCTCACCAATCTCTGAAGTTATTTTCCACGGTAGGAATTGAGTACGGTGGTTCTTTTACTATATCTTTGAATAAAGGTCGAGGTGCTAAAACTAAAAAATCTTATATATGCCTATTTGTCTGTTTTAGTACAAAGGCGATACATTTAGAACTCGCCTCCGATTTGACAACTGACGCCTTTTTAGCTTACCTTCGTCGATTTATTGCACGTCGAGGACGTTGCTCTCATATTTATAGTGATTGCGGGACAAATTTTGTAGGCGGACAAAAATATATCGCAGACATTTTTGAAAATGCAGCTAAAATTGGGAATATTCATGGCATTTCAACCCGCCCTCTGCACCTCATTTGAGTGGCTCAAGGGAAATCGGTATAAAGGGGGTTAAAACACACTTATATCGCGTAGTGAGTGAACAAATACTTACGTACAAGGAGTTCTATACTGTATTGAATTCACGCCTTCTGACTCCTGTGAGTTCAGATCCCAATTATATGTCAGTACTAACACCAGGTCATTTTCTGACTGTTGAGCCATTAACCGCACTTCCCGATAAAGATTTATCAAATGTTAAATTAAATCGGCTAACACGCTGGCAGCTCTTGCAGCGTCTACACCAAGACTACTGGACTCGTTGGCACAAGGAGTACTTACATACCTTGAACCAAAGAGCAACTAATCCCTTTATCTCGGTAGAACCCAATACAATGGTCTTTATCAAAAATGATAATACACCACCTTTACTATGGCCTTTAGGTCGCATTCTAAAGACACATCCTGACAAAGTTGCAGCACAAGTATAAAGATATATACAGTAGTTTCACTCTTTAAATTTTTTGTACAAAAGTTTTTAATGCACATGTCTGCTCTTGGGTAGTATGCGCGTTGGTACAGATGTAGAAGGGGAGGAATGGGCCGGCGTATGCTATTTTATGGGCGCACATTTGCTTTTTGCTTTACAGGTAATCAGCATACGTTTGTGTGTCTAGGCGTTTGTGTTTGCGATTTTGATAAGTGTTTTGTATTGTGTGTAACATGGCTACAAAATATTGTTTCATTTGTAAACGAAATTCTGTTAGGCCACCTTTTTTACTCCAAAAAATAATAGTCCGGGCCTGTGCGTGTCTCCCAAAAACGGTCACTAATACGCATGATTGTGCTTGGGTAGTATGCGCAGTGGTCTTTTTGGGGGGTTAAAAAAACAAAACTTAAGGACACCAACATCAAAGAGATTTTGCCGAGTGAAATTACTGTATATATCTTTATACTTGTGGTTGCAGTAAGGTAGGCGGAATTTCCTGATTTTTACAGTTTAGCTTAATATACCTATATTTCTTTAATTTTTATATTTTTATTAGTACCTATTAATATTGCTAATGCATATATCCCCATTTTATTTAATATAATTCAATGTTCCCGTGATGTACCTACTTGGTGAAATAAAAAACTCAACATCGTTAGTTTGGATTCTCATAGGAATAGTCGCTCATTCTGCTCGCTCATTTTTCACATATTCTCTAAACTTCCACGCGCAACTTGTAGCTATGCGACATTAATTTTGTGTGACGTGCCATATTACATATATGTATATAACCTACAGTCCACTAAGTTCACTCACTAGTACTTGGAACCACAAGCTTCCACCACCAGCCCCGCCACAGCGAGGGTAAGTTGCACCAAGTAGCACGTCATTATCAAACAAACATTCTACATCCAAAAAATTTATATTCGCATACGCATAGTTCTGATGGAAGTAACGTACAATTTCCAGCTCTTTGGGACTGCTGACCACAACGTAATTGAACTAAACCAATGTCACTTTAAAACAGATAATGTCCTGTATTTGAGGTATAAACACTCTCACTAATACATCGTTTGCTTTCAGCACATATTTCCAGAGATAAATTTCCTTGAGGAAAGCCTGGGAATGACCTCGGTGGCTTCCAAATTGGTGATAAACTACCTGTTACCGCGGCACCAAGATACCTATAGATGTGAGGCACAATCTGGTTGGTCTAGTTCCCATGTGGCCACTAGGTCATGGCTAGTCGTCAGCGACCAAAACGCTAGGACGATGAATTTCACTCAGTTGATCGATGCGAAATCACAATTGGTCCACCATAGGCCCACGATAATCTTCTGGGGCACTTTGATTTTAGACATAATAAGTGAGTATTTTTATTTAGCGTACCTGCAGGATTTCATTATAAACACCTTATTTTTTTAATTACCTAATTTTAAGTAGTTCTATAGACAAACGGCGGGGTAATATACCTACAGGGTGCTTCAAATTCGATGCAATACATGGGGATCTCAGAAACGTTAAGAGATACGAAGTCGGTTAAATGGAGTCAAAGGGGGGCAACATAATGGTGAAAAGAGATCAAGGCTAACTTGATTAGTTTTCGAAATATTTTGAAAAAACCGAAAATTTCGATTTTCGTTTTTGTTCTTTTGCGGGCCTATTTGATGAGGTATTCAAAAATAAAGAGCACTTTTCTATAGCAACTTTTTGCACTTTATCGAATGGTGTTAGAAAATTTTCCCCAAAACTTTTCGTTTCCCGGAAACCAACATCAATTTAATTTTTTTAAATACGGACCTGGAATTTGATCTCTTTTCACCATTATGTTGCCCCCCTGAATACGCAACTTTGCCTCCATTTAACCGACTTCGTATCTCTTACCGTTTCTGAGATCCCCATGTATTGCATCGAATTTGAAGAACCCTGTATAGCGTGATGTCTGGACGAAATACAAGTTACTAATACTTGAAAACTTGTTTTTACAATCTGATAGAAGTTGAGCGCTCTTATCTTTGATTTTAAAACACGCGGTAGTAGAACTTCTTTGATGTCAGATCCATCATGATGTTTTTCATGTTTCTGGCAAAATCATAAGGATTTTGCACATTCTCTCTTCGAGTGTCCGCTTGGAAGTTAACATTTTACATATTGATTAGTAAATCTACTTCAAAATATTATGTGAATAATCGAAGATGTCACAATATTTCGTAGTCTTTTACGGCCGGTGTCAAATGAAATCTATAGAACTTCTGGGCTGTTTTGCCGCGGTCGGTGCCTAATATGGCATCTTCTTCTCGTATAGTCAGTATCTTTTGGTCTCGTATGATCATTCAACTACCGATCACTATAATACGAGAAACGCCCATATGGTGATCGGCGGATCATAAGAAATCTAGAGGTACTATTAGGTTTTTGAACTACCGCCGGTTCGATTTAATTTTTTTTGTTAATGTAAGACCCATCCTACTTTGATCCATCAGGAACATGCCTGCTACTGTTTTTTTTTGTGAAACTACAAATTATTCATTTGTCTAAATCACAGATAAAATTAGAGCATATAAAGAGTACCTATATTTAAAAACGCTGGTAGAAAAACGAAATTCCCTTTATTTTTAATGGAAATCACTATTCAAAACATTTCGAAAAAATTCTTGACATTCTGTATTAATGTTGTCCACACCCATACACACACCAATTGTATCCACAAATGGCACATCGCATTTTGAGTTTTTATGAATGTTTTTACAAATACAAATTATAAAAAATATGCTGAAGAGCACATGAAAAATAGCGCAGATAAAGTTATTATTACTATTATCCTTGCTTATCTATATAAACAAGGCTACTATTATAATACCTTATATATAGATTACCTACCATCGTTCAGCAATGCGGGCGAGTCTATAGTTTAAATTTTTTTTTGTCTTTAAAGTTTAAACCATTAAACTAAAAGTGGAATAGTCAAATTATTCAAATTGTAGCAAAGGATGCAAACAATAATGGAGATTATTATTTGAAGTCAAATTGTGAGTCAAACAAAAAAATTATAAGCGATGTTTACTTTTTTGGTTCATGCCCTATACCTATTAAAAATCACTATATTACTTATTTATATCATATAATATATTATATCATACAGGGTGATTCAGCTAACCCGTTCATTAAAAGTTTAAGAACTTCCTATTGGAATATTTTTTGAAAATTTGGATAGGAGGGTTTTCGAGAAAGTTATATTCATCTGAAGTATTTCCATTTTTCTGACACTTCCGGTTATATCGGAAATAGCTATCAATTTTCTTACTTTAAATTGAATAGGTACCCTATATTTTTGACATTTTTTATTTCTACGCTAAAATGTACGTTTTTTAATGTGGGACAACCTTTTGTAGTACCTACCTTATTGAAATGCTTGCCATCGACTGACAAGTGCAAAGTTTTGGTAACAAGTTTTGGGCTATGGTTAGGCAGGCCATATCAAGCTTTGAGATTATGTGTAATTTCATATTTTGTTATTTACAGCTATCCAAGTTTTTTTTCTAAATGGAGCACACTGTATTTCACTGCTCTTTGTGGTTCAGAATAAAGTGATCTTTCAATCTCTGTATTAGGATTCCTTATACCTATTTGTTACCATGTCCTTGCTATCGACGTATTTATTTTCTAAACAATAATTTTCTATTTTCTTGACTTGCTTGTGAATATCCATTTACCGTGGTCATGACCTGGGATGGTTTAGGGCCGAGCGGAATTATCGCTCTTTACCCTCCCCATCGCTGTAAGTCTGGACTGCCTCGTAGTGGCGGACCTCATCCTTCACCAACCCCGATCACAAAAGTGATAGGTGTGGGCGATTCGTGGGGTCTCTTCGTGTCCTGGCTCTACCCTGCAGGCTGGGTAGGATCTTCTGGCGTTCTTCTATCTTGTCTTCTTTCTTCGCCTGCATGTCTAACCCACCGGGGGAAGTCTGTCTCGGGCGGAGGCAGCAAGTGCCGTTCTCGTCCTGGGTGGTGGTTTGGGGTAGGTCAGGAGTTGATGTGTAGCCGTGGATGCACCTCTAAAGAAGCCAACTGGCCCATTAGCTTTGTGCAAGGTAAAGGAAGGGTACTCGAATCGAGGGGAAGTCTAGAGGTAGTTTTTAAGTCGTTTCGTAGCCGGGTGTTCGGCCCTCTAATCACAAGCAATTCAAGGAAACAGAAAATGATTGTATAGAAAGTAAATACGTCGTCGAGCAAGGAAATGGTAACAGATAGATATAGCGAATCCTAATACAGATTGAAAGATCACTTTATTCTAGATCACATATAGCAGTAAAATACAAGGTGTTCTATTTAAAAAAAAAAATACTTTTGGGTAGTTGAAATTAGTCAGAGTCAAATAATTTTTTTGAACACCCTGTAAATAATAAAATATGAAATTACACATTAGCTGAAAGCTTGATGGTCGCCCATGGGATAGACCATAGCCCAAAACTTGTTACTATAACTTTCCTTGTCAGTCGATGACAAGCATTTCAATAAGGTACTTACTATAAAATGAAATTAAAAAAAAAATTTAATATCTAAAAAACTATTAATTTCTCGTATAAGTTGTCTCACATTCAAATAAATCAGAACGAGCGAAAAAAGCGTAGAAATGAAAAATGTTAAAAAATATAGGGTATTCCACTTAAAATAAGAAAGTTGATAGCCGTTTTCGGTATAACCGGAAGCGCCAGAAAAACGGAAATTTTTCAGATGAATAGAACTTTCTCCAAAACCCCGGTTTCCAAATTTTCAAAAAAATATTCCAATGGGAAGTCCTTAAACTTTTAATAAACTCCCTGAATCACCCTGTACATATATGTACAAGGTGTCCACCTAGTGCGCGTAAGTCCAATATCTGGGTTAATAAAAGAGATAACTTAATTTTTTTTCTACAGGGTTGTCTAATATCCCGAGCTGCACAAAATGAAAATATATTTACATATTCAGGGTGTTCAGTTTTTCCTGGACAGGTACCAACTTCGTTTTTCTAAATGGAAATATATATTTTTTATTGCTTTTTCGAACTAAACCCTTGATTTTAGTAGGACTTTCATCAGCCTTCCCTATACCTAACTTAAACTGTTTTTGAAATATTGACGGGTGAATATTGACATTTTTGCAACTTTGACACCCTATAAAATCTAAACGGTTTGAGATCAAGCAAAACGGTTTGCACATTCCTATCTTAACCTTTTATAAGCTATCGTTTGATACTAATTTCAAATGTATCCAGGAATTAAAAATTTTCCGAAAATTTTGAAAATTCTTGTATAAATTTGAAATTAGTATCAAACGATAGCTTATAAAAAGTTAAGATAGGAATGTGCAAACCGTTTTGCTTGATCTCAAACCGTTTAGATTTTACAGGGTGTCAAAGTTGCAAAAATGTCAATATTCACCCGTCAATATTTCAAAAACAGTTTAAGTTAGGTATAGGGAAGGCTGATGAAAGTCCTACTAAAATCAAGGGTTTAGTTCGAAAAAGCAATAAAAAATATATATTTCCATTTAGAAAAACGAAGTTGGTACCTGTCCAGGAAAAACTGAACACCCTGAATATGTAAATATATTTTCATTTTGTGCAGCTCGGGATATTAGACAACCCTGTAGAAAAAAAAATTAAGTTATCTCTTTTATTAACCCAGATATTGGACTTACGCGCACTAGGTGGACACCCTGTATATGTAGTCCAATATAATTTATTAATACTGACGTAGTTTTCTACATAACACCAAAACACTATACTGCACTCGAAGCGCGTTTCGCCAACCAAGGCTGGCTGTGATCAGTGATTACTGATGATCAGTTTTAATCATCTCCAGATGATGCCAACTTGTTTGGCGAAACGCGCGTCGGTGCAGTATAGTGTTTTGGTGTTATGTGGAAAACTGCGTCAGTATTATCCTCACACCAAAGGTTCCAACCCCCCCTCTAAATATAATTTATTATCAGATACTGAAGCGGTACTTCCCTGCACCTTCATTGGAAACCCTAGACCCACTTTTAGTTGGACTGGTCCCGCAAAAAAGGTCATCAGGAATCGTGGAAGGTTTAGGAAATTACCAGATGGTAGTCTCAAAATAAGGTTTATTCAATCTGATGATAAAGGACTATACACGTGCCACATCAAAAATTCCGTTGGTAACGATACGGCGAAAACGTATCTGAACCCTGTGCCGGTAAGATAATTTACAAATAACTCATTTCATTTAGTAGTTACTTACATACTTTCACTTACACACTAACCGAATAATGAATATCATTCGCCATGAGCATGAGCACGAGAGTCGTGGGTTTTCTTACTCAAACGTCCACTTGAAGAAAACCAAATTTCGGAATAACGATGTCGCTCTTGTTGCGCGTCTAGCTTGTCTTGTTCAGTCATCAATCGACTATGTAATGTCAAAGTTTAGAGAATATTCTACAAACTTTGGTAATGTATCATCATTTCCACAGTGGCGGACCGGGGAGGGGGGGGGGCAAGGATCAAATTTCAAATAATTGTTTATGTAAAAAAGATCATAAAGACAACCATTACGTTACTAGCCATGAATATTATCAGACGAGGCTTTAGCCCAGTCTGATAACACGGCATGTACCGCAATGAGTGTTTTATCTGATGGCATGTCATACTGACATCATTAAGTCATCTGATTATAGTGACGTAAGTACCCTGAGTTCATTATGATCCTATACCATAACGAAATTGCAGAAAGTCCTAGTACCATGAGACTCAAAAAGTATGCTTGGAGACTACGGCATACTACTTAATGCAAAAGCCGACAAACAGATGTAAATATAACTTCGTTTTTTCTTCTTTCTTTTATAAACAAAACAATGGAACATCTTGCATATATATTTTTTAAGTAGTCATTGCAAAAAATTTACCAAGAGTGGGGGGGTTCAGAATTAAAATTATATTAGCTTTAATGCCTATTTTTATAAATTTCAGTGAACAAATATAGGTAATGTAAATAGTAAAAAATATATATATTATGGTAAAATACTATGTGTATTAAAAATATTCACACAAAAAGTGAATCCAAGATGGCATCATATACTATAGTTTATTCCTAGCACTACATATTGTAGGTCAGGTAGGTACCTATATTCAATGTCTTGACGGGGGTTAACAACTAAACCCATCTCCAATAGCTACGTCACTAGCTCTCATAAAACATTAAGTTGCATTCTATGGTAAATGGAGAAACATTGGTTGTGTATTATCATTACTTATTTCAGTATTATTCCCATTTATTGTTACAGGAACATGATCCCCTGCTCATCCATTAAATTTCCTTAACCTTCCAGGACGAATTATACCCAACATGGATATTTTTATAAATCAGTTTATGACTCACTTTTATATTACATGTTTGTATTTCACTCGTTGTGTTGTATTGTTTTGTGAAAATTGTAATATGTATCTATATTTGTGTAAAAAAAAGACGTAACAAATGGTAATGTCTTTTCAGTTCATAATTTAATTTTACCAACTATTTAATCAACACCTATGTACCTATATACCAATGAATGAAAAAGTTGAAGTACGAGTACAAAAAATACAACGATTACTATTTTATGATTTAGGGAATGGAATTTTAAATTATCTCTACTAGTTCATCATATTGTTTGATTTATTACATTCATTATTTAATAATAACAAAACCCCACATGTACATCTTAATATATGTCTGACATATACTAAAATATAATAAAAAAATATAACTCAATTAATTTTGTCATACCCATCAATCATAGATAAAATAAACTTCTTTTAAAATAAGAGACAATAATTTAAATCGTTATATTTTACACAGCACGTTCTATTTCATAGAAATTAACTTTGTTTCATATTTACCAATAAAAATATTGGTGAAAATCATGTCGCTGATCAGCCAGCAGCTCATTTCATAATAGTTTCATTATACATAGTTTAACAAAAATAACAACTTTTTGAAAAACATAATCTGAATTTGAATGGTGACAACAAACCAGAATTTACAAGGAGAAATACCTATTGTGTGGGATTTAAAAATTGATACTGTTAGACACGAATAAAATATGTATCTTAAAGTTGGTCTAAACACAAAACAATACCTTGCTTTTTTATATCAAAATGGTGAATATCCCTTGACGCTTCCGGAGTGGTGGATTATAAAGATAAAGTAGTTAAAAATATATAGCTTAACACCATTGAAACTGATCCATACAGACCTAGCAACTTTATTTTTAACGATATTTACACGTTTTCTTTTACCTTAAAATAAAACAACCCATGTTTTAAATGTGAGAAAATATCGAAAACATCTCTCAACATGTCTCGCTATGGCTATTTCAATAGCCAATAACATCTGTCGGATTTCGAATTGATTGAAGAACTTGCAAAAACATTTTAAAGTCATTCTAAAAGAAAAACTTTTTATTCTTATATACAGGGTCGATTAAAAGTATGGAAACTCTTAGGAAAGTCCTAAAAATGTTAAAACACAAAAGTTTTAAGGTTGTTTAAAATCTATTATAATAAAGGAAAATTAGGTATACAGGATCAGTCAAAAAGTCATTGAAAAACAAAGTTGCTCCTCTTTTTTTATTGGACACCCTGTATATTTTAAGTCTTATATAATTTTAAGAAATCGAGCTAGTAACAAAAAGTAAATGGAATCTAATTGTTTCAATAATTGGATTTTACTGTATCTATGGAAAACAAAAGAGTTGTCGTATCAACTGCTGATACAAGTGTCAAAGGTAATCATTGCGATTTAGAGAATTATTCACATTTTGTAAATTCCTGGCCTCCAAGATTACCTGATCTTAACCCAGCGGATTACTGGCACTGGCTGTGGGGTTAAAAAATTTGGTGTTTAAAACACGACCAACAACGCTGGAAGAATTAAAACACTCTACTTCTACTATACTTCGATTCAGAATTAAGCAAAGTGGAATGACCTCGCCGATCTGGTACAATGCGGTGAAGCATGGGCGTGCGTATTCTGTTTTACCATTGGGCACATTTCAGTTAATATATACTCGTATACTTTTCTATAGAATACTTCTAGTATATGCATTTCCACTGTTTTAACTAACACAAATAAGTATAAACACTGACACAAAGAATACTGATAATTTTACCACAAATTTTTACCGTTAAGAAACGCGCGCGAAATAACCCAATATCACGCCACTGTTTCGAGCGCAGTCGCTTGTTGGTTTCCATTGGTTCCTGATTCGACCAATCAACGTCGTTGAAGCTCAGAAAAAAAGAAAGGGAAAATGCAAGAATATGTATGTTAAATAAGGATAAACAGCTTGTCGTCAACTTTACGGCTTTCGCAGTTGTCAGATATTTAGAAATTCCTTGATATTATCACAAGTATAAAGATATATTGTCTTTATACTTGTGATATTATTAAGTAAAAGACAAATTAAACATTGTGTTTGCTTTAATAAAGTACAATAGGGATAAGGGACGTTAAAGACAAGTAAAAAAATGGGTAAATAAGGTAATTAATACGTTTCCTGTTTTAAATAAGAATACTTTAGAAATAAATGTGACAACACAGATCTACTCTTTTTCCGGTCATTGCACTTTGCTTAATTCTGAATCGAAGTTATAGGGAGCAAATTGCTGAAATTCAACCAAAAATGCTGAATAATGAATTTCAATTTAGAGGAATGGTTGGTGATTGTACAGCAGCAAAATGGACGACATATCGAACATTTCCCCTCTCCCACAGAAGTCTCAGATTTTCGGGTTAATCTTTATGATTAGAATGAGGAGGTAGAGATATTATTATTATTATTTGCGTTAACCACTGTTGGACATAAGAAATCCCATTGTTTAAGCAATCGAATTTCTTTCACATCCTGTTATTAACTTATTTGTTAAAAATACATAATAAACTGAAATATATCCTTTACTTTATGATAACCTTGTATGTTGGACAAAGCCTCTGTAGACCATGAAGCCGAGCAACCAATTTATGTTCTCTTTCCAAAATACCACACTTATGGCACAATCTTTTGGTCATAACTTCCTTATTATTATGGGTAGACCCATCAACTCCTATATCAGTGTTATCCTGACAGAGTGTCCTAATCAAAAATGAAAAAATATACAGGGTGTTCCATTAAGAAAAGAGGAACTTTGTTTTTCCATGACTTTTTGACTCGGCTTGTATACTTAATTTTTCTTTATTATAATAGATTTTAAAAAACCTGAAGACTTGTGTTTAACATTTTTTGCTAGCTATCTTACTTTAGGAAATAATCGACAGTTTCCATACATATCAGCGACCCTGTATATATCGCTTAACCAGAAACGATTTCCTCAATATTGTATATCCGCAAAAAAATTCTGGAATTATAAAACATATCCACTAACCTTGGTTCCGGAATTAAATCCAAAATGTTCATATTCAACAGCACATACACACATACCTCCATACTGCTGAAAACACTTCACTTATCACCATCATCTGTTACACTTCACAATATTTCAACTATTTCTCTATAAGGGAATGCTTGAGGGGATGATGGGGAGGGGTGGAGAAACACAACGTATACTGCATTTTTGATTGCACGGAACCTATTTATAAATAATAAGTTAATAAGTTATAAGAATCAGTAATTAATAAACAGCATTCGTTTTGAATGTCGGAACTGGAGTTGAAACTTTATCACAATAATTATCTTATTGAGACATATTTTCAAATGACATGTAATATTACAGAATTTCGTATAAAACTGAAACACCACTGATGGAATTCAGATAATTTAGCAAATATTATTTTATTGCGTATTATACAGAGGTTTTTTGAGGCAGTGGTTTTAGAAGTTTGCCTTGATACTGCACTGTGAATGTTTTTGTATGCTTCTGGTTTCCCGTTTTTTGTTATTTTACAGGTGGTGTAATCCCAAAAGAAACTATGGTTCGCAATCCAAACAAATCGTAGAGAATACAATACAATAACGGGATGTAGAAACAAGTTCTTCTACTTGACAGATGGGATGTACATAATACATAACTACGAATAGTACAAATCTACTTTATATCCACCATCTGTAAATGCCTTAAATAAGGACTAAAACAAATTAAGCCAAAATAGCTATTCTCCTGGCTATATAGTTTTCGTTGCAATCCGAATCCTTGTATTTTAATTGTGTTCACAAAATACACAGTGCTCGGCGTGGCACATAGCCTAGAGAATAGCTGTTTTGACAATTTGTTTTAGTCCTTATTCAAATAAGGCGTTTATAGATGGTGGATATAAAGTAGATTCATACTATTCGTAGTTTTGTTATATACAGGGTATTCGCGTATATTTTGACCCCTACCTACAGGGGTTATTAAGAAAGTTAGAAAAAAAGTTTAAATACAAAAGTTGTTTGGTTTTTCACGTTTTATCTTTTGGGTAGGTTGAAAACAAAATTGCATGTCGTAAATTTGAGGAAACCAATTGAACATAATATTTTTAAATGGGACACCCTGTATAAATGGGATTCCCCGCTTGGAGAAAAATATTTTCTCTGATCTCAAAAATATATATTTTGTTGAGATTTGCACTGACAGTTTTCAAAATATTTAATGTTTACAATAAATCAGAAAAAAAATATTAAAAAATGAAAATATTGGAAAATATTTAAATAACTAAGGAGATTACATCGAAAATCGTTAAATATTTTTTATTACTGTTGGTTTCTACTGTTAAATATTTTTCGTTCTTTGTATTTTTTGTATTTTTAGTATGGTACTCGCTGTCGAATATTTCGAAAACTGTCAGTGGAAATGTCAACAAAATATATATTTCTGAAATCAGGAAAAGAATGTTTCCCCAAGCATGTAAAATTATACAGGGTGTCCCATTTAAAAATATTATGTTCAATTGGTTTTCCTAAGTTTACGACATGCAATTTTTTTTTCGACCTAGCTAAAAGATAATACATGAAAAACCAAACAACTTTTGTATTTAAACTTTTTTTCTAACTTTCTTAATAACCCCTGTAGGTAGGAGTCAAAATATACGTGAATACCCTGTACATCCCATTTGTCAAGTAATAGAACTTGTTTCTACATCCCGTTATTGTATAAAATTTTATTCACTTAATGCGCGTGCGTCATAAATCTGCGACATTTCAGACTTGTTAAAGCTACACACATTCTGAAAAAAAAAGTGGGCTCAAAACATTAACTGTTCATATGTGCATTATTGTAGATTGGTCTAATTTTATTTATTGCCCTTTGGATAGAATGCAGGAGCGTGTGAAGTTGGAAATGGTCAGGCGTGAGAAAATAAACAGGATAAACAATTATTTTTTATTTGAAATACTTTTCCCTTTAGGAACCAAAATTTTGGAAAGTCAGTCTTAATAATAATAAAACCTTAAAAAATAAAAATAATCTAAGTACATATAAATTAAACGTATATACAATAAAATTTTTTACAGTGTACTACAATAATTATGTACAAGGCTTACGGATTAATTAAAAGAATTACTGAACACAAAAATAACAATCGATTTATAAATTACTTGTCAGGCAATGCTTAAAAAATGTTTTTCAAAAAAGAAAAAATAAATAATTATAGCTAATTGTATCGATGAATAAAAAATATTGTTCTCTAAAATTTTTACAAAATCCACGACTACTAAAAAAATTGCGAACAAGATTTTTTTGTACAAGAAATCTGGTTGCAGAGCGAGAAATCTTTCGAAATACCATAAGATATTAACAACAGTCATTAGTTCAATTTTTCAGGGGTTCTTTTGCCAACATTAATAAACCAATGTTTGCTTTAAATCATTAATAAACCGAAAAAAATTGGTCGAGTTCAACTGCTCAGAAAGAGATCAATTTTTGTGTAATTCAAAAAATATTTTTCTGCCTTGAAACTCACTCTCTCAACAATCTACAATATACCAAGCAACTGCAACCCGTTACTCAATATCCGAATTACCCACTAATTTTTATCAAACATATTTTTTTGGAAAATTCTACCTGTTCAAATACTACAAAGTATTATCTAAAATGACTGATAAGTATTATCAGTGACTATAAATTTATAGTCACTGGTATTATTTAGGGATGCCGACGGGTACCCGGGTACCCGATAACGACTCGCTACCCAGTTCCCATTTTAGGACCCGATAACCCGTTAAAAACCCGATAATCCATTAAATACCCGAATACCCTCTAAGCCCCTGCACTCGGTCGCCCTCTATGTCACTCATATTCATATGACAACTTGTTTTTTTTTTGCGGTTTGGCGTTGGCGCAGGTTTGGCGATATAAAATATGATATGAATCGGAAAATATTTGCTATGTTGAATGGCTATGGGTTGATATAGCATAATAGATAAATAGCGGGTAACGGGTAAATAACGGGTAACGGGTAATTAACGGGTATACCGGGTTATTAACGGGTAGCGGGTAATTAACGGGTATCGGGTAAATACCGGGTATTGGAAACGGGTACCCGGGTAGTAAAATTAACGGGTATCGGTATCCCTAGTATTATTTAAAATTTTTCTGCCAAAGAGTTAGTACATTTATACGAATGTTGAGTTCTTGATATTTATTTATTTATCATTCTTGAGTGATATGAAAAAGGACACAAAGATTAATCGTAAAGCAGTTTGCTACAATTTTTTTAGGCTTTAATTTCAAGGGAACACTGATTTCTGCGTCTTCCACTCAACAAACAATACGCACGAAGACTACATGTTGGACACTGGGAAAATACACGTGAACGTCGATAGTTAACAGACTGTTTTTTCAGAAGAAAGAATACTGGCATCCACAGGACAATAATTAAAAGCTGCCGTTTAAATAAAAATATATGTACATGCGTTTAAGCACCATTAATGCTTATTACTATTCAATTATTATTGCTAAAAGGTACTGGCCTATTTCCACTCCATCTTTAACCGAATAAAATTTATGTTTTGCTGCACTTATTTACGAGATTCTCACTGAATTATGACACGATTTATTTAACACCCTGTAGCATGGAAAATCAAAGTAGTTTCGAGACTTCGAATGGCTCACAAGCCGCTGCTTTGTATTTGAGTATTTTTTTTTATTTACAAAGAATTTACATATTTAAACATTGGCCGTTTCTTGTTAATTAGATATCAGCTAGACATTCACGAGTTAACTTACATTCTAATTCGTAATAAATAAAACGCGTGAAAAAAGAAATTTTATTATTTATAGCAAGAGAGGGCGCTGCTGGCTTAGATGCTGCCATCTCTTGGCTGCAGAGGTTTTGTTGTTAAAGTTTTGTACAGGACTAGCTAATCCGTTAAGTGAAATATATAAATGGTCTAAGAAACGATTTGAGATCAGAAGGATCAACCTAAATATTTTCGACAAAGAGCTAAAAAGCAGCTGCAATTTATACAATATTGCACTTACGAGGAAAATAAATAGAATAAATTAGGCCTTATCAGGTAGTTAAATAATAAATTAATATATAGCTGCTACTCACAAGATTTATCACAATAAGTATTACTTTTTTTAATTATAAAAAAACAGCCTGAAAACCTTTTATCGGTGATGTCAGACAAAAAGCTTGAGCAAAACGAGGTGTACTACAAAAATAAATCGACAATCTGTAAAAATATAAATAACTCTGTAATTACTTAAAATCATCACAATTATGTTAAAATAACAAATGTCCTGGTATATCCGTCATAAAACACATTCTTCGCTGGCAATTGTCAAAATCTAACAATTAAGTAGCACGTAAACCAACAACAGAAATTTTAACTGTTACTTTTAAAATCAATTTCTGGTAGAGTTTTAAATTTTTTGATTACAAAAGGCATGCACACGGTCACCTATTATATTTTGACTATGGTTGTCCGTTATTTTTCTTTAAGAAAAAATCATAATAGAAAACTGTAGATATTTTTAATGCCTTTCAAAATAATATTGACATAGTTTTCCACATAACATCAACACTATACTGCACTCGTTGCACGTTTCCCAACCAAGTTGACATCATCTGGAAATGATTAAAACTAGATCAGAGGTCAGAGAGAGATGATCAGTTCTAATCATCTCCAGATGATGCTAAGTGTTTTGGTGTTACGTCAGTGTTATCTTCACACCAAAGGTTCCAACCCCCTTCAAGATTAGGTCTTTCAAAATGATTTTTACAAAACTTAACGTATCGTTAAGTTATGTAGTGAAATTTGTGCTATTTACTAGATTTTATAATGTTCAATATAACATTACATTCACTTTGCTTGTTCCTCCATTAATGTAGGGTATTCAAAATTGTGAATTGTGACTTTTAGTGACTATTTTTTGAAAATTTGTACATATGAATTATATTTCAATGAACATATCAAATAGCACCTGACTCGAAACTATACCGGTTAATTTTGGTTGGGTTGAGGCCTACCAACGTAAGTCGTTCCTGAGACGCAAATGCGGCCCGCGAAATAATAATAAGCCACCCCCTCTCCCACACAAGCCTCAGACTTTCGGGCTAATCCTTGTGATTTGTGATTAGAATGAGGGGTAGAGATATTATTATTAATATTATTATAATGTGTACTAGAAAGAGAACATATTTGTTGTCTGTAGTGTTGTAAATGAGGGAACGTCCTCGAATGTGCTTGGAGAACATTCGCGAGGCTTCAAATTAATTTGCGCGCACTTTCCCGGCCGAGCATTTTGGAGCACATATTGAGAACTTTCCCTTGAATATGCTCGAAAATTCTCGGCAAAATGCTCAATATGTGCTCCAAAATGCTCAATATGTGCTCCAAAATGCTCGGCCGAGAAAGTGCGCGCAAATTTATTTGAAATCGAGACAGATTGTTCAAATTGCCGCTAAGAGGTAAAAGTGGCAATATTGCGACTTGCGACCTATTTCCCGAGAATCACAAGTGGCCGCCGGGCCACCGCTGCACCATAGAATTTATCTCTTTCTGTCGTAATAATCTGAAATGTAGAGTAAACAAAGACGACGATTGCCGATATATTACCGTGAAGGTACTTACTTTGTTTCTACCGAGTACAAATGTTTCCTCTTGTATCGAACTTTATTTGTATTTCCCTTTTTTATAACAATTTAACATAAAATAGTTTTTTTTTTAATAAAGGGGAAAATATTGAGAAAACTGGTAATCTTCTCGAGAACATTGAGAACAACATTAACAAAAAACGTTAAATAGCCTAATTCGGCTATGCTGATAATAAATTCTCGAGAATTTCTAGTTTATGCTCGTATTTTTTCGTTCATTCTGGTTTGTCCTGAATTTGCGTTCTCCAAAAATAAATGCTCGAGCATTTTCCATCACTAGTTGCCAGACTGCAGCAGTGGTACCTATGTACTTTTTCTAGACGGCTAGAACTCACGATTTGCGACATAAATTCGTCCCGCTTCTAATTTTATTCTGGATGTTTAAGTTTTTGGGAGATTTTGATATTATGTAGTTGTACGAAAATACTAACATTACAGGAAACTCTAACAAATGCATTAGTGAGAAACGCATTCTTAAAACACCAAGCGTTTTGGTCATAAAGCTGAAATTTAATTGTTTCCTTCTTTTTTAAAAACGTGAAAACCAAGAGAAATATCTACAATTTTTGGTTTTACGATTTACTTCTCAGAGAAAAATATCCGAGATAACCAATAGTTGAAATATGATGGACATCTGTGTCAAAAAGTTACGTAATAGTAATTTATACACGTATCTTGAAATAAAGAATAAGAAATGACCGTTACACATTATCGAATGCACCAGGAGATCAATGAATTACAACCATACCTAAATATGACGTCATGACAAAATACTATCCAAATCTAACGCAGCGTTCTGCTGCAAATTCAAGATAGAATCTATCGCTGACTGTACCTGTTCGTCTATGCTGTTATTCTCTGGCTCGTTGTCCTCGTGCGAAGAATAACTGCTGTTCTGCAGGTTCTCATAGCTGCACGACTGCTGCGACTGCGCCCCCTTCGATTGAGTATAAAAAGTACTTTGAACACTAGTTATAACACTTTGTACACTACTTCCGCTAGATATATGTACATCTGAGGGTTTCTTGTTGTGTTTGTCCACACGAAACCTCTTCAACGTCTCTAAACGCGAATCACTGCTGGCCGAACGTTTGGAATGTTGTGCACTAGAGCTTGCGGGATGAGATTGTGGCGGATGATTTGGCATGCTGACGTTCCCGGAGCCCTTGCTAGGGTTGGGGCTCGATTCGCTTGGCGGGAGACACCCCAGCTCCCGCTGGATACAGGCCCACTCATCGTAATCTTCAGGAGGGGGTTCCGAGCCTAGCGAGTGGCCAGCATCACTGCTAATTGATGAGTTAGGCGGTTGCGCGTCTGGTATGGTCAGAGGGATGTTCAGAATCTCATTCTCGTAGTCTTGCCTTAATTTCATGAGGGACTGCTGCTCCTCGGAGAGGAACATGCGATCCAGCATCATTAGTTCGGACGTTTGAACTTGCCTCTATAATGGAGAATGGTTTTTATTAGAATAGGAGTCTATTTCTGTGAATTAAAATTTGTTATAAAATTTTTCGCCCGCATCTTTCTATTTAAAAAATGTTCCCAATGTTTACTAGATTTCACGGCAATGTTGCCGTTTACATATCTCACCGTTCTATAATAATCTGCTTTTAATTTAACTCCCAAAATTGTAATTTGCAGACTATTAATATGCATTTCTTAATAGTAAAAAACCATATAGTCACACTTTTAAATATAATGAGGACTTCATAATAACTAAACCACATTTTGTCTGTCTGCTAAAATTAGTTTAACAAATGCTAAAAAAAAACAGTTAATTTACATGTTTGTTAAAAATTAATTATTATTAAAAAGATATGTACAGGGTGAGTGGTTGCATATGAGATTTTTGTGTATTGATTGCAATGGCCTCACTGTTTGTACTTATATACCGACCAAATACGTAATACTTTTATTAAAGTTTCTACAACATCCAACAAGCAACTTAAGCAATTTTATTCTGTTTCCACCTCCCAAATAGGCTTTTTACATTTTTCAGTTACATTGCTGCTTTAATTGATAATTTACAACTGAAAAGGTGAAAAATCAGAGAATGTCGTTAATATGAATATAATGGGGTATTTTCCTTCAATCGAAATGAAAGTGGAAACCTGTATTTTTATAAAACACATATTTTTTTTATATTTATTACAATAAAAATTATTAAGATTGAATCGGCAGAAAATTTTTAATTCAATTTTGAAATTTTATTCTATATTCGTGACGTCACTAAGCGAAAACTAGGGAATATGTATCTATAAAGGGGCCACACTGATAATATGTGGCTAGATTCAGTTTGTAACGACGACAAACGACATTTCGACAATTGACATTTGAAATTTTCTGTTTGTGTTTGGCTTGACAACTTGACGTGTTGTATTGTTGTTTTCTTGTGAAGTAAACTTTTATTAAACATGGACCAAGGTTTTGTAGAGGCTAAGTCCGACAATTTACCGGTTATAGATCCTTTTATGATAAAGATCCTATAGATCCTTTCAGAAATAAAAGGGATGAAAAATGTAAGGTTAGTATGTAACTTAACAGTATTACTGCAAAGTCGATTAAATATATTCAAAAATTACCTTTACAAATTATGATGTTTCAATTAACAGAACTTCTATTACTAATAAATACACTTGTAATCAGTCACAGGCAGAGACAACAATTCACAGATAAAAATATAAACTAAAAACAATGTCTCATGTTTACTTTGATGTTTACCCTAACCAAACAATTCAAACATAAACAAAAGTAAAGTTGTCACACAGTCACACCAAACACACAAATGAAAATATCCTAGAAATCACTAAAAAATGGCGCAAATTTTGAATTTTCGCTTAGTGACGTCACATAGATATCGCGCACAATAAAAAAAATAATTTATGGACATAAATGAACCCAATATTAAAATTCCAGAAATACGTATCTCTTCTTTTTCCAACTACTTTCCATTGCCGATGTAAAAAAAAATAGGAAAACACCCCATTGTGCGCTAAGAGGAATGTGTTAAATGTGGAACTGTAACCTCTGTGAATATTAGTGGGCATACACCATATTATTCAATATTGGAAAATGTCAGAAAAAATTACGGTGGTGAATAAAAAAAAAACAGTAGGCATTACTATGTGTTTTCATTTCTGATTTACAAACTAACTGAATCATTTATTTATAAATATACAAAAAATATAGACACAAGTGGATTATACTTAAAAACAGAACAACCACAAACAAGACCACAAAATAAATTTTTATTTCAGAAAGAAAACTGTGGAAATTTGCATCTGTACACATAATAAGTACTCTTATGGTAAGTACCAACCTTAGTATTATTGATTTTTGCTTTCTGTTAAAAGATAAAGTTATTTCAAAAATATGTGGATTTAGACCATGACTGTAATATAATAAAAAGACTTACCATACTCTCCTTCATCAACAGATATTTGTACTTGTCCACCATTTTGGCGTATTTCCCTATAAAGTGCCTGGCAGTTAATTCGAAAATCTCGTCAGCCTTATCTAAGTCTTTTTCGGATAGTACCGGTTGATCCAAGCAATGGTACCTTATTAATCGGATGCAGGCATCCTTCTTGTCACGGAACGGTGTGTGAATGTCTGGCTTAATTGCTCCATTCTGGTCAAGGTTCAACTGTGTTTCGATCCTGCAGATAACGATATTATAGGTTATACTTATATTATACTTATACATTATGATATTTATTACTTCTGGGAGAATCACAAAAAATATTATGCTGCGTTTCCGAAAGACATAAACTGAAATCAGTACTACATTGCAGAGCTGGATCGCTCGTTCATTTTCAGCGTGCCCCCACGTACGGCACAGCGCATTTAAATGAGTCGCTTAGAGCGAGTCGTTCATTTGAGCGACGTGGTCATAGCGCTGTCCCTGTAGCATTCGATCATAAGTTTGGTTCGTCATTCAAGTCGCTCGCTCTTGCCGCTCTTCGAAGGTTGACGGCATTTAAGGATGATGTACGTTACTATGTTGTACACAAGAGAATAGCCGAGTTCGCTCAATTTATTCTACAGCAGGACAAATTGTTACTGTAAAACGAAGCAGTTTACACGTCGAAAAAGTATCCAAAATTATATTTTTAAATTATAACTTGTAATTTGCAAACGTTTGATGTTTAGTTTTCATCAGAATTATTAGTTCCAGGTATATATTCAGTGAATATATAAATGTAAGTAAATATTTAAGTATTTTCACTTTTACATTATTTGCATTGACTCATTTATTCCTAAATTATTGTTCAATCAACGATACATAAGACTCGCACAATCAAACATCGCATGTGTATTGTTTAAAAAGTTCATGTTTGTACGCTGTGTAAATGGCGGAATGAACGATGAGCTCTATCGTTGCGAGTCGTTTGCTCACAGCACAATGATATATGCCGCATATTCGTGCAAGTCGTTCAGGAGCGACCCAGCTCTACTACATTGGCCAAACTCATCGGTTGACCTAATTAACTGAATTAGTCACGTGATTGACTGTTGGTTTTTTTTTACGTACGAACACTACGATACTTGTTTCTAAATTTTCGTTTAGTAGCTTCAAATTGAAATTAGTTAATTTGTGTATAAATTTTGCCTGATTTTAAAAGGAATAAAAGTAAAAGAAAATATAAATTGAAAAGTTATTAATCATTATCATGTTCAAATTCTAAACCACACATAAAAAATTTGATTTTTGTTTGTAGGTAAATTTAGAAAACCAAAATTTAAAAGCACAAGTCAAAACAAGTAGACCATTAAATGTTGAAATACCCCCAAAAGAAAATTTGTATCAAAGCGCTGCGTCATAAACAAATAAGAAACAATATATAAAATATAACTTACAGTTGTGCCTTTTTTGCTAGAGAGTGGAACTGCTGTTGCTGCTGCTGCTGTTGTTGCTGCTGCTGCAACTGCTGCTGTTGCTGTACGGTAGGTTGCGGTACAGGCTGTGGAGCCACCAATCTTTGGTTTAACTGATTCGGATGATTCTGGTGGGTCGCTGCACCGTGACTCTGATGATGTTGAGCCTGATGTCCAGCGATCTGTTGATTCGATATTGAGTGGGTTTGAATGGCGTGGCTTTGGGCACTGGTGTGGTTGTGATGTTGATTTGTTTGGCTAACGACTGGATGAGAATGGTGTGAGTGGGTTAAAGGATGAGGATGATGGTGTACGGTTTGCGTTGCGGCATGTTCACTAGATGGCACAGAAACTGAAATCCTCGGTACCGTGTGCGCTTGCGTTGTAACGGGCTGAAAAAAAAAGTGAGGTTAAGTTTTAGAAAACTTCAATTTACTGAATCATTTACATGTTCATCGCAAAGATAGTAGTCAAAGGTGTCGTGATAAAAGTACCAATTGTAACAATACATGTTACTTTCTTGGCACACGAGTAAATAATATGCTTCATACAACTACTACGAATTAAGAGTGAATAATTTTTTAACGAGCAGATAAAAATAGTCAATCTTATCGTGGTTATTAAAAATAACAAATTTATCTGATATCACACAATGCAATTCATGATAAGGACTAACTACGAATGTTGGGATTAATTTCCTATTTCAATACAAATTAATTTTGAATGTTTCACATTATGATTTGTTTGCTTTGGATGTTATTTTTTATTGTTATCATTTTCACTCGCAATAAAAATGTACACCGACTCTTATCTTATTCAGGCAAAAGTACAATTTAATGTTATCTATAATTACAGTTAGTCAGATAAGTAACAAACACAATGAGACATAATATGTGTATACTATAAATATTAACTAAAATTGATAATTTAATATCTATATACATAAACTTGTAATTTATATTATTCAAGTACCTAAGTACATATCAAAACATTCAAGATCTAATGAAAAATGTCTATAATATTGCGGTCAATGTCAAAATTTTGTCACCATTTTTGGCACTGTAAATTTATGTGGAAGTGACTATAAGTCTACAAGTCAGCATATTGCCATACAAGAATGGCTGGTTGTTTGATGTTAAATTGAAATTAAATTAAATTGATGCAATATGTAATAATTATTCCAATAAATTATTATTTCAGTTTCTTGTTATATACCTATTGTTTTGTTTTCTATTGTATCAGGTAATAAGTAATAGAAATAATAATACAAAGGTAAAAATATGAATCACCAGAACCAGATAGATAAATATGTACATATTCCGAAGACATTATTGCAGGCAAGTACCTATATAGGTGTAATCATTTGTGGTTTATAGTAGTATTGAATGTATTTAATAGCTTGCTTACTAAAATTTTATTTATTTATTTTTTTTTTATATTTGACATTTGACAATTCATTGATTTAAATACATAATGTTTCACTGACGGCATACAATTAATTACCAAACACTAACTGTTTGGTAATTATCGCACTACTAAATAATTATTTTCCGGTTTTCCTTCGAGTTTACCGCCCCTGGTCCATTTTTATAAACAATATAAGGTGAACTATAATGAAACCAACTAAGTGACCGATATGTCACTTGGTATACAATCCATCCAAATACTACTAATATATAAAATTAATAGACATTTAAAATTAGTGATGCCAAATAGTGGATCAAAATTCCGATCACTTATGGTCATTTTTGAGTAAGATATTTATAAGAAGACTATATGATTCGCCTCATCAATAACTTCATAATGACATCAAATACTGTATATTTAAGCTTCGATATAACCTTTAAATCTATTAAAAATAAAAAAAAACTCGTTATATATTATGTCTTGGAACAATGGCACTGGCCGCTTAAGTGTTCTGGAGCAAATAACTAGAGAATTAGGTAATAATAGTAATAAATATTATTTTTCAATTTACTCATATCAAAATATAACGTCAATTTTTGTGATATTTATATCAAATGCTAAATCAAGAACTCATCTTGCAGAACTCATCATTTTTATTATTATTAATGTATTGAATGAATATTTGTAATAAAAATGAACACCGGAAAATATTTGCTAGAAAATCAATTTTTGAGAATGCATCACGACAAATTAGAGGTAAAAAATTAAAGACTCAGACCTGCTTTAGGCGGTCTATTAGATTTATAAAACCTTCGTAGCAATTTTTGTTCCATAGTGGGGATACCGATACCCGTTAATTTTGCTATCTGGGTACCCATTTTCAATACCCGGTATTTACCAGCTACCCGTTAATTACCCGGTACCCGTTAATAACCAGGTATACCCGTCAATTACCAGCTACCCGTTATTTACCTATTACGCAATATCAACCCATATAGCTCATGAATTGCTCAAGAGCTCAAGCTCAGTGCTCACGTTCCTTGTTTCCTCCCCCATTCAAATCATGTCGCCAAATATCGCCTAACCTGTTAACAGCGCCGCCAACGCAAAACAGCAAAAAAACAGGTTGTCATATCAGTCACACGGAGGCCGACCGAGTGCAGGTGCTTAGAAGGTTATGGGGTATTTAACGGATTATTGGGAACTAAAATGGGAACTGGGTAGCGAGTTGTTATCGGGTACCCGTCGGCATTCCTATTTTATAGTTTTTCTTTCCGTTACTAAAACAGTTTGTACATTTCATCGACTGTTTTGTATCATCTTCGGGCATATTATGCAAATACTTCCAGGGTTCAGAAACTACAATACTTTTTGCCTCCTTCAATTATTGTTTTTGTATAATATTTTCAAATGATGTAGTCTATTTTTACTATTTTTGTTCAGTAAATAAACAGAACATCTACAGAGTCAAAACAAGTAACAAGTTATTATAGGAAATGTTAGACCAGTGTCACTTAGCGGCAACTTTTAAAAATAACTGAGCACTTTCAAAAACCAGCAGGTTAATAAACTTTTATGTATATTGCACTTCTTAGTAGGGATTGCAATACCGGTTTACCGATTAACCGGTTTACCGATAAATGGACCAAAAATTCCTTAAAAATTTACTGGTAAATCGGCCAACTTTTACCGGTTGTTTCGATAAAAATATTAAATTACGAAAAGCTGAGATTCGCCTTTATGACTGATACGCAGACATGTTGAGACAAGAATTGAGTCCGAAACCGGTTTGTGTGGGCATTTTCATGTTTTTATAGTAGAACACCTATTTATGATAACTATAACATTATATTAGGTACGTGCTTTCATTCCACATTTGTTCGACTATGATAATAATATTATTACTGTTTACTGCCTAAATTCGTGATTCACGATTATCTTTTATTTCAATTCAAGTTCAGGTTTCAAAGAGTAAAGAGTTGTTTGCTGATTAGTGGATTAATGATTAAAAAATATAGTGAATAGTGAACATAGTTGTTTGCGATTATTTTGTACTAAGACAAAAAAAGTCTTTATAAAAATAAGAAAAATATTATGTTTTAGCGAAGATCGTGTTTTGAAAGTTTATTTTGGTTTTATTATTTTTAATACAAATGCTGGATGTTTAATTTTGTTATTTGTCATTGTATGTAAAAATCCGGCAATTACCGGAAAACTGGTAATTTCTTAAAATAATTACCGTTTATCGGTAATTTCAAAAATTGGTAAATTTGCAATCTCTACTTCTTAGCAACCTAAACTATAATGTAATTTGACCTTACCTGGTGACTAGTTGTGGGTTGCGTTTCCACGGCAGTACTCCTGATGATGCTCTGACTATTGCTCAACACTGGCACGGGACTTGGACTGGGTGGGGGCTCGCTCTTCACATGAACCGGTGATGGTAAATTCAAGCTGGACGGATTCACAATCGTAAGTTGGTTGTTGTGGTAGTAGACCTTATCGGGCGGCAAGAGTTTCCCAGATGCCAAGATCTTCTGTTGTTCGGCGAACAACAACTTCAAAGCATTCTGTACTTCCGTCGTGTCCGCTTGATTCATCCTTGCGGATAACGTTTGAATCTGCAGTTGTATGCTCTTCAGATGTTGCTGTTTTTGGGGCGTCAGCTGTATCGTGGTGATTCTTTGTTGCGGTTGGGCGGGGGGGCTAGGCGGGACCATTCCACTATTAGCTACGTTATTTACATTGCTCGATTCTTCTAAAATTTGACCTAAAAGCTTATCTACATCGGGGTTAGTATTGCTGCCATTCGAATCGTGTGACTGGTGTGTGATTACAGTGGGAGCGACTTTTTGCTGTTTAGGCGTTTGAGGAGCTATCGGCATTGCTTTCGGACGTTCCATGGGCACCTTTTGCTGATTCTGGACAGAGGGCTGTACCATGGCCTGCGGCTGAACCATCGCCTGGGGCTGAATGGGTTTGCTTTGAATGGGTTGGGGTTGAACGTGATTTTGAGGTAGAATATGTTTTGGAGGTGCAGTTAAGGCACTAACTACAGGTTTACTCACACTTTCCTTGATCTGTTCGGTGTTGTTGCTCGTTTTAACAGAATCATTGACGTTATCCTGCAGAAAACTCTTTATGCTCTGGATTTTGTTCACCTTTTTGACTGGTTTGGATTTAGGGGACATTTTCTTTTCGTTCTGATCTTTGTTGGGACGCTGCATAAAAATGGTCTGTCCATTAACAGTCAGCTGTCCATTGCGTTTCAATTGCTCTAACTGGTCGGGAGTTAAATTTACTACGTAAGATGTCGGTGGTGGATTGTTCTGATTTTGTTGATTTTCATTTATATTATGCTGTTGCGTTTGTTGAACTTGCTGCTGTTGTTGCTGATGGTTAATGGAGTGATGTTGAATCGGTTGCACTGTTTGTACAGGTGGTTGAGATTTCTGAAACGGCTGCACTTTCAAAATTGGTTGTGTTTGCGTATGTGTTTGATGTGTATTAAAGCCTTGAACATTCTGCACAGACTGCACTGGTGACTGTATCGGTTGAGGATGTACACTCTGTACATTCTGCTGCACGCTTTGTACATTTTGCTGTACACTCTGTACATTTTGCTGTACACTTTGTACATTCTGCTGCATGCCTTGTAAATTTTGCTGTACACTTTGCACATTCTGTTGAACACTTTGTACATTCTGCTGTACCCCTTGTACATTCTGTTGTATACTTTGTACGTTATGCAAATTTTGTACACTTTGTATGGCCTGTGAATGTACATTTTGTGGTTGTACATGCGAGTGAACTGTTTGAGTTTGTACGGCGTGATTCTGCTGCTGCAACAAACTCTGTATCTGTCCCTGAATCTGAGACTGCAAACTGTGCACCTGTGACTGCGAGATAGAATGTATTGGTTGAACTTGAGAGTGTATGCTGTGTATAGGCTGAGGCTGTACAATTTGCATTGGTTGCTGCAATGCATTTACTGTTTGATGCTGTATAGTTTGCTGTACAGTCTGTTGTTGTATTTGTGGCTGAAGAGATTGAATTGTGTGCTGGACTGCTTGGGGTTGTACAGTCTGCTGCTGTACAGTTTGTATTGTTTGTGACTGTACGGTTTGCTGCTGTATGGTTTGCACAGACTGCTGCTGGATAGTCTGAACAGTCTGTTGTACAGTTTGTTGGTCCATTGAAGGCTGTAAAACCAATCCTCCATTTAATCCTAGCAAGCTCTGAAGTATTATTTGAGATTGGAGATCTTGATTTAGGGTAGGATCATGTTGCAAAACTAGTCTTCCATCTTCACCCATTGTTAACTTAAAACCGCCACTTCTCTGAAGCATTAGGCCATTATTTATGGTAAAATTGGGGGTTATGAAAGAGTTGAAAGGTATACTCGCTTGTGCAGCAGCTGCCTGAGAAGTACTATTCGAAATCATTCCACTTTGGAAATTTTGGTTGAGCACCTAAAATAGGATTTAGAATATGGTATTTCACTATATGCTTTGCAAGTATTGAGCCCTCAGTTTGATAAAGAAAGAAACTATACTCTATTGAATTTTAAGGCAGAGCAGGCCAAAACAATGGTTAATCAGTGATTAGCTTGATAATTGTCAAGACTGATTACTCGTCATCATGTGTTCTACATTCCTACCTCCCGTAGAAAATCACACGTAATTTGCATGTATTTGTTTTTACACCCACTCTATTTAGAAGTGACTATAATTTAGTTAAATTTGTTATTCCTCTTCGTATTGCAACATTTTATGAAGTGATATTTGTAAAAAAATGTTTCTAAATATAAGTAAATATTTAACTCAATCGCATTAAAAATTAATTACAATGTACCAAATATAAAAAAGCGAAAACTTGCACTTTACAACAGTTGCAACAATACCAACATTTTAAGATTGAAATTTGCACTAAACGTGAGGGCGCAATACTTTAAATCTCTCCATCCCACATCCATTAAATTACTTATTCAAAGTTAATAACCACTAACCTGTACCACGGGAGTTGTTGCGTTGATGGTGGGCTGTGTCATGGCTGATATCTGTATATTCTGTATATTTTTTTTGGCATCCGTGTGTAGGTAATTGGACTGTGCCTGCATAGTATTGCTCTGCACAAGCTGTTGGGGTTGTGGTGTAGTAGGCACCGAATTGTGTTCGCTTTCGCTCTGTGACGTATCACTTTCGAATTGGATGTCGTCTTCGTCTCCAATGCCGGACAGTTTCATTATGTTGGCGAGATCAAGTTTCTTTTTCACCTTATGTTTAGGTTTCTTTTTCACCTGCTGTTGTAGTATCTGTTGCTGGTGATGGTGGGTATTGTTTACAATCGTCTGATGTTGGGCGATCTGTGTTGCAGGTTGTTGACCTCCCACCTTTTAAAAAAAAATTTATCTTGAAATTTGAGAAGAGTTTTATAGCTTTGATAGATTCAAAATACAGTAAAGCTTGGTTATAACTTATCAAAGGGGAACTTAAAAATCTGTAAGTTATATCAAACTTTATTTGCATTTATTATAAAAAATGGGGCGTTTTCCTATTTTTTTTTTACATCGGCAATGGAAAGTAGTTGGAAAAAGAAGAGATACGTATTACTGGAATTTTAATATTGGGTTCATTTAAGTCCATAAATTATTTTTTTATTGTGCGCGATATTTATGTGACGTCACTAAGCGAACATTCAAAATTTGCGCCATTTTTTAGTGATTTCTAAGATATTTTCATTTGTGTGGTTGGTGTCACTGCGTGACAACTTTACTTTTGTTTATGTTTGAATTGTTTGGTTAGGGTAAACATCATGGTAAACATGAGACATTGTTTTTAGTTTATATTTTTACCTGTGAATTGTTGTCTCTGCCTGTGACTGATTACAAGTGTATTTATTAGTAATAGAAAAACATCGTAATTTTGTAAAGCTAATTTTTGAATATATTTAATCGACTTTGCAGTAATACTGTTAAGTTAAATACTAACCTTACATTTTTCATCCCTTTTATTTCTGAAAGGATCTATAGAATCTTTATCATAAAAGGATCTATAACCGGTAAATTGTTGGACTTAGCCTCTACAAAACCTTGCTCCATATTTAATAAAAGTTTACTTCACAAGAAAACAACAATACAACACGTCAAGTTGTCAAGCCAAACACAAACCGGAAATTTCAAACGTCAATAATTATCGAAATGTCAACTGTCGTTTGTCGTCGTTACAAACTGAATCTAGCCACATATTATCAGTGTGGCCTCTTTATAGATACATATTCCCTAGTTTTCGCTTAGTGACGTCACGAATATAGAATAAAATTTCAAAATTGAATTAAAAATTTTCTGCCGATTCAATCTTAATAATTTTTATCCTAATATAAAAAAAAATATATTTTATAAAAATACAGGTTTCCACTTTCATTTCGATTGAAGGAAAATACCCCATTTTGAAATTATATATGAGGCTGCTAGTTCCAACCTAAAACAGCGGCAACGTTTACGGATTCAAAGGTGGCTGTCTTTTATTTTAATTTCTTGCCGCCGTGCCGTGGAATACACACAAATTCCCAATGCAGAGATTTATTGATAAGTACTTTATATTTGCTCTTTTCAGGCTCAGCAATTTGGTAATTTCAGACTTACACATCTGGTACTTTTTATCAGAAGTACGTAATAACAAAATACGTTATTAAAATTATTTCATAATATCGGCAGGGGCTTTTTATTTAGTACGTTATAACTGTGGGTTAGACATAAGATGTGTCTATGGTAGATTTTGAATAGACATAAGTAACCAAGCCGAATTAATTTTCTTGTGCAAGTTATTATCTGGGTTAATAAACTGTTCTGAACTATTATTATAATCAAAGGTTCAGGTTCGTAGGGTAATTTTTCATATACAGTGACTGCAATCTTCAGGTAATCCGGGCAGTTAGAATTAGTTGGTAAGCAAAACGGTAAAGCTAACGGTAAACTTGTCGGATTTTTTCTTACTTACTGTATTTGTGAAAAAATTGTCGTTGTGCAGATAAAATGATAGATTGTAAAACAGATTTGGTTGTCAATGTTATATTACGTCTAATGGAACCTCTTCAACTATCAGTTTAATTTTTATTAGCTAGAAAAAAATTACAGACGGGTACTGGTGAAGCAATTATGAAGGAGATTTGGAATATATTATGCACTTAAACTTTCAACAAACCAGCTAGGGCCGATATTTTCAACAAGAGTGATTACGTCTCGGGGCAGAAACGATTTCACACCATTATCCAGAGCTAGATCAATTAATAGTTCATACAAAAGAAAGAAGGAACAAGTCGGTAACTTTAATGAAATCTTATGTTTACAAATACATCAATAAAGAATAATCTGAATGTGTTACTATTGTTGAACCTCAATGAATGGCTGTGATCGAATAAAAACCACTGTTTACAGTATATAAATAGGTAGCTACCAAATGACAACCATTACAATATTCATAACTCAATCACAATCAGCAGGTCTTTTATAATTTTACGGTACTCCTCACCTGAGTAACATACGTTGTAGTAGATGGCGCCAGCTGCATTCCATTCGTCAGAACCCTTACCATAGGCTGAGACCTAGGTGGTTGGATTTGCAAGAGCTGCTGCCCACTGGGTTGAAGGATCAACCCCTGGGGGGTGGCTGTGGCCGTTTGCATCTGTGGTTGAATCTTGGTGGTTGGTTGGGGGCGCAGAATAAACTGAACACCTGGAGCAGTGAGCATCGGCATCTGATTTAGAAGTAGAGGTTGTGCGGTAGGCATTATAGTCGCCGTTTGTTGATGGTTTGTGGGTATCACAATTTGGGGACTGCAAGAATTACTTAAGTTAATTTAATATATACAGGGTGCCCATTATCTATCTCCTTACACGACTAACTTTGTTAATAGTGAAGAGAGAGAATTGGAGAATTGGTAAAATTAGCAAAATTGGGCAGAATTACAAGAGGAATTCAGTGCCTCCTTCAGATTTAATTTTAATTTTCAACTTTTTGGAGATATTTTGAAAAAACTGAAAATCGCAAAAAATTTTTAAACTCCAATATCTCGAAAACTATAAAAGATACAAATAATATAAAAATTCTGTGTGATAGTGATTTTTTTCGTGGAATTAAGCGGTGATATTGAAAATTTCACGGGCATCTTAGTTTTTGAGAAAAAAAAAAGTTATGTTTTTTATAGCCAACCATAGTTGTGTACAACCATTTGTGTACATTCCACAATAACGATTTTAACATGAACGTTTAATTTTTGAGGGTTATAATGTGACTTAGTGTGATCTGACATTTGTATTTTCTTGTTGTTTACTGATCTACGTTTGCTTTTAATAGCTTACTATGTTAATAAATTATTTGTTTATTACAATACAGGGTATTTTTGTTCAAAATTATAAAAAAGAAAAGAGAAAGGTATATTAAATATTATATTTTTTATTGATACCATAGCGAACTATGGCTGCCGTTTAAAAAAACATTACTTTATTTTTTTCTCAAAAACTAAGATGCTTGTGAAATTTTCAATATTACCGCTGAATTCCCTGTAAAAACACTACCACACAGTATTCTTATATTATTTGTATCTTTTATAGTTTTGGAGATATTCGAGTTTAAAAATTTTGGTGATTTTCAGTTTTTTCATATCTCGAAAAGATGAAAATTAAAATTAAATATAAAGGAGACAATTGAATCCTCTTGTAATTCTGCCCAATTTTGCTGATTTCAACAATTCTCTATCACTATTAACAAAGTTAGCCATGTAAGAAGATAGATAATGGGCACCCTGTACATTGGTATAAGTGATCGATGGAATGGCGAGGGTGCTCAAAATTAAACCTGTCTTATTTTCCTCACATGTTTGAGCTGGAAGAAATTTCTGGGAATTGAGATTTTACATATTATGAAGTTACTGGTAATTCGATATATTCCATGTAACATGCGATAGCTGACAATTCACAATTTTAACGACCCCCATATGCATATCCTAAAGTTATTAGTTTTTAAGATATGTTAAGTTTTCTTTTCGCCACAAAAATGTTAATTGCAGGAACGACAACAGGTTAGATATAAATTTTAGAATCAAATTATGATCAACATGAAAATTTATTGATCTATTATTGAAACTGTATTTAGTTAAAAGATATAGGAGAAAATGGGCAGTAGCTTTTCAATTTGAACTTGAATCCTGATAAAATACTATACTTGAGACTATCCTAAACAGTTTTCAGAGGATAATTGTTGACTTATTGTAAATCATAACATACTACATAACTATGATTGAACCAATATACCATTACTCTATACGTCATGTATAATTATTTTCGGTTTCAGGATTCCGCGTTAAATAATTAAAAAAAAAATACATGGTATATAGTTAATAAAGTAATAGTAACTTTGAATTATGTAGATCATCTGGGTAGTTTTACTGTGGTCCATTGCTTAATTGCAGATGTTTCGCCATTTTTAATAGATAGCATCTTTAGCGCTTCTTGTATCGTGATTTTGGCATGTTACGATTGACTGGATCTATCACGGTTAGTTCATTGCAACCAATCTGTCCATACTGCTATCTGTTCCTGAGTAGTAACGGCCTCCTTGCGCCTGCGGCTAACCTTCCAATATTTCTTCCCTATTGACGTTACTTGGTTATTGTAGAATTTTGAAGGCTTCCCTCCATGCTAGGTTGGCGCCCACCAAGGATTGTTAACTGTTTACAGGATTGCTCGATCGCTCAATTTTGTCATCCGCCTTTGTGACGTCAGCGAAGATATATGTAATCGAATTGTCAAAATATACCTATTTTGTGTTTATTATATTTCACATTTGCAAGAGAATTTTCGTATTTGAATGATTATTAATATTATTATTTATTAAAGTTTGTAATAACAGCATAAAGTGTACCTATTACTACAAGTTCGAGATCTTTGGATCTTTGATGACGTCACAATTATGGATTACATTGTAGTATAGGGATCGAGCAATCCTGTAAACAGTTAACAATCCTTGGGCGCCCACAGCTTGCTGACACTATTTTTTTGGTCATATCCACAGTCGTTGCAGGGCAGGGTTACGTAGTTATTGGCTTATTTTGCTTCTAGGTTTTTGTTTAACATTTTTGATAAGTCCAAAAATTAATGTAGGGAGATACTATTCGCAATATAATTAGAAACCCAGTACAAACAATCAAAATTCCTAATCGTAACAATCAAATATGAATATATTTACTTAAAAAAAATTTATAGGTACTACTTTAGCATATTTCTCTTAAAAATGGGATATTTATACCTATATTTATTAACCTTGACTAAAAGGGTAAATTAGCATATCTAAATGAAGAAGTTGAGAATACAACATATTAAATCACCATTTAAAGATTAAATATACTAAAGATTTAACTAAATATGCAAACTAATAGTTTAATATGTTTGAAAAACTTGTTTAATATTTCAGTTTTTTGCATTTTATATGTTAAATGGGATGACAAATACTAGCTATAAAATGTGTCCGATATTTCTATTTTTAAATTTAACTCAAGTAGCCAAATAGGCTAAAAGTAGGTACATTATAATCAGACCCCCTAAATTTAACACAAGCTCATTACTTAAAAAACAACTATAAAATATACTTGATACCTCGAAATAATGTTGAAAAAATTTATACTAGGTAGTGGATCCCTTTTAAGGGCCCTATCTTTTTCCCATAGAAGATTCATTCATCTTTGAGATAGGTACATACAGGGTATCTAGTAGAGGTAATGTTAAAAAAAAAAAATTATTTTTAATATTTGAAAAGAAAATTATGAACAATAAAATAATAAAACTTGATGGATGAGCAGTGGCAGGCAAAATATTTCCTTAGGTTTGTCATTGTAGTTGTATAAAATGAAAGTGTATGTACAGTTTATTCACTACAACAAAACTTACATCTTGTTTTTTTTTTACATTACTAACGATTTATGGGTAAATTTCTATTTAAAACCCATGATAGTTTTGATTTTCTTGCAAGGTAAAGTATGAAAAAAGTAAGCCACCACCTTCCCAACATATCAAAAATAGTGCAATCACTATACAAATTCATAAGTACCTAAACAGTGATAATTCTATATACCTAGTTTCATTTACATATTTTTTCTACTTTTTTTTTCTTAGACTTAGAATTAACATGTTTTTCCAGAACTATCATAAACTTATTTTTTTGAAATACGGACCTGTAATAATGAAACCATAATTTGCAAATCTTCTTTCCCCTTAACCACACTTAGACCCCAGAATAAATTATATTCGGACGTTTCAATAAAAAAATACATCTTCAATGTTTCCGTTCCGAATTGTATATTAATTTTCATGTGGTGCATTTTCTACACCAACGCAGTTTCCTGAAAAATGGGTGAAAGGGTGGAGTAATCCAACTGCCTGCAAGAGCTCCCGATTTATTTCCACTAGATTCTTTTTTATGAGGAACCCTAAAAAATAGGGTATACAAGAATGTACCCAACAACGTAGAGGAGTTGAGGGCAAATATTCGGTATGCTGTTCCATTAGAAAAAGGGACATTCAAAGGACACTGCAGAATATTTTCAGAAGAATAAATTTTTGTATACCAAGCTCAAAACTGAAATGTTTTTAAGCATCTAATAATGAACACTTTTAATGTATGTTAATCATTGCCATTTTGAAAACCTTATTGTAATAAAATGAACCCATTCATGTTTTATTTGGAATATTTTCCATTTTTTTATGCAATTCAAAAATGTAAGGGCCTAATTGAATTTGGTAATATCCATTGACATTATTTATGTGTACAATAAATGAGCAAAAAGTGGGTATGTATAGAAAAAAAAATGTAAAATTCGGAACGGAAAGATTGAAAATGCATTTTTTTTGTTTGAAACGCCCGAACTTGATTTATTCTGGGGTAGCATGTTGTTAGGGGTAAAGGACACTTGCAAATTATGCTTTCAAAATTCCAGATCCGTATTTAAAAAAATAAAGTTAATGATGGTTCTGGAAAAACGAAACGTCACATTGAAAATCTAAATATTCTTGCCAATAGAGGGCAGAAAGTTTCTTGGGGAAAGCGCTTTTAATTTTTCAGTATCTCCTCAAATAAGGCTGCAAAAAAATAGAAACAAATTTCCAAATTCTCGGTTTTTTCAAATATTTCAAAACCTAATCAAGTTAGCCTAGATTTTTTTGGGGCATTATGATGTTGGTGTCCTGATTACACAATTTTACACCCATTTAAGCTTCCTCTTATCTCTTACCGTTTTCGTGATCTCAATGGTGAGAAGCAAATTTGTAACAGCCTGTATATAAAAATAGACGTGTGTGTCCGTATATTTAACTTTGTAGCCACAATTACCCAGCACAGACTACTACTGTTTGTGTGTGGTAGTAGCCACAAGTCTCCCATCGTGCACTATGGTGGTTGCAAGTCGGTAGCTATGGTGGTGTGGGGATATCGAATTCGAAAAAACCCAGCGAAGCTGGTTGTCCGCAGCTAGGTTTAAATAACATTATTCGGTTACTGGTTGAGACGTAAGTGCTTGCTTAAATTCCTTTTCTACAGGCAATAGCTACTGCTATAATTTCCATCAAAACTATATTATATTTTGAATAGCATTGGATTTTTTCCATAAATTCTAATAATATCTTAACTAGTTAGCAAGTTATTGTAACTAAATTAATTTAAAGGTATCTTATTGATGAAGGCTAACTTTCACAACAATTTGTAGGCAGTAACATGATTTTGTAATTTTGCATTATGGCCAAGTTTTCTAATTAATTAAATTGCTCTTCTGTCATGAAGATTGTCTTAAGAGTATGTCTAAGACGATCTATTAAAAAATTTCTCTACTACCTATTTACCTACAGTATGTAAATTTTTAATTAAGGTGATCATAAAGTGGACCTACAATGGTGTTGGTGTTGCTAAGATTTATAATTGAAAAGTGATAATTTACATATGGAGTTAAAAAAAGAATTCAATATGGTACTTTATACGGGAATTCAAGATGAGTTACATAAATTAATTTCTTACATCTAGAATCAAAAATAGGAAAACAAATAGAAAGTAGTTACTTACCTAAGTTCATATTTTACCGATAAGTATTTCCGTCCAATCAAATATTGTATTAGACGATTCATAGAAAAGAAAGTTATAGTTAAAAATAGCATTGCAAGATTTTTAATCGCAATTAAAAAATCAAGATTTGATTTTTTAATTGTGACAAACAATCTCAACCAGTTGTTATAATACTTGAATATTTTGTCGTACCTACTTTTTTCAATTAAGTAGGTACATGAGTAATTGAATTTTTTTACAAAAAATAAAAGCAATAATTAACAATTTTTCACTTGAAATTTGATTGAAGTAGATTTTTGTTGCCTAGCTTGACCTCTTACATGTTGGCCTATGTATCATGAGATACATAAGACAAATATTCAAACAAAGTGATTGTTTTATTATGTCAAATCTATTTCAGACACTCCATGATTGGCTAGATCAAGTCGCTATAAGTACTAGTCTGTTCCATTGCCCCGTTTCACTGTCTCTCTGCAATTACCGGCATTGGCAGTTTACGTTGGTCAAATATTTGTATTGAAATGAGATTCGTGACAGCCTAACAGCTGTCAAACCTATCTGCTAGTGTGTTCATGATTGTTTTGATGCTACCCGAATTAGGTTCGTAATTTTTAATTATGTTGTCGTTGTGTAGGTATATAAGTTTTGGTTACTTCTATGAGTTTTGTAGTGCCGTAAAGTGCAACTGCTGTCACTAGTGTCACTGCCAACTATTGACAGATAGAGTAAGGCATATTGACACTTTGTATCGACAGACTAGAAATAGGAGCAGGCAACGTGATTTAGCCGACTATGGATACTCTAAGAAAAAATTAACAATTTATTTTTGGTTCTTTGAGTATGAATTTTTGGAACTCAATAGATACAAAATACATATTATTATTAGACTTTCTGGTTGCACCAATCCTGGAACTGTAACTATTTAATAAAAATAACAACTAACATACACGACATATTCTTGTTAAGAATAACAACAAATGTGAAATTTATTTTCCTCTTTAAGCTGTTTAATATGCCTCAGATTGTTTTAAGCATCTTACACTTCCCTATACCTCACTCAGTAATGTTAAAAATATACAATTAAACGAACAAGTAGATAGGTACATACTTGATTTAAGTCACATTAAAAAAGCTGAGTTCGATTTTTCGATTTGGATTTTAGTCGCATGACTTCAGAGGAACTTAAGAACACAACTAAGTAAAGGTTCTGAGGGACTTTCGACATTTGCTGACGTAACCTATAAATATTAAAAGGTAAATTTTATGTGGCTTGTGGCCGTAACACATTTTTTAACATAGATAGTTAAGTAAAATCAGACCATTTGCAGAAAAGCTATAATCACAAAATAATGATGCACGTTCCTTTTTCATCCAACCCAACTATTCGTCTAAATTATCTGAGCAAACTGAGCACCCTCGAATAGCTCCAATATTCGGCAAAATAACTTGCTAAAGTAGGTATTATATGAGATCGCTTAAAATGGGTGGTGGATGGCATAAATTGTAAACTAAAAAAAAATTAAGAAAACTTACCTGACACTTGGTTTGGGGGACGGCTGGGGACTAGCTGATGGTTTCGGTAGAATGTTAAGATGAGGCTTAAATTTAATGTTCTGTGGTTGTGACGTTTGCATAGGTCTCGCCATAAAGTTATTATGAATGATCTGCATAACGGGAAAATTTGGCTGAGGTGTAGGAGGTTTGAGAGACGGAGAAGGTGATTTCAAACTTGCTGGTGAAGAGTAGGGCGAAGGGGGGTAACCAGGACTCGGGTTGGAGTAAGCTGGAGACATATTGGTTACTATTTGAGGCTTCTTTACAAGATTGAGGTTGTTTGAGCCAACTACGGTACAGTTAGTGCTTAAATTCTCATACTCTATTTTTTCCTGCTTGATGGTTTGGTAAGATGAACTTTTCGGTGATTTACACATTTTTTGTAATGGTTTGTGAGGATTTTGAGACATTTTTTCACAACACTTAAATTCCGAATTAAAGCACAGTTTCTATTAAGTACATCTTTCTTTATAATCACCTTGGAATGTTGAAGCTTTATTCTATATCATAATTTCTTAGTTAATGTTGTTAATTAATAAATTACTGTTTATCATCATTACACCACATTATTACTTATCCAAACTCAAATAAAGCCATTTTATCGTTGTATACATCGAAAAAATATAAAACTGACAACAGCATTATTTCACAAAGGGGTTGAAAGACATTTTTTACTGTTCACACACAAACTCAACGAAAAATTGTCCACCGAACTAAAAAATATATGCGGATCACTAATTCCTTTAAGTAGCCACTGAATCCCTTTGAAAACAGTCGATTATTTTGTTAAACCTGGAACAAATGAATAAACTTAAAATCCAAACATAACCTCTACAAAAGCATCAAAATTTACCCATTTCCCTCTATTTCTAGTATAAACAACACTGATATTTATTATAGTTGGAGCACCCTTGACAATTTTATTATATTTAAATAAAAATTAAGTGCGATTTTTGTTTGTTTATAAACAATTCTGCAAATTTGCAACCACAAATATCACTCCACCGCCATATTTACTACGATGCGCCGTTTTCTTCTGCTTCTTCTTCGTCTCCTTCCCCACCCATTTAATCAAAAAATGGACCGGTCCATCAGATTCAAGGTTTCCAATAAAAAATGTATAAATAAGATATTTATATAACATATATAATAAATTCATGTTTATAGTTATTGATAGATACAAGAAGATTGATAGATTGACGCCCCATGGTGCTCCATTTACTGCAGAAAGCAATAAAAAATAATTTATCACATAAATCTAGGAAGTGGGGGAAACAAATGAAAGTCGATGAAAGGAGTGGGGGATAGAATGTATGTAAAAAATCATAAAAGGAGGTGAAAACAAATATATAAACAATAAATATCCTAATTAATAAACAAAAATTAATTGGTAATAATTTTTTTATCTGATTGACGTTTAATAAATAATATCATTAAAAAATCAATATGAAAGTTAGGTTACAAAGAAACTCAAGGTAAAAATGCATACGATTGATCATGTGAGACCCTCTAAATGAAAAAAACATTAATTTCTTTAAAAAAATAGAAAATTTTAAGCCATTTTCAAACAATAAACAGCGTGGAACTCCAACCCACACCGTTTTCAACATAAAATGAATAAAATTCTACGTACCTTTTAACAATTTTCACTTCATGGGTAAAAACGGGGTTTACGCTAGCAAAAGCAGGGCATCCGGTAATCTGATTGGTTGCCGGGAAGCGTCATTTGATACACAAAAAAATAACATTTACTTTGAGGTTAGACAGCATGACAAACGATTTTAACCCTAATCGAATGGGACATAAGGAATAATTCACGCATTGGGAGTTATCTTGCTGAAATTACTTGATACGATTACTATCCCATAATTTATTTACTGTAACTAATAACTAATTGTTAATCAAGATTTTTTTACAGATAATGGTTTGATTTCAGTTTTATAGAACAAAGTTTAGAATTATCTAGGGATCAAGAAGCCTCCGCCTTCTTTTTATTGTTTTTTGTTTTGAATCAATCAAAATCGTTTTTATGACTGTTAAACAAAATAAAACAGAAGAAATGGACCCTAACATAAAACGCGTTTCAATTTTTTTTTATTTTTAAATGTTGAAACCTAAAGTATAGTTTAGGTTAGTAAATAGGTACCATAAAAGCATCTAGGTACCTAGGTACCTATCCATAAACTTTTGATTTTGAAAAATAAAATTAGTAAGTCGGTCATATCTTTAATGATGGCTAATGAGAATGAAATGAAATGGTAGATTGTGGTGAAAAAAAGAGTTGAGAGATGTCGAGCAGACGAATAGGTACCTATATAGGGTAAAATGTTATCTTATATAACCTATAACATTTTTTTTCAATGAATATTATACAGTTACTACCTATTTATTTTTTTTTATAGCAAGTAATAATTATATCTAGTAGGTACAATTTTTAAAAGTGGGTGTTTGTCTTGTGTTTGTGTTGTCAAAGTCTACATACCTACTTAGATTCTATTCTAATTATGTAGACTTTGGTGTTGTTTTTTGTTTTGAGCCGAATAGCCGAGCAATCGAGCAATCGAGCATAGAAAAGGATTATTAATATTATTATTTATATATTTTTTCTATGTAGCCGATATATATATATATATATTTTATATATGTAGCCGAGCTCTCTGAATCAATAATCAATGGCGCAATCACATGTCATGAGTCATGAGTCTTGATCTTGCGGTAGGTCAATGGGTCAAACTCAAAGTGAGGGAAATTTAAAAGAAATAGGTACCTAGGTACCTACCCATGGATTTGTGATTTATATAATAATGAATATTATTTTTTTAATAAATAAATGGTGTAGTAGTAAAAATAAACATAGTAGGTATAAGTCCGTAATACTTGTACCTAGGTACCTATATAGGTATAAATTAGGCCATTTTATTAAAAACTTAACAGTATAAACAAAATAACAAAGTGTGTTTAAACAGTATGAACAAAGAATATAAGTAAACTAATTTGTCTTTGGTATTAAGATACCGACACAAGTATAAAGATGTACCGACGATGAGTTTGATGAGTACCTACGTAGTAGGTACTCAAAATAATGTACATTAGCATCGCTTAAAATAAATGTGGAGAAAGGTGTATCGACTTTTATTTATTTTTAATAATATAAGTGGTAGGTAGGTAGGTATATACAAGATAGTTGGAATATACCATACATTATACATATATACAGTGTGTCTCATTTTTATGCTGAAAAAATTCGGGACCATGCGTGTAGAACCAGTAAAAATAATGGGACTTTGCTATATAAACTTATTTCCATATCTGGACTGTTTCCAAGATACAGGGTGTTGAAATTGAAAAAAAAATCTTTTTTACATCTTTGACAGTAAACTAAATTGTTTTCAAATTTTATTTGGTAAGATGCTACTAGGTATGAATCTTTACATCCACAAACATTTTCAGCTCGATAGGGAATAGTCAGTGGCGTCCAACCTAAAATTAAAATTATACACAGGTATTTTATTATTATTATTTTGTTAGGAAAGGACATGACATGGTTTCATAAAATGTCGATTTACTTCGTAACTGTGTATTTTGTGAAAATGTAAGTATACTTTTCTAAGAGAAATGAGTGTGACATTGAAATATCGTATCATTTTAAACGTTAGTCCGTGGCGTAACACATATTTTTTAGAAAAGAGGTCCCAAAGAGTGGAGGTCGTACGCCACTGGCTATTCCTAAAGATTTACAGCACCATCTACCCATGATACAATTCCTTTATTGTATCATGCCATCTACCAAATAAAATTGTCTTCTTCTATAGTGGTTGAACATAGAAAAAAATAGTACTAACGTGGTTAAACGAACGATTGGAAGTAGGGAATCATTTTTATATAAAAAATAGCACACCTTGTTAAGCGGCATAATCGAACTTTTTCTGAAATGGTACAGAGCGTTCAGGAAAAGCGCTCTTAATATTGCTAACTTAATCTTGAAAGGGGTTGGAACCTTTGGTGTGAAGATAACATTGACGTAGTTTTATGGAGATAATTAAACCAATCAAATTTTCGGATCACGATATCAGAGTTTCAATCATCTCCGGATGATTTTGAATCTTTAGATAGATTTTAGAAAATATCGAGTTTTAAATTGCTTAGTTTCTGGGATATTAAAAAAATATGAAAAATGACGAAAATATTCGTGCGATATAATGAATGACTATCAAATTACATTTTACTTTCAAGTAATAAAAAAATCCAACTCTATACTTAAAAAAGTGAGTTGGTAGTCAATTTCTAATATTCAGTGTTATTCCAGAAAACCGGTGATACCATTTTGTAAATAAGAAATTGTTTATAATTTCTTTTGCTTATATCAATAGCTTTCGGCATTTTCCCTTAGACCTCAGAAACTCAAATGCAATTTGCAACACTGTAAGCGTATTATGAAACAGAAAGGGCAATTTTCGGCTAATTTAACAAACTTGATTTCTCTCAGTTTCGGAGATAGCAATAGTGGCACACGCTAATTAAGACACACTGTATATAATTTGTCTATGGAATCATTTTTGGAATTTAGGCATCCTTGCATGTATAGCAAGTTTGAAGTTTACTTCAAAGTTAAAACTTTTCTGCTTGCTCAGTCAACATGAAAAAAATTACATTTACATGTTTTATAAAAGGTGTAAATCAGATACTCGACGTCTTTTAAAATTTTTATTGAAAAACTGGTATAAGAAAACGCATACTACTTACTCTACTATTATAAATGATTTATAAATAACAATGACCATATTTTACCCGAAATGTAACAATTTATAGGACTTTACAATGTTTCTATCTAAGTTGTGACTGGGGAAGTTAGTCACCACATGTTTCTACAAATGATAACTTCAGCAGTCACCTATTAACTCAAAAACTTTGCGAGTTACTGTGTTGGTGAGTAACAGATTATTTGTCTTGTTTAAAATGGGTAAAGAAAAAAAATAAATAAATAAGATCTAGTCATGAATATGTCTTGTTTGTGATATTGTTTATTTTATGAAATCATGTAAAAAAAATGGGATGAAATGATATCTTAGAACTAATTTATAAATGGTATGTTTCATCTCACTTTAAATGGTACAAAAAATATATTCTGATGAACTACACCATTTTTATATTACACCTTTCATATGAAATCAATACAAACCAACTATGATTAAACGAACTGCAATAATTATATACACAAAAACAAGCGAGGAGAGTTAACCATTAGGAACACTCCATTGTAGCCCAGGAGTTTGAATTCTCATTGAAAGCTGGCACGTCTACAGGAGTGTTATTTTCGGTTTCTGTAGTCGATGAGGTACCAGGGCCGGACTGTTCTGCAGCCGATACGTTCTCTTGAGGATTTGTTTCTTCCCAGTTTATTTTAAACCTGGTCACTCTCGGTTCCGATGCCAGTATATTTCTTATTACCTAGAAAAATAGATGATGATGAACTATATTTTACGTTAGAGCACATATTATAATCATAAGCGTGCGCACCATAATATGCATAAAAAAAGAAATTAACTATTAACAAAAGCAACAAACTGTTACAATTTATAATACTCTCCTACTGAGACTGACTTTCGCAAACTAGGTAAGTGTCTATACTTGTTATGTATGTACGCTGGTATAAATGTCGAAATAAGCTTCTAAAAATAACTTGTTTTCTGACCATGTCAGAAAGTTGCTATAGAAATTTCCAAATTTCAAATATGACAACTCTCAGGTGATTTTTTACACACGTTTAGTGTGTAAAATAGTTGATGTTGGAACTGAGCATTGTGTATATGCCATATTAACAGGGAAACCCGCAAATATTTAAAAAGTGACCAAAAACCTTACGCTGAATGTCTCCTCAATTTAATGTTTATGTTAAGTGGTTGTAATATATCATTCAATATAATTGAAAAAGAACCCTTTCGTCAGTTCTGGAAAAAATATAATGACACTTGGAAATTATTAAGCCAAGGGACATTGCGAAGATATTTACCATATGTGCGCGACAGGGTAGAATGTAGAATTAAACCCTGAATACATAATAAAGCACTATCTAACGACCCCTTAGTGGGAGCTCACACCGAAATGGCGTGGCACGATATGGCATATGATGTGGTGCGTAGCATGAAAAAAGAATCAGTAATTTTTTGTAGAATACAAAATGTAAAAGCTGTTTATTCAACGAAACAGAATTTTTAAAAATTGGGAAGCTGCGGTAATTGGGATGAATGCATATTATACAGAAACTTGTAGTGACGTAATGATTGCTAGAACCCTGGTAAACCAATAAAATAACTGATAATTTTAAACAGAACATCAACATCAAAATCGATAGCAGAATATTTTATACTTAATTCAATATTACTGAAGATAACTATAGCATGGAAAAGGTCTGAATATGGTGCCCATGCAGTTTAGCGCAGCAAAAAATAAACAGTAAATTCAATGTATTTTCTCCAATTTTAAAATAATGTAGTTGCATATTTTTTACAAAAACATTTTTTAATTTAAAAATCGTTTCCACCTTCCTTTTCAAGAAACATCATTTGTATAATACTACTACTGTACAGAAAATTTTAGAACTGTTGCTGTACTAAATCACACCAGACTCCTGACTTTAATTAATTTAAATTTATTATACCTACCTTATCAAATTGTGGCGGACTAGGTAAATTTTCTCTCATCTCAGGGTCACTGTATTCATTGTTAATGAAATAACCCACTCGAATAAATTCTTGCCCCCTATATGAACAAGTTAATAAAACTACAGTTACCCCTATCGCATCGTTTTCTGGGATCCTTGATACATTTGGTGGATCAGCCTACAAAATATCGTATATTATAATTTGAAAAGGTATATTTTATCATTGACGCTTTGTCTTACTTGGAACACAAACATATGTTTTCCTTCAGGGATAGGTCCCACAAATACAGAATCTAATACTTGATCGTACTCTTCACTTTCTGCAGACCCAACATAAATCATTTTCCATTCCAAATCTATCAAATAATAAGTATATTTAATTAGTACGTAAAAAAGTATTTTTTTTTTTTTAATTTACCTTCTTTAAGCTCCTCTATACATTCAAAAGTAATTTCAAATTGAAAGGGGTTTAAGAACGGGCTAGGATTGTCCATTACGGTGATATTACACAGTTGAACTTTTGCCATATTTTTAGAACAAAAAAATTACCTCGCAAAAAATGGATTATTACTTCAATTTAAGTTGCACCGTTTAACGATGACTTGCTGGTTATATAAAGTTTAAATAAAACACTATTTTAATAATTTTATTGCAATAAAACAAATTGTTTTCTTACTATTTTGACAACAAAAAAATTTTACCCGCCTAGCCTGCAAATCACTAAATGACCAACCAAATAATATTGACCAACCATCAAAATTTAACATCTCAAGATGAAACTAGAAACACCCATAGACTCAGTAAACCATAACATTAAGCTGTGGAAACACGTGAGTCCGGTTGCTGATTCGATCAACACGAGTGTAATAGCGAATTCGGCTGGGCTCGCTTCGCTTTCACTTTTGTATTTAATGCGCACTGGGTATATCTCTGTCCTTTATTATCAATTTAAACAGGATGGGATGGAACTATTAATTCTCAGTTCGCACTAAATGCAAAAATGCTAGCGAGCTGAATCGGATCGGACTAAACTCGTGCGGATCAAATCAGCAGCCGGATTCTAAAATTTCGAAACGATCCGTATTACTCAATATGATACGGATGGAGCAATCGGATGCTGTCACTATTGCCATTGCTACCAACACCAACAATCATTATTCATTTCATTACCATTGTCGGAATACCGCGACCGAACACGGAGTGACACGAATAGACGACGCACATTTTTCAAATTTGATCAGTCCTTACGTTTTAATATTATTATTATTATTATTATAAATTAGTCAAGGGCAGAGGACAGATGTCTTATTATTCCCCAAATTATTACTCGTTTTTTTTTGTTTGACATGGAAGTAATGAAATAATCTGTATTTTTGTATAATATATTTTACATACCTACCTATATTAGCAAAACTTATTTTTAAGTGTACACAATCTATTTAGACAATTCTTTCATGGCGTTTTTATATATTTTATATTGTGGGTGTATACAGTGGTGTTACCATCCACGTTGTGGGGTATTTTTTTATTACTGAGACTTGAACGAATAATTCCAGTGTGTTGGACTCTTCCATGATACAATATGTTTTATTGTATCATGGGACTCTTCAGATTTGTACACATGTATTTTCTTAATTTCAGCGTGTCGCTAGAGAAGTCTACACCTTTTTTGCTGCATCGAATTGCTCTACTGCTCTAATAGTTGCTAAGTCTACGTATCTACACCTGTGGTCTACACTGTACACACATTCTTTGGTACACACTTTCTACCTGCTGAATGAACTTGTCAATCACAGATCATAGAAAAAATTGTTTGGCGCAAAAAAAGGTGTCAATCAGTTTTTGTTTTTCTCTGGTAAGTTTCCATACAAGAACCCTGGTTCTTGGTTCCCATACAAGGTGTAAGTTGCTTTGCGTCAAAATCTCTGGTATTTGCAGATTCACTCACTCTCTTGATTAAGACTAGTAGGTATACTTCAGATAAATTGGGATCTTCGCTGATTAGCAATAAACCACGATCATCTACATTTAAGCCATTAATTATAAATGAATAAATAACATAATTTAATGCATAATTCATACCAATTTACAATAGAAACATTTAAAATTACAAATTTATTAACACCAACTTTGCTTCTATTACAGCAGAGCTAGGCTCACAAATCCATTCTTTTAACACAGGAAGTATATAAACCTCCAAGGTTAGATTAGGACATAAGACACTAAAAAATCTCACTAACTGAAGTTTAGTTTTCAAGTGGTGCATCATCATGCCAGTAAAGGTTTATAAAAAATCTTGAGTACTGATCCTGCAGATTTTCCGTACCACACTACTGCAATGGTCTAGTATCTGGAATTTGTTGGAAAAAATTTGTATACAAAGTTATTCAAGGTATCTACTCGTTAATTTAATTATTTTATTGTGGCATGTTCTGTGTTTCAGACATGATTACAGAAATAAAACAAATATTCCATTTATTCTAAAATATATTTGGTACTTTTTACAAATATAAGCAACATTAAAAACTATATTAATACAAGTATACATGCAAGTAGGGCATGAGTTAAGAGGAATGTATAATGCTTACAAAAATCTGTATCGTCACTTTGTAGACAAAAGTACAAAAAAAATAAAAATAAAAACCTCTACATAAACCTAAAGTAAAATATTATTAGAAAATATGAATTATCACATACATAGAAACAACAAACTTTTATATATAAATTTTAAAAATAAAAGTTACTTAAAGTTACAAATACAAGATAAAATATCAGGGTACATACAGTCCATTGAAAACGAAGCCAGTTTATGCAAGTTAAACGACTAATGAGCAAACGATGAACTTGTTTAACATGAATTTTAACAAAAATGTACATAAGATCACTCACTGAAATGAACAGCCATGGGTATACATATCCTTAAAACAGTCTAAATAATTTTTGTTCCAGAATTGGAACATTAACTAGTATTTCCTTACACTAATAAATTCATATTGAAGGCAAAAGCGCGAAGTATAGAGTTTTCAGTCAGTTTGGGCCAATAAGACAAAGCCATATACGTTACAAATGTGCAATAGATAAAGTTCTACACAAAAAAATGAATTGAAAAACATCAATAAATCAAATTGTAGGATATACAAACTTCTAGGTGCCAAAAATAAAAGACCAAATGGGTTTTAGACACAAACTACATTCTTTCAAACTTACCTGCTTTATATATAATAAATTAAAATCAGTTTTTTTATTTGTAAATGCTATTAGGAAGTTTTTGAACCCCTTAAATTTTAGCACGTCGTTATCGTTATTCTGAGGATGCGCAGTTCCAAAAAGAGTATCGTTTTTGGCATTGCCCATCCTCTGTATAACGATTATGATAAGGCAAAATTTAAGGGGTGCAAAATCTCCCTATTAAAAAGTAAAATTTTTGTTAATAAAAGATATTTGTATAATTATAAAATTTAAATATCTTAAAAGAGGTTGTATAAAACGCTTAACGATGCATCTAAACATTTATTTTTAAAATTTCTGATATATAAATTGTATACTTTCTTTTATAAAATACCAGATAAACTGACATCACATATTTAAATTTGAAACAACTCCATACTCCGAAAATGACAGTTAATAATTTCTTTTAGAAAGTTGTCGTACTGACACTTCTGTTCACTTTCTTTCCAATCAACCTTGAACTGATTTTAGTAATAGAAGGCAACTTAACGCTCTCGCTTGCAATAGATTTTATGCAAATAGCTGCCTCTTTCAACTGTTTCACCAACATCTCATTCCGCATCTTCTCTGCATTCAACTCCCTAGTCAACTCGGCTTTAGACTTGCTGCTATCTGGAGACAGAGCCCTGTTCTGCAGGATTTGAGTAGGAGATGGTCTATGCGTGGGATCGGAATGGATCATAGACTTGATTAGATCTAGCAAGTCACGGTTGAGTTTCTGGGGGAGGGGTGGTATCTCGCCATGTCGGAGCATGTGCCAGTCTTCCCCGTTTTTAGGAAGGGGGCCAGCTCCTGCGCATTCTATGGCAGTCAGTCCGAGAGCGAAAACGTCAGCTTTAGTTAGGTGTGTGTAGTCTTCATGCAGTATTTCGTTTGGAAGATACCTGCAGTCACCTTCTTCCACCTGAAGTTGGATAAAATTCGTGTTTTTAATATTGGTATTGCAATAGACAATATTTAAAAAATTCTATTGCAATATCAGCAAAATTTAAAGGTATACTAGAAATGGGAGAAAATCTAACTCTACCGGGGGTCCAGGCCTGCGGGCTGGGGTCACCCTTCAGGTGACAAATGCATCTAGAATATTATTTTTAAGAAAATACATATTAAAAAAATTTTGTATGTGGAATGATGATGTAATTATATTAAACGATTTTTCTTAATATTTTAATGAATTGTAAGGGTACTCTATTCTTGATGGTAAAACATCATCATTTTTTAAGTGCTGAAAGTAGAATTTATTTTTGAGTAAACATTATTATCAATTTTATCAATGGGATCAATAATATTGTAGATATTTACTTTTGTAAGCTAAAATGATGAATTTGACAGACTGCAAAAAATGAACGAATTAATTCCAAACTTTCCGTGCAGAATAAATAAAAGCTACGGATAATGAAACAGAATAACTAAACACTAACACTAATAAATAATTGAAATTAAAAAGTAAAAAAAATTGCCTCCAGCGTGACTCGTACTCGCGAAATCAGCATTATCACGTTTTGAATCCTGCGACTTTCCCATTGCGCTACCGCGCCTGTTGTCAAAAGTTTACCCTGAGACGTTTAAGTATGTAAAAAGTACGTGTCAACCTGAAAAAATAATTTTTGCCGATTTTCAAATTGGAAAGGCATTTCGCTTCAGTATTTTGGTAATCAGAAGTGTTTGGCAGTCAGTACTATTGATTCCGTTAGCAATATTTCTCGTAGGAAAATAACCTATCTGAAGTTTAATTAATTTGAGTTTTCATGGGAGGTGCTTGTCTCGTTAGTGCAATCTCACATCGGCAGATAAAATGAGAAAGAAGTTGAGACGGACGCGACTCGAGATTTTCGAAGATGAAATAGACGTAGGACTCAACGTACGGTCTCGAAAAAAAATCTCTAAGGATTAGAGAAAGGACGGAACTTTCGTATGAAACGGTTCTCAAAGCCGTAAAATTAGAAAAAGGGTCTCAGGGGTCCCACGAAAAGTCGTGATTTCAGCAGGCGTGACAGGGCTATTAGGTGCGAGGACAAACGCCGGTGCTAGCCATATCTCTCTCGCCGAATGGTGATCGATGAAAATTTTGCAATGTTTTTTGAAAAGGCGTAGGACACGGGACGAAAATACCCCTATGCATAGAAGAAAGGTTAGGGCGACCTTTGGTCACCCACGGGGATCGCTTCACGATTGCCCTTCGGCGGAGATAGCTTAGAAACTTCCTCGATTTCCTCGATAATTTAATGTTACATTTTTATTTAAATGCATATACAGCCTCCTAGGCTTTAATGCCCCCCTGAACCCTCAATTTTCATTTTAGAAAAAGATCTTGTGGAGACCAACCTAAAATTCTTATGATTAGAAAAGTTTCAAGAAGTATTTTGACAGCAAACTTACAAATGTAAGGTGTTCTTGTACTATACAATTTCTATTGTGGACAATGTGAAGTACAAACGATACAAAAATGTATGGGACGGTTAATCGTAATTTAAGTAGAATTAACTATAAAATCAAAACTCACCTGCGGATTACTGATGCTTGTTACGTGCCCCAAATCTCCTATCTTATACGTCAGTTCCTCCTCTAAAAGAGAATTGTCATCAAGATCCTCAAACCCATCGTCGGCCGAATCGTAGTTAGTTATGTGAATCTTCTTCTCCCTGGATAGGAATATATTGCCAGGTTTGATGTCCAGATGGACCAGGCCCTCCGAGTGAATATATCTTAGCCCCTCCGCTACGTGTAATAGGAGCGTACGCAGTTCTTGTGCACTTAACTGTTCTTGAGCAATCTTGTCGGCTAAAGATCCTCCATTACAGTACTCGTTCTGGATTATCATGTGGTTGTCTTCAGCCCAAGCCGAGTAATATCTAACTACATGTTGATGTTTACCTGTCAACGAGTGAGAATACATTAGATTATAGTCAACTATATTTTGTATTTATCAGCTATTAATATAAAGCGTATAATATAAGCCGGCCCCGACGATACTCCCAAAAATTTCTAATTAGCTGCGTTACTTATATAAATAATGAACAATGTTATTTTTTATTTGAAATAAAAACAAAAATGTTTAAATTATGAAACGGCAGAACACATTTAATGTACCCGCCCCGTTGGGGAATGGATCAAATAATCAATATGAGGCAAAGGACAACTTGTCACGAACAAAAGGTGTACTTATTCCTTGAGCAGCTTGACCCTATGACTTTATGGCATTCAATAAAACATTTACTGGTCCAGACAGCTATGAAGCCTAATCATTTTGGGTTAACTATGTTGGTGGAAATTTTGTTTATTGACACATTTTTCTTTACCTAAAACTGCATGAGCATACACTTCATTCAAAGCCGTTTTCTCGAAAACGCTGCCTGCTACTGGTTTTGTTGATTTCTTCACTGCGTATATACATCCATCTAACCTATTAACACATTTATAGACTGATCCAAACTGTCCTCTGCCGATCAACTCCAGTTCTAAAAACTCCTGATGATATCTAGATATATTATTTTCCTAAAAACAAATTTCTCTAATTAAGTGTTTTTAAATTATATACTGGTAGATATATTTTCACATAAATATATATCAAAAAAACAGTTTTGAACACATTTTAACAATATTTACCTGTAAAGCTACTCTCTTCGTTGGTTGTTCAATTTCTACATCTGACGCGTCACTTTCATTCAAATCAAATTTGGGAGGCTTAAATTCTGGTGAACCCAAAAGGGAGCGGATTGACCTTGTGCGCTTTTTAGATAGTAACATACCTGAAATATTTAAATATTAACCATAACCATGGCAAACAAATACAATTTAACAAATTTTAATAATAATTCTGATATTGGTAAATACAATTTCCTTTTCTTAAAAGAAATATCAGTGATTCTTCCAAAATATTCTAATATAAATCTTTTTAAACCAAAAAATTGGAAAAAGCATAAAATAAATAAGAAATATTATTCATGCCTAGAATTTATGAAAACAAAATGGCTATTAGAAGTCTTACCATTTGGTGTGAATGGATTTACATTGGCTGTGGGACGATCCTCTCTTTTGGCATAAGCGCTAGCTACAGCCCTGGGTTTATCACCAAAAAGCCTAGTTCTAGGTATTGGAGTAATAGCAGAGGAAGACTTCTGAATAATTGTCTTTGGTGTGAGTGGACTATCAAAAAGCCTTAAGGCCCTGACTCTTTTGTATGGGGGACTAAATGACAAATTCTTTGGTCCTGGTGTTCTATTATTATTATCACATCCAGAAAATTCTAATTTTCTCGGTCCTGGGGTGGCTTGGGGGCTCGAATATGGTAAATTATCGCTGGATAGTTCGAAAGACATTTCACATCCTGATGAGGAATCAAAATCTACAGTTTCATTCATTTCTTGTTTATCCCGAGCATACGACATATTTACCGTGTAATAAAATATCACTTGTTGGTTTTTCTTAATCTATTCTATAACTTTATCACACTTTTAAACAAAAAAAAACCCTTACTCTCTTCTTTCACAACAAACACGCCACTTGTACAATGCTTAAAAACGGTTATTTTGTAGTTTACGCATCTGTATTCAATTACACCAATCATAAATAATCTATCAAAAACAAACATGGCTCCTTCGTTGCTATTGGTTTAAATAAAAATCTTCTAATTCTTTGTGTTTGTCGCCCTCTAGCAAACACCTAAAACAGTTTCAAAGAGCGCTAAATTTAAATTGTTAAATTAATTTCTATTTATGTATATTATTTCTATATATCTCTATATTTCTACTGTTTTCTACTACTTCCCTATACTTCTCTACTTCCATCTCATTTTAGAATAACAAATGGAAAGTTTTAAAAAGTAAAGCCCCTTGTTTCCAACGGTTTTCTTTCACTAAAATTATAACGTTTGTTCAGTTTGTTGGCAAATATGACTCATACTCGTGGCATTTTTTAAAAATTACAAAAATTGATCCTGTATAAATATTTGAAATTTAGGTAAGGACCCTTATTAGTTTTTTAATTCTTTGTACAAATCATATGACAACTTATAAGGACAAAGATCTCGCTCTACCTTTTGTCTCCGTTCTTGTTCTTGGACATATGTCTTGGTCTGGGTTCAGTATATATATATTTTATCTATGGTCTGGGTAATTAATCTATGGACATATGCATAGATCACAGCATAGATAAAACTGTGTTTATCTATGGATATATATGGCAAAAAAGTTGGAATTATATGACCATGGCCAACGAATATATATAGAGTCGATAGCATTGGCTAAGAATTTTTAACTATATTCTTGAGCCATGGCCTTTCGTCATATGGCTATCAGATTCTGTCATTCCATCGTTTTATTTTCTTTGGTTTTCAGTTATTGTTATTCACGGTCTTTTTAAAGACCGTGATTGTTATTGACACTTTTGACATTTAAATTTATAAAAAGTGGAAACGGAAACTGAAAAGTGATTTGATAGAAGAGAAATTTGTACATTATTCATTATTCTTATCTTTCTTATCTATGGTATATAAACAATAGGATATCAGAAAGATATCTACCTACCTACCTAATAGTTTATACCTTTAATTACAGGTATCAGCTGCTTTCATATTATGGAAAAATATTAACTGGTTAACAGGGTGAGCAAATAAGCCTGAAATAATTTAAAAAAATGGTAGACATTTCCGTTGACGTGTCTGGGCAGATGGATCCTCCTCTAATAATTAATGAAAAAAAGAAATTCTCAAAGTAACCATAAAATTTCATGCAATTTTGACATATTTTTCAAAATACTTTTTTTTTTAGTTTTTTACAAATACCTACTCAGATACCTGATCCAAAAGAATGGATACAACAGCAAAGGCAGAATGTAAGGCCTTGGTTAATTTTTATACAGACCTCGCATTTTAAAGCTCCACCTTCGATACCGAGATTAGGAAAGCGTATAATGAGAAATATTGAGTACTTTCAAGCAAATTATTTATTTGTATTTCTGGGCTTAGTGGTATACTGCTTGTAAGTATTTTCAGTGAACTATAAGTAAATAAATACAAATCATTAATTCTAATTCGCCTATACATTAGAAATGTAGGTATTTCTTGACCTGAATTCTAGAGATATAGGTACCATACCACAAACATAAATTGGCTGTAAGTTAGTTTTCTTTAGATTGCATTTAGTGTTTTTTTTTATAGACATATCTATAGAATACAGGTCCTTACTGACCAGTCAAAATATTTCTCGGATCAGTCAGAATTTTAGCTTCATTTTGATTGTAGGAATTTAAATATTACTTTTTAATAACTGGCCCCTTTGTCTTAAGATTATGTTTTGTATATTATTTATACTGTTTGGCAGCTATACATCATTACACATTTTGAAATTGTCAGCATTTTTCAATTAAAAAAACTCCAAATTGACCCTGAAGGAACTGCTTTGAATCATCTATCTGAACTTGAATATAACCTATAAATGTAAAACCGCATAATATTTAAATATTTATAAGGTAATCAATCTTGAAGCGAAAGAAACTTTTTTTTGTTTTTCTATATTGATTTAAATAACATTGTTATGCCTTTTTTAATTTTAGAATAACCTCTCCCCTGATTCTGTTTGCGATAGCTGGCACGTTCTATGCGGGTTACCGACTCAATAAACGACGTGCTGAAAAAAAGCTGGTCTTGTTCGGTAAAGAACTAACTTTAGCGCAACAATACGGACTTGTGGCTTTATGCTCTATGCCAATTTATTATCTCGTTGGGGCACATGGAGCCATGTTTTGGGTCATAGGTGCTTCAATGGTTGTGATAACACTACATGCTTCATTTTATAATATTGAAGCTCTTGTGCCGAAAAGTGAAGATGGGTATCCATTGTTAGAAGAGGTCTAGCCAGCTTGACGGTACTTCATTCTAGAAAATTGTTTTTGTAATATACCTATTTTTTACCATTTAAAGGATATTAATTTTTTACTAATATTGTACACAATTTGCCAATATGGGATGTATATATTTTACTTATGGTAATGTTATTGTATATTATGTTTTTTTTCTTAAAAAAAAAAATACTGATATATAGGTATATAAAGCCATAATTGGATAGAATCCAAAACTTCAGATTTGTCTTTCCGCAAATGGAACAATTGGATAACCCGTGCTGATGTAGGCTTCTGTAGCAGTAAGATCAATTACTTAGTTGTATTTCTTAAAAAATTTGACTATCGGTAAACAATTTTCTTTGGAGTATTCTTCCTCGTTTACGAACATTTCTATAGCAAAGCAATAAGGAAATCCGATTCTTGGTGGGATAATTAAAACCAACAATATTTTTGTAATAGAAAGAGAAAAAATATTTCTCGAATAATAAAAGATAATCTTTTTTAAAAAAATCCTTTTATCGTCACGATGGTTTTGAATTAAAAAACTTATTTCATTTATAACTTCCTACAAACATCTTGTCACGTTCAAAATCTGTAATAGAAATTTCAAACTAATCAAATGAAAAATTTAAATCTTATTTCAAATTAATTGTCAAACGGTTGGTAATTCTGGAACTATAGAAATATGTTACCTATTTCAAAGCTGCATGCGGCAATAAAATAGTTCAACTTTTATTTCAATAATAGCTTGAGTTATCCTGTACTAACCAGTTGACTTTTATATTAATAGGTGCTAGCTATGCGGTTAAAATTAGGGAAATTTATCTCAAATAACTGCTATTACTTATGCACGATGCATTTGCAAATATATAACATTAACATAATCTAAGTGTGAAACATAAATAATTATGACAAAAACTGAGAAGGAACCACAATTTTAATAATGGATCTAGGAACTAAAACAAAATAATACATGATTGTATATAAGATTTTATAAATAATAAATATAAATTACATATACTTTTTTATACCAGTGTTTTATTACCAGTAATTACTTCTTTGTCAAATGTAGTAAATTATATCACAATAGAGATTGCTGCCATCTAGTTTTATTTTAAAATATTCTGTAGTATATTATATAATAGTAAATAGCATCATTGTATTATATTAGTATATGGTATGGCAGTTTGTTAATTTACCTTATTTAAAGCAAATTATAGGAAATAAAGAAATTTTGTTACTCAATATAGAAACAACCGTCAGAAAGATAAAAAAGCGATTAATTTTCAAGCATTTTTTATATTGACGTGATAAGGCTCGCTGAAAATTTGGCTACTGAACTATGATTTATTTGTACATAAATGTTAATCCTAATAACAAATTCATTATACTATCTTTTATCCTTATGTTTTTCAATTTTTTTTTAATTTGTACTTTTATATTTAACACTGTTACTCAAAAACTTTATAATTACAAGGATTAACGGTAGTAATTCATTTTTGAGGTGCAGGGGGTGGCATTATTATTTAATTGCAAGTTAATTAAAAATTACTCCCAATTTCATGTGGGATCTGCTATTCATCCACCATCCACTATCTCCGGAGTAATACTGCAATAATCTCTAGGTACTGAGCCACCCACTTGACATAACTGACGAGTTGAAAAATGAATTTGCAGAAAACAGGATCCCATAACTCTTAAGTATTTGTATAAAACATCTCGCATATATTTTAACACGGGATTTGTACATAACAGTGACGAAATACAATGGAAAGTAGTAAAGAAATCTGTGCTGTAGGTACTGTGCGTTTCACGAAGTTGTATCCCGGATTGGAATGTTCGGATTGTCAGGATTCGCTGGCAAATCCTGTGCGAGACTGGCACGCGCGCTTACATCACACCACCTCAATTTGTAGCGGTCCGTAACCGAGATGTGCCAATGCATTGAATTTAACTAATAATATGACGACGCTCCATACGTTGGAGATATATACTACCATTCCAATCCGGGATACAACTTCGTGAAACGCACAGTATATACATCACATATATCTCAAAATATGTTAATTTAATAACAAATAGTATTTCGGGGCACATTGCCCAGGGAGAAGTTGTTTTCGGTACTTTTTCAAATAAACAAATAGTATATTTTTTCAAAATATGTCCATTTCCATTAGCAGCATTATGGTGTGCAACCCCTACATGAATATGTTTGTGAGAAACAATCTATTGTATTTATTTGGGATACCCAATCTTTCAAATACAATTTTTGTATAGACTCGAATTAATTTATCTCTGGTAATATTGATCAACGATGGATGAGTGGAGGACCAGGCCCTTCTTTCATGAGGCTCTCTACCTACAGGTGCTCGCCTCCGATGTTCTGTACAAACATATTGAACATCTATTGTTGTTCTAACAATAGTGCCGGGATGAGGTAGGTTGGGGGTAGTGGATTTCGGATTTTTTTTATTATTTTAGAGGTGGTTTTTGGATTTTTTATTATTTAGGGGTGGGATGGTCTTGGGGTTGAAAATGCTGATTTTTTATTGCCCAGAGGTTTTGGATTTTTTCTTAGGGGCAGGATGATATGGGATTGAAATTAGGATTCTCGTTGCTTGGATCTATTTTAGGTTAGGGGTGGTAGATATAATTAAGGGATGGATGACTGTACTAATATTGCTCGGTTGTCAAAAAAAAAAAGAATAGCAAAAGACTTGTTTTTCAGTAGTCGACATACAAATTTTTAATAGCTAATCTGTTTTTAATAGCTAATAAGTGCTAAACATTTACACAGATGAAGATAGGCAGAGCAATTAGGTAGACTTAGTGTTAGTAAACCAAATGTATCTATTAAAAAAGATATAGAACCTCTGATAGAATGTAATAATCTTGGTAACAATCCTTACGTTATTGTGAGAAAATATTTTATCGAAATAAATATAAGTAATAAAATATCCAGGATATTCTGTTTAAGTAAAACAAAACAAAAAACCTGACATTTAAGTTTGAGCACGTACTTTCTTGCATTTTAAGTAAGTTCTGTGGGGGATACAAATTGGGCTAACATACTTTGTTAAAAAGCTTTGGCAATTTTTTTTTCATTACTATTACCTTCCTAAATTTTCTTGGCATCCTCTACAATAATAATGTATGATTGTGTTACTCAGAATGTCATTTTCGCAATTATGAATGTATTTTTAAATCAGCATCAGTTTGCCATTTACCTACTACAAACAAAAAGGTTATTTTTAGAGTAATCATAGTGGAGGCGATCTCAGGAGTAGGTACTGGAACTTTTGGGACCTATGCTAAAAATAGAATGCAGATTGACATTAAAAAATAGAAGTTCTGAAAACTTTCTATAGATTGTTCTCAAAGAGCAAGAATCATTCTAAATTTTAAATGATAAAAATTATTTTTGAAAATTAATAGTAAGTATTTTGCATTTTATATATAACACATTCTTCAATAACCAGTCTTTAAGTTTTATTAATAAGTAAATTTTTTTCTTATTTATTAATAAGTAAATTAGATATAACGAATTAATTAAAAGGCAGGCACTATTCTTATTTCATCTACGAAATGAAATACAAAATTTATAGAAAATATCTTTATTTTCTCTTAGAAGAAGGCATTAATAGATCAAATACATCACTAAAAAGCAACGATTTGAGTTTTCGAACTAGAGAAAATCAACGATAATTTTGTACAGTACAATATAACTATTAATGAAAAATCTATATTTACAAAAAAAAAAAAGGTCACTTCAAATATCAAAAACAAATTCGCGCAAAATTTCAACAAATAAAGTTAAGAGAAACCTTTTTATAATGGTAAGATTGTTGATAAAATATTATTGGAAATAATTCTATACCAAACTGTACATGATATTAATATAATATGCAATTAATTCCGAAAACGATGAAAATTTGATTAACAAGAAAAGTAATAAATTAACAAAGTAATAACAAACTGACATTTTTCCAATATAACTATTCTGAAAAAACATTTTGCTAGCTATATAAAATATATTACAATATTATAAAAAGCTGTGTTATAGAAATTAAAAAATAACTATACACAAAATATATACCCTGAACTTTACAAACTATTTCATTATTTGATACAAATATTCATGCCTTGTCGATCCAAAAAAGCTCAAAAAATGTTGATTATTCGATTAAAATTGTAGGTATACAATTTATTTTACATATTCAAAAGGTACAAGTGCTGTACATTTTATTTATTTAATAAATTATGCAAAATAATAAATATTTATATGGTGACGAATTAACATTTTTAGAGGCTTTTGAACGATCAACGGTTCCATATCTAAATGAGGTTAGGGTTAGGATGACACATAGCACTTGTTTCAAAGTAGTTAAACAAGTGCAAGAGGATATAGGGAATGTTTATAAAACATTTGAAAATAATTACTGTCATAAAATTTATTTTTCTAAATTTGTTACCCTCCAAATAGAAAAGGATTTTGGTCATTTGTTGTGAAGGCACTTTTTATGAAAGAAAAAAGAATAGATGAGTATCAAACAAATGGCAAAACATTTATTTAAGTCAATATATTTCAGTTCTGTTATCAATATCATAACATACATTAAAGAAAACATGGATATTCACTAATTATTAGGGTTTTTTAAAACCTACGAATATATCTGATGCATTCAGTAGATGACGATAAGTTTAGATGCTAATAAATTTACTAACTACCCAACTAACTCCGAGGAAATTTATTTATTCAAATAGGTATTCTATTAGATAAGTCAAGAGTTCTTCCATTTCTTTAATAACCAAGTAATATGTATTAGGTATAAGTTTGTTACCAACAGGTACATAGGGACATACTGGGCCCTATTCTCATATGGCCCTGTTCTCATAATAACGTCTTATTTTTGAGTATTTGATAATATGACCATATGAACAAAATATTGACATTTAAACAATTAAAATATCAGCGCAATATAAAATTATTAATGCAAGTAGTCCAAATAGGTACATACTTCATGTAAAACAGTAGGTATTTCTATTTTTTGATTTGACATATGGGTTTGTTTGTAACGCAACGAGATATTAACTGATATTCCCTCTACAAACACTGAAGTTTCTACCATGAAACATACAAAATTATGTGAAAGGTCATTCACTTTAAGTTTAAAGTGATGTAATTTTCAGTTAATTAATTGTTGTCAATATTCGATAAACAAATGACCAATAAATTACCATAGCATTAGCCATTTACAAAGTGTTTTATATTTGGCAACCCTTCTCTGTGTTGTCAAGTTGTTATTTATTTATATTGCCTATTTATTGCTTGGTGGTTTTTTAGTGTTTCGTTCTGCTTAAATTTTGATTGTGTATTTTCTACTTGTTTTCTAGTTATTCACTTTATTTATATTAAAAACAGTTCTTCTGAGAACTAAAATCCTGTGATCCTGTGAAATTTTTCAAACTACCGCCTGCAAGGAAGTTACATCTGACATTTGACCAGATAACGTCACTTTAAACTTAACGTGAATAACCTATACCTTAATTTTACTATTAGAAACTTATTTAGAAAACACAAAAATCTGATCATATTTAGGCATAAAAATTTTTATTTGCAGTTTTTATAGGTACTTACTTAATTTTAAAAACCGAATTAAGTAAAAAAAAACATCATATTGTTAATATCTATTCGAGTTTTGATTTCACCTACTTGAAGCACTGTGTTGTATCCATATTTGCAGTGGTTTATAAAATCATAAGTACTTACCAGTAGCTTATAAGACCTTAAAATTTTTTGAGTTTGTATCTATTCAAATGTTTTATAAACGCATAAAAATATCGATGTGAAGGGGGCAGGGCACGTAAAATACATAATGAAGACTAGCATTTTAATCTATAATAACATATGGCAAAATTTTTAAAATTTCACCAGTATAGGAGGGTGTTTCAATGACTTCATGCCATTCTCTGAAACTATTATCACTATCAGGTTTCGCTTCATCACCTGTCCGTTCAATAACTTCACTTTTCACTATATTGCTCTCACCGCCTATCTCTGACACACTGTATTTCCTAAAATTTTCACTCGTGAAGTCTTTCACATCTTTCGGGATTCTTTCTAAATTTACATTAGGCACTACATTTACATATAAACCGTTTTCTTCTAACAGTGGTCCTGGTTTGGGGGGACCTATACTAAAATTACCATTAACATTGGGTATGTAACTGCTGTGCAACCTATGTGCCTGTTCTTCAGTCACACAACCCAAATTATATTTTTGTGTTAAATGGTTTTTCGCCGGACAATTGTGGTCATCTACCACTTCAAACGTGTAGTCTACATTTATTTCTGACTCTTCTTCTACAGAAAAGTCAGGCTTGCTTTCCTTTAGATAGCACATACACATTACTTCTTCGTCTTCCAACAAGACTGACTTATCGATAGGGGGAAGTTGCGCTAAGGCCTCTTCTACAGTTAATGAAGTTATTATATTAATATTCCCTGGTTCAGTCTCTTGTTTCTCTGGTTTTCCCTCAATTTTTATGTCTTCCTCTTCTGGATCAACAACATCTATGACTTCTTCTTCTTTTTTTATAAAAGAATTTTGACTAAGCAGACTTTTGTCGTTGATTACAGAACCCGATTCTATCACTCTTTCATTTTTCTCTAACTTGTATTTGTTACGTTGAAAGTTTTTATTTCTATTGGCATTTGTATTTAGTTTTTGGTCGATGATTGACACACGCTCTGTTAGCTTTGCTGCCTTTTCCATCAGATCTTCCTTAGGTTTCATATTTAAAGAATTAATAACAGCACTTGAATTCTTGTTTTGTAAACTGGCAATCAGCTCTTGGGTGGTCTTTACCTTGGAATTGCCCCTAGAGACTGCCAGTTTGCTTGTAAACGAACTCTCAGCCTCATCTATTAGGTTCTTGTGATTTTTAGACCCTTTTTTTCTGCCACGCTTTTTCGGCATTTGTTGATCTAAGTGCGGATCATGTTTTTCTGGCATACTAGAATTAGAGTCGGAATTTATTAAAATCACATCTCGTTTTGGTTCCGTTTTCACAGCAGCTATCACATCTTTAAAACTTGAGTTGGAGTTATCAGAGAAATCCAACTCTGACATACCTCCATTAATTTTGGCCCGCTTAGCATTAATATTGTCTATAATATCCTTAGCTGGGCGCTTTTTTGTCTTCAACTGGTTTAAGTTCACATCTTCTTGTGGTAAAGGTGGACTTGGCTTGATTTGTCCATTTGATTCCACAACAAATGCATTCCTCCATTTTTTTACTAATTCTTTTGCTCTTCTAGATAACGCCTCATCTGAAGTTTTCCTCCTAAGTTCGTTTATGTATTTTCCCAGTCTGGTGGTCTACATAACAAACAAAAAAACTAGATATAAAAGGAATTTGATAACAGATAACAATTGATGAAATTCACGATGTAGGCAACATCTACGCTATTCAGTGACTCATATTTATCTTTCGGCAACATTTACAAATTCGTGAATTTCACCAACAGTGTTGCGGGCAAATTTCAATAATGCAAGTGACTTGAACACTCTTTAGGTAAAAAGTGTTAGTAACATTTCACAGAATTGTTTAAATCTTCTGAGCTAGATCTATATATTTCTCATTTGGAGTGGTGAGAGAGTATGTATTAATAATATTGTTCAGAGGACTAGAACTATGACATTCGTTTCTCTGAAATTCCTCCTAGCTCTACAGTAGATTCTAATATCTTTATATTTTATAAACAAAAATAAGGGGTTAGAATTGGTAAAAATCAAAGCCGTTAGTAACAAAATAACAAAGTAGATATTTGGACAAGATTTCTTTAGGTTTTACAGAATTATTTATGGCCGAGGTCCTAAAAAGTTAATGTAATAATTTAACAAAATAATCATACAAATTTTGCATTATATACATATTTGAAGGGATTAAGACTAAAAATATATAAGAGTACAATTTTCTGTAAACCAGAATAAATACTAAAACTCAAACTCAGTCAATAGACGAATGATTTACTGTAAAATCAGCCCATATCAATCATCTACTTGTACTAGTAGATCTTGTCAAAATGCTGTAATAATGAACTGTGTTAAAACTAACATTAATTTGTTTATACTTATGGATGTATTTTATAAATATATTTTGTTAAGTTATACTTATTTGAAAAATGTACCTAATCAAAATACAAAATAAATCCAATAACTCTTTTAATATACCTACCTTTTTAAATAAATATGCTTTATATGAAATAAATTAATCGATTTATAAATAGTATCGAAGAACAATGTCAAAAACTCACCTCCAGTAATTCTTTGGTAATAACCACTTTTTCCAAAAGGGATATGATTTCAGTGACTGTGGGCATATCAATGACCTGTAAAATACGTTATAATTACAAAAACTCCTGTCAACGTGTGGGAAACACCCTGTGTTTAATGGACTGTACTGCACCCTCAGAAAGATTGACATTTCTAATCACATGAATAGCACTTGTTGAAATATAGTCAAAAACGGCTTTCAAAACGAATTAATGCAATTTCAAGCAGCGCAAGGAAAATATATAGGGCAATATTCCCAGTACATTCAGCACTTACTTAGGTATGTCTTCTTATGTAAAACAAGCTGACTGACGTTGCGAAATATTTCTAGATTCGTTAAAAAAATTCGCAATATTATTGAAAATAAAGGATAAAAATAGCATAGGAACAACAAATTAGCCGACACTCCTAAATTATTTATATTTATTTACATACTTTGGGCATAACGAGTATAGTACAGTCCACCTGGTTTATGAAGACACTAATGGTGTTCACAAAAATCGCGAAAAATCCAGTAAAACTGTATTTTCCTTACATTGTAATTACTATCCAGTGAACGAAGTAATCTCTGTGTTAATTCTGTTACGTTATTCTGCATTTAAAGTCGGTTTGTAACGAGAAAACCGAATATACTTTGATAGAACTTTTCGTAGTTCCTCTCCACAGCAATGGCGCACATACATTGCGCTTTGTGCAGTTCTCAGGTCCGCACTGTGAAACGAGGAACATGGAGCACCCGAAACGACTGAGTGGGGATCGGCCGAACGAATCCCGACGAGATCTGCGCGTGCCCCTACATTACGTCACCAAAACATGATAAACGAAAATATTCCCAGATGACTCATCAATTTGTTACCCCTCTCCTCACATAAATAGGTTTAGAAGATGATTTTTTAATCATTTTGTTGAGGAATGTTACAGCTTATTTGAGGATACTGTCTAGACAAGTCTTACATGTCACGAGAATATATTTTTACGACCAATGAGGGCATATCAAAATTAAAATTAGGAACAAAATGGCAAGTGACATAAGGATTAATAAAATGCTATTCTCTTGGAGATTTTTTTGTCGTTCTATTGCATGATTGTAAGTTAATAGAGCGGGACTTTTTTAATTTAAGTGGTACAGTTAACTGTGAAACATGTATTTTTTGCATTCCATCTAGAAAATTTCACTCGATATAAAGTCATTGACGATCGTCGAAAATGAATAGGTAGGTATATTTTTTGTACTCTCGTTTTAAACTTTCATAAGGTGCCACTGATCGGTCAAATATGAGTTAGTAGGTAGTCAGAGTAGGCACCATCCAACATATCTAGTCTCTAGTTATACATACTAGCATATATATACCTAATTATAAAACATATTATACCTACTATAAAGTTATACTTATAACTATGTATCTATTCGAATTTTAATTTTGTCACAGAAAAAAATTATTAAATGTTTCTTCTATACAGGGTGTTTCCCAAATAGAGGTAAAAAATTCAGAGGTGTGTCTGTAGCCAAAAATAAGGTTTTTTTTGTTATACAAACCTGGGATCTTTCGCCAGCAGTTATGCTATAGGGTGTCAAATATAAAAAAAAAAATCAGTTTTTAATTTTTTATTTGTAAATCGTTTGAGGTAATAAAAATAAGATAAATAATTAAATATGACGAAGCTTCTCATTATTTTTGTTTTGCATGGCCTTATTAAGATATTTTTAAGTATTGTAAAAATGCACTTGGTCAAATAAATCAATTTGGTCTCTAATTGGTTTGGAATAGAAAAAATTGCAAAGAGACAAAAAGTGAAGATAAGTGCATATATGACACTTATTTAATTTGTAATATTGTACAGGGTGATATATTTTTTGATAAATCATAACTGGTGATTCCCACGCTCTACCACCGGTAAGTTTCTAAAGCCGCTAATTTTTTGTTTCATACCCACTGACATACTCAATATGTATACTGCATTTGGTTAAATTATCTCAAACGGTTTAGAAATTAAAAAAAAATGATTTTTTTTTTATTTTTGACACCCTTATTTAGCTTGACAACGGCTGCCGTAAAACCCCAGATTTATATAACAAAAAAATGTTATTTTTGACCATAGAATACGCCTCTGGATTTTTGACTTCTATTTAGAAAACAGCCTGTATTAAGGTCCATTTTTTTTTATAATTGGTTTGAATAATTAATTGTACAGACACTAGTAATTGCTCTAACACCACACTATTTTGGGGATTATTAATTATTACTGGAGATAGACTCTTCAACTCCTATATCAATGTAGGTATTTCTTAGAGAGTCCCATCAAAAAATGAAATAATATAATAAGGGTGTCTTATAAAAAAAATCCTTGTTTTAGTGCTGACCAGCTTTTCATAAAAAAAAACTATACGGGTTCGGAACAAAAGAGCTTGAGATTTTCCGTATACCTTTTATCTGAAGCGTTTAATATTTTTTGTGAAGATGACAATAATGTGAAAAAAATGGCAATCTCCCGGGTTTAATCCCTGTAGTTATATGTATGTGGTTTTCGTAAACTTGATCACATTCTCTTTAGATATTCTTCTTGTCAGTAAGTTATTTAATTCCAAATTTCCAGTAACAACTTATTAAAAGCTTACTTATACCAACTTTTTAATTTTAAACTTCTCCATAGCTGCTATATCTGGTGAAAATATAAACAATATTGGGCTGGCACAACAATTGTATGACCTAACATAGAATGATCTGATGTACTTGATTAGTGTAAAGGTGCATTCAAACGGGCAAATAAAAAGAATATAAAATTAGAAATAATATCAACCAGTGACACATTCTATTCTGTTGTCTTCCGCAGCAAATCGAATCAATTTTTCAGACAATGCACCGTTTTGTTTTTGCCTATTAATTGGCCTAAGTGTGATTTTGTCCTCGTATATGGGTAAATATACATATATAATTAACAACAGTTTGCCTTTAAGGTACATGCAAAAAAATAATTAATAACTATTGAATAAGTACCAAGTTTTTTCAAAAAGCTATGTAAACAAAGCAGTTTGTATAAAATAAAATAAAATAAGAAAGGTATAAAAGTTAACCAACTATTATTTTATTACTTACTTTATTTTTATTTTATGAAACTGTAACCAACTACTATCTTATTTTATATATTACATATTTATTTTATTTTATTTCGCTGCTTGATCCACCTTTACTAACTTTTACGCAAAGTGCAAAGTTTTATACAATTACCTATAAATAACAACAGTACATCCTACATGAAATTTGTGTAGAATTTTACGTAGAATCCTGAAATAAAATAATGTACAGGGTGTTCCGTTTAAAATAACGAAGATGACATCAACTTCCGGTATAACCGGAAGCGTTAGATGGACGTCATTCTCAATTAATATTGAGAATGGCATGTTCGAAAACACTATTGCCAAAATTTCCAAAATTAAAATCAAAGTTGTCTCTGAAATATGTCTAATGTCTTGTCACCGTGGGACACTCTGTATATTCAAATCATACCGGACTGCATGTATGTGTGTTAAAAATATACTATCATTTTAGTGAAGAATTATGTTTGGCCATATGCCATATTATTATTGTTTTAATGCTTTGGAATATAAACTATCTTGGAAGGGAAGGAAGTAACGTACTAAGAAACTTTACCGAAACTGGGATGTGTTTTACTTATTCAAAAGGTTGCATATTCATATTATACTAAAACATTACACAACAATTTATGATTCACGTCGTTGATAGTGTTTCAACAAAAATTTTGCTAATTATTAAAGTCTACTTAAAATTCAGCTGAACAACGATTACTACGTAGACCTTTTAAGATTTTGTTTAATCGATAATTGTGTCGATGTATGCTTGATTGAAATCATTTTTATTTAATGCAGGCCTGTAGGACCACTAAGTTTATGCCCACTGCTAAACTAACAAACTGGTAATCACGTCTATAAATGCATTACAATGTACTTACCTCCAATTGCTCCACACTGCCACTACAGTCATATTTTCATCTTTAAACATCGAGACACAGCATTTGTACACTCAATTCTGAATTTGTTGTCTTAAACTAGACATTTTAGCTGCAAGAGAACAAAAATAAAATACAAATTTCAACAATATGATATATTTGACTAGCATTGTACATAATTAGTAGATAATGTCTAACAATTATACAATATTTGTACAGGACATTTAATATCCATATTGGCACATTAACATTAATTTCATTATAGTAGGTACCTTTGAAAACAAAAAACAACTTTATCATTATCAATATCAGACTTTTAAAATCTTCAGTAAACCAAATTAACAACTTTTATTATTGCAATAAAAATTTATTTATAAATGTAAATAAAGATCACATATATTGAAAATAAATTCAATAAAAAAGTTAAAATAATGCTTATACGATGGTATAAACAACGTGCTGCATGTCAGTATGCTATTCCAGTAGCTACCAATGTTTCCAGGATTTGAGAACATATGTGCTTGATTTCTGGGTGCGATCCACTGTAGTTCATAAGATCATTCAGTAGAATGTGCCCTCTTTCCTGAGTAAGCATTAAGCAGTATCTTGTAGCTGTAAGAAAAAATGGCACATAAATAACTTAATACAAAATTGAAACGTCTTTATTATCTACATATATCAATCTATAATATTAAAAAGCTTCTATGCCGATTAAAATGATTATTATTTATTTTACCAATAATGTACATCAAATACCTACTAATTTGTGAAACTAAAACAAATAAAATAATAACAGCGAATAAGTTTTCTGAAGAGCAGACATTATTATACAGTTAGTTTTATAAAAATAAGGCAAAAATAAATACAAATATTACTACACGTTTAATTTTCATTTAATTTTTAAAGGCAATATTCTCAGAAATTACGAATATATGCATTAGGTACTGTGACAGTAATTTACTGTACTAATCAGTGATTAATGTTGATCAAGCTGATCAAGAAGCATTTCTATTGCTCTGCATAACTTGAAGTAAAAAAATTCAGGGTGTTTCATTTGAAATAAAAAAGTTTTTGCTGTTTGAAACTGAAGTGTAACGTGAGTAATGGAACACTTTGTATATTATTCTCGAATTTATTTTAACTGCAGAAGGTAGCACATCTTATGCTCTTTCCACATGCCAAAGAACAAATGAAGATCTTGTCTATGAAAAAAGTTATAAACGTTTGTACAAACGCTTGCATCTGTAAACATTTTTATAAAACGTCCAATATTTGCGAAACCGCTGATTTGGGTCTAGGGTATGCTACATTTTTTCGATTTAAAATGTTGAGATCTTTCCGAAAATGCATGAATATATAGGGTGTTCAAATTAAAATAAGAAAGTTAATTGTGCTACAGAATTGTGAACTGAGCACCCTGTATACTTGGTAATATTTTTGCAAAATGCAAAAAAGGTACAAACAGCTCCTATGAAGGAATTTTTTTTCTATCTCTAGTAACAACGGAGTTATAGAAGAAATACGCGCTAAAAACTAACCCTGTATATAAAATATGATACATTAACAATTTTTTATGTTTTATATTTTACTATAACATAATTAAATAATAAAATAACTAAACACAAAAATACTTCTTTCATTGAGGCACAAATGCTCACACAATGCCAGTAATATGATGATCATACTTAAGGGAACAATTATATACTATTTATTGCATAGGTAGGGAGCGTCTCAAGCGGTTTTAGCAACATTCAACGATTTTAAGATAAATTACTTAAATATTGAACAGGTTCCCATATTATTGTCAATTTTGAATAGGTTCTACTAGGTATATTATGTAAGATTTATTATTATTTTATTTAATTATTTATACCATAAATTTATATAATTTATATATAATAATGCCACCCCAAACCACGTTGCATTAATTTCGACATATTTTAAAATTAATTTCTTTGTTTATTTTCCATTTATTTTTGCACTTAATCAAAAATAAAATATTAACCGAATTGAGACACGTAGCCTTTTACAAAGCCGGCTAAAATGTTGAGTTTTTAGCCAGCTAAGAATAAATTTAAATTTCCTCCTAATAATCATTTTGCATTCCTAAAAATTTCAATTTTAACTAATTCATTAAAAAAAACAAAACTTGTGAAGACTGGAAAGTAAATAAAAAAAGGTTGTAATTCGTACTCTTATTATTAGTTATTTCTTTTTTATTTCTGTTATTTAACTTTGGCCCATTTCTGTGACTAAGGCTAATCACTGACGCCAGAAAACAAGCAACTCGCAGCCTGGAAATTTTGCCAAACCCTCACTTTTGTAACAAGGTAGGGATTTTTACATGCCTATTATTTTATAGACAAGGGATATCTGGCTTTATCTCCTATCCACGGGATGGTACCCTAATGTTTTCTCTAAGAAAATAAACACTTGGAATCTATTTTTTACGACTCATTTGACTATAGTAATTAATTAATAATTGATTTGATCACGTTTAGACATCGATCCTATAGTACTAGATACGGCATAGGATATTTAAGAGCATTGAGATTGTTTTGTTAACGTAAAGTCACGGACTTGGAGCTCTGCGGTATGAGCGGGGAGTAATGTACGCAGCAAAGAGCCAATCCCTTAGTATGCTCGAATAAAGAGCCAATCAAAAGTATCAGAAATAAGGTACCTAGATATCCCCCCCCCCCTTGAAGAAAACAAATCACCCCAAAGCCGTATCTAGTACTATAAGATCAATGCGTTCAGATCATATATCTTCAATTTCTTCGATGCTGTAGGGCTGTCTGTTTTAAATTTTTGCCATTGCTTTTTGACAAAAATATTTGAGGCAGGTTTCCATTTGATGAGTTGTGTGGACAAATTATTAACACGTTGACCGCGATATCGGTCTCCGGGGACCAATATCGCAATTTGTCCTGGTGTGGACATACATTTTTTGAATTTCAGTTACTTTTTAGGTAGCTAGTTTTGGAATATCACAATAAAATAGTGTCGGACCTATACAGATGTATGAGAATGTGCCATTACGCACAACCGGTACTGTATCCAGTCGCGAGGCAAATAAAAAAGTCTCAAAAGTTACTAGTTTTTGTGAGGAATGTCCTAATAAACCTGGCATGTGTCTTCCTTGCTTTAATAAATTACACGCTTAATAACTTCGGGTATAATTTCGATACATTTTATACGTAAATTGTATTATTTAATCTTTAATGTGGAATTTTCACTTTTATTTTACAAAAAAGAATTCGTTTGTAATACTTTTTGGTGTTTATTATTATAAAATATTAAAAACTTTTTTATTTTGAAATAAATTAACTAACTAAAGATGTATAAAGTGTTTTATTTTAAGTCAAATTGATTATGCCATTCGGTACGGTACAGGTCGATGTCCTATATGGAGCAAAACTTAGTTTCATATTAGGTGTATTTACAGATTCCTACGATTATTTTTAGGTGTTGGTTAAAAAAAAAACCAAGATAGATGACGTCACATGACAACTTGTCTATCGGTCTCCGGTGACCTCTATCGCACCATGTTTAAGTCTTGTTATCGGTCTCTGGAGACCGATATTGCACTAGAAGGGATCATGCCATTTTGAATGCCGCAGTCAACTTGTTAAACAATATAAAAAAGTCTGATATACAGAACTACATTCTCTGGACTCTGGACCAGCCCAGGAACGACTTACGATGTTATAACTTTAACTACTATTTAGTACAAGAATAAGGGGAACCTGGAAAATCTTATTATAAAGTGTATAGTAGTAGTAATAGATCATTAGATTAGGTTTGGACTCTAGATTAATTAAATTACTTACGATTCTTTGTACAAACGTGATGAATAGCCCAAACAGCCCACAGTTGCACCTGATAATCCATGTCTATCCGCAACAGCGGAAAAAATGGTTTAAAACTCCTGTAGGCAACCATCTCACTTTCGGGAATTTTCCATTGGGAAACTGCGTTTTCTAATTCTGACAGCATCTCTCCCCTAGAGTGATTGGAAATCTTCCACTTTTCCTCACCATCCGACGCTAGATGAGCTACAATGCCGGCAGCAAAATAGCTGACGTCTATATTTTCAGATTTTAGTAAGTAGAAAAGTTCACTCATCAGAGAGTTGAGCATGAGGCTGTGCCGAAGCTCTGTTACTTCTGCTATGTTGTTTAACAGACCTGAAAGAGTCAATGTTTTGTATATAAGTACCCCCATGAAGGTCACAAGCATTAATATGATCCCATTCTCATTGTCATTTATCGCAGATACTGATTGGGCAAATATGTTAAAAGTACTATGTAATTCAGCTTGTTGGAGCATTACGTACATCAATAGATGGTGTTCTTGATTGTGCTATCCACATTACATACAGGTTCCCACACTGCTCGGCAATGGACATTATAAATAAAAATTTTTAAAAATTTTGTGTGTATATGAATAGAGCAGATTCCTTTTCAGATGATACTTAAATGAGGAATATAGTCATGTAGTATTATATTATATATTAAGTTGCCTACCTGAACTTATTATGTTTATGTGTTTTAATATCAAATCTATTTCTTCAGTAATCTAATCGATTATTAGAGGAAGAATGTGAAATTTATTTATTTTTTAAATTACCTTTTTACAAATTAAAATTAAATTTGAAGTGAATCTGCTTCTGCAGTATACAACGTAATATATTTCAACCAATTGAGAAAATAAAAATAAATATTCTTGTCATAACAAGTTTGATGTTTTGATCATGACTTAGTTATGATCGAAACAAGTCAAAAGCTGATTTAATTATTGTAAACAAAGAAAATATGATGTCCAAATATGATTTGGAGTGAAAAAACTATTTTATCTTTTAAAAATAAAATTTCTCTGAAGTGCTATTTGTCAATAATATCACTAAACTTAATAAATACGAAAAAAAAGGAGAATATTAGAATAGTTTCGCTAAAATGAAACAGCTTTCTTGAGCAGTAAACATAAAAATAATTCTCTTAGGCGTTCTATTAGCAATTTGCGCATGCACAGCAATGGTGATTTTGGTATTGACAGGGACTCTGTAGTCTCAATTATAAAATAAACGGCTATTTTCTACATGTAATAGAAATCTTATATATAAAATGGTAATTAACCCTTGCTTTGCCAACTTATATGCTATGATTATTTCCCACTGCCCTAGACAACCCCTTACCAAAGATTAAACAAAGCGTTAAAGTGCTTAAAATGTTAGTAACTTTAGATATGAAAAGATGTATCCAACTTATTGCTCTTATGACACTCTTTTGGGTATATCTTTTATTATTACAAATAGTTTCACCAAACTATATATATAAATGTATTTACTTATTGTTATATTTCCCTTCTTGATATCTACTTTAATTTTTTATAATTACATAGTTTGCAATTACATCTGCCACACTTTGTACACATCTAAAGTGCAACACCCAAGTAAAGTATTAATGACCCCAACTCTCTTAAACGACCTTTACTAAAACCTTACCTAAGACCTTGGTTTCTATAGTACAATCATCTTTGAATGTCTTTAAAACATTTAGAAACAAGTTCGCCCCGCCTTGCTCTAAAAACACCAGACATGTTGCAGCACTCTCATCTGTCAGATTCCACAGCGCACTTAAGGTGAATCTTAAGGTAATATCTGCAACTATGGAATCAACTCTACTCTGGACCATTGCCAGCAGTTTTTTCATATACTTTGGTGTGGCGCCAAGCTCTGAGGTCTGTTTCGTGCTAACCTTAGCTGCTAAAATGCTGCATATCGCCACTGCCATCCTATTCATATTAACATCCTCGAACTGACACAAAGCATCTAAAACTAATTTCGCGCATCTAAACCTATCAAAGTTAACTTCTTGCAATATCCGGTCACTACAAAGCGTTAACAAAGAGTTTTTTTGTAACTGAAACTCTTTGGGGAAAGTTTTCATTGCAGCCAGTGTCAGATTCACACCTTTGCTGAGCGCATTAGGGTGTATGTTTTTGGAGAGATCGCCACGAGTTAAGTTGTATAAGCAAGCTGTCGCGGCCATCTGCACACCGAATTTTCCTGAATGCGCCTCCATAACGGGTAGGACTAGGTTGAAAATGTCAGGCCTGGCTTCTTTAAATATGCTGGTTAATTGGAATAGATGGTATAATGCTTTTTGAACATAATTCGATCTGAAAAGTGAAATGTTATACAGTATGACACAGATTCAAGGTATACCCCTCTTACCCCCCCATATTTTTTAGATACAATTTTAAAATTTGGCATAAAGGTCACTTTTAAAATAAACTTTTGTCACTTCCGGTTTGCTGGAAGTAATACGAACTTTCGATTTTTATATGGAACCCCCTGTATATTATTATATTTTTGGAATTTACATCATTTTCTGAATCGAACAATATAACATTTCACCATCCCCAATAGTTATTTATTCTAATAAACCATAGCAACTATAAAAAAATAAGAGTTGGAGTCAAAAACATTCCATTCCTCTACTTAGAGGGTGTTAAAATTCTTCAAAGTGGTTATAGAGCTGTAATTTGTTTTTTGTAATACCACCATAATGGTACTAAGGTATCATTTGAAAGTACAATTAATAAGCAATCTACCCATACCCTTATTTTTATCTGTAGGACCAATAGAACTGAAATTACAGTTGAGAGAAGGCACTCTAAATTCAAAAATAAAATAAGAGTCCAAAAAGAAATTTGACAGCTGAAATGTCAGTTGCTACATCGTCGGATTCAAAAAATAATGTAGCTTCCAAAAATATAAAAATATAGAGGGTATTCCATATAAAAATCGAGAGTTGGTGTTACTTCCGATTAAACCACAAGCGGAAGTAAGGTAATTTTTGTGAAAAAGTGACCTTTAATAAGTACTACCGCCATGCCAACTTTGAAAAGTGTATATAAAAAAATAAGGGGTGAAAGAGGGGTATACCATGAATCTGTATCACACTGTATATGATACTTAAACATTAAGATATATAATTTTATAAGGAATAGGCTACATTCTTTCTCATCTGCTTTTCAATTAAGCAACTTAAACTTTGGATAATTACTTATTGAATTCTAGAAAACTACTTCTTCTTTGTATACTAGTTATACAAATATTTTGCACTTTGAATAAGCAACAATAGTATATAATTAATTGATATCCGATATATGATGTACTGAAGACTGAAAAGCTATTTCTAAGAAAGAAATAGTAGCTTTCCCCTTCTCTATATACTAGAGATGCTGGATGATGGACAGTTAAAATCCACAGAACCCACACCTAGTTGACATATTAAACCAAAAACATTATTGCACGTCATTTATTTTAAAAAATGTTTGAGACATTTACTATGATTTTATTAATAATGTTGCAAAATCATTGATTGCATGAAACATATTTTGATTCTCAACTTCAGAAATAGAATCAAATATTATTGCTGTTTTACAATGTGTCAGTATTTTACTTACCTTTCTTTATGCCTTTTTAAAGTAACTTTAATGTGCTCTTCATTGCCTAGGCCTGCTATAGTTAAATTCTGAGGGTAGTCTGCTCCAGCTAAATCTGAAAATACCGGGTCAAATGTTACAGAACATAGGACAATACCTAAAAATTCCAATTTGGGATGCGTTTCAACAAACTGCAGTAGAATTTGTCTAGATATCAAATCCCTCCAACCAGAGATATCTAATACCACGAGTTCAGGCAATATGTGTTGATTTTCTAATAGCTCTATAACCGGGCAGTCTTCGCTGTACGTTTGGCTGTCTATTTTCTCATTACAAAAACTTAAATCTAAATATTTTAATAGTTTTAGTTGTTCTATTGTTGATACCAAATGCTCAGCATGAGATAAATCCTGAAATTGTACATTTTATTTACAAAATTGATGGATCATAAAGAATTATAAAATATTACCTACTATTTAATATGTTAACTGTATGGATATTGTGATTATATGACACCCACGCATAGAACTTGCATGCAGATGCTGATAATAAATTACATGTTTAATTTTCCTCTTGCTTGATATTTTTATAGTTATAAAGTTTATATTTTAGTCTAAACTACATTGTGTTTCTTTTATTTTTAATTAGTTTTCCATGCCTTAATTATTGAAGATATTTATTTTTTGTCATCAATTAGAGTTTTGTTGTTTTATATTCTTTGATGCTTTTTGCAGTTTCTAATAGTTCTAATACAGTAGAGTTCTTCATAATATAATATTTCTATCCCTCATTCTCGTCTACATGATGAGCCCGGAAGTCAAAGACTTGTGGAGGAGGGAGCGGTGTATTATTATGTTACAGGCCGAGAGTGCGTTCTGTGACACACTCGGGTTATAACTATAACTACCATTTAGTACGAGAGTACGAGAATACTCATGTGGGAACACTTTTGTTTTATTTAACTGTGAATTAGGAAAATGTGTGTAGCAAATATATGACACACCACATGCAGGTCATCAAAATGAATCCAGATGCGGATCATATATATATTAAACAATCACAGCATAGAAAGGGTAAATACATCATTATACTCATCTACCTACCCACAGTTAACATTTTAAAGAGGTTTAGCTATTTGTGTACTTACACAAATTGACAAACTTGAAAGTTTTGAAGACAACATGGTAAGTGGCCTAAAGTCGGAAACTTGAGTCCCGGAAATATCTAGTTTCTCTAGTAATTTCAAATCCTCACAAATGATTTTGAACATTTTCTGATTCAGTTCTGTATACGATAAATTAAGACTCCTTAGATTCTTCAAATTGCATATCTTTATTATAAAATTATGTCGGTTTGTGTCAATGGCGCTAGACTTTGCGAAGTTTATATTCGTCATGTTTTCTACTGACCACTCATTTAAACAATCTGAAACATTTGCTGTTTTAAATTATTTCTATTATAACATATAAATTATTATAGCTGATTAGTGATTATTTATATAAAAAAATTAAAACATAAATATTGTGAAGTAAATTTTCTAAAACATGAAAAAATGGTAAACAGTAGCACTCATCTTATTAGTACCTAGGTACTGTTACAAAAATCTTTAAGATTAGATTGATTATACATTAGAAGTATTATTAATACTATTTATTATCTATTACTATTACCTACTATTACTACCTATTAGAAATATTATTATTACTTTTATGATAAAATTTGACTATAGGTAAGTACTTGAAAATTAGTAAAAACTGACTGGCATTATCAAGACACTTTTGTTTATTTAAATATTGATATTGTCTATTTGCAACACGTGTCACACATCAACTAGTGTTCATAGTTATGTATTTGCTGCAAATACCATCTGCTTAGTAGATTCATTGACTTTCTATGTAGTTCACCTAATTTCTGAATTTAATTTTAATGTAACCACTTGGTTATTTGGTATATATTGGTTACATTAAAATTATATACCATATGTATACTGTAAAATGCCATAATATGTATATATAATAAATACTATATATATATATATATATATATATATATATACCATACTACTATAGAATACTATATATTCTAATATATTCCTAGAGTGCTTTAACTTTAACTACCTATATATTCCTCCTGAAAGTTGTTTTACTTTCTACCACTATATTTCTATATTTCTCTGATTAAGTCAAAATTCAAATTAATATGCATATTCTTCTTTGACTATAGTTTAATATCATAAATATAACAAATTGAAAACTCGAATATATAAACCTATTGTAACACCACATTTTAAAATTTTTATTATTTGTATTCTATATATTATCCTGGATATTATCACATTATACTTACCAAAAATTTCCCCAATACTAATTCCTTTTAAATTAATACATTCCAAGTCAACAATTTTATGTTGCTTAAAAATATGAGCTCCTCTTTTCGACAATTCACAGTTTTTTAATTTCACATTCCGCAACTTTGTATTGTTCTCTGTAAATAAGTTTAGAGTTGCATCAGCCAGATGTCCTTTCTCACAAAATTTTCTCAGTAACTTTTCAGATATCTCAGTAATTAAAAATATTTCAGGGTCTCGAAATACATAACGTATTTCATATAAAAAATAATCTTTGTCAGAATCTATTTTTTCCCATAAACCTTCTTTCGATTTTTTCTGAGGCGCTGCGTAGGTCATAATATTATCGCAAATTGTGTCCAGACACAAATCTTCTAAGGTATTTGGGCTTTCAAACATGTTTACCAAAATTTCTAACCTCTTTGTTATGATGGAAAAACAAGAATCCTTGGTGTCACATTGAGTTTAAATTAGTAAAAAATATTAGTAAAAAAGTTTTGATACTAATTTTAAGAGTTCTCGTCAGTTATTAATAATCTTATTTAAAAGAATTGACAAAAATAACTTATATTTTACTGCCATATCCTTGTCACTTGTCACCACAAAATTGTCACTGTCAATCGTCATCACAGCACAGAATCTCTGTCAATGTCAACCATAGATAAAGGGACTGTCAACAGTGTTTAGATGTCAACGCTGTCACAAGCTGTACCGTCACCATAGAAAATGGCTGAAACCCACCTGTCAACCAAAGAAAATATATGGAAAAATAACATTAAGATATCATACTATACTTACTACACTGACACTATATTTTCATCAGCTGATTTATATCAGTGCAGTGCAGTATATGTATGTATGTACATAGTTTAATGAATATAGGAATTATTAAACTGTGGTATGTACGTACAAACAAGGTACAAACTACAAACCCGTACAAACAACGTACATTTTTGTGACTGTGATGTTAGGTTAGGGTTAGGTTCAAAAGTCAGTGGGCCGAAAACTAGACCCTCCACAGCGACCATGTGGTCTATTTTGGCTTACACTTACTTATATTTCACCCAACAGGTCCAGCTTCTTAATGTAGCTGATTACATTACCTTATTAGGTGAGAATTTGTTCAGATCCTCTGTGAGAAGTTGTCCTTTGTCAAATACTGAGTCTGCTCCCATAGATTAATGATCTGATCCTTTCCCCAGCGGGGCAGGTGCACAAATATGTGATTGGTGCACAACTGTAACTGTGATGTTCACAAAACAGTAAAAGAAGAAATGAGATTTCTGTAGAAAAGGAGGGCAACACAAACTGTCAGTGGCGCCCTCTTGTCTGGCACTTTTTGGCGAGCGGGAAATTTAAATATCTCAATTTACCTTAATATTCCATTAATAATAAACTCGGTACATAATTTTTTTGCTACATATCTAATTAAGTAGAAACTTATTTAGATATGTAGCAAAAAAATTATGTACCGAGTTTATTATTAATGGAATATTTAAATATTATGGGTTTTAATGAAAAGTAAAAACTGAAACTTCACAAAATTATAATATTTAAATAATTTTCAAGAATAATATCTCGTTACGTAATTTTTTTGACTTATCTAAATAAATATGTAAACATTTAAAAATATTAATAAATGATAAAAAATTATTGTACTTACCTACATAATTCTTATCCAAAAATAGATATACACATATATATGGGTTTTTAATTTATTTAATATTGGATAATATTCACTGATATAGGTTTTTACTTTTTTTTTACCGTATAATAATTAATCAAAGCAAACATTTTTTAAATATATTTATTAAACAAAGGGATGTAACAAAAAAGTACTATTTATAATATTCTAAATAAATTATATGAATGAATACATTTGTATGGTACAAATATTGCTAATGGATGAGCTTGCTACTAACGAACAAAATATATCGATAATGTTGGAGTCAAAAATTTATCTCTGGAGAAGGCGATCAGCGAAATGTTCATGGGGAAATTAAGTCTCGACTGCTATCCATTTCATGATAAGTACGTTAAACTCTGACATACAGTAATAAGTAGTTGTACATGAAACAAAAATGAGGGTTGGGTTTTCTTTTATAGTAATAGGGTTAATGTTTTCTACAAAACTAAATATAAAAATATTTTCCCTTGGTAGAACAGACAAAAGCAGGTACGGATTTATGTATTTCTATAGTAAATACGTGTATCTAGTATCTAATTATAATTATTTTACTTCCAGAACATAAAACCACTTTTTTATGGGTTGGGTTGGGCCAACGGGAATTTCACTTACCGAGTAAAAATCAAAAATTTCAAAAACAGTTTATAGTTACATTATAATATGATGTAGGTACTCAAACGATTAGGTACTCACATACCTATTATTTAAGCTATAATCTGGTCTACTACCTACTGACTATAGTAATTTGTTCAAGTATAAATTGGGGTTATGATCTATATTTACAAGAATTGAAGAAAAAGATTACAAAAATATATAAAGTAAAAGATATAATACTTACAGTTACTTCAAATTTTGTAATTTTTATTCCAATTTTCTGTCTTTGAAGATATACATCACTCTTAAAAAACATAACTAAAAACTAAATCACCACCATTTTAAATTTTAACTGCCATCCAGCGTAGGGGGTAAGGCAGAGTCGTAGCGTCGTAGATCGTAACGTAACCGTCCGTAACAGCCCCGACTGGCTCCGGTGCCATACAAATATGCGAGGTTGCCATTTATAGCGAATTTTACATGTTTTCTTGGCGAAAATTGCCAAAAATGGCAACCTGGCATGTCTGGCACAGGTTGCGGACTTCATAATATTAGTTATATACCCCTGGTGATGTTAACACAGAACATGATATATGTACGTTGACAGAACAGTTAAAAGAAAAGATATGTTGATGTTCTGTGGTTATAGGTTATTTTTAGTTTAGTGTCATGATATGATCTCTTTATAATCTGTCCATGTTATCAATGTTATCATTTATCATTTAATAAAAAATATTTTTACAAATATTTTAGTTTATCTAGTATATTTAGTAGCTATATACATGTTGAATGAGGTAGAAATTATACTTTTTTATAATTGTAGATAATTTTATTTGTTCTGTAGTTTTTAGGTTAGGATGGCAAGTAAAATAATATTAGTTACTGGTGGAACTGGACTTGTTGGCAAAGCTATAGAAAAAATTGTTCAGTCAGAAAGAAGGGCAGATGAAAGATGGATTTTTATAAGTAGTAGAGATGGTGATTTATGGTAAAACAATTCAAACATATGCAGTATTATATTGCAACAATTATACAGTTCTCTTCTCTATGTTTCCCACCTATAAAATAAAAGTGATGAACCAAACATAATCAGGTGTATAAACAAACATAATCGAGTGTATAACAAGGGCTGTTAAGTTCATATCCAATCAGAAGCGATGTTTTCAAATAATAATAATTTTTGTTTGGCTATAAAGTTTAACAAGGATGTTATTTTAACATCAAATGATAAATCATAGGCCAATTCTTTACGACACTAACTTACGGCTTGTGTTGTAATTCTCATACTCGTGTCTTAATAGCTATCATTAAATGATCGTTGCATAATATACTATTTTCTACCTGTACTTTAATGAGGTTCATTAAGACACAAGATTTGTCATTAAGATACAAGGTTGTAACCAATAGAAATGTAAAATGAGTACAACATTAAATATTGTCATGATCATGACAGAACTGAAATTTATTCATTCGACAGTTCGTAGTTGACAAGTTGACATACATACATGACAGAAATTTTGAAAATAAAGCTCTTATTTTTCATTATTATGACTGGTCGTAGAAAAAATAGTGTATGCAACTCACATTTAATGGCTATTAAGGCACTCGTATTCTTCTACTCGTGTCTTGATAGCTATCATTAAATTATCGTTGCATAATATACTATTTATTGTCTTTATGTGTGATTCATCCTATCTAATGGTCGTACATAATGTCAAAAAAATTTAAAAATTGAATATGAATGAGTTGGAATTAATAGATTAATAATAATTTTACAAATCAATATATTTGCCACTCAAATATGTGCAACACATCTGACAACAAACCAAACTACGAGGTACCAAGACCAAGGCTAAAGGAGAAGTAGTTCATATGCTCTATCAGTAGATGATCGGTAGTTTCTATGTTGTTTTATATTATGTTTATGTTGTTATATTTCGGCTGCATGAATCCACCATTAATTCTCAATAAAATATTAAATCAATGAAATTTATTTTATACCTATTAAAAGCTATTAATATAACCCACTTTTTATTTATATGCTTCAGTTTAAGATTTAGATTTTATTACTTAATGCTACCATAATGCTTATGGTAGCATTAAGTATTATGGTACAAAGTATTAGAGTAGGAACCTGCAGAAAAATTTGTAATAGAGAAAAATGATTAGCTATCCAGTAATTAATTGTTTCTTTTAGCAATTACGATGCTACCAAAAAAATATTCGAAACGCATAGGCCCACTCACGTCATACATTTAGCTGCAATGGTAGGAGGTCTCTTCCACAATATGTCCCATAATTTGGATTTTTTGGTAAAATTCAATACACAATTTTTGTAAACAATTGATTATTACCTGAATGTTATTATTTTAGAGAAAAAATTTGCACATGAATGATAATGTTTTGCAAATAAGTTTTGAAACCCAAGTTGAAAAAGTTGTGTCGTGCTTGTCTACGTGTGTATTTCCTGATAAAACACAATACCCAATAGATGAAACCATGGTAAGTTTTAATTATTAGTAGACTAAAGCATTTTGATTTCATGGAGAATAAACAGCCAGGAAAATATTTTCCATAAAGTTTTCTTCTAATATTTATCCATATAATTTCAATATACTTAATTATAGGCTATATATTTCCATGTCTGTCACGAAATATAAATTGGGGAGCGTAATTAGAATATTCATGAACATTTAAAAGTTGGTTTTCAGTTTTAGTGTTTTATACAGTCTGTCCATTTAGTATTCCCCTCTTCTGCTATAGCTTTATCATAATCCGGGCAAAAAATCTAATTGGAGGAGCGTCAATGAGGTTGAGGGAGGCACATTTTAAAATTAGTGTACAGGGTGTCTAAAAAAAGTGCGGTGCGGAAATGTATATTTTAGATTTTTTGAACAAAATCAACCGTTTATTTAAGGCTGCATATTTACTCCTTCGTTTCCGTTTTTAGTAAAAATTTAGGTGGTGTCTAGCTAGGTTCACTTTATACCAACCTAGTGTTAGAATTGAGATTTCTTATACAGTGTGTTCACAATTGCCTTCTGAAGTTCTAAAATTTCAAATTAACTTTTTGCAATTTTTTTAAATACGACCTGTATTTTATATAAGATCTCAGTAGTGTTTTCAATTATCTTTATTTTGAAGTATGCCTACCTTTCTAAGGTAATCTGCCTCTGGTAGATTTTAAGATATAGTGAATTAAAAGATATACTGACAATTTTTTACACTTTACCTGACCAGAAGTTGGATATAAATTTTATGGGATATTTTTTAAAATGTTCTTTAGGAAGGAGTAGTCTGCACTTTAAAACGAAGTAATTCACATCTCAGTTATGTTAGTAAATGAAAGAAAATATTTGAAGTTATTACACCAATTTTAATGGTAGCTAATAATACATCCGTCTCATTCCAATACCAAATTTATTCTCCCAATTTTACATCGCTTTTCTTATCAATCCTTTCTCCGACAACCGTTTACCTGTTTTCATTTCTTTTCTTTCTATCGCTGATTCAGTAGTGGACCGTTGCCTCGTAACAAAGTAGATGAAAAGAAATTTTTTTCTATTGAAACAGATTTAGTAATATTAGGCGTAATTCTTTGTGTATTTGCACATAAATGAACTGAATTCATTCCATTCATGGTACTTTGGAGTAAATATGCAACCTTAAAAACGGTTGATTTTATTAAAAAAAAAATCTTAAAAATATGATAACTTGGCAACGCTGCAATGAAACGCAAAAAAATTTTAAGTTGACGAGAGAACATAAGGCGGCTTCTATTGTCAGAAAAATACAGGTAGTTGCATTTAAAAAATATATATTCTTCCACACCGCACATTTTTAGACACCCTATACATGGGCCCTTGTGCAGAAATCTTCTCGCAATTCGCCAACACCTGACCGAGTTGCAATAGTTAACTTCTTTATTTCACACTCGGACTAGGCCCCTCAAGCTCTTGGGCTCTTGTGCGTCGCACACTGCCACCCCAGCGTAGTTACGCCACTGTCCCTCAACCTCATTGACATTCCCCCAATCATATTTTTTGTCCGGATTACGATAAAGCCATAGCAGAAGAAGGGAGTACTAAATGGACACAAGGGTGACACAATGCAAGGATTGTTAACTGTTTACAGGATTGCTCGATCCCTAAACTACAATGTAATCCATAATTGTGACGTCATCAAAGATCCAAAGATCTCGAACTTGTAGAAATAGGTACACTTTATACTGTTATTACAAACTTTAATAAATAATATATTAATAATCATTCAAATACGAAAATTCTCTTACAAATGTGAAATATAACAAACACAAAATAGGTATATTTTGACAATTCGATTACATATATCTTCGATGACGTCACAAAGGCGGAAGACAAAATTGAGCGATCGAGCAATCCTGTAAACAGTTAACAATCCTTGGACACAATGTATAAGAGCAACCAAATATTTAGCTTTTGTTTCATTATTATCAAGTGAACCGATTAGAAACATCTTCTAAATGTTATGTTGTTTGCGAATCGGTGAAACTGCTATGCTGTTTAGTAGTACACTCCTAATATTTAAATATGCCATGTAGGTTATATTAGGTTCAAAATAGAGGGGGTCAAAAACTAGATTCTCCGCCGCAACACAATATGGCTCCCACGTTAGAGTATTATTACTCTGATGCTCCCACCTAATTAAATTTCACCCAACGGAATGATGAAATAAAAACGCCTCTTAATGAAGTTGACTACTTTATTGGGTACTTGGCTAGATCCTCTGTCAGAAGATGCCCTTTGCCAAATATTGAGTATCCGATCTTTTCCCCAGAGGGGCATTTATATAAGATCAGTCCAACTAGTCATCATCTTCTAAAGCACAAGCGGCATTCAGCGTCAATGATATACCTGACATTAAAGTTTATCGCAGTTTACCTGTAAAAGTTCTCTAATGCTTGTTCCGTACATTTTGATCTGATACAATTCATAGCGGCACCCTGGCTGGCTGAAGAGTCTGCTAGGAGATGGTGCTAAGAGGCAGAGATGCTATGAAACTACACCTTGGTAAGTTCTGATTAGAAAATTGGAACATTTCCAGGAACTCATTTTAATAATAATAATATCTCTATCCCTCATTCTCATCATAATTATGAGCTCGGAAGTCAGAGACTCGTCTGGGAGAGGGAGCGGCATATTATTATTTTGCAGGGCGCGAGTGGCCCCAGGAACAACTTACGATGTTATAGTTTTAACTATCATGTAGTACGAGAAGGGACACCTGGAAAACCTTATTAATTAAAGTGTACAGAGGTTGTTAGCTAATTTATACAGTGATATTGCAGTTCTAGTTGCATATTAAGAACGCTACCAGCCTTATGCACACAGATTTAATATTGGAGCAATTAGAAAAAGTTGACCACGGTGAGATTCGAACCGTCGTCAACCGCGGAGAATGATTAAAAACCTGACATCTTTAACCGCTCGGCCACGGAGCTCCTAGTGCTTCTGAATTAATGAATGTTTTAATCTACATATCTGAGTACCTACTGAACTCAGATCAAATATATCAGACTTAAAATATTGGCATTATTGAAGGAAACTACATAAAAGTGCAAAACGAACAGAGCAAAAATCAGTAGTTTGTTTAGTCATTAGAATACAAATATTCTCATATTTAGGTTCATAATGGTCCTCCACATCCATCAAATTTTGGTTACAGTTATGCTAAAAGGTTGATAGATGTTCAAAATAAGGCTTACCATGAACAGCATGGGTGTATGTTTACTTCTGTAGTACCATGTAATGTTTTTGGACCCCATGATAACTACAATCTTAAATCTAGTCATGTAGTACCTGGGCTTATAAGAAAATTGCATGATTTAATAGAAAAAGGTGAAACCGTTTTTATAATATTGTTTCCCTATCTTTGAATTTTGTTTAAATTTTAGGAGGGGACACGTTTACAGTTATGGGCACAGGAAAACCATTAAGACAATTCATTTACTCATTAGATTTGGCTCGGTTGTTTCTGTGGGTATTAAGAGAATATAACGAAGTTGAGCCTATAATATTATCAGGTAATTCTAACAAAGTAAATTTGATATCTATGTGAAAATTCTTTCTTTACTCTTAATCATTCTAAATCTAATTATATTTTTATTTTAGTTGATGAGAAATCTGAGGTATCAATTAAAGAACTGGCCGAAGAGATAGCAAAAGCATATGAATTTAAAGGTAAAATCATTTATGATACCACTAAGGCTGATGGGCAATACAAGAAGACTGCTAGCAATGAAAAATTGAGGAAATACTTACCAGATTTTGAATTTACACCGTTTCCGGAAGCGATTAGAGAAAGTGTGCAATGGTACAGGGAGAATTGTAAAAATGCGAGAAATTAAGAATAGTTAACTGATCTCTGGTCATTCCTGTTTTTACTTTGTAGACAAAACACAGAATTAAATAAAATTTATATTAATTATATTAACTCTTAAAATGCCTTTTTCTTCAGTTTCATAATCTGAAATATATTGCACATACTTGGGTTCTTTTAGTAGGCCAGGTAAAAATGTTTGATGTATTTTGAATTTAAATAATTGAATTAATTTTTATTGTGTATTGATAACTATAGATATCCTCAAAGTTAGGTAAATATATCGAGAATATCAATTTATATTAGCCATGGATATTTGATTACCAATTCATAATATCACACAACTCTGCATTTTCAGATATAGAACAAGAAATTATATTCAAGGAAATGGAACACTTGCAATATAAATACCAGCTAGACTGATAAAAAGTAGGTACACTGAAAGATTGGTATAACTGCTTGATCTAACAAGAAACAGAATCGAGATACACTATCTTGATTTAATTCCACTCTGTTGTATGCTATTAAATCACATTCAGCCAATGGCGTAACGGAACCTATGCAAAAGTAACATTTTGTTCATATGAACTATTTTACATAAGAAAAAAAAAGAAGTGACAAAATTAATCAAAAATAAATTGAATAAACAAAATTTATAATTGTACTAATGCTGGGGGATATTTGTGGATTCAAAAAAAGGTCACTCTTATTAAAATATATGGATCTTAAAATTTATTTGTATCAAAAGTATCAAAAATACAGTCAGATTTAATAATTTCAAATTCATATTGCATAATGTATAGTGCTACAGTATACTTTAGCTTTTTGTAGAAAACTTTATTTATTAATACAAAATGATGTATGCAAAGAAGACAACAGATTTTTATAAAGGTTTATGTACTACGTTTTCTTTTAAGTATACTTTTTTATTGTAATATAAATTAAAATTTTTAATAAACTCTGCGCTGTATTGATCTTCTTGGAAACATTGTCATATTTATAAAATTACATTATTCCTAAAATAAATTCATGCGCTAACAGGTATTGCTCAAGATATGTAAATTGTGTACAGATATTCGGAGCTAATTGACAATACATAAAAATACTTACTTAACAATCTAGTTATGTTTATAGTAATTTCAATAATAGACACAATAGAGTGTATAATAATACTTTTCTTATTCTAATAGAAATTGGTTACCGTAATTTCACAACAATGATCCAGCCACACAACTATAGTCCATGAGCAGCATATTTAAAAAAGTGTGTAATAACATGTTTGGGCGACATCTAGTGTTAAGTATGCGTACTAGGCGTAAGGTAATAGTCTATACCGATTTCAGCGTGACATCGTGTTCCGTACGACCCTCCACTTTAACCTTGAAATTCAGTGGTGTACACATCACGTGGAGAACATTTTTTATCTGCAAACTTGTATACCATAGTAGTGGTAAGTACTACCAATTTTTTAATTATTTTAGATTAATAATAATAATAATTCGACATTTATATTCCAACTATAGTCCAATATATTTCCTAAACCATAGTTATGTTTACGAGTGGTTGATCTATCAAGTGTATTTATACGATAGTATAGACTCTACTTGTAACCAAAATGATAGTTTATACATTTTATTGCTTATTTATACATTTTATTTTGACAAACTAATCTGTTCCAGAGGACGATGGCACCGCCAAACAAAATTTTACATCGCAAAGGAGGTGGTATATTCCGTACAGTACTGTTGCTATGGAAAAATGTTTATATGACGTTAGAAATCACATATCGACACAACGAGAACAATTGCAAAAGTACAAAATACCTCGTTGTATGATAATACTGAAACTAAAAGCTCACCATAATAACAAAGTATGTAAATGTACCAAGTCGTAAATATATTTTTTCTCCCGAAGAAGAAAAATCATTAGTTGATATTATAATCATGTGTAATTATGGATTTCCTCTAACTCTGTTTGATCTGAGGTGTGTTGTTAAAATCTATTTAGACAGCCGTGGTTGCAAAGTGGGCACATTCAAGAACAACTTTCCTAGACAACGTTGCTCTGAATGTTTTTAGCACGGCACAGAAAGGAACTTTCTCAAAGATTTTGGAATATTAAAATAGTCCGAGCAGCCGTCACAATGAAGACACAATAAATTCTTTAATCATCTGAAAATTGAAACTCGGGATATTCCCCCAGAATCTATATATAATTACGATGAAACCAATTTGGTTGATGATCCTGGAAAGAAAAGAATTCTTACCAAGCGTGGGTGCAAAGATCCCGAAGCTATTAAAAATTCTACCAAGGCAGCCGTGAGTCTTATGATATGTGGCAATGCTGCCGGGGAACTCTTGCCGCCGTATGTTAATTACAAAGCGGAGAAAATGTAAGTACGTGGACTGAAGGCAGTCCCCCAAATTCCCGATATAACCGTTCCAAATCTGGGTGATTTGAAGGTTGTAGTTTTGAAGACAGTTTTTTTCCTGGTTTTACTGACTTTAAAAAAAGAAAAATGGAAAGAAAATTCTTATCGGAGACAACCCAAGTTCTCACATAAGTGTAATAGTTCTGAAGGCCTGCGACGAAAACGACATTGCAAGTGGAAAGTATGCTTTTAACCTCGAATACCAAAACAAACAAAATCAGAAAGAAGAAAGCGATAGTAAACAAGTGACGACTATTCACTGGCTTCTAGATGTTCATTGAATTTATCAGAAGAATAAAACGCTGCTGAAAATACTACAATCGCAAGTATTACAAATGTTGATCGTTATCTACCTGAGAAAGACAAGTTTGTTGTAGTTGATTACGAGGAGCAATATTGGTCAGGACAAGTGGTTTCCATAGAAAATGAAGGTGCACATATCAAGTGCATGGCAAAATATGGAAAATTGTGGAGATGGCCAGAAAAGGAAGACTGCATATTTTACCAAAAAAACAAAATTAAGTTTGCTATAAAAGAACCAAAGCAAATGTCGGCAAAATGTCATCTTTTTTTTGTTCCTGAACTGGGAGATCTAGTTGGGCTTCCAAAGAAATAATATGGTTAATATAGTTAAAAACGTTTCTGTTTTATTTTTCATGTTATCTAGGTAGGTACCAACTAGTTTTCAGTGATATTTTGGAGTTAGTATATATTAATAGCCAAGAGATTGCAAAAATTTGACTTGTTAAATGACTATTTTAATTTAAATATTGAAAATTAATATGTAAATACATTTTTTTCATATGTACTTTTGATTGCTGTACACCACTGTTGTATTATAATCTCCCAACTATATGGTCACCTTTCAATTTGCTGCGATAAGTTCTATATGGACCATAGATGTGTACCCTGTAATACAACAATAGTCCAAAATAAAAAAATATATATATGTATCCTTCAACAAGATTTTGAAAAATAAAACATGTTACCTAATTTCTTACACACTTTTAAGTCTTCTAGCCTTTAAAGCAAGCAGGTCGTAAGTTACGATGTAAATTTAACAAAATCAATAAGAATTGAACGATCGTTCTATGAAATTACGGAAACTGGTAAAATTTATGAATATGTAAAAAATCAACAGATACCCATACAATGCACATATCAATCGCAACAGCGGAAAAAATGCTTTAATACTGAACGTGACCATCTTACTTTCGAGACTTACTTTCCATCGGGATTCTGCCTTTTTTAGTTCTAACAGCATCTTACGCCTAGAATAATTGGAAATCTTCCACATTTTCTCACCATTCCAGGCTAAATAATATACAATGTCGACAGCAAGATATCTGACGTCTATATTCTCAGATTTTAGTAAGTAGGAAAGTTGAGTCATCAGAGAGTTCGGCACGAGGCTGTGCCGAAGCTCTGTTACTTCTGCTATGCTGTTTAACAGACCACCTGAAAGAATCAATGTTTTGTATATAAGTACCCAAATGAAGGTCAGAAGCATTAATATGATCCCATTCTCATTGCCATTTGTCGGAGCAACTGATTGGACAAATATATTAAAAATAAATAAAGAATATAGTCATATAGTATTATTAAGTTGCCTACCTGAACCTATTATGTTTACGTGTTTTAATGTCAAATCTATTTATTCAGTAATCTAATTGATTAGTAGAGGAAGAACGTGAAATTTATTTATTTCTTTTAATTACAACCTTTTTACATATTTAAATTCAATTTGAAGTGAATTTGCTTCTGCAGTATACAACCTAATATTCAACCAACTGAGAAAATAAAAATAAATATTCTTGCCATAACGAGTTTAATGTTTTGATCATGACTTATTTATGATAAAGACAAGTCAAAAGCTGATTTAATTATTGTAAACAATGAAAATATGATGTCTAAATATGATTAGGAGTAAAAAAAACTATTTTATCTTTTAAAAATGACTCTGAAGTGCTATTTGTCAATAATATTAGTAAACTTAACAAATGCAAAAAAAATGAGAATATTAGATAGTTTCACTCAAATGAAGCAGCTTTCTTGAGCAGTAAGCATAAAAATAATTCTCTTAGGCGTTCAATTAGTAATTTGCGCATGCACAGTAATGGTGATTTCGGTATTGGCAGGGCCTCTGGTGTAATCTGAATTATAAAATAACTGGCTATTTTCTACATGTAATAGAATTCTTATACCGGGTGTTCTACATAAAAGTCCTCAGTCTCGTATCTCTGCAACGGAAATATATATTTTGATTTTGAAAAAAACAGATGCTAGAGGTCATCTATGGCTTCGTCACAGAGCTCAACTTGATTTTTTTCAGAGCAAATTGGAGATGGCGCTGAAGTCGAAAGAAATTTTTCGTTGGCAGGAACTTTGTAACAAGAGTTATCCGATACTTTGTTCAATTCTACACAATTTTTGTCAAATGACCATTTTTCAAAAACTTAATAGTTTCAGAGATATCGGGCTCTTCATTTGGTGAGGCCAAACTCAAGCGTATTTTAGAGTCTCGAATTATTACCTTATACAATGAAACAATAATTATCCACGTCAATTTAATCGCTCTTTTTAAGGAATAGTTAAATATGTATTTCTGTAAAATATGGCAAGAGTTCTTTAAATACCTAATTCATTTTGTATAATAATTCATAATTATTTGTACGCTTGTCCTAAAATAAATCCGGAATCTATGTATGTACAAAATGAATTAGGTATTTAAAAACTCTTGCCATATTTTACAGAAATACATATTATTTCACTATTCCTTAAAAAGAGCTATTAAATTGACTTGAATAATTATTGTTTCATTGTATAAGTAATAATTCGAAACCCTAAATTACGCTAAAAATAAAGTATCGGATAAACCTTGTTGCAAAGTTCCTGCAAACCAAAAATTTCTTTCAACTTCAGCGACATCTCCAATTTGCTCTGAAAAAAATCAAGTTGAACTCCGTGATGAAGCCATAGATGAGTTCTATCATCTGTTTTTTTCAAAATCAAAATATGTCTTTCCGTTGCCGAGATACGAGGCTGAGGACTTTTATGTGGAACACTCGGTATATAAAATGCTATTCTGATTATCTCCCATTGCCTTAGACCAGGGGTTCCCAAAGTGCGGCCCGCAAAGCCTGTGAATGTGGCTCGCAATGTCGATACGATATATTATATTTTTATTCAAAAATAAATAAGTAAATTGTAAAATAAATAATAAATATTACAAATAAAATACAATAAAATATTTTGAATAATTTTAATAAATTCTTACAGAACTTTAACCATAAGCGTTTGTATTAATAAAATATTGATTAGTTTCAATAAAAAAATTATTGTAGTAGTCTAGTCTAGTTATTACACATTTATACAGAAAAATAATATAGTAGTCTCAAATAGATACAGAACTGTTAATCATTTCTGGCGCATCTAATGCAACACACAATTTCAAGGAGTCAGTAACAAATTTATCGTTTGTTTCAAAAAACATTGTCTGGTGGTTCTGGTGGTACAGTTGTAGTGTGCGCTGTGCCGCACACTACAACTGTACCACCAGACCTTGTCAACAGTTAAATATATTTAAAAAAAAAAAAATCGTGGTTATTTTTTCATTTTCTTCCATTTTTTTTTGGCCCGCCAAAAATTTCGGTAATATTACATTGGCCCGCCTAAGAAAAACTTTGGGAACCCCTGCCCTAGACAAACCCTTACCAAAGATTAAACAAAGCGTTAAAGCTAATAACGCTTAGTGTGAAAATGTTAGTAACTTTAGACATAAGCAATATGTAAAGATTGTCCAACTTACTGCTCTTATGACACAATCTTTTGGGTATATCTTCTCTTATTGTTGTATTGCATTGCATTGTATTGTATTATATATATATATATATATATATAGCGTGTAATTACACACACACATCATATGTGTGTGTGTGTGTGTGTGTCTGTGTATTTATTTTATAATTACACACTTTGCAATTACATCTACCACACTTTGTATAACATCTAAAGCTCAACACCTGAGTAAAGTATTAATGACCCCAACTCTCTTAAACGACCTTTACTATAACCTTACCTAAAACCTTAGTTTCTATAGCAGAATGACCCCTGAAAGTCTCCAAAACATTTGCCAACAAATTAGCCCCGCCTTGCTTTAAAAACACCAGACATGTCGCAGCACTTTTTTTTGTAAGATTAAACAGCACAGTTAAGGTATCAATCAATGTATTATCTGCAACTTCTGTATAGACTCTACTCTGGACCATTGCCAGCAGTTTCGTCATAAACTTCGGTGTGGCGCCAAGCTCCGAGGTCTGTTTCGTGCTAATCTTAGATGTTAAAATGCTGCATATCGTCACTGCCATCCTATTCATACTAACATCCTCGAACTGACACAAAGCATCTCAAACTAATTTCGCGCATCTAAACCTATCAAAGTTAACTTCTTGCAATATCCGGTCTCTACAAAGCGTTAGCAAAGAGTTGTTTTGTAACTGAAATTCTTTGGGGAAAGTTTTCATTGCGGCTAGTATCAGATTCACACCTTTGCTGAGCGTATTAGGGTGTATGTTTTTGGAGAGATCGCCACGAGTTAAGTTGTATAAGCAAGCTGTCGCGGCTATCTGCACACTGAGTTTTCCTGAATGCGCCTCCATAACAGGTAGGACTAGGTTGAAAATGTCAGGCCTGGCTTCTTTAAATATGTTGGTTAATGGGACTAGATGGTATAATGCCTTTTGAACATAATTCGATCTGAAAAGTGAAATGTTATACAGTATGACACAGATTCAAGGTAGGGGAAAGTGGTCCACATTCGGCATATTAGCCTTTAAAAGTCAAATTTGGGAAAAGTGGTAACATTATTCAAAAACTAATAATTTTGAATGAAACTGTGCTTTATTAGGAACTTGTCTCAAGCGATAGAAAGTCTAGATTCAGAAAGTAAGCTAACAATTTTTTTATTTATTTTTGTTTGACAAATGGCTGAAAGTACCCCACTGAGGGGGTAGTTTCAGCTATATGAAGGGGAACATTCGGCTATACATTAAAATATCTTATAACATTCAAACAAAAACTACGTTGAACCAGTTATCTATATTCTCCCATGAATATTATCCTATCTTACATTTAGATTCGAAAAGTTAACATTAAATTTAAAAACACTCGAGGTTCTTGCAGTTCCATGATTGGAAGAAAAAGGCAAAACAGCTGCAATATCTTTTTTTTGTACTACTGAAATGTCTTCGACAGTGGGAAATAGAAAACTATTTGTATCAGGTTTACGGCGCAGAAATTTGATCTCATATTCCTCATTTTGGAGAGAAGTTATTTGACCCACATAAAAAATTTCTTTCTTGGAAACCAGAAACTTTACAAGGACAAAGTTTCCTATGTCAATATTCTCGCCGTCGGAGATGAATCTTAGGTCTTCAAAATCTTCGTCGTCGTCTGACGAGCAATCTTGCAATACAACTTCAGTACTCGACTCGCTTGATGTAGAAATATTTCGTTTTTTACCCACTGTGATCAAATCTTTTTTGACTGATGCCTTCTTCTGTTTTAAAGTTAGTTTTCTTTTCCGTTCTGCTTCTAAGCTTTGTCTTTTTTCGTATTCTGGCGTGTCTGTATATATTGTTGATTGTGCTTTTCTCTTTTTGGTTTTTTTCTTTTCTTCAAATTGCACCTTTGGATATGGCCTAATTTGACACAATGTGGAAGTTTGAGGAGAGGCTGGAGGTGTTTTGTGTATAATTTCTGGTGCATGGCTTGATGTTGAAGGAATTGGTGAGATGGGTCTGATAGTCTCCAATTCCGTCTGTGAGGCGCCAATAGAACTAACGTCTTTATTTTCTGTCAATGGTTGGTCAGTTACTTCGCTTGCCATAAAATCTGCATCACTGAATACAAGCCGATTCATCGGCCACAGACCAGTGTTTTTAAACGAGCTTGTTATATTTTTAATTGTGAACGCACATTCATATGCTTGCTTAGCCAAACGCGCCAAATGTCGAATTGTAAGGGCTTTTGCTGGATGTGAGAGCAACCAGTCATGCTGAGCTGTAGCTAGATATGACTTAAAGGGTCCAAACACCCCTACATCTAGAGGCTGAGTTCTGTGCGTCGTATGAGGTGGAAAAGAAAGTAAAATGATCCCTTTTTCTCGGCACAATTTAATGGCTTCCACAGATATGTGTGACTCGTGGTTATCTGAGAGAAGAAGTACCTTGTTTTCCACAGAACATTTAACAGTGCTTGCGAAGTGTTGAAGTACTTTTGGAAAAAGATCAGATGTCATCCACCCTTTCTTATTCCCAAGGGCAATGGCGGACATTGGATATTCATCACCTAAATATTCTTCAGGGTTTCTCACTCTAGGATACACAAAGACCGGTGGTACTACTCCTCCAGCTGCACTAATCATCCCTACAAATGTCACAAGTTCACCTCTCTCCTGTGAAGAGATATGAGCTACTTGTTTTTTGCCCTTTGGGGCAACAACTTTAGCAGGTGGCATAACTGTCGTTATTCCTGTTTCGTCCAGATTCCAGATCTGTTCTGGCTTGAACTTATATCTTTCCAGGACGCAAGCATACTTAACGAAAAAGTCTTCAATCACTGGTTTATTGAAAGCCATAGACCGACTTATACTCGTATTTTCGGGTTTTCGGAGCGATAGGTCATTGCGATATCGTTTCATGAAGCCACGTAGTCAATCAAGACCTAAAAAAATTTTTTTTTAATGCTTGGATTTACAGTAACAAAAAAATAAACAAACCTGCCATTTTATTCAACTCCCAACTGTGCGGTGCTTTATAATCAGGTAAAGCACTAGCAAAATCGTAGGCCAGTTTCCTTATCTGCTTATAGTTTAGGCCGTAGTTTAAGTTGGAGCATTTCTTTATGTAAGTTACAAGCTCTAATTCCTGATTTGTAGTGAACACTTGACGAGATGTATATTTGCTTGAATAAGAAACCTCCTCTTCACTTTCATTGCCTGAATCGGCCCAGCTAGCCAGAAGCTCTTCTTTTGATTTTTTCTTTAAAAGGATCTTGATTCTAGACTGTAGGGTTTGTCTTTTAACCTGGTATTCTTGGGCAGCTTTGTACTGACTTAAAGTGCCTGTCAATATAGCTTTAATGGCCAGATTTATATTTTTTTCACTAATATCACAGCGATTGGTCTTTTTTATGTAATTCTTTGGCATCTAAAACAAATAATTTAACTTTCTTGGAGATGAAAAAGATTAATATATATTAAAAATTTACATGGGGAACATTCGGCTGCCAGCCGAATCTTCACCATAACAGATAGCCGAAACTTCCCCACCTGCTCAGAAAATAATAGAATTAAAATTCAAACAGTAGGGACTGTTTGAAGGTTATGTTTTGCCAGGATAATAAAAAGTACTTAATTTCTTATCATATGCATATTGATTTGCATTTTTTTTATGAAAAAAAGACTTGTAAATCAAACAAACAATTATACTCAAAAAACTTACCTTAGATACGAAATAAATCACAATATAAACAAAATGAATAACGTCTTTAAATCACAACTGCTTACACACTGCCAAGACCTAACACGGTTTTTTCTCACAGCTTGGGTTGGTTTGAGCGCCAAATTCAAACGCAATTCGGATTTAATGGGGGTAGCCGAATGTTCCCTATGGCCGAATGTGTACCACTTTCCCCTATACCCCTCTTACCCTACCCCCCTTATATTTTTTAGATACAATTTTCAAATTTGGGATGGGGGAAGTACTTATTAAAGGTCACTTTTTTACATATAACGTTAACTTTTGTCACTTCCGGTTTGCTGGAAGTAATACCAACTCTCGATTTTTATATGGAACACCCTGCATATTATTATATTTTTTGGAATTTACATCATTTTCTGAATCGAACAATATTTTTCCACTTCCTCCCTCCCTCCCTTTCACAAGGGACATTTCAGCTGTCAAATTATTTTTTGCACACTATTTTACTTTTGAACTTAGAGTGCCTTGACCATCCCCAATTGTTATTTATTCTAATAAACCATAGCAACCATAAAAAATTAAGTGTTGGCGTCAAAAACATTCCATTCCTCTACTTACAGAGCATTAAAATTCTTCAAAGTGGTTATAGAACTATAATTCTTTTTTTTTAAATAGCTCCATAATGGTACTAAGGTACCATTTGAAAGTACAATTAATAAGCAATCAACCCATACCCTTATTTTTATCTGTAGGACCAATAGAAATGAAATTACAGTTGAGAGAAGGCACTCTAAATTCAAAAGTAAAATAGTCCAAAAAGAAATTTGACAGCTAAAATGTCAGTTGCTACATCGTCGGATTCAAAAAATGATGTAGCTTCCAAAAATATAATCATATAGAGGGTATTCCATATAAAAATCGAGAGTTGATGTTACTTCCGGTTAAACCATAAGCGGAAGTAAGGTAATTTTTGTCAAAAAGTGATCTTTAATAAGAACTTCCGCGATGCCAATTTCAAAAGAGTATTTAAAAAAATAAAGGGTGAAGGAGGGGTATACCATGAATCTGTATCACACTGTATATGATACTTAAACATAAGATATATAATTTTATAAGGAATAGGCTACATTCTTTCTCATCTGCTTTTCAATTAAAACTACTTCTTCTTTGTATACTAGTTATACAAATATTTTGCACTTCGAATAAGCAACAATTGTATATAATTATTTGATATCCGATATATGATGTACTGAAGATTGAAAAGCTACTATTTCTAAGAAAGAAACAGTAGCTTTCCCCTTCTCTATATACTAGAGATGCTGGATGATGGACAGTTAAAATCCACAGAAGACACATCTAGTTGAGATATTAAACCAAAAACATTATTGCACGTCATTTATTTTAAGAAATGTTTGAGACATTTACTATGATTTTATTAATAATGTTGTTGCAAAATCATTGATTGCATGAAACATATTTTGATTCTCAACTTCAGAAATAGAATCAAATATTATCGCTGTTTTATAATGCATCAGTATTTTACTTACCTTTTTTTGTGCCTTTTTAAAGTAACTTTAATATGCTCTTCATTGCCTAGACCTGCTATAGTTAAATTCTGAGGGTAGTCTGCTCCAGCTAAATCTGAAAATACCGGGTCAAATGTTACAGAACATAGGACAATACCTAAAAATTCCAATTTGGGATGCGTTTCAACAAACTGCAGTAGAATTTGTTCAGATATCAAATCATTCCAACCGGAAATATCTAATACCACGAGTTCAGGCAATATGTGTTGATTTTCTAATAGCTCTATAACCCGGACGTCTTCGCTATATGTTCGACTGTCTATTAAACTTAAATCTAAATATTTTAATAGTTTCAGTTGTTCTATTGTAGATACCAAATGCTCAGCACGAGATAAATCCTGAAATTGTACATATTATTTACAAAATTGATGGATCATAAAGAATTATAAAATATTACCTACTATTTAATATGTTAACTGTACGGATATTGTGATTATGACACCCACGCATAGAACTTGCATGCAGTTGATGATAATAGATTACGTGTTTAATTTTTCTGTGGCTTGATTTTTTTATAGTTATAAAGTTTATATTTTAATCTAAATTACATTGTGCTTCTTTTATTTTTAATTTGTTTTGCATGCCTTAATTATTGAAGACACTTATTTTTTGTTATCAATTGGAGTTTTTTTATGTATTATATTGTTTGTTGTTTTTTGCAGTTTCTAATAGTTCTAACACAGTAGAGTTCTTCATAATATAATAATATGTCTATCCCTCATTCTCACCGTGATGATGAGCCCGGAAGTCAAAGACTTGTGGGGGAGGGAGCGGTGTATTATTATTTTGCGGGCTGCGAGTGTGCCCAGGAACGACGATGCTATAATTTTAACTACCATTTAGTACGAGAATACTCATGTGGTAACACTTTTGTTTTATTTAATTGTGAAGTATGAAAATGTGTGTAGCATATATATATATGACACACCACATGCAGATCATCAAAATGAATCCAGATGAGCATCATATATATATTAAACAATGACAGCATGGAAAGCGCAAATACATCATTATACTCACCTACCTACCCACAGTTAACATTTGAAAGAGGTTTAGCTATTTGCGTACTTACACAAATTGACAAACTTGAAAGTTTTGAAGACAACATGGTAAGTGGCCTAAAGTCGGAAACTTGAGTCCCGGAAATATCTAGTTTCTCTAGTAATTTCAAATCCTCACAAATGATTTTGAACATTTTCTGATTCAGTTCTGTATACGATAAATTAAGACTCCTTAGATTCTTAAAATTGCGTATCTTTATTATAAAATTATGTCGGTTTGTTTCAAAGTTGATAGACTTTGAGACGTTTATATTCTTCATGTTTTCTATTGACCACTCATTTAAACAATCTGAAAAATTTACGGTTTTAAATTATTTTTATTATGCATTAGTATGCACTGATTAGTGCAGTTATTTGCATAAAAAAAAATAAAACATGAATATTGTGAAGTAAATTGTCTAAAATTCTAAAACATAGACAAGAAAAAAATGGTAAACAGTAGCATTCATCTTATTAGTAGGTACTGTTACAGATTAAATTAATTATACGTTAGAAGTATTATTACTACTATTTATTATCTATTACTATTATCTACTATTACTACCTATTAGAAACATAACCTTAACTCCCTATATTCCTCCTGAAAGTTGTTTTACTTTCTACCACTATATTTCTATATTTCTCTGATTAAAGTCAAAATTAAAATTAATATGCATATTCTTCTTTAATTATAGTTTAATAGTTTAATATCTAAATATAACAAATTGAAAACTTAGTATGTAAACTATTGTAAATAGTACCTAGCTACCTACATTTTAAAATTTTTGTTATTTGTATACTATATATTATCACATTATACTTGCCAAAAATTTCCCCAAGATTTAACTTAAAACATTCAAAGGCAACAATTTTATGTTGCTTAAAAATATTGGACGCTTCTCTTTTCGACAAATTACAGTTTGTTATTTTCACATTCTGCAACTTTGTATTGTTCTCTGTAAATAAGTTTAGAGTTGCATCAGCCAGATGTCCCTTCTCACAAAATTTTCTCAGTAACTTTTCAGATATCTCAGTAATTAAAAATATTTCAGGGTCTCGAAATACATAACGTATTTCATATAAAGAGTAATCTTTGTCATCATCTATTTTTTCCCATAAACCTTCTTTCGATTTTTTCTGACGCGCTGCGTAGGTCATAATATTATCGCAAATTGTGTCCAAACACAAATCTTCTAAGGTATTTGGGCTTTCAAACATCTTTATCAAAATTTCTAACTTCTTTGTTATGATAGAAAAACAACTATTCTTAGTGTCACATCGACTTTAAATTAGTAAAAAAGTTTTGATTGGAATTTCTCATCAGTTATTAATAATCTTAAAAGAATTGACAAAAAATAACTAATTAAATAATTAAATAAGACAATACACCTTTCTTGTACTATCCATTTCGAGTACTATCTACTCATCGTCATCGTCGGTAGCTTAAACACTAACAAGCAGTTGATACATAAAGTCACCCAATTTATAGAGGATGAGGCTGTAAAGTAAATTTTATAGGTAAACTGCAGATGTCTGCCTGCCTGCTATTTTTCTAAATTGTGGTTGGATATTTACTATTGTTGACTATTTTTAATTTTATATTTCTTCTATACAGGGTATTAAATTTAAAAGGTCATTAGATAATGGGCTTAAATCGAAGTTCAGTAAATGATTTTTATATCTCTTCCTATATATTGATTCCAATGTATTTAGGTTCTGAGCCAGAGATGGGCCAGCCCATGGGCCAGAGATAATAAACAAAAAGCTGACTTATTTGCTGAACATTTGGCTGACGTATTCACACCTAATCAAATTCTTGTAAACAATTTGCTTGATATCGACAATCTAAGGACAGAAAATATTATCCCTGTTACCCCAAAAGAAGTAGCTGAGGAAATAAAAACAAATCTAAGACTAAAGAAAGCACCAGGTTATGACTTGATTACCACTGAAATCTTAAAGCAGTTACCGAGAAAGTGCATAGTCATGCTGACGTACCTCTTCAATGCAGCCTTTAGACTGAAACACGTTCCTGCCAACTGGAAGGTAGCGAAAGTGATCATGTTGCCTAAACCAGGCAAGCCACCAAATGATCTCAAGTCTTACAGACCTATCTCCCTGCTGCCAACCATTTCAAAGTTGTTTGAAAAACTACTTCTCAAGAGATTAAGACCACTAATTGAAAATGGTAATCTTATTCCGGATTACCAATTTGCCTTTAGACAAAAGCATTCAACCATTGATTAGGTACATCGTATTACTAACATAATAGAGCGTACACTTGAAGAAAACGAAGTCTGTTCTGCACTCTTCTTAGATGTTGCTCAAGCCTTTGACAAGGCATGGCTTGAAGGATTGCTACACAAATTAAACAAAATACTTCCGAGACAATATGTAGAGATTCTGTCATCGTATATCTCAGGCAGACTTTTCAGAATAAAACAGGAAGATGAATATTCTGACCTGAAAGATATAAGAGCAGGAGTGCCCCAGGGTAGCGTTCTTGGCCCTATCCTTTACCTGCTATATACTAGTGATATGCCAGTACTAGAAGATACCACTGTAGCTACATTTGCTGACGACACTGCACTTCTTGCGGTCGGTAAAGATCAAGGAATATCCACTAGAAGACTGCAAGTAGCTAGCAACAAAATACTTGATTGGACCAAATAATGGAAGATAAAGCTAAACGAGCTCAAATCAACTCATGTTAACTTTACCAACAAAAGACTAGTTAACCCTCCGTCCTTGGATATTAATGGTACACTATTGTACCCAATGATAATAACGCCAAATACCTAGGCATGACCCTGGATGCCAAGCTCCGGCGGAAAGAACATGTGAAGAAGAAAAGAATCGAACTTGGCTTGAAATATAGACAGCATTATTGGATGCTTGGAAGAAATTCTAAGTTGACAATACATAATAAGATACTAATTTACAATCAGATCTTAAAACCAGATGGTGTTCAACTTTGGGGTTATGCCAGAAATAGTAATATTAAAATCATTCAGACTTTCCAGAACAAAGTACTGCGTAACATAGTAGACGCTCCATGGTACAGATACATACGCAACTCCGACTTGCATCGAGACCTTAACATCCCAATGGTTAAAGATGAGATCAAAAGGTTTGCTGGCAGACATGAGGCCAGACTTCACCTCCACATCAATGCAGAAGCTCTTCAGCTGCTGGACAACCAACATCTTGTTCGAAGATTGAAGAGACCCAAAGCATTTGAGCTGGTGTAGTGTGCTGTGTAAAAGCAGGACATGGTGCGCCAGTGAAATTGTTAAAAAAAAACAATCTAAAGGACGTCGTTGGATGAACTTTAGTTAATAAATGTTTAGTTTGCAAGATTATTAGAAAAAAATTAATGGTTGGTCATCAGACCAGTTTTAATAGAAATAAGATTCTCCAACAAAGAATCTTAATAAAAAAAAAGTTACAAACGGAATCGGAAGAGAATTATACAGAATGAGAAGAGCTATCTGAAAATATAAAAATCCAATATGGCGCCCATAAGAAAAAAAAAAGTTGACTATCGTCTCTCAAAAACAATAAGAGATAGAGGTGATCTGACTTCGCCAATGCAATCAATAGAACATTTTATGCCTGGGAACTGAATTTCACGAACTTATCTTGAAAAACAAATGAATTACGGCAAAAATTAAAAAATCTAAATTTTCAGTTTTTTCAGAATATTTCAGAAATTAAAAAAGATATTTCAGGTTTGCTTTTACCAAAATATTCGTCATAAAATTGCGCAACTTTTTTGTAATTTGGGCCACCCTGTATCTCTTACCATTACTGATATCCCAATGGTGAGCCTCCTTAAGTGAATCAGCCTGTATAAGAAGAAATATAAAAATCATCTACTGAACTTCGATTTAAGCCCATTAATTACCTTTTAAATTTAATACCTTGTATAGAAGAAATATAATATTAAAAATAGTCAAATAGTAAATATCCAACCACAATTTAGGAAAATAGCAGACATCTGCAGTTTACCTAAATAAATTTACTTTACAGCCTCAATCCTCTATAAATTGGGCAACTTATATTTATAAACTTGTTAAGTGTTTAAGCTACCGACGATGAGTACATAGTAATTGTAAATTGCTAATAGATATGTGAAAAAAGGTGTATTGTCTTATTTAAAAATTTAATAAATTTAATAATTTTTTTAAAAATATTTAAAATAATTATATTCATCTTCCTTCACGAACTCACCTCAATCAAAAATAACGATGTATATTTCACTGCATATATATAATACTACTTACTATCAACCAAAGAATATATATACTATCACTATCACGTGCTATATTCTTGGATAAATGTACAAACACAACAGAAAAAAGATGCACAAAGGTAAAAATGGCTTGGCTACGTCAAAGAATATGGACTTTGTGTTTCCGTTTCCGTCACTTTCCGTTATATACACTTTCGTAAATCCATCATTTCTCAAAAAGATGGAATCATTCCCATCACAAAACAGTAAAAGCCGTTGGCCTATGGCCTATGGCCACAGCATAATGCTTCTTTAGCATTATACTGTGCTATGGCTATGGTCTTTGGGTTTGGCTGGCTTTTCCCAAGGATTATAAGATTATAATCCCTATAAGTTAAAAATTCTTGGGCTTTTCCAAGTCCCAGGGTTGCCCAGTGAACTGTATACAGACATACATTTCACTGGGGTTGCCAGACCATAGGAAAAAATATCGCCAAATTATGAAAAAAAATCGCCTAAAATCGCACATTGACCGATTAACAAGAATAACGAAAAACTAAACTACCGACTTCCAGTGGAAAATTGCATAGTCAAAGGTGAAGCAGATGATTATAAAACTATTATGGCGGGTATTTGGAAAATGAAAATACTGTTATATTTAACAAAAATATATAGGTACCTATTTTAAAATAAAACTAACAAAATAACATAAAACATTCAAAAAATTCATAAAAAATTGCAATCAGTAGAAAAACAAGTTCATTTATTAGATCAACATCAGATTCAGTTTCTACATCTGTAGCATAGGTATACCTACTTCTTTTAATTAAATTTTTTTTTAGCATGGCAGTGCTAGGTTTAAAACTGTCACAGCAGGTGTTATCTGCATAAAAATATATTTTGATGCGTAATGCATTTAATCTTTTCAACTGCATCCTGTTCGTAACATTATTTTTTACAACATTTATTAGGGAAAATGTTTTCTCAACGACCGCGTTACTAGTAGGTAATGAAAGACAGGATAAAGCATAAGATGGTAACATTTAAATAATACTTTGACAAAAATATCTGTTGAAAAATGAAAAGTCAAAAGCTCAAAAGCAAGAGATCGTGTCGTTTTAATATCTACATTATTTAATCTGCTTTAATTTTCTATGGCAAAAATTTAAGATCTAAGCCATACATTTCGAGTTGGAGCCGTGACATGACACAGCCAAAGATTTTTACATATTATTTTAAGTTACTAAAAAATCGCACAAAAATCGCCACTTAAAAAAAAGTAGCCTAAAACTGTCGCCCATCGCATAACAAAAAAATCTGTCGCAATTAGCCAAAAAAGATAGCCTAATTTGCGAAAAATCGCGGTGTCTGGCAACCCTGGTCCAGACCATTATAATATATATATATTTTATCTATGATTATAATCTGTGGTCAAGACCAAGGAATTTATATACATGGAACGATTATCATGCGCGAGTATTCCAATTTTGAATCCGCCATTTTGATGTCTGAAAATTGGTGGGAAATTTAACAGTATTAACTCAGCCTCTTCAATTAGATAGCAATAACAAATAAAAACCACAGAAAGCAGTAAGTAAAACTTTTGAGGCTAAGAAAAATTCTAAATAGGTATAAGAAATGTTAAATATTTTATAGTTTAATTACTATTAAGTATTTGTGAAAAATAAAATATATCGTCACCAAACTTTCTTGTAAAATTGATGAAGGTACAAACGAAATATTTTGTGTACCTACATCTTTTGTTCACATTATTTATGTAAAATACACCATTAGCCGTTTAGAAAAGTAAATATTTAAAATGCATTATGCATATAAAATTTAAATATCCTTTACGTTACTTTAACTATCCTGGCTTATTTTTTGTATTGTTTATGTTCGCAGTTTTCATAATTTACAATTATATTAGCTAGGAACTATGATGGCATGTCTCTTAAGACTTTCAATTCTTTTTATAAAATCCGAATTTACCTGGAATAATTACGAAAGTCCAATACTCAAATATTGTCACTCAAAGTCTATAAATCAAAGGAACACAATAATGAACACACAAACAGAATCAAACCGAGAGAATCACAATAAAATAAACCAACAAGACGCCAAAAATACAAAACAAATACTATTTACCAAATTTACCCATACCACTGTTGCCGGGTGAGAAAAATTTGAACCATTGAATTTTTAGATTAGAAAGAAAGACAATAGAATTCTAGGGTCTTGGTCAGGTGATCAATGCAAAATGTAGAAGTTGGGAGCAGTGTGACATCAAAATGGCGGCTCCCATGTTTCCACACAAAATTGGATGCGCAGTCGTCCATAATCGTTCCATGTATATAAATTCCTTGGTCCAGACCCTTTGTTCGGTTTGCGCATGCGTACATATTATCGATCTCTCTAAAGTCAAGACCAGAAATAAGGAAAGTGGAATGACAGGAAAAAAGAGTAGATCTGTGTTGCCACATTTATTTCTAAAGTATTCTTATAATATAAAACAGGAAACGTATTAATTACCTTATTTACCCATTTTTTTACTTGTCTTTAACGTCCGTTATCCCTATTGTACTTTATTAAAGCAAACACAATGTTTAATTTGTCTTTTACTTAATAATATCAAGGCATTTCCGAATATGTGGCAACTGCGAAAGCCGTAACGTTGACGACAAGCTGTTCATCCTTATTTAACATACATATTCTTGCATTTACGCTTTCTTTTCTCTGAGCTTCAACGACGTTGATTGGTCGAATCAGGAACCAACAAGCGACTGCGCTTGAGGTAGTAGGGAAACAGTGGCGTGATGTTGGGTTATTTCGCGCGCGTTTCTTAACGGTAAAAATTTGTGGTAAAATTATCAGTGTATTTATTCTTTGTGTCAGTGTTTATACTTATTTGTGTTAGTTAAAAATGGGGAAGTGCATATACTAGAAGTATTCTATAGAATAGTATACGAGTATATATTAACTGAAATGTGCCCAATGGTAAAACAGAACATTTTACCAGATCGGCGAGGTCATTCCACTTTGCTTAATTCTGGTATTTACTGTAGTTACGGAAGCTGATAGACTGAGAGCCAAGAGATTTATTTTAGGGTGTGTACCACAATTTGTCGTACTTTACCAAAACCGTGGTTACGGTTATAAACGGTAACTGAAATACTCATTTAATTTACGGAACGCCGTTTGCGTTGATGAACTCTTACCTCCAATGCCTCCCTTATTCGATTATTGATATCTAACGTCATAAAATATCATATATATCACGGGTCGAGGCCCAAAAATACTGAAAACACCAGGCACCGATTTTAAGATAGCGCCAGAGACAAAGCGCCAAAACGGCAGTAACCTATACTAACCTATGGGCTACTGACACTGACATTTGAAATTGTATTCATCAAAGATTTGTTGTCGAGAACTTTAAACCAGGTAAAAAGCTTGAGAACTATTTTGAAAGGGGTAAGTGGTGATATAAAATTAAAATAATTTGAAAATTTTTCGACCGTTTAATCTGAAAATGAAACTTAACCTAAAAATGGCAAATTCTTTATTGGACATACGGCATACATACCTTTATGGAAATAGTCATTCTTAGAGAAAGGTAAGGAGCACACATTCTACTTTGCGTTCTTTAGCTTCTTTATCCATACTTGTCTCCTGTAACTCTTTAATGCCCAACTTATAGTTTCCACGATAGCTCCAGATTTTCCTGCTTTTGGAAAAGTATGAAACTGATCTCGGAGTTTTTGTTTGTCCAAGAGGAACAATGCCGCTCACAACAATAATGATTCATGTCTAATCAAAGCAATTAACTAATATAACAACGGATATTTCAAAATTCACAATAGAAATACATACACAAACCTGAACCAATGGTCCATGCCACCATAAAGGTGACAAAATTAATCAAAAATAAATAGAGTAAACAAAATCTATAATTGTATGGATGCTGGGGCATTTGTGGATTCAAAAAAAAGGTCACTCTTATTAAAATATATAGATCTTAAAATTTATTTGTACTAGCAGTACCAAAAATACAGTCAGATTTAATAATTTCAAATTCATATTGCATAATGTATAGAGCTACAGTATACGTTAGCTTTTTGTAGAAAACTGAAAATTGAATTTATTAAAACAAAATGATGTACGCAAAGACAACGGATTTTTATAAAGGTTTATGTACTGCAATTTCTTTTAAGTATACTTTTTTCATTATAATATTACTTATTAAAATTTTTAATAAACTCCGCTCTATATTGATCTTCTTGGAAACATTGTCATATTTATAAAATTAGATTATTCTTAAAATAAATTCATGCGCTAACAGGTATTGCTTAAGATATGTAAATTGTTTATGTACAGATATTCTGAGCTAATGGACAATTCATAAAAATGCCTACTTAACAATCTAGTTATGTCCATAGTAATTTCAATAACAGATCACTATAGAGTATATGTATATAATAATACTTTTCTCATTTTAATAGAAATTAGTTAACCGATAAAATTTAAGATATGTCTTGTTAACAAAGATATGTAAACACAGCTGCCAAATAATAAATACGAAAATATCTTACATAACATTCTTCCCTAGAGTAAAAGGTGCGTTTAAAATTTAACTTAACCTTTTGGGGGCAACAGTATACATCCTACGATAGTTGAATTATTGAAAATATACAAAAATTAAATCATTTGATTGCTCTGAGTAAATTTCATTTCATAATCTAACAAAAAAAGAAGGCTCTCAACAATTACTGTTTTTAAGTTTTTGATAAGGTGTTGGTACATTTATTTTGTAGGTTATACATATGGTATATTTGTGTCCTTCAAGTTTTAATAAAATATGTGAATTGTAGGATAATCCTCGTAACTTAAATGTTTTCAAAATCATTATCCATCGGGCTATATCGCACGTTAAATATACAACAAAAATAAAGGTAAACACTAATAAACATGATTTAAATGTCACATAACATCTTTAATAAATATAATGTTGCCCAAAAATGCAGTGTTATAAACAGAGGTAACTATTTCTAATAATTGTATCAGTTTCCTAGACAAAAACCTAGAAATTCTTCTGTTGATTGATTCTGCAAATTTTTTATTGATTTAATGCAATCCTTATCCTTTAAAATATGAAAATAAGATTATTAAAATTTAGACGCTGTTACTACGGTTTTCACAGGAAAATATACTGATATTGATCAATTATGTAGATTTTCTGGGTTGTTCCCCCATTGTCAATGTTTAATTGTAGATATGTATCATTCTTAATAGATGGCATCTTAATACTTCTTGTATCGTGATCGTTGGCTGAATTAAGATAGAACTACTGAAGACGTGATCAGTTAAGAATTGCGAAACATCTACGATTAAAATTGTCTACATAGCTCATCACACTGGCAGTGAAAACATTCTACTGAAATTAATAGAATTTAAATCCCCGGTCCATTGCTTTGTTACGAATACAAAGAAAATTAGTACTATCTGTAAAGACACCGGAGTACTGTGAGTACTAAAAATTAACTTAACCCTTAATTTGACATCACATATACAAACAGTATTTCAATTTCAGCATTTTCGTTAGCTTATCCATCTCCCTCTCATGGATGCCACTAGACTAGAAATATTGACTTTTCATACTAAAATATTCACGTGTATAGTTTTGAAAATATTTTCAAATAATATACGTGCACACAAATATAATCAAAGTTTTAGAATAGAACCATTATTACCAATTTTATAGCTTTTAGATGTCTTTATATCCAAGAAAAAATACTTTGTATAAAAAATAAAAACCAATTGTCTATATTATATAAAAAATTAATATAGTTCTCATCATTACATACTTTTTAAAATGTACCACAACCTCCCAAAAGGTTAAAAACTAATAATTTGCAAACGGGACAAGTCATAATATGAAACATAACACAGAAGCCTGTCACACTCGCTCCTGCCTTTCTTCGTTTACGTTGAGTATCTCCCTACTTGTATATGGTGGAGGAGGCTCGCTTATCAGCCTACTGTTCCTAAGAACATCAACATAGGATGGTGGCTGATCACTGAACACCCCACCACTGCCAACGTTAAACGTGGCAGCATTGAACAACAGAGGGTCGTTAACATCAGAAGTGTCTATTATTATATTCCTTTCATCAGAATGCGGCGTACGAGAATTGCTCCTTACAGTGTATATATTAGTTGGAGTGAAGTTAGCACGAATTATATTGACGTTTGTTTGGTTGCGTAAAGCGATGTTCTCGCACAAGTTGTGGCGTTGCTGTTGAAGTGAAGTTTTCTTGGCAAATATGACGACTTTCGAGATTATAAGCAGGAGGAGCACAATAGAGAAAAGAATACTGACAATGCCTGGAATAAAATTTTTTGCTTAGTTTATTCCGTAACGAATAATTTTGAGTCAATTCAGCATAACAGAAACACGAATGAAAAATTATGGTTTATACTATAAAAATTGGGTCAAATACTTACAGACTGATATAAATAAATATCTTGCGCCACTATGTTGAGGATGACTCATGTTTGTAGGACCGTACTCCATTTCTTCATAAGCTAGGAAAAAAAAATATAGTTAAAATTTAAAGTTTACAAATCAATAAATCTTGCTCGGATTACCATATTCCCATTCATCGTAAGCTAGGATCAAAAAAATTGTTATACATTATTTAAATTTAATCTATCAGGATAGTTCTAGATAGAGAGTAGATTAGTTAGAGTGGTAGTTCTAGGATTTTTATAGGACCTAATCATTCTTTGATATTTGTTTCAATGACTTGTAAAAAATCAATTCAATTTTTGATTGCATCTTGTTATGATGGTAATATGAAGCACATCCAAGCGACTCTTCGGTAATTAACGATCGGTTGAAGTTTTTTATGTCAGTGGTGTCACGGTTACATTTTTCACTTGGATGTAAGTTTGACAGTTTGGATAGACTATAATCTGTGTTAAATCTGAGGTTACGTTGAAAGATGAAGAAAATAGTCTGTTAATGTATTTTTTAATAAAATAAAAATCTAAAGGAAATTCATTTATTTTCAACATAAATATAAAAAATTATAAATTTAATCATGAACAGAAAACAATCATCTCAGTCAATATATTATTTACTCTTAACAGATTATGTCACTGGTTTTAATTATAAACATGGAACTTCAATAAAAATACATATTAAACTTAACACAATTGAAAAAAATGTATTCTACATCCGAATCAACATCAGACAAAGGTCTTTTGTTGGTATTTCGTTTAGAAACCATTTAAGCATTCTTACCAGAGAGCAAATTGGCTGTTTCAAAGTCTTGGACATCTATCAAGATATTTTGCCCCATGTAATTTAAACTAATTCTATAAAATTCTTCATACATTTTCAGCAATAAATACTATAAATAGCACAAAACAGAAAATTTCACATAAAAAAAAAATTGAAAACTGTCAACCGTACAATACCCAGCTCCCGAATCCGGTTATTCTGTTTAATACAGTGATGTCATTTGGTGTAGATGACGTTTCAGTAAATACCATTGTCGTTTGGACGAATCGGTATTTATTTTGGTATTTAATTCGGCTCGCTTGGATAGGCTTATTGTTATAACATATAAACCGTTCTAATTATAATTATTTTCTCGATATTTTTTAAGTCTACTACGTACAACTGGAAATATAATAAAAGTGTAGAAAATAAGTAGAACAGAAACAGTCTAATTAGAATCTCATTCATAATAAAAGTTAGAACTAAGGTAGTCCCGAAATTCAGAAGATGTAGTAATTTTTGTGACATTACTGCACTTAATTTATAAGCGTATGACTTAGCCGCCTCGGATTCATAGTCTAGAGATTGAATATCGACTCCTTTAAAATATACTTACGTTCTGACAATACTTGGCAACATTTTGGCCTATTGGTAACAGTGCAGTTCTGGTCATGGTGTCTATCACAGCACCAGCTGCTTGGTATACATCTGCCATCTTCACAAGGTATTTTATCTGGAATAAAACCCAATTAAAAGTTGGAATAACTTTAATAAGGAACAAAGAAGTTCTATAATGACAATGATTTACAACTACTACCTGAATGCACAATTTAATAAAATATCCCCAACTAATAAAGAAAGGTACTAATAAACAGGACAGTAGAAAAGCTCAAAGTTATTTCTTAAAGGTTTATTAGCAGCAGTCAAGGTTTTTAGAGTTAGATGTCATGTTTGATCAAGGCAGTGATATCGCCCAGCTCTATCTAAATTAACATTTCATTGCAATTATAGTTTACGTGTACCTATTAAAGTAAAAAGTCGAATTGTTGCTTCAAGATATTGTAAAAAAGGAAAATCTACCACCGAAAACCAATAATTGAGGAATTTAAAAACAAAGTCACAGTGTACGATATTTTAATAAAGCCAGATGATAAGCCAATATTCTGTGTATTATTTATGTGAAATTCAAGTACATCATTTATAAGCAATTCAAGTGCAATCATTTGTGCTTTCCTTGCAGCATTAACTGCTGCGTAACTCAAATAACACAGTGTTTTTTATGTTTTATAAAAAGGAGTACATTTTTGTGTTAGAAATACGTTATACACACCTTTACAAGGATTACCATTACATGCCTGCTCATCAGAACCATCTTTACAATCTGCTATCCCGTCACATACATAATGAGGTATTATGCATACACCGTTGGACAGACACTGAAACATCTGATCAGTGCAAAATATTGTCCCTCTTGCAGGTCGCACCTCGTTATTTTTTATATTGTCTATGACTAAGATATACACATGTTTGGACAAGTTAAACTTGCGGCTGATACAAAGGTAATGCCCCTTGTCTTCCATCTGTAAGGGATCAAACCGTTTTTCCGACTTGTTCAGACCAAGGCGAGTGAAAGATTTTGTGTGAATTGAATTTGATCTAAAAATGATTATTAAATTAATTTTCATTTATTCTTCAACATTTCTAACAAATCACATATAAAATAAGGTGGAGACATAAACTAAATCTGTGATGTAGATAAGAGCCGTGTCCTAGGTATTTGTTTTTTTAGAGAGCTAGCAACTGCTGAAATATACCTATAGATACTTAAATTTTATATTCTGGAACTTAATAATTACCTTGTCTGATTTATGTTTAATGAACTATCGTCTCCTCTAATCCATGCTAGGTTGTCATCTACCAGTTCATTATCGCTAGATGTTGATATCAGTTCACATATCAAGGAAAAGGAAACACCAACTTTTTCTTCAACAGTGTTGGATACTGGTATTATAACGTCTTCTATATTTTTAACGATTTGTAAACGTAAATCACCTGAAATAAGTACGTTATATTTAAAAGACTTGTAAATAAAGAAAAAGAAAACATAACCTAAATTCTATATTATAAATTATTAGTGGCAGCAATACTTACATTTTGCAAAATTGATTGAACTTAAAACTAAAATGTAGATTAAAAAGGTAGTCATTTTCAAAACATTTTTAGTTTCGATAAAAATAATCCATTGGATGCCATAATTTTCCCAGTAAAAAATAAAAATAGTAAAAAAACTTGGAAGTTCAATTCAATTGGTTTGATTTGTTAATAAGTTCTATCTCCCTTCATTTTATAGCAAAATGTATTAGTAGTATCTTTTTTCAACCTGCTCGAGCTCGAGGCAGACAACTCAACAGACCTTTAAGCGGCATACACACGTACAGTTTAGCACGCGTGCTTACCTGAACGCTCCCAGGCTCGCGTGCAAGTGCGACGTGTGTATGCTGAAACTGAAGGCGCGTTCACTTCACGTTCAGTCCAAGCGTAGCAAACGTTAACTAGAGGCACGGCTCGACGACAGAAATCAGGTACAGCTTGATTTTTCGTGTAGTCTTAAGACTAGTGTCACAGAATTATTATTTGGGTGTACAATTCTGTGCTAGTGTTAACGCCAGCTGCCGTGTGTATGCAACGGCACGCCGCACCACGCGCCAAGTAATAATAACTAATAACAATAATTCTTTGCAATGACCAATGCTTTACCCACTTCGAACGATTAATTTGTTTCTTTTGCTTTTTGCGCATTCTTTTTAACTATACACGCAATGGCTATTGCTATCAAATTAAGGTCTTCATCAGAGAGAGACATTTTGCAAATAAATTATTGCCGTCATCTCTCAGTTTGGTCTCCGTGCAAACTCGCATGCAAGTGTGAGCATGTGTATCCAAATTCACCCTTCGCACTTGCACGCGAGCCTGGGAGCGTTCAGGTAAGCACGCGTGCTAAACTGTACGTGTGTATACCGCTTTAGAGGTAAATTTAAATTCTTATAAGTAGATACCAGATACCAGATACTATACTCCACACACTACGTACACGATAATAACGATATCTTTTTTTTCCAAATTATGGTTAGCTACTTAAGAATGTTTCCCCATAAAACAAACTAAGTTTATGACTTATCTCTACTCTTTCTATATTCTTTCTATAATAGTCACTGATTCTATATACGTCTTATACCTAGCTGGCTTAGATTGAACTTTGGTAAAATAGGCATAATATTTAGCAGTCTATGCACTTAGGTATTTGCATTTAGGTATGCATTTAGGTACCTACCTATAATGTACGGGTCATATTGGATTTTCGCATTTGTGAAAACTTCATAAAAAGTGCTTTCATGTATAATATGCATAACTATAGGATAGGTATGTCAAAAACGAAAATATATGAAAAATGTATGGAGTAATTTCAATTTCATACGATCTTGCATACACTTTGTTTCTTAGATAAGTTCATACAAAAAAGTTCACTGGAGTGAGGTCCGTGGTAGCCTCCTATAGCAGACCATCTTTATATTTTACCTATACAGGGTGTCCGACTGGGAAGGACCGCGATCGATATATGGAAAAGTACGTACAGGGTGATTTTTTGTTTTCATCTTGTTCCTATCTACTTAACGGAAGGAATTCTTGGAATTATAAGCTTGGATTTTTTCAAATTTAACTAACTAATAAGTATCTCTAATGGTTTCCGAGATGCTCATACAGTTCATCTTAAACTGGACACAGTATATAAGTAATACTAGAAATGGGAGAAAATCGCTGTTCTAGCCCTACCGTGAGTCCAGGCCTGCGGTCTGGGGTCACCTTTTGGGTGACAAAAGCATCTAGAATAATATTATTTTTAAGAAGTACCTAATTATACTAAACTTTTCTTAATATTTTGATGAATTGTAAGGGTACTTCTATTCTTGATGGTAAAAGATAATAATTTTTTAAGTACTGAAAGTAGAATTTATTTTTAAGTAAACATTATTATCAATTTTATCAATGGGACCAAAAATATTGTAGATATTTACTTTTGTAAGCTAAAATGATGAATTTAACAGACTGCCAAAATGAACGAATTAATTCCAAACTTTACGTGCAGAAAGAATAAAAGCTACGGATAATAAAACAATAACTAAATACTAATACTAATAAATAATTGGAATTAAAAAGTAAAAAAAAAGATCACCTCAAGCGTGACTCGAACTCGCGAAATCAGCATTATGAAGTTTTGAATCCTACGACTTTCCCGTTGCGCTACCACGCCTGTTGTCTAATGCTTACCTTGAGACATTTAAGTATGTAAACTGCACGTGTCAACCTGAAAAAATAATTTTTACCGATTTTCTAATTGGAAAAGCATTTCGCTAAAGTATTTTGGTAATCAGAAGAGTTTGGCAGTCAGTACTATCGATTCCGTTAGCAATATTTCTCGTAGGATAATAACCTATCTGGTTTAATTAATTTGACAGTTTTCGTGGGAGGTGCTTGTCTCGTATCTCACATCGGATAAAATAAGAAAGAAGTTGAGACGGACGGCACTCAAGATTTTCGAAGACGAAATAAACGTAGAAGGACTCGGACATACTGCCTCGAAAAAAAATCTCGAAGGATTAGAGAAAGGACGGAACTTTCGCGTGAAGTGGTTCTCGAAGCCGTAAAATTAGAAAAAGGGTGTAGGGAGTCCCGCGAAAAGTCGGGATTTCGGCAGGCGTGACGGGACCATTAAGCGTGAGAACAAAAGCCGGTGCTAGCCGTATCTGTCTCGCCGAACGGCGATCGACGAAAATTTTGCAGAGGTTTTTTGAAAAGGCGTTTAAATTGGGAAAACGCGTAGGAAACGGGACGAAAATACCCCTACGCATTGAAGAAAGGCCGGGGGCGACCTTCGGTGGCCCGCGGGGATCGTTCCGCGATCGCCCCTCGGAGGAGATAGCTTTGAAACTTTGTCGATTCGCCGACGGAATTTAGAGCGAAACAGAATCGCCGCGTTTTAATATATATGGATTATTTTTTAAACAAATTGGATGGTTATTGATATTAGATATACCTTACTTTGTTTGTACCTACTACCACTACCGAATATTGTTAAAAAATAATACCTACTTAATGCAAGAAATATGGTACCTATGATTACTCGATTGGCTATATAAATAGGTTAAAAAATGTAGGTATGGACAAAGTCTACATAATTAGAATATAATATATAGAATTTGGTATGGATATCGATATCGGTGGATACCTATGAGGTTCTGCATTAGTTCAGTGTGCAACTCCCTTCCGGATAGCTTTTGGTTTTCGATTTGGGGGGGCTGCCTAATTTATTTGGTGTTTATTTACTGGTAACGTTTAATGAAATTTAGGTGTACCTTATTAACAGCGAAAAACGCGTAGATAAAGTTTATTATACATTCAGTGTTGGATTATTTTGGAAATGAGTAAAATGAAGGTATTCTTTTACCCCAGTATTTAAAATAAAACGCAGCACATGTTTCCTTTTGTAGCTCTTAATTTATTAATAATTATCATAATTAAGTTTTATTTATTAGTAAATACATGAATAAGTATTGATCTATAACTATTTTATACAAATAAATTAAACCCTGTATATTTCTATTAGATTCTAACATACCAATAATAGATACTATTAATTACAAATATCGTAGGTAATTAGTATTCATACACAATATTTACACTATTCACAAATAAATAAACAAAATATAACATATTAAGTATTATCTAATAGTGCCAGTAATAACATTATAACAATTAGGTAAAGGTTAGGCAGGTGTCCGGAAATCTGGGTGTTCTTTTGAATCAGAATAGGGTAAAAATGTATCTAGGTATATTTTTTCATCGGTACTGCAAATCGTAAATTCAGGAATTCAAGTTTTCTGATAGAGTAACAATACCAAGGTAATAGTTAATAAACAAAGTATTAGGTATGGATATAGATACCTATACATGGTTATTCAGAACCTATCCATAATAAAATTTGGGGATGTTCAACATACATGTAGAAATGTGGTAGTGCAAAAAAAAATTTTTGATAAGCCTAAGCCTAAGCCTAAGCCTTTTATTATACATTTTTTTGGTCATATCGATTTCATATTTAAGGATGCACATATCCTCAAAGTTTTAGAGATGAGTTCTGAATAAATAAGGCTGTACATTAAGTTGGATGTTCGCCGAACTGTATTGTTTATTTTAAATCTCGATCTCAAGTGACAAAAAGAAGACATTTTGGAGGGAAACTACTAAACTGAGAGACAAAATGTACTATTTTGAGGTACCTCCAGCGTGACAAGAAATTAAGGTACCTATTATTGTACCTACTTAGTTTTCGTTTTTATTATATAATAACACCATAATAATTTACCACGTATTTGTATAGAATAACATTCTCATGATGTCAGGGCTTGATGGTCTATTTCTACTCACATATTTCTACTAATGAGAGAGTTATGATGAAATTATATAAGTGGCGCAAGTGGCACAAGTCAAACTTAACACAGATATAAAAGGTGCCTACCTACATAAAAGTCAATTAGGTATATCAAATTAAAGCACTATAAAATAAACTAATTACTAAATAATAATAAAAACATTATAAAAGAAGCATCTCTTAACTTAGATGCATTTTAAACATATCTTCATAGAAGTCACAAAATATTCCTGATCTGTATCTATAAAACTTTTATTCATGCAAAAAAGGGGGGGGTTATAGGGTTCAAAAACGACATAATAGTTTATGTCGTCTGCTCTTTGTTGCTCTGAGAGTGCTCTAAGATCTTTGTAATTGTTTATCATATAATAGCGTTAACAGACAACGATAGACAGAGCATTGGATTGTAAACGGCGTTGGGTGATAAACCCGTTCTCCGTGAGAGAACATTGTTTTTAAAAATAATATAAAAATGGTTTCTAGACATAATTTCATGAACTCTTCCGGAGGTGCAATGTGATGGGTGTATTATAAAAAATAAGTAATGATTCTGGACTTAAAATACGTAATTTAAAATATTTAATAAGTAAAATTGTAGTTCTTTTTAAATATTTTCAAAATTCGCCCCTCATCAGACCACTCTTTTTGCCTAAATACTATACTAGACTGTTCTAATCTGTCTTATTTCGTAGCTTTAGTTCGGTAGGATTTTAAAATGGTTGAATTTATAAGAAAATTAATAAAATCAAATAGACCTGCCTCGGATATTATAGGTTTTGTGATGTCGGCGTTAAGTTCTTTAAAATGAATTATATATAAATAAGACATGTATTCGAGTGTATAAGATATGAATTCGTGCCGCCCTTGTATCACAAATTACTTGATAAGAAATAACAATACGTAACAAACAAATACTTAAAGTAGTAACTATGTACCATGGTACATTTACATCTGAACCATCTCGCAATTTTGGTATTTAAGAACATTGAAGATAACTGTACACAGGGTGTCCAAAATAAGATCCTCTATCCCCTTATCTCAGAAACTATGAAAGGTAGAGAAAAATGTTAAATACAAAAGTTTTTTGTTTTTACCTGAATTTTTCATTTTTATAACTTTCTTGAATACAGGTTGTTCAGTTTTTCTGATCCAGGCATCAACTTTCTTTTTTTAAAAGGGACACCCTATATTCAATTACATTTTTGAACTCTCCTTAAAATTCTAGGTCGACATTGTTAAGGGTACCCTATACCTATCATCAAAAAAATCTGTAAAAAACACCTGCTCAAAAAATCTCGGCAAAACAAATAAGACATCCAAAAAAAAGCTAAATAGGGTTTATTTCGTACACAATTAGACTCAGAAATTACTTCTATGAATCGATATTACCTGATTAATATACAGGGTGTTTCTGACAGATGGCTCAAACATGTATATGTTAAAATTCCAGAAAATCGAAAATCTCTTATGGAACACCCTGTGTATTATTATATTTTTGGATTCTCTATTAAATTTTAACCTTACTCTATATAACGTTCCCTATTCTTATTTTGCTTAGTTTTCAAGATATTGACGAAAATGTTTGGTGCGCTATTTATAAGAGACACATTTTAGGCCCTGTCTTTCTTGGCCTATATTTAAATGGTCCCAGGTACCTTAGGTAAAATATCAGGAAATGGCATTCATTACAAACTTGCATTTTACCTTTATTGGATGCCGAAGAAGATGCCAATGAGATCATCTATCAGATGGATGGAGTTCCATGCCACAATACTGCAGTTGTAAAGAATTTTATTAAGAACTATTTTGTGGAATGGATAGGGCCAAACGGGAATTTCCCATGGCCGCCGAGGATCCCAGATTTAACTCCACTTAATAACTTTTTATGGGGTACATTGAAAACCTGAGTTTATCAAATTCAGAGTAATAATGTTGATGATTTAAAGATTAAAATCAGGATGGAAATTGAAGCGCTCAATCAAAGTGATTGCGCTGTAAGGAAACTACCAGTTATATACACAACATGCATAGCTGAAAATTGAGCACATATAAAACATTTGATTTAATTTATTATTTTTATAGTTATTTGTTGATTATTGTTAGTTATTTGTGGTTCAAGTTACAAACATAGATTTGTTTATATTAGTTAATTAATGAAATAATTTAAAAAAATATTAGATTTAATAAAATAATATATTCTTAATCAGTATTAAGGCACACTTACTATAATATACCAAATAATAGTACATATATTTTTAATAATAGCCGATAATGAACATTTTTTCCACATTTTCGTCAATATCTTGAAAACTAAGCAAAATAAGAATAGGGAATGTTATATAGAGTAAGGTTAAAATTTAATAGAGAATCCAAAAGTATAATAATACACAGGGTGTTCCATAAGAGATTTTCGATTTTCTGGAATTTTAACATATACATGTTTGAGCTATCTGTCAAAAACACCCTGTATATTAATCAGGTAATATTGATTCATAGAAGTAATTTCTGAGTCTAATTGTCTACGAAATAAACCCTATTTAGCTTTTTTTGGATGTTTTATTTGTTTTGCAGAGATTTTTTGAGCAGGTGTTTTTTACAGATTTTTTTCTTTAAATGCTAATATCTTTGTAACGGTAAATGATAGGTATAGGGTACTCTTAACAATGTCGACCTAGAATTTTAAGTAGAGTTCAAAAACGTAATTGAATGTAGGGTGTCCCATTTAAAAAAAAGAAAGTTGATGCCTGGATCAGAGAAACTGAACCACCTGTATTCAAGAAAGTTAAAAAAATTAAAAATTCAGGTAAAAACAAAAAACTTTCGTATTTAACATTCTTCTCTACCTTTTATACTTTCTGAGATAAGGGGATAGAGGATATTATTTTGGACACCCTGTACACGACTAAAAGAAACAATAACCTAAAAAAAATTACAATAATTTATTACAAAATGTATGGTATGCAAAAGTTAAATACAAATATTAATCAGGTTTATAACCCGCTAAATTCTTTTCTCAAAAGCTGTTATTATGTCTAAGAAATAACCATATTAAGCACCTTTGTAAGTATATCCCAATTGTTTTGTATCTCCAACAATATCTATGTCGCTTTCGCAATCGCTTACGTCGGAGTTTGTTACGGAAAGACCCGAACTGCTGGCATTCGTAGATTTCTCGTGACACAACCCTGGCATTTCTTGCGATATACCTGAAATTGAAAACCACAATAAATGTTTAAGTTAATTTGAAAATTCAATATGGTGTTTGCATCACAGAAGCTGATAATAATGAGTACCTAATTTCCTTTTTCATTAGTTTGCCTTAAAAATCTGCTAATCTGATTTTTATTGAATTAATTATATGAATGAAAAATCTGATTTTTTGCATTTTAATTATTAAAAACCCAAATTATTAGCATTATTGTTCATTACATTAAGGCCCGGTTTTTCAATATAGAGTTAACTCAAAAGTTAAAGTTAACTCTGGGTTATTTATTAGAATCTATTTTTCAAGTGCAAGTTACCTTTCAGCTTAAAGTTAACCCGGACATGAAGGTAGAGTTAACTATAAATGTCAAAGTTAAATATAACCAAATAGATCTTGCGTTTTATGTTCAGTAAGTCTGTGTATTTTCTATTTAAAATTTTTATAATGGATCATGAAATAAATGCCATACCGTAGTGATCAGAATGCTACAAGACTATGGAAATATTTAAACATATGGCGAATGCGCCAGTAGTCAGCCTTCTAGAGGCTGCCTGAATTTTATACACACATTAAAAATATTAGTTGGAATGAAAATGTCTTAAACATTATGAAATACTTTCAAAAACATGAAAAATTGTCAGACTGAATAAATAATTTTTTGATTTCTTGGTTCAATATTTCTTTATTAGGATTTATTTAAAAAAGTGCAAAATTGCCTTTAGTCAGCCACATACAATTTAATATTAGCCACTATTATGCCTGTACTCAGCCGTGCCTTAAAGAAAGAAATAAAAACTCTAAATAATATTTACACAAAAATGTACAGTACAGTAAGCATACAGTCCCCCCTACTTTGGTCACTGCTTGTGGATGACCTGCTGGCCATACTTTCTGTGAGGGAGGTTGAGGTTCAAGCATATGCGGACGATCTAGTCATTTTAATCAGAGGAAACCCTGAAGAGGGAATTTCCCTCACCCTCCAAGAGGTACTAGAGACAGTACTGAGTTGGTGTAAGAGGGAGCAGATGTCTGTAAACCCTCACAAAACGGTAATTGTACCGTTTACCAAGAAAAGAAAGCTGGACAACTTAAGACCTCCCTCCTTACTTGGTGAAACAATTCCATTTGCGGAGGAAGCAAAGTATCTGGGTGTAGTACTGGATAAGTCGCTTAATTGGAACTCCCATCTGGAAAAAATTATCCACAAGGCACGACTGTCCTTATGGACTTGTCGAAGAATTTGTGGGAAATCTTGGGGCACTGGACCCAAACAAATATATTGGCTGTATGTGACGGTCATACGACCCATGATTGCATACGGCTCCATAGTTTGGTGGTCCAAAGGACTACAACAAAGGACCAAAATCAAACTCTCTGGTTTACAGAGACAAGCCTGCCTGGCCATAACTGGAGCAATTAGCTCCACACCGTCAGCAGCTCTGGAAATCCTACTGGACCTACCTCCTCTTCATATATATTTGGAGAGAGAGGCCAGATGGGCAACATACAGACTAAAGCAGCCAGCTTTTAACATGCCGCAGTCTGACACCATGGAGCGCAATAGGCTGCTGGATAACATGGAAAGTAACAGTATCCTGGAGATGATTTCAGATGTCATGCCTGCAAAGACCAACCTTGAACTGCCCTTTCATATTCTCTTCCCAGGAAGAGATGAATGGGATCGGAATAAGGCTGACCTATTAAGGGCAGATAGTTGTTGGTTTACAGACGGATCCAAAACACCCATGGGAGTTGGAGCCGGAGTATATAGTTGCAACCCAATGGTGAAAATATCCTCATCCCTTGGCAGTTATGCAACTATATTTCAGGCAGAAATTTATGCCATCGAATTGTGTGTACAGAGGCTGGAACAAAGGCAACTTACACGCAAATCGATAAAAATCTTCTCAGACAGCCAAGCAGCTCTTAAAGCTCTTGGTTCCTACCGTTGCAACTCAAAAACAGTATGGAGCTGCCAGCAGGCCCTTGCTCAATTGAGCAGGAAAAATAGAGTAACTCTGGTCTGGGTCCCAGGCCATTCTGGCCATGAAGGGAATGAGGCAGCCGACTCTCTAGCTAGGGAGGGTGCTGCTTCTGAATTTGTCGGACCAGAACCGGTGCTTGGCATATCCTCGAGTACTGCCAAAGCAACGCTCCTGACCCGGGCTGAGGAGCAAATCCTCTAGTACTGGCAGGAACTACCACGATTAGTTCATTCGAAGGCGTTTATAATAAACCCTTCAAAAACAAGAACTAAAAAACTTCTAGAGTTAAGCAGGTTTCACCTACGAACCAATGCTTTTAAATCGTTTTCTTCGGTACCACCGTCCATGCCCAGTTGGCAAAATGCAGATTTTTCTTTTATTTTTACTTCTTTGGCTTTTTCGTCAAAGTCAGTCTCAATTTCCTCTAGAGTAGTCTCCTTCTTCTGTCGCTTTCTTCTTGTTGAAGTAATGCATTTTTCTGCTAATCTTTTCAGTCTGTTTTTCTTCCTCATTTATTTTTCTTCTAATGCCGTTTTCTTCTCAATATCTTTTTTTAAGGGCATTCTTGAATTGAGTGGAGAAAATGGCGGATGGAAGGCGATCTTTTTTTATCCGTCTATTTGAACTCGTTATCGGGGCTGGAAACCATAGATGTTTGTGTGTTGAGTAGTTCTTTTTATTAGTCTCTGAATTTTTAATAGTCTATTAATTGAAGGATTTGAAACAAAATTTTTATCTACGTTTTTTTCACCTACCTACCTTATTCAGTTTTGGTAAGAAATCATTAAATATCAAAATTATCTATTAATACTTACACAAAAACAATATTGAACCTTGTCGTGTCACAGTACTTTTATTTTAACATTTTTCTGCAAATGACAGATAAAAAACCCGAATTCCGAAAATATTACAAAATCCCGAAAAACTCATGCCAACTTAATAAATTTTTTCGCAAACTTAAAGTTTATTAACTCAAGCAGATATTGAAAAACACTTTCAAATATACCTTAGAGTTAACTCAGAGTTAACACATAGGTATGAGTTACTTAACTCGTAGTTTAACTTCCAATTGAAAAACCGGGCCTAAGTAGGTAATAAATACTTCATGATATTTTTATACCTTACGAGTGATATGATACGGCAATACAGAACATTATTATCCTGAGATATGAATTTATTTCCCATACCTAATTATATCATATTATACAGGGTGTTCCATGTAGACCTTCCATTAGACGTTTCTAGAATACCTACTACGCGTAGTGAAATTCTGAAAATTTATATACGGGGGTTTCTCACAATTTTCTATCGATTAAAAATATTGCCGATGACGTCCGTCACACTTCCGGTTCGACCGGAAGTAGACATCAACTCGCGTCTTTCAAATGGAATGAAGTATTTTTTATTTCATTTTTGGATTTTACGTCAAATTTAAAGGTAAGTTTCATAAGAATACCCTATCCCTAAACTGAATCGTTTTTGAGATATTTCGACTTCTTCGAAAATTTTGGAAAAAACATACTTACGCTTAATCGGTTCTATCTCTTCTAGTTTTTAATCTAGAGGGCTAAAATTTTAGACGAGGAATACTAAAAGGTATCCAAACATCTGTAGAATTCGAAAGTTGATGCAAGTTACACATGGCGTTGAAAAAACACCGAAAGTTTAATAACTCGCTATTAGGTATAGGGAATGCTAATACCAATCGAAAGAGAATTAAAATCCACTTCCATTAGCATTATAAAACATGGGGTGTTGTATTTAAAATAAGCGAATTATTGAACTTTCAATTTGGCACAATTGGTCGGTGTTTTTTCGACGGCCTGTGTAACTTGCATCTACATTCAAATACTACAGATGTTTGGATACCTTTTAGTATTTCTCGTCTAAAATTTTAGCCCTCTAGGTTCAAAACTAGAATAGATAGAACCGATCAAGCGTAAGTATGTTTTTTCCAAAATTTTTGGAAAAAGTCGAAATATCTCAGAAACGATTGAGTTTAGGGATAGGGTATTCTTATGAAACTTACCTTTAAATTTGATATAGAATCCAAAAATGAAATAAAAAATAGTACATTCCATTTGAAATAAGCGAGTGTATGTTTACTTCCGTTAGAACCGGAAGTGTGACATCACCGGCAATATTTTTGCAAACAATCCCCGTATATAAATTTTCAGAATTCCAGCAGGCGTAGTATTCCATAAACGTCTAATGGCAGGTTTGCGTGGAACAGCCTGTATTAATAAATACGTACGTATGTCCCTCTTGATGTTACGCCACTGGCTCAGCGCACGTTACCTGTTTTACGACCTTAAACGGCAAAGTTCGCGGAGTAGGAGGAAAGGCAACCCCATCAAGTTGGCTAATTTTGTTTCCAAGTGGGGGCGAGATCTTCGGGCTCACCCGCCATCTTACGACGTAATTTACTTCATTAGGTGCAGAACTTGCCTTAATTGATGTTGAAAATCTGGTACATTCCGAGCAAGAAGTAAAGTTTTGTGAACACTGACTGCATTTATCTAGAGTTTGATATCAACGATAAAATAAATATTTAATAAAATGTGGATGATGATACTGGATTCAGATTTTCTTTAATAGATATTTATTTATTTTCAATACAGATATAAAAACACAACATCCTATACATAAGTAATAAGGCAAAAATAATTAGATGAGATAGGTATTATAAAATGAAATTGAAGAAATGAAGATACAAAAACTAGATAATAATAATTTTAATCATTTTAAATATGTTTTCAAAGAGTCATTAAGAACACTGACCTAGTTTTCCATATAACACTATACTGCGCTCGGCGCGCGTTTCGCGAACCAAGTTGGCATCATCTGGAGATGATTAAAACTGAGTTTTAATCATCGACAACTTATTGGCGAAACGCGCGTTGAGTGGAGTATAGTGTTTTGGTGTTATTTGGAAAATTACGTCAGTGTTGTTTTCGACCAAAAGTTCCAACCCCTTTCAAGATTACGATAACCTCACGGTCAACGGAACTGAATCTGTATCATAAGGTGAGTGCTATGAGTTTTAATCACCTCCAGATGATGCCAATTTGGCTCCTTTGGCACCTACCTCAGTGCGATAGGCAAAAGGGTGGACCCAAATGGGGTATATTGGGGCGAAGTAGACGATGCCGAACACACCATCTTCGTGGGTGCAAGATGGAAGGAGACACGAAAGCTCGTGGGAGAGACAATCACCAGGGACAACCTGGTAAGGATAATGCTACGAGGGGAGCAAACCTGGAGAGATGTAGAAAGGGGACGTGGAAATGATTATGGTGAGAAAAGAAACAGAAGAAGCAGGTTAAAGCAGAATGTTCAAGACTCTTTTTTCAGTTGAGGTAATACCCTGGAAGGGCGGTTTCAACAGGAAAAGATGGCTTCCGAAAAGGAAAAAAGGGAGGGGTTTTAGACAGCGTAGCGCCCGTCACTGCCAGGAGAGATAGAATCAAAAGGTCCTGGCGGCAAGCGGTTTCCCCTCCCCCAAAAAAAAAAGATGATGCCAATTGACCAAACGCGCTTCAAGTGCAGTATAGTGTTTTGGTGTAAATGCACCTTTATGTGAAAAACTACGTCCGTGTTGTCTTCACACCAAAGGTTCCAACCTCCTTTCAAGAAGCCATTAAGAAGTTGAAAATGTTTATTAAATTAGAAGAAACATTACAGTTGTTACAAATCAAATGAAAGGGAGAATATTTTAGTAAACTAGTAGATACGTGGTGTCCGTAGATAAAATGTTGGTGATTGGATGATGATGATGTGGAGATCACGGTGCTTACGTGTTTTAATAAATAGTCTTCATTTTCATTAATTTCGCTGAATTTTTTTTTATTTTAAAAAACTTGGCTGGGTGTATTTTGCCGCACCCAATTAGATATGTAATAGAAGTAATACACAACCGTATTTTCTATCCTACAATGAGGGAAAATATTAGCGATTATAATTAAAAGCATATGACTGAATTTCCTTTATCATAAGATAGCTATATATTTAAACAATAACTGGCCATATATTTTAGACATAAATAACCGATTTGGAAAGCATTTCTGTCTCTCTATGCTTGCATTTACCTGGGTAGGTTTCTCTAAAGGTGCATTTAAATCAGAGCGAACAGAAGCAAACGAACGAATTCGTTTGCTTAAGCTTGCGTAATTTATATGGAGAACAAAACGGGAGCGAACGAACACGTCCGTGTTTCTTCATATACTAGAGCGAACAGAGATGAATGAACGAATTCGTTCCAAGTTCCAAGAGTCCCAAAGCACTACGGCACAGCTAGGCCTATTGTGGATCCTGGTGATTTTCTATTCAGTGAGCATCTTTGTTCTTTGCATATACTCGTAGCCCAAAAGTCTACTCGCTGAAATTTTCCTAAACTCGTAGTTTAAGGTTCCAAGAATGGTTTACTCAAAAACGTTATATAGCCTCATGTGAACGTAGCTTTCACATTCACTCAGAATATGCAGCGCAGCTTCGTCTACATCATCACAGAGTTGGCATAGGTACCAGGTTTTCTGCCAATATTAAATTATAGAGATGTTTCTTGAGATGGTAGTGTCTTGTTTTGAGCTCTGTCATACTCCCAAGCTGAGGTTTATTCATGGCCAGCATCCCTACAGTTCTTTTCTGTGAAAAACCTTCCATCAGTGTCTTCGCATGACTGCCCTGGTTTTAAGACACAGCGATTCCTATGTTCTAGTTCCACACATTTCTCTATCACTTGTGATCGGGGTTGGTGAAGGATGGGGTCTACCTCTATGAGGTAGTCCAGGCCTACAGCGATGGGGAGGGTAAAGAGCGACAATCGACCCGTGACCCATGCTGGGTTTCTCCGGTGCTGTGAAAGCCATATCAGATTCCTTTCAAGCAACTTTGAACTAACCTTGTTTGGATTCAAAATCTTTATAGCAGACATTTACGACCCCTCCTCATACTCTCCGTTATAAACGTCATTAGTCCAAGGGGTTATTAGACCAGTAATCGTTTCATCTTTGTTTATTTTTATAATACCTTTTTCTTGTTGTCGTCACTGGTTAATAATCCCGTGGCATTTCGAGTGATCCTTTCACGAAAAACTACTGAATCTACTGAATTCTACTACTGAATTCTCTACTGAATTCTACTGAATCATTGGCAATGAAACTCTCTGTACACGGGCGTCTTGCAATTTATTTTATAATCTATTCAAATCCTACATCCAACCTAAACCAAACCAATCCATCAACTCGTCAGATGGAGTCACCCAAATTGGAAATAATAATCGTATCATATTTCTGTTTAATCGCCGGGAAAAGTTAGTTGGAAAAATCGGCTTAGCGCGCGACGCACGTCGCTGGCGAGACGGCGTGACGCCGGCGGCGGTCCGATTTCTAACAACTCCCTGGGGACGTCATTAATTTCGTATTATACTGACGTTGAATCCCTAAACGCCTTTCATGCACCCACATAAAGGCTCTTAGAAACAGTGACAGCAGCTCCTGTCGAATAATTAAAAGATGGAAATTACTTAGCTAAAAAAATAGGCAGAAGTGATGTTCGAGTAGAACTTGGAGTTTTCAATAAACTTAACCTTCTCAAACTCAGACAACGTTAGGTCAATGCTAATTTGGGACTGACTGCAGGTGATAATTGAATAAAAGTTTACAGAATATAATTCCGTACTCTTTGATTGAACTGATAAATACCAGTACTGGAAACTTATGTTGAGTACCGGACACAATGGTCTTAAAGGGAAAAAAAGGTGGAGAGATGTGGTTAGAACGAGATCTTTTGATATTAAGTAAATTGTATACAGTGCTTTCGAAAAGTAACGAATAAATTCATTATTTTAGAAATGGAGAAGTTTTCGAAAAAATCACCTGACACGTCGATTTTGTTTTTAAAAAAGGCACTTTTTGACATACGATTCATATTTGTGACGTCATCGTTGTTCGAGATATGACGTCATCGACAATTTTTTTAAATAGCAACCCCCAATTTTGATCACGCCATTTGAAAGAGCGTATCATTCTACATATGCATCATGAAAAATTATGGTGTTACATAACAAAAATTTCAAGAAAATAATGTTTGAAGATCTTAAAATTTAATTTTCACAATACTGACAATGATAATGATTATGTAAAAAATCGACTAAATTAAATGTTCAAATTGTGCACCGTTGGCTGCCTGACAGTAGCCAAGACGATTAATAAATTCTTTTTGGACATTATCTATAACTTCAGGAGGTATACGATGTATCTCGTGACGAATTCTTGCTTTTAAATCTTCTAAATTAACCGGTCTAGTAACGTATACTTTGATTTTTAAGTATTTCCACAAGAAATAATTTAGGGATGTTAAATCAGGCGATCTGGCTGGCCACTCAATCGGCCCCCTTCTCCATATCCAATGATTCGGGAACAGCTCATCTAAATAAACACGGACAGGTGCTGCATAATGGGGAGGTGCACCATCTTGTTGAAAGAACATGTTATTTCTTGGAAGATCACGTCCGTCTATATCTAGATTTAAAGTTATTAGTGCAGGAATGAGGTCGTCTCGAAGAAAATTCAAATATCTTGCACCAGTTACAAAGAAATAGGGACTCAGAATTGTTCCGTCGACTATGCCGCACCACACATTTACTTTCTGGGGATTTTGAGTGTGATACTCCATCATCCATCGGGGATTCTCGGTAGCCCAATAACGGCAGTTTTGCCTATTGATATGACCGTTCAAAACAAACGTAGCCTCGTCAGAAAAAATTACGTTTTTTACGAAATTATTATCATTATTGCATAGCTCTTGCATTTGCTCGCAGAATTGATTTCGCCGATCAAAGTCGTCTTCAGATAGCTCATGAACAAGGCATATCTTATAAGGATGATACTTTGCTTTTTTGATAATTTTGTGAACTGTGGACGCTGCCATCTTGAAATCAGAAGCCAATTGGTTAAGTGTTGAGTGATGATTTTCTTGTATTGCCAACAAAACATTAACCTCATCATCTATTGATTTTGACGGTCGACCAGATTTAGGAAGATCGCGAACATGTCCAAAGTTACGGTATTTAGACTCAATATTGCTTACCATGCTTTGGCTAATGGGATGTCGATCAGGATGAGTTTCATTGAACAATTCAACTACTTCTCTTTGGGTGCGCATCCTGTCTCCAAATCCGATCATGCAAAGAATTTCAATTCATTCTCGTTCAGTTAATTTAACCATTTCTTTTATAAAATGACAAAGTTACTACTCAATAAACACTTCAAACGCAGTGCTTTTGCCAAACAAAAGATAAGAACTAAAGAAATAACTCAAAAAACAGAAAAAACTATTTAATAAAGTACGATTTCAAGTTTTCATCTGACAGCAATAAAAAACATTCTCGGTCGTTAAGGCTACTGTCAGGCAACCATGATTTTTCATGATGTATGTATGCTCTTTCAAATGGCGTGGTCAAAATTGGGGGTTGCTATTTAAAAAAATTGTCGATGACGTCATATCTCGAACAACGATGACGTCACAAATATGGGTCGTATGTCAAAAAGTGCCTTTTTTAAAAACAAAATCGACGTGTCAGGGGATTTTTTCGAAAACTTCTCAATTTCTAAAATAATGAATTTATCCGTTACTTTTCGAAAGCACTGTAGACCGTAGAAATACTAAGTATAACTCGAAGTATAAGTAAACATTAGACCAGGAAATGATAGTATGTTTGTAGTAGAACTTTACTCTGCTATCTCAACAATTTAAGAAGTTCGGTATGTTGAGGCTGCGACGAGGTAGTTGAGATTGCAATCACACTTTTAAGTGTGAGGATTTTGTTCGTATAATAATTTTTAAATTTCTGAGACGTTACTTCTTCTTAGACCTTGTAAGTTAAGCTAATTTCCAGCTAGTAATGCTTTGGATAAAGGAAATGGATATTATAAAGTGTTATTCAGAACTTATCCATAATAAAATTTGGGGATGTTCAACATACATGTAAAAATGTGGTATTGCAAAAAAATTTTTTTTTGACGGGTTCTGAAAACTATTTAAAAATTTTTCATTGCACGCCTCTGGATACTGGTTAGCACGAAAAAACCTCGGAAGTTCTGAGAGTATACCGACACCCGGCGCAAAAAAGATTTGCAGCGTTTTTACTTTAAAATAAACTTAAAGATAGATAGATGTGACCAAAGTGACGTGTCTTTAAAATGAATAAAATTTTGTTACACTAATTTTGAAGAATTGCGCTACTTGATTACTAGGTATTAGAAACATGAAATTTATAAAAAATTTGCACATACCATGTTACAAAAGCTGTACGAAATTTTGTCCCTCGACTTCTATACACTTTTGGGCACGCATTATCCAATTTTGCCGCATTAAAGCTAATGTTCCTCCTGGTTGCTGATCTTGTAAACGCAAATTATTAAGTAAATTGGGGATTTTCAGCATTTTGCTACAACAACCACTCACAAAACCTAACTCGTAATTGATAACAGTGCTTGAACAAGCTGGATATGATACGGATAAAACTGAGCTTCGTGTAGTAAGCGCCACACCGTTGATTGAGATACCACAGGCACCCCTGCCTAGCGATCTGACTTGTACTTATTCGCGTATTTTCACGGACCAGATTCAACACTTGTTCTTCAGCTGCTAAAATACGTTGTGGTCGTGCCGGACCACCATCTCGTCCACCCCAACTTCACCATAAATAAGAATCATGTCCATTAACTCGCACCATTAACTGTCCATTAACCCGCACTGAGACAGCGTCACAGATAGACTGATGACTGCATAGACAATAGAGATATTATCCCCACTCCAACTCTCTCGCTCGGTCTTAACCAGGCGTTCCAGGTACAAAAACTGTTGTTTACTGTTTTTTGAAGGAATGTGATATATCAGATGTCGTTGAAGTACAGTTGCCCATCTACGTAGTCCTTTATAATGGTATAACTTTAAACATTGTTTACGGGAAATCCTAAGACTTTTATTATACATTTTTTTGGTGATATCGATTTCTTATTTAAGGATGCACATATCCTCAAAGTTTTAGAGATAAGTTCTGAATAACCCTGTATACATCCCTTCCAGTTGAAGATGCCAAAATAGAAGAATGCTTAAGCATTAGGTAGGTACTTTAAATATTAATGGATAAAAATAAATAACACTTATTAATTAAATTGTAAAATTCAATCTGATTCAACTTCAATTAAAACTTTGAAGTATACTTAGTTTAAGTCATTTTCATCAAAGTTTTTTTTAAATCTGCTTGGTGTTTATATAGCCCACAGATATTATTGTATATTTCAACCAGCTACTCCTATGATATGGCACGATAAGACCTCCTCCTCATCCCAAACTCTACACCCTATCCGCGACCTCTTCGTTATACAGAGAGATCCAGAATTAATGACCGGATTCTAAACGCACTGTTTCCCAATTGCTATCATCGTAATTGGTTTCCGTTAGTTAATATTGATCGCATTCATCAGGACATAGCGCTACCTGATCGCTCATCAAACAACTGTTCTGATTGGTTACTTTGAATCTGATAACCAATCAGAATAGTTATTTAATGAGCGCTCAGGTAGCGCTATAGTCTGATGAAGGCGACCTTTACTTTATCTCCTATTGTCAACTGATCAATTTTCGAAATCGAACAATTAGCAATAGGAAAGAAATCCATTTTAGCAAACGGAAAACAGTTTTGATAGCAATTGGGGCAAGGTGCGTTCAGGATCCCGTCAATCAATCTGGATTTCACTGTATAAAACCACGTTATTCAGATGCTTTCTCCAGGCACAGTGTCCTTTTAATGATTCTATCAACTTCTTATCTAATGCTTTAGCTGTAACATACCAGTGGTCACTAATGTTCTGTCTCTATATGGTATTTCAATTAGTGATTGGATGTGTTCGTACTCTGGTATTTTGTACCAATTAGACTAATCAAACTGTGTTTTAGTCCACCTGATCATGTAATTGTGCGTGGCGGCTTTTGGAATTCCAAATACATTCTTCATTTGTAATTTTTTCTGTAGAATTACCACACCTAATTAGCTGCATTTAAGTGTTATCGCGTTGGTGTTTGCCAGTGTTAGAAAATGATAAAGGCAGTTCTAGACGAATACTGAATTTCTCCTATAGCATGATACATATTTTACTGCTTGTAATAATAATATTAGCATGATTCTCAGCTGTATTGCCAGATATTCAAAATATTGACAATCATTATTAGAAATTCATCAAGTCAAGTTGCTTGGATTTTTCCTAGATTGCTTGACTTGACTTGATAATTAAGTATTTTAAAAATTCAATACTCGACTTGGCTTGATTTTCTATCGTTACTACTTGACTTGACGTTAAAAATTTCCAGCTACTTGATACTTGATCATCAAATGATGACAGTAAGGAAGCAGACAAGGCCTATATTGGAGAATCGCTTTTATTTTTTAAGGAAACTGGACAATATCTATATTTCGTTGTTATGCACTATAAACAGTTTATAGTATTGTTTTGATTTTATATATTTTCTTTGGTAATACATTACACTTTTGTAAATGAAGGTATTAATGCTAAGGTTTATTGCACTGCCTTCACTTGACATTCTATTGGGCATTACTTGATTTGACTTGACTTGATTTCAACTCAGTGTGAATATCAAGTCAAGTCGTGAATCCCTAATTATTAATTTTATAAAAAAAATCAAAATACATAAAGGGTTTTAATTAAAGGGTCCTAAGTCTAGCTATGATTCTGCAGAGGTTCTTTAAATACAAAAAATAAATATCGCTTTTACTTGGATATGAACTGCAACTGTATAGAAAATGCCTGCCTACAATAATTACTTTTATTATTAATAATATTCAAAAAAACACTAAGCAATGTCAAGAAATCGAGGTAGGTAAATGATTATGATTTTGTTTTGTCACATCGTATACTGTGGTCGAAGATATGAGGAAACTGAATTACGCCAGCAATTTCTTATTAGCTTATTTCAAGGAATTGCCTCTTTCTCAAAGAGGCAAGAATCTTAGTGACCACTCTCTGAAACCAATATTCATCAGCATCTTGGGGTAATCAAATTTCATTCCCATTTACATTAATGTGATGTAGGCGAGTAGCCCTTGGCAATATTGACTTAAAATTGAACTTTTTTCAACCCATGTGTGTTCACTTTTCCATCTCATAATGGTTACGAAATGATTAATATACAGGGTGTCCCAAGATAATGTGACACATTTTAAAGACTTATAAGCTGCTTCAAGGCAAAATGAGATAGCGACGAGCGGTTTTCACTGGTGCTCTTAATTTTACAAAAAGTTTTCTTTTGTCATTGGTACTAGTTTGTTTTACTTCTACAGGTGCTTGAAAAAAAATTGCCACTTTTTAATTAAAAATTGTGAACAATGGACATGTAAATTATATTACCATTCGATAGAGATACTTTTCCTCTTTTCAAAAATGTATAGTTTGATAAAGTTATACCAAAAAATAAAGAAGTTATTTCAATTTACACATCAGCCCTTTTCAATAGACCATAATTTTTTTGAAAAATCGCATTTTATTTTTTCACATTCTAAGTACAGAATAACGGAACGCATCAAAGGGTAGATAGGTAGAGCCGGACCAATAGAATGGCCTGCACGTTTTTCCGAACTAATGGTACCTGATTCTTTCATATGGGGTTACATCAAAGGTCGTTGTTATAGTTCTATTGTACAAAATATAAAACAACTAAAACATAACTAATGTTTTACAGACCATAACGCCGGAAATGTTAGAACTTGCTTTCAGCAATATGCAGTTTAGATTGCAAAAGTGTATTGAAGAGAACGGTGGGCACATTCAGCAATTTAACCTCAAACATTAAAGATGTACAATACATAATATGTGTGTATATTAAAACTGAATTCTACTTAAATGGTGTTTTTGTTTCCATAACTTGGTAATTTATGCTGTAATGTAATTTGTATAAATTATTAAATTAGTTCTTTTCTTAATAATATCTTTAGTTATTTTGTACTGACAATGTCAAAAAAAATGAAATGCGATCGTCCAAAAAAATTGTGGTCTATTGAAAAGGGCTGATGTGTAAATTAAAATAACCCCTTTATTTTTTGGTACAACTCTATCTAACTATATATTTTTAAAAAGAGGAAAAGAGTCTCTATCGAATGGTTATATAATCTAGGGTAATAGGGTTTTACATTTAAAAAATGATCACAATTTTGAATTAAAAAGTGGCAATTTTTTTAGAAAACTTTTTGTAAAATTAAGATCACCAGTGAAAACCGCTCGTCGCTATCTCATTTTGCCTTGCAGTTATAAGCCTTTAAAATGTGTCACATTATCTTGGGATACCCTGTATACAGGCTGATTCGCGTAAGGAGGCTCACCATTGGGATATCAGTAATGGTAAGAGATACAGGGTGGCTCAAATTACAAAAAAGTTGCGCAATTTTATGACGAATATTTTGGTAAAAGCAAACCTGAAATATCTTTTTTAATTTTTGAAATATTCTGAAAAAACTTGAAAATTTATATTTTCTAATTTTTGCCGTAATTCATTTGTGTTTCAAGATAAGTTCATGAAATTCGGTTCCCAGGCATAAAATGCTCTATTGCTTGCATTGGCGAAGTCAGATCACCTCTATCTCTTATTGTTTTTGAGAGACGATAGTCAACTTTTTTTTTCTTATGGGCGCCATATTGGATTTTTATATTTTCAGATAACTCTTCTCATTTTCTTATAACAAAATAAAAACTAATAACAAAACTTTAAAAACGTTAGAAAAGTATATTCGTTTTGAATGTTCTGTCCTTGGTTGAATAATTTAATAAAACTCGTAACAGATTGGAACTGAGATCTTAGTGATCTGAATTTTTTGACAATACGCATAGATTTCCAAACCATGGTATTACTCGTCTGTTCTTTTTCAAAGATACTCTGTATCGATACGATTGTTTGAATTCAATTCCGCTTTTTATTAAATACTGTCAGTCAGCAAAAGGAATATTAAAATTTTGAATAATAATAAATGTATCTAGATAGAGAAAGAAAATAGAAGGTAGTACGAAAAATAATAATAATAAGATGTAAATTGCTCAATTAAATGAAGAAAATATATGCACTTGAAGATTAGATTTTGTTATATACTCTGATCTACAAATTTAGAAATTACAATGATGACATACGTCAACAGGGAAAATAAAGAACTATTTTATTGCCTTACAAGTAACAGTAGGTAGGTATGGAAACACTTACCATGCACTTTTTCCGGTGCACCAACTGTTAATTTCACAGAAACCGAGGAGTTCGCCTTCTCTTCTTGCATCTTCCTCATTTGCTTTTTGTGCTTCATCCTTCTGTTTTGGAACCACGTCTTCACCTGGGTTTCACTCAAACTCAGAGCGCTGGCCAGTTCAACCCTTTCGGGCGTGGAAAGGTACCTCTGTGCGGAGAAACGTTTTTCTAGGCCTACAAAAATCAAAATTTTTAGGTAATAGGATTAGTGGAATAGCAGAAAATTATATTACAATACCTGTTTTTTTGGTGTCAATGTACAGGGTAGCCTAATTCATAGTTCATTTCTTTTGGGATTACACCCACCAGTAAAATAATAAAAAGCAGAAAACCAGAAGCATACAAATTAAATATTCAAAGTGTAGTAGCAAGGTAAACTTCTAAAGTTTGTCTTAAAATGTGGTGTAATCCCAAAAGAAACAAACTATGACTCGTCAAAATCCACCACAAATAAGTTAGGACATACATTAGGGTAGCCTAAGTTAAACGCTCTACCAATCTTATTTTTGTGGTGTAACATACATTTTCTGGTGCGCTGGGTTGGAAATATCCATTGTTATCAGACTTTTTGAGATGGTAGCCCTCTGAATTACGCAATTAAGGTGTTAACACAATTATAAAATCATTAATTTTGGAAATAGGGAAAGCACGAGGAAACTAAATAATTGGAAATTTCTTCCTATCAGAAAATATTTATTTAGAAAATAAAACATTATGAACTAGTTTTTAGAAAAAAACTATAACTAGTTTATATAAAAAATAAGAACATGGTATTCACTTATAGCTCAACTCGAAGTCGTATATAAGAATAAACTTTAATTTGGTCCATCTCGTAGGTAAAAGAAAAGTGGGTTAAGTGGGAAAAGTTATGGAATTCCGCTCGTGGTTGAAATTCAAAATAGATTCAAAATAACACTAAATACATACTCTATTTTGACTGTCTAATAACCTATATTTTCGTTTCTATGAGACGGGAATTTGGTAAAAAATTTGGTCTGGTACTTAAACTACCCTTAGGGCAACATGGCCTACAAAACTAAGACTAGCAATTGTTCAGGAGTGACGATTTAATGGTATTGGTTAGACAAAAGGACGTTTAATTTGTACTGCACTCGGCCCTGTAGCAATATTGGAAACATTTATAGAATTTATTACAAGTCAAATCAATCAAGTTCTACACAAATAGGTATACGAGACGTTGAGAAAACCTGGGTAATAAATATGGAGCTTGTACGTAGGTTCGTGATTCTCCAAGACGGAGGAGGACTATAAGCCAACTGGTGAGAGGAGTCCTAACTGGAGACTCAGAAAATGTTTTATGTGGTAGTTGGATGGAACCAACCTTT